>OY735199.1:57192145-57409645 GCA_963457665.1 Thysanoteuthis rhombus | reverse complement strand
GGGTAGGAACAAAGAAAGAATGAATGAAAGTAAAGTTAAAAGTCTAGATATTTAATATCTTATTTCTTCATCAGTGCAGAAAAAAATGACACTCTAACGTTCGTTTATTCTTTATAAATGATAGAATTATGATCAAAATTTGTTGAAAATCTTGAAAAAAAAATTCCTTGCACATATACTTATACATGAGTATCTCAGTAAATATGATTTTGTAATTTCAAGTTAGAACTCAACCAAATGTTTTTCTTTGGATCTATTTACTATCTATTCACTCTGACTTATTTCCTTCCATGGCCAATGCGATTGTGCTAACCTTTGCCATGTCTTCCCGGCAAATTTTCATTTCTCTCCATTCCATCTTTTCTTATTATGTTTACAGTCCTATGGGCACCAGTCGTTTATTATTTTGCTGCATCTGTTTATATCTCCTCTTACTAAGTGTCCAGCCCACGTCTATAATTGTTGATTAATCATATGTTCAATAGCCTCCACCGTAGTCTTCCCTCTGATATATGTCTTTTCTCTATCCCCTACAATTATCCCTAGCGTTGTTTTTTCCATTGCTGTCTGCGATTCTAAGCTGGTTCTAAGTTCATTTCAGTCGTTTCCATCATTCACTTCCGTAAGTCATAGATGGTACTATGCATTCACTGAATCCTCTATGTACATATATCTTCAATCAATACATATATATCTATTCCTACCGTGTGATTTCTAAATGATTGTTATGAGTCTTTTGTTTTGTTTTCATGGCGTTTCCGTAATTATTTCTTGTCCTACATAAGTAACTTCATCGACTTCTTGTAGAGCCTAATTCACTATTTCTATCAACTTTTGGGGGACTCCCTCATTGACCATTACTTTTGACGTTGTTCTGTCAATATCAAAGCCCTTTTTTGCTTTCCCAAATCAGATCATTTAACATATTTTTTTAATTTTGTGACACTTCTGGCACCATGAAAATGGCAACAGCAAATATCAAGTAGTTCAGACATTCTCCTTCTGTGTTCATTCCTACCCCACCCCCTACGAACCAGTTCGCTGTGAATAAATGAATTTATTTGTGATTCGATCCTTTTCGAGAAATTATTCTCTATCCTGATCCGTGTTGTTAATTTATTCTGTCACTGTGAGGAGAAGTAGGGCTGGGTTCAGTTGCACTACAAAGCCGGAACGAAATGGGGATAAAGGAAAATAGTACAAAAAATGATTAATGAAAATTGATAATATTCCATCTGATATAATAAATAAATGAATAAATACATTGGATTTCAGACACAGAATAACCGATCCATTATAAACAGAGGAAGGATCAGGATAAGGGATGACTTTTAATACATGATTTGACTCGCACTTACTAAGAATAATTGTCACTCAGTGGCAAGGATGGTCGGCCGTCAACCGAGTCATCATCCGAGATTGTGTTTCGGGTTCGATTTCCACAAGGAATTAGTATTTTATCACAATTATCTTTCTGCCAAAGGGATACCAGCCTGAGTTTATTTGCAACAAAAACTGACACTGAAGTAAATTGTAGCAAAACATCACAAATATTGATTTATAATACATCACAATAATGAAAAGATGCATTCTAATCTATGTTCCTCACAGTCTTAGTCTTATCATAGATTTTAGGTTACTTGAGTATTTTGGTATTTCATATTTTGGTATTTCCTTTTAATAGATTAACCGAATGGAGATGGTCTTTAGTAGAGTAGCTTCTTCTGAAGCCTGGCTGCTCACGTGGTTTTCATTTAACGTTTTGACAAGTCAGTTGATGATACAAATGGGGAAATCATCTTTCTCTGTTGGAAACCTTCATGATCTCTATAAAATGACAGACGAACTGAATTTAGAAAGCAAGAAAACACGATTCCACATGAATTTCAGTGAAATACACGTCTTGTACAACATACACGTTGGAGACGGAGACACATCAATCAGAATAGGATATTATGTACAACAAGCAGTTTGAAGGCAAAAAGCAACAGTTAAAACAGGAAACGTTAACAACTACACCCACCTATAGGACAGCACATCACCGTGAAATCCTAGAAAAAAAAAAAGAAATCAAGCCAAGAATTCATCCAGGTTGGCAAACCTTTGGTAGAAACGGCCCATACTTCAAGAACAGGAGTATCCGATTAATCCTGTAATGAAGGGTACACAATCGATACGTGCTTTTGATAGTCACCTATTGTAAATGGAACCTAACACAACGTTTGACCCAACGATTGATAACCACTCAACGCACAAAAGAGAGAATTGCGTTCAACATTACGTGACAGCACGGCACCTAAGAGAAAAAACCCTCAAAACAACAGGGATATTAAAGAAACCAGTAAACACTCCAATGACAGTACGCTGTCTATTTTATCACAGCGATTGGATTCTAAACGTCGATCTCCAAATATATACGCAAAAATGCAGCCGGCAAAATATGAGAGGGTGTGACGAGCTACATAAGCTATAAAAATACTGGCTTTGCAACGCTCATGAAAAAGAGGTTTAGAAAATCTTTACGAAGGTCGAGAACCAACAGCTGACAATAAAAGGCTGATGATAATGTTGATGATAGTGATAGTGGTGATGGTTATTCTGATATGGAAGCTATTCAACTCGGGCAGAAGTGCATACATTCTGGTGTTGTTCAGCAGAAGACATCTGGCAATCCCTGTAGGGGTATTACCTTATGGTTTTCACGGATGACAAACAAATTTTACAGTGATATCCTTCAACTAAAGTCTTATTCTAGGGTTAAAAAGGGGTCAACCAAGTTTGGGGTTTTAATTGCTCTATATCCCTCAAATACACCTTTGAGTTTGAAATTAGTCCCTGTAATATATGCATAATTCAGAATTAGTAACTCTTTGAACAAGAAAAGTGTGCTTATGTTCATATTTGAATTGAACAAATAAAATATAACTTATTTTATGAAAATATGTTTTCCACAGAAATCTCATTGTTGGTCTGTTTAATTAAAAGGTAGAGAAAGAGAGGGGAGAGAAAGGAGGGAGAGGAGAAATTCTAGTTGGGTAGTTTGCTGAAGGGGTCAGGGAACATGTTGGAAGAGAGGTGTTCGGTAGTTTGATAAGTGGGTAAGAAAAAAAGTCGAGAAAAATATTGTTTATGGAGAAAGAGGAAGGGGCGAAGAAATTACATTTTAATAAGAAGAGATGAATGAGATAGAAGAATAAGAACAAGTGTATATTAGTTTGGTAGAGCTTGTATCATCTTGTCTTGCTCCTTTATCTAGTTGAAAGAGCTCAGTTTTTTTTTGTGCAAAAGATATGAAAGTTTTCCTCGTAGTATTTAGTTCTGTTTGAAAGGTATCATTCACATACATGCTGACAAATCAATGCCCATCAATGTTTATAAAATTAAATTAAAAAATGTAATCTTCAACCCAGGACCTTCCGTAGCCACCATCTTCTTAACGTAAACAAGTTAGCAGTGGGACCAAATCAACATACGCACACATGGGAACCCCAAAACTATACTTTCAAATTGGTAGGAATCAACAAGCCTCAGTATTCAATGAAAAAGTTTGTCTCACAAACTACACATGTTCAAAATGATGGTTCCAACAGCTGTCTGACAAAAATGATGATATATCAGATAAATGTCTGATTGATGCCAAAGTTAAGTAACTTTATTTATGAGTGAGGTCTTTCATTTTTTTTTCTTATCTTTGTACTATAAATTTGGAAATGTGAGTGCAATATTTATTTTTTTATTACAGGCCTCATTTACATTGTGGCTGATATTATATTTATCATGTATCGGAAAATCCTGATTTTGCATTGTCATCTAGAAGCGTGCTAGTGGTGCAGATCATTACAAGGTCTCTCTGCTTATCGTTAACTTATTAGGGAAAATTTTATCCAGTGTTACTAGATCCAATAATGGTTATGTTGGACTGTTGAGCTTTGTGGTCAGATGTCGGGGTTCAAAATGGTTGAGTAGACTGGTATGTTGGAGAGCGTGGAGGAGACTCTGCTCTGTCTCGATAAAAACTTGCTGCAAAGCAATTTCTGGACACGGTTCTGTTTTTCCGTAAAATTGAAAAAATGGCGTAATCTCAATATCTTAAAAGTTTGGAAAAACTTTGCCATTGAAGTATTCAACTCTTACAGGGTGTTTCACGGATGCTGTTCTTTTTTCTTTATCAAGTTAAACTTGGTATGTCTCTCTCTCTCTCTCTCTAACATCTGGGTACTCAGCGTTTAGTTTTTTTTGTAACGTGTTACATAAGAGCCATCTGCTCAGATATGCTACCATATATTATCAACTGCAATTTTTATGATTATCTATAAGAAGATTTATATATATATATATATATATATATATATATATATATATATACACACACACACACACATATATATATATATATAAATATATATATATATATATACATATATATAAATATATATATATATATATATGTATATATATATATATATTTATACATACGCTGCTGAATTAAATAATACACATGGATATTACAAAGGGAAAGTGTACGATACTGATACGGAATATACAAGTTCAGTGTCCTTTAAAAGTATACAAAATATCAGCGGACATCTTTGCCATTTAGGAATCGTGGACTCCTCGATTACTTTTTTTTACGTCAGTGGGTGAAATCTGGTACATGGAAAATAATAAGATGTCAAACATTCTTCTCCAGATATGAAATATTGGCTAAACATTCAAGTACTTTTTGTGAAAACTACAGAAAAAGCATTTGTAACAAATATTTCACAACTAACATCCGGACATCTCTCACTCTCGCTCTTCCTTCTGTCTGTCTGTCCGTCTGTCTGTCTGTCTCTCTATATCTCTCTTTCTCTCTATCTCCAAACACACACACACACACACCCATCCACCCACCCAACCACACACACACACACACACTCATACACATACACACACACACACATAAATACATATATATTAGTCGATGTGTATTTCATATGTAGAGAAATTACCTAAACATGGCACCAACCTAACCAAATTTGGAATGATTACCCAATGAAACTTGACACATTTGCAATAAGCAGGTCTTAATTTAACAAATTAAGAATATGCTTCATGGATGTCAAAGAGAAATATTCGACTATGTGTATATCATTTATTGACAGAAATTATCGTGCACGAAACAACCCCAACATTCATTCACTTATTCTTCTTCCTACACTAAAAGCAACGAAAACAGCTCGCAAGTATATATATATATATATATATATATATATATATATATATATATATATATATATATATATATGTGTGTGTGTGTGTGTGTGTGTGTATGGTTGCGTGTGTGTTTGTGTGTGTATGAGTGTGTTTAATCGTTTATTTGTGGACCACAGGGGGTATTGATTTATCACTCAAAACTAAGAGGGTGCCGTCCGTAGAAGGTAGTAAGAATCTTCATCTTCAATTGGTATTCCGACCACTGCAATAATTCCTTTTATATTGGGGTCAACAGAGTGGCCAAAAGAATCAAGGAAAGGCGCAGCAGGGGCTTCCGGAAAGCCCAAAAGCTCCACAGAGACCTGCTGATGCATCATCCTGATAAAATTGGTTGAATCAGGAAGAAAATGTGGGAAACTCACTTTAACTATACCAGTAGACCAGTGGGAAGCTGCAGCGTGGGTGTTTTCCCGTTGACATGGTGCATAAAAGACTTTATGATTTTCAAATCTGGAAGTCAGCAATCGTTGGAAAGACTCAGAAATAAATAATTATGATAAATGTGTTTAAACTTTCTGAAATTATTTCAGAACATTGATTATTTGGAGAAATGATACTTCTAAATAATGTTAATACCATTGACAAAAGGATTCAACTTTTGTTTGGCTGGCAGGGAAAATTATTTTCATATTTCTGACTTTGGGAATGTGATGGTTCACATGAGCACACACACACGTACACACATACACACACACATACACACCCACATACACACACATGTACACATATGGGTATGCATACATACAAATGCAAAAAGTTAAGGAGAATATCCAAATTCTGTAAAATTGCAATTCTGTCGGAAAATAACAGTTCAAATAATAAGGTTTATTGCAAATTTGAAATCATAAATCAGGAATCATCCAGATGGATAATCTCATGCTTGATGGTTCCATTCGATACTTAACTTTTGTGCCAAATCCATACAGTAGTTTGGAATTCTCACAATAAGTTTTAGATTTGATCGTTAAGAAATATTGACGGTAGAATCAGTTCTTCAAATAAGAATGAAAATATCGAATTATATCTATCAATTCAATCAACGCTTGACCCTTTCTTAAGCTTTTTTGAGTCTGTTTGTCTTTTGTGTATGGATTAAAATCTGGTGAAATATTTTGTTGGACTCATATAAGTCACTTTCTCCACGTTCCGCGAAAAGTTACCGCCTTATCTTTTTGAATTTGTGCACTCATCAAAATACGTCCAGTTTTGTAAATGGAAGGAATAAGCTTACTGAAACGGGTTAATCTAAACATGTGAAGAAGTTATCATTAGATCATAAAATGTGTATATAATTAAGTGCACGTCATGCTCCATCAAAAGCCGATAAGAAAACAGGTTAAAGAATTTGACCTAAAGAGGTTAAAGTGTTGATCTTTTGTAATATATCGGTCCGACAAATTGGCACCGATAGAGTTAAAATCTCACCAGCCAGTGAATATCAGAATGAATATTGTAATCAACGAGTACGATTCATCAGTCCAATTGCTATGTACTAAGCTTGTGTCAGTATATAAATGACATATAGTCAAATGATATGCATGTGTCAAGATAACAGATGCGAAGTGCGTGTGCTTGTCTGTAATCAACAACCCACCGAAGAGTGTGTGCGTATTCTGAAGTGGACAACGTACTCTGTGGATATATATCTATGCATGCATCCATGTTTCGATATGATAAAGCACGAGCTTAATAGACTGAATGAGTAGTCAGTCCCTGTTTACCAATCTGCACTTGTTTCGAAGCAGATGGCTGCAATTTGAATATCCTTTCATCGTTTACCATTTGTTCTCGATCAGAATGATGCATTTAGATGTTATCAATAAAAATTGCCCCTTTTTCTGAAAAAACGAATGAACCTAGCATAATGGAGAATGAGAAAAGACAGACAGACGGACAGACAGAGACAGAGAGAGATGGAGAGAGAGAAAGAGAGAAAGAAGAAGAGTGAGAGAGAAAAAATTATAACATACAGATTATTAACAAACTTAAATTTTTTTATGAAACCCCTTGCTTCTCTTCATTGATGAGTAATTTCTTTCAGGGCATCGAAACAACAGTTTTTTCTTGTGAGGATCCATCAGCACGAATATACTGTGTGGAAGCAATCGGACATCATTACGCAATATCGGAAAGCTTTAATCAAAAGTGATATCACAAAGTAAGGCAGTGTTTTACATGTGTAGTTTAAAGCGAACAGCTTGTTTCTTTTATACAATCTCTACTGAAAGAAATAGCATATTGAAGATTTCGGAAAGTGCAAAGGGAGAACTGGAGAATTGAGGAAATGTTTGGACTTCTCTGAGAACATTAATTTTTGTCTAAACAAACGTGCTGGGAAGACTTGCTGTGCTCCTTCAGCAACAACTGGTAATCATCGTGTGTAAACATATAAATTCAGAAAAAAATGGTGAGGGGCAAATCAAATAAGTTAGTGGGAGGGAGCTTGAATATAAACACTGGGAGAGTGCTCAAATAAAAAAAAAATGGTTGTGCCAATTTCATTGACGAAAATCTAATACCAAAAGGGAACTTATCATTTTTTTTACTTTAAAACGGGCGACCACTCAGCACACACACAGTACCAAGATTTTCAATTGCAATAGGCACCATCAAACAATTATATGAAAAGTATTAGAATGGATGTTGGTTCCCTTCAATCACGTACCGAGTGCTGTACCTTTGCGTCTACGTCATCTGCTAAACTCAGACGGTGTAATGTAAGGCCGGACGACTGCAACAGTTTTAGGGTCAACATCGTGTTTGATCATGGAGAAGACAGATTTTAGAAAACTCTGATATATCTTTTATACGACAGAAATCTTTAAAATTGGAGTTATTCCAGAAAATTACCAGCAGGAAAAGATGTCCATTTGCGAAGATCAAAATGACATGAATTCAGTATTCGAAAAAATTGCTTTCATGAAAAATTATTTTCGTATGAGAACAGTCCTTTAATAATACTTATCAAATTACTATTAAAAAACATTCCTTGGGTATTTGAAAAATGAATGGTTATTTCAATAATTCCCAGTGTCTCAATATAGAGTTATGAGATAAATATTGAATGGTATTTATTTTGAAAAAAATATCCAGTAATTTCTAGAATCGTTCACATCATTATTCTCACACGGAATCGTTTACAAAATGGGATACATTACTCATAATAGTTCAGAATAGTTATTATCAGCGAGAGGTGCGTGATCCATGTTGGGGCAATTTAGATATATCTGGGAGCAATTTGGAATTCCGATCACCGTAAAAAATATTGATGGTTGGACATTTCATGACATTGTATATAACTTTTTAACAGGGTGAGAAAATCACCAAGGCTTCGTTTATGTACCCAGAGCTAAATAATGCTGCGTTTAGTTATGTTTATAGGATCTTAAATTAAAAGACCATGGACCTGAGACCAGAGGACTGTTCAAACGTAAACAAGGGTTCGGGGATTTACGAATCTTGTCAAGGTGCTAAAAAGGTGCATGCTGAGTTGGAGGGAACTGGATAGACAGCTGACGACGAACATGACAATCAAACAACAGGAGTTGACATCCCGAAGGGCAGAATAGAAAAGGTAGTGAGATGTCAAACGCTTAATGGCTATCACACACACACACGCGACACACACACGACACACATACACACTCGTCCTAAAAAACTTTTCTTTTAGGGGGCTTCTCAGTGCTTCTGTGAGTCAAGCAATCGGAACTCCTTGAAAACAGTTGTGCTTCTGGCCAAGTTTGTCCGTGAAATGGGAAATCGCCAGGGCAAAGTGAAGGGTGAAAAACCTTGAAACACTCTCTTGGACAGCAAACACAAGATGAACTGATCACTTTCATGAAAATAGTATGGATCATTGTTTCTCCTATTCAAGATGCAAAATATTAATCCCACATCGTCTGATGTGAGGTGTAAAGAGAAGACGTTGAGCATTGTGGGAATTGTCTATTCGGAGCTGGATATCATTACTTCCTTGGATATGTAGATACGATGGGAAAAACAGATAGAACCTACCTAATATCATTTTTGACAACTTGAAAGAAGTTTGGATCTCTTTTGGAGATTGTGAAGGATTGCTCTATAACAATGGAACAATATTAAAGGCACGAAGCATAGCTTTCTGGTCTGACTTACACAGCTTATTACAAGGGCAATGTATTCCCTGTGATGCACATGCAATAGATTTTGAAATAGCTGCCAAATAATCCCATGATGCAATTGGCTATTTGTGGAAAGCTGATGAATCTGACACTGAAATCTGGGAGTAATCGGGGAGTAGACCAGCTGTCGAAAAGAAAACAAAAAGATATATCAAAGAGAGCTCTCTGGGAAGCTAAGTAAGCTGTGAGTGATCCAGTTGCTACGTACAGCTTTGGGACATTGCATGAAATCAGCAGCCTAGGTCAAGTATATTTGTCAAACCGTCTATTAATTCTGAAAAAGTGATCCCTATATATAAAGCGTTTGAGGTTACAAGGACATGGGCTAATCAAGTACTTAAAACGTTCAGGGTGAACAATTTACGAGCGAAAATGTTCGATTATTGATCTTTGTTTGCGTATTGTCAGTTTGTGAAATCAACTTTAAGAATTTGGTTTTATCAAAAACTATTCGTTTGTATTAGAGTTCAAACTATTGGCAGCTGATTATTACTATTATTATTATTATTATTGTTGTTGTAGTAGTAGTAGTAGTAGTAGTAGTAGTAGTAGTAGTAGTAGTAGTAGTGTTAATGTTGCCGTTGTTGTTGTTGTTATTGTCGTTGTTGTTGTTTCTGTCATCCTAAAAAAAAAAAACGATTATAGCCGGAGGATTGTTAATTTTTAGTCATATTGATGTCTTAGATATTGCAGAAAAAAATTGTTTCTATGTCTGCATATTGATATATAATCTGATCTTTTGTTAAGCAGGGAGCGTTGTTAGTGGAGGGTGATAATGGTGATTTTTCCTTCTAAAAATATTATGCAGTGTTTTCAAGTGTTCCTGGAGGTTAGTGCTTTTTTTCTCATTTTCCATGTGCGTATTTTTGTTGTTAAAAGACGTGCTATGTGCATGATTCCTTTTGCTTCCAAAGGCATTCAGTCAGCTAATTTATGTTTTATCTTGTTTGATATTTGATTTTTTTTCAAGCAGTGACCGTTTAATGGGAATACTGTCTTATTTCTGCAGCTAAATCTGGTGAATGCAGATGTTAGCAGAGTTTTGATAATTTTTTTGTGTGTTTTTTATCATTTGTACCATGTTTTCACAACAATTATAGATAATTTTCAGCGTATTTCAGTTGTATACTCCATGTAGTTTGTTTGATGCTCGGATGTGTTTGTTGATTAGCCTAAGGAATATTTTGCCAACATTGATTTTTACATTTTCTTTACATGGGGATTGAACTAAATCATGTTTCCCCTACTTTTGTGTTCTTTGTTCGTTCTGTTTTGTGTGAATGTCAGTGTCACCAATTGTCCGCCGTTCTTTGATGCTGTTTCGTTGGGAGAATTATCGGCTAGTCTACGATTCATCGGATATATTGCGTTATTTACTTGAATATGTGGAGGGCTGTTTATGCACAATGGGTCATCGTTTTGCTTCTCGAATGGTTAGTTTTAATTCCTAAATGACTGGTACTAACCATTCAAGAAAAAAAAAAAAAACAAAACAAGACTACGACTGACGGTAATGCAATCGTGGAAAGGTATGCATTGATTTGCCCACTTTCGCCTGAAGCGTTGGATTTATTTCAAAATACATGTATACATCCTATTAGTCTATAATATTACTCTGTACAACTCTTTTTTTTATTTCTATTGTTCTTGAGTGTTACTTTCTAATCAGTTATGTTCAAAAAGTATGAAAAATGGCAATCATTCCCTTTAAACATTTCTTTTGCGATCAAGGTAGTGGATATTGGAAATCAGCCTATTTCGAATTGAACGACGGGTAGGATTGTACATTTTTTACCACATAAAGCGAGAAAAAAAACCATACATGAATGCCTCTGTCTTATTCAAAATATCAATGTTTGCGGGGAATAATAAGCATTTTCTTTACTTTTTCCACTTTAATAATAAAAACTGACACTCACTTCAAAGGAACAAAGAATGTACTGCATTGTGTCAGGTATTATAGAACAATAAGCTATGTATATTAGCAAGAAACAGCTGGCTCTTTTGTCCCTGTGTCCCCTTTCAAACATTGGACCTGCTCAGCCAAACTTGGCACAAAATTTGCAAACATGCACAACAAAGAAACACTGGATATCTCAACTTACAACATAGAGGTCAAGACATCATTCGCGAAATAGAAACAGAGAATAATAGAGAATAAGATAGTGTAACGGCTTGGGCAGGTCCCGGTGATACTGATGCTGCAACGGCCAACATTGTTGGGAGAGGTGTATGTTCAGCAATACACGTTAGGCGGTTGATGACTATGATGGTACAAAATTGACGCCGGAGAATAATTTATAGTGGTGAGAAATCAAAACTAGACTCATAATGTTTCAATAATGTTAAAGTTTACACTTATTCAACTTTCAATATTTGCAAATACTTTGCTTTATTGTATTTTCTTTTTATATAGAAAAACTGTTTCCGTGTCTGCCATCTGATTCAATCATAACTTAAACAATGACATAACAGGTTCAAATTCCAAATAGACTCTCAATGGACCATAAAACCATACATTCCTCTTTATATACGTAATAGTTAGAGATTCTCTTTCTCTCCCTCTCTCTCTCTCTCACAGACACGTATACTTACATCCATGTGTTATTAAAAATTATATGATGGTTCCAAATTGTCTATACCATATGGCAACTCCTAGTTGAAATGATCTGTTATTACCCGATGAATGCATCATTTGGCCTGGACAACGTATATAGAATGAACAATCCAAAGAAATGGGACTGCTGCAGGAATCTTTGTGTATGGTGGCCATATGACTGTAAAATTTCCATTTGATGAATCGCAAATCATAATTATAAACACACACACACACACACACACACACACACACATATATATATATATAAATTCAAGTGAAAGAATTTCTGATGCACTGGATGTGTGGGGTGTTGTTATCTGGTTATAAATGACTGATTTAGAAAAACAAATTTATGTAAGGAAAGGAAATTTATTTCTTAAATACCTTAAATAGACTCAGTGTTTAAAAATCCAAAAACTAATAAGAAGAAAAATATGCATATCAGTAACATAGAAAAAAATCACAAATTATTCTCGTTCCATCCACAGTAATCAAACTTTTTTCTGAATTCATCAAAAGTCACATCCTTTTCGTTTCCATTAATATCCAGTGTTCTTTTTGCTTTTTATCAACCAGCTTTTTTCCATTACCAGAAGCAAATTGCTCTTCATCTTGTCAGCTTGCTCGGCTACGCAATGTAAACAGACAATATTTTTGCCTCGTATCCAGTTTTTTTTTTCATTTTCCGAAATTTCTATTGCGATATGAATAAGAAATTCATGTGAGTGTCTGAAATTCAATCATGTAACCATACTTCTTCACACCATTCAAGCTTCAAATAAAGTTCGAAACTTTGAATTTGCTACTTCAAATAAAGTCAAAGTTGATAGTCGTGACAAGCAGCTCTGAATATCATTATTTCACGAAGTCGAGACAGTTGTTCCTGGCAAGTTGACCTTTAACGAGAGTGTTGTAGTACGTTGCCGTTTAAATCTTGATGTCCTGGATTGCGTATGTGTACAAGGATCTATACAACATCCAGAGACATGCCCATACACACACATGCATACAAATATATGCACACATGCATGTATATATATATATATATATATATATATATATATATATATATATATATATGTATGTGTATGTGCGTGTGTGTGTTTCAGGGCTTGTTAAATTCTGGCTCATATTTCTAGTAAGGAAAGTACGAACATAACACATTAATAATAATTTTCGCACACACACACACACCGATATATATATATATATATATAAATATATATATATATATATATATATATATATATATATATATATACATATATATATATATATATATATATATATATATATATATATATATATATATATATGGAGGTAGACAACAAGTTATAGAAGAACGGACAGACACACATAGTTATGTATTGTACTCATTTAAATGATGGATAATTGTCCATACATGAACGTGAAATATCACATAAAAAACAGACTCAGATAGGGACATACATACTATACACACACACACACACACACACACACACACACACATATATATGTGTGTGTGTGTGTGTTTGTGTGTATGTGGGATGTTTGCATTTAGTTGTAGTGACAACCTATCTGCTGGGATCTGGAGAGAGGTAGTTTCAACTGAAACGCTTCATCAATGCAGAATACGAAGTCACAACTTCCAGAAAAGTACAATTTAACAAAGGTTCTACCGTGGAAAAAAGAATCCGTCACGACACTGTCAGAATATGTTCATAAATGGTTACTTCGTCATAGTACCACTGCTAACTTATTTCCATCATTGGGGGCGTCGACCATGGTCACGGCGAACATTTGTATTACACCTTGTATCTAAAGTAACTTTTAACCAGCTTTTGATGTACATCAGTCACTGTTGAGTACAATAGACGATGGGATACGTGCGTGACGTTATCCTGGGGAATCAATGTTACCAAGATGCATATAGGGAGAACAGGAAGGTGAGGGCTAGTGAAACATTCTTTTGAGTAGCCATCGATCTCATAAATCATGAGGAAAGTACTTCATCGCTTACCACCTAACACAACAGCATTGACCAAGTACATATCCTCATGATAACAGTCTCTAACAATGTGAGTGGTATTCTTCAGCTAGCAATGCACCCCCACCTTACGAGATGTTTAGGGGGATTGGGGATACTTCATTGTATTTTTCTTGGCAACGAACTTCCCGGATCTCAATTGCGGGATATGATGCATTAATTCATCAGAAACTCAACCACATTTTTCTAGCAGTTGAAAGACCTGTTTTCAACATCGTGGATCTAAATCGACCAAGAAACCTCGAAACCCATGCCTGATCGACTACGAACTTTTTTCAGGTATTTCAAGGACCCAAACTATTGAGCAGTTAATCATGAGGATTTAGCTCGTGAGTGTGGTGTATATATTGGAATTGTGTTTGGTTACCTGGTAATTGGCACCTAAGAAATTAAAAGCCGTAGGCCATCCCGACACACGAATGTTTAAAAGTATGAAAACATACGCAAATTACATATATATATATGTATATATATATGTGTGTGTGTGTGTGTGTGTGTGTGTGTGTGTGTGTACATGTATATATCAAGGATATATGTATATCAAAATATATACACCCTAAGGGTAATTGTATATATATATATATATATGTATATATATATATATATATATATATGTTGGATGATGAAATATATATATATATATACATATATATATATATATATATATATATATATATATATATATATATATATATATATATGGATGAAGAATATGTGTATAAATTCGTTTCATCGGAAGGATGATATTTGACAACAGATGTGCATGAAATATTTGTCGCGTGAACACAAAGTGCTGCGTATGTTGTTGACTCCTGACATCCATATATTTACTTTTCATGTTGATTATATACAGCAAGAGAGAAAGCGTTTGTTACTTACAAGTTTTTGTCGATAAAAATCTATCATCTCTATTGATTTCAATGAAACAAATGCAAGAACAGTGTAACACAAGAACTGAAATAAATAAAAAAAAAACGACGAATAATCTGTTGAGTAATTTCAATATTCAGAAGATTTTATCAGTTTCTACGTATTTTGCCATTAGTGTTGAAGTAACTGAACTTTTGTGCTTCTTCTTGTAATCTTTTCATTTTATTCATCGCAGTATCGATAAGTGTTTCGAGGTACTGAGCGAAGAGTATGATCTCTCAGAGTGTCTGTAAATTGTACATATGTGTGAATTACGGTTATATTAGTGGCAAAATCTTTGTAGCTCATTGAGATGTCATAAATGAAGTTGCTTATGAAATGATAAGTATGAAAATTTCAGATTCTTCATGAGAATATGATGATTTCATCCTTTTAACCAAAGAAAGAAAGAATATTACCGGAAGATTAATTCTTATGTACGTACCTTTTGAGTTGAAATGACACGTAATAATCTTCTAATATAGACTGCTTGCTCTTATCTAGTGATAGAATATTTCCCTCAAGTATATGTGCTTTGAGATATGGTCACTCACGACTTAATAATCTTTCTGTAGGTATGGAAAATGCCAAGATAGCACTCAAAAGGTTCTTGTTTGTTCCGACTCCAACAATGGAATGATTCCTGGATTAGTCCAAAATTATTTCCACGCTGTTTGATTGGATTTTCCTAGGAGCTCAGATAAGTGGGTTATAGCTGAGAACACCTACCTAGGAGAGGATCACATAATCTTCTTAATTTTCTTTTTGAACTCTATTGCATCCATGATGATACTAAATTTACTTTTGAAATTTCAAAGCCTTCCTTGTGAGTCTTTTGGTACTAGGATTAGGGAAAATTACCACCTTTATCAGTGAATGTGATACGATTTTGTGTGAATAGTTGTTTTTTTGGGGTGAGGTCATTCGTCAGTGATAATCGAACTGTCATATTTTTTTCAAAACCCAGGAGATCATGTGACTCATAACTGCCTTTTTTAGTGCCTAAAGCAAAGTACCTGCAGTTTTTACCACACAAATCCAGCCCGACCATCTTTTCCCTTACTTATTCAACTATAGATACTGTCAACAAAAAGCCATCGGAAGATTCCAATGGAAATACCAATGCTTACAAAGGAGAGTCGATTAGGACTACACGTTGAAGTAACTATAACTTCTGAAAAGAACGGGGACAACAGGGTAATCCATTGAGCACTGTACCAGAATAGCAATTAACATCATCAAACGCAAAACAATGCACATCCAATACAAAAATTTATGTCCACTTCAAGTTTATTTGGACAGAGTATATGATTTGTATATGGATAGATTTTAATTCTCAGAATGTTATGTTCATATACAAAGACATATTTTGGTGGAATTTATTCAACAAAAAAGCGACTATGGCTAATGATGTCTCAAAGAAATTGATAAAAGTTGTCAGAGTAGCATCTTTCAGAATTTGAAACAGCACCATCGAAATTATTTCCTGCGAAAGTATTGCATTTGTTCCCTACCTCACAGTTATACTGAGATCCCATTGTATTAATCACATAGTAAGAGGTTTGTCTAGGTAGATGCAAATATCAGTACTATGTATTAAGGGAATGAATCGAAAAATATATTTGAGTGATTGGAACGTGGAGAAAATGTTACTATCAGCCTAACCAGGGCACCTTGAAAGAAGTGAAGATGAATCAACCTGGCCTCGTTGATCATTTGCTAGCACGGTAATATCAAAAGATGGAGCGTTCAATGGAACAGTGATGCTGGAGACTGTCTTCTTGTTGTAGCCATTGATCGATGAAATCTAAACGGATTTTGTGGTGAACACAACGGATTAAAAGTCGCAAAGGAGCTAAGATTTCACTTACTCAGCTTTTTGAGCCTTGCTCAACATTTTCCATTCTGAACTTGGAAATAGAAGGAAAATGTGTGAAAAATAATTTATGGAAATTTTCAGCAAATAACTGATAAAATTAATGATAAAATTGTTAATCATGATGAAGTGCTTGGAAACACAGTAACCACTCTTCCATCAGGGAAGCAGCATTCGAACATCCAGTAAATGTGACAGAATATTCGATAGAAACAACTTTGGGGAAAAGCTTTGAAAGGAATTCATCCAAAAGTTGAATGCTTGAGAAATGTATTACTGGAGATATTTCTATCTATTTGACTACAAGCTAAAAAAGCACTCAAATCGAGCCCACATAGTTTATTGGCCTATTGACCATCCTTCCACAAGATTTCCCTGAAAAGCCCTTGGAAATATTCTTTGGACAGTCATTGGCAAATACATGAATGTATGAAAACAGGGAAAATACCTTTCAATCAAAAAACAATATGAGTCTGTTTTTAAAATGATTCTATTCTGTATGATTCTCAAGTAACAGAGCTAATAAACCTCACAACTACAAAAAATCAAGGATGCAAATGAATATGCCAATGCCATCGTTGGGGGGAGCAATTGTACCTGGATCCGCCTCGAATCCTAATCACTTTTTTCTCTCCCATCGTCGAACCATCCATAAAATTAATTCGAATTCATAGGGTATTTTGGGGGGGATATCGAGCAGATGGATAGACGGGGAAGTCAAAAAGGTGCAACCAGATGCATCATCCTCAACATTGTCATCGGCCTGTTATTCCGTCGTTGGACTTTTCCTAAGATTTGTCAGACCTCATCATCATAGGCATTGCGGAGACATTATTTTCTGAATTTATCTAACTCCCCACATATCTTACTTTCCGTCGGCAACAGGTTTGCCTCTGATCTTCGGAAATCAACGTTAAGAGTCTTGACATTAAGCGGTTGTCTGATACCCTTGTAACATGTCCAGCCCATTGCAATTTGAGTTATCTAACAGTTTCTTTGATGTCCATAACTCCTCTTTGATGTACTGTGTTGTCTTGTGATCTCTCCATGTAAGGTTGAGCATGATGTACTCCTGTGCACGATGCGTGGTTCCCAGTTTATGGGTCAATCTTTTGGTTAGGTTCCTTATTCCAGCTCCATAGGTGACTATCAAATACAATTAAAGAAAATATTGAATCATAGTTTCAGTTCATAGTGACTTCTGTAAAAGATATATTTTCTATATCTAAGTGTAAATTTTGCAAGCTTTTATTTCGTAGGTTCAAACATTCTATAACAGAGTTAACTGAAATGGCTGTTCTCAAACTTAATTTGGTAAATGAAAAGACGGAAATATATAATCCAAATGAAATTGATTAATTCTCAAATTATACACTTTGTAATTCGTCTATTTAGTTATTATATATTTTTCTGCTACGGTAGATCTATTCATAGTGTCTGCACGCAAAGAACATACCACACGCTTCATGTTTTGAGAAGGTATAATAGACTCCCAGATTACTCCAGTCCACCCTTAATTTGGCTACGTCAGTAACGGAATTTCGTCGCCAATAAGCAAACAGGCATGATAAGTATATCGCAGTTGGCGTAAGGCAGAGTTTCCGGCGAATAGGACTTCAGAATGCCAATTAGCACATCTCCTACCAGCAACCTATGAGACATGCCAATGACAAGAATTGTTCGATAAAATAGCGCCAGAAAATTGGACATGCTCTTTGTAGGACATAATTTTTCAAGAAACTGACACGTTTCAAAGGGGTTCAAACTTACCTCATAATCCATTTTCCGTATTGGTAACTCAGAAGCCTATCAAAGATATACTGTTACGTACATAATAAAATGCATTTTGAAAGTTTATATGACAGTGGCCATTTGATTATCTCATTGTTTACTTTTGTAGATATCCCAAACTAATTTGTATGATAATGTATTTCATAATAGAGACGAATAAAGAGACATAAATGATGATTAGAGATTTTGAAAACAGCTATTCTCGATGCCATTGAATTCATCAAGACCATTAATACAGAACATAGTTGGAACAGAAAAGAACGGTAAAGTGGCTTTATTAGGAGTATCATCAACTTGCACTTATCATTGTTCCAAAACATCCATGCATCGCAAAACAGCACACCGCCAAAGTTCCATGAAGAGGGAATTGTTTTTCCAGAGATACCCGGTATCTACTGTTGAGCAACATCGATTTTTAGCTGTGCGTTTTCCTTAATTTTTCCGTAAGATTTTTGATTGTGTCAGAAAAACTGAGTAATTGCATTAATTCTTTGTTTATTATGTAATCGTGTTATACTATATACAGAGCATCAGAAATCCAAATGATTGCACTTTTGTTCATTATGTTATCATGTGATACCATTTACAAAAGAACTCTAAAACATTACTCCATGATCTAATCATGTTGATTATATAACCGAATGTTGGGAATAGGATGAAGTATTGTCAATTCAAGATAAAAATTTTTTCACTGCTTATAACTTTCATTTTCGTAACAGGAACATCGTGATATTTAGTAAACCAATATGAATGTGTATACAATAGTTTAAGTAAATTTCAATAACTTTGGCTTGCATGCTAAATTGGAAGATTCAATTCGAAGTGCTCTTCTACAGAACATAAAATATAACCGGAATGTGATTTACTTCATTGTTTAACGTTTGTAAAGAAAAGGGGCATCTGTAAAGCTCTAGTTGGAACTTTGTATTGCGTTATTCCATTACTTCAACCCGACTTGTTGAAATGACAAGTTTTATTTTTTGTTTGCATTGATTTTCTGAATCATGCCCGATTAGTAGGTTAGCTACTTTGATGTTGTCGTCTAATCTTTCCCATAAGTACTGTTTCAACATTTAATGTAGCCTTGTTCTATTGGTAAGATCAGGCTGATGAGACCTCTGTTGGAGTTCAGATCATGACGGTTCCACTGATTTTATACATAGTTTTTCTCCATCGTGACGGATTATTTTTATCTGACCGTAACCATGGACTTTCTGACAGGAAGGTGATGATTTTGCTGATGAAAATATGCCATATCCACCACTTGAAACATTTGACTCTTCCAATGAAGAGTTCCTTAGAGATTATCTTTTTAAGAAATTATTTAATGAAGTTTTAATAAGCCAAGAGATTTGGGTTTGAGTCTCATCGAATGCTTATTCAACTTATTTGATCTAAGCTGATTTTTCAAAGTAGAAAGACAGCCTGAGAAAAGTTGTGGTAAACAAACGATTTAATATGGAGGAAATAGTAGTCAAAAATCGGTGGTGATATTTCAGTGGTAGTTGACATTTGCGTTCGGAAGCTCATTCCTAAATGAAAATAACTGTGTAAAAGGTAATGTTGATATCATGAACGGATTTGCAAATGAGGATTCCATGTTTTTTTTGTTTTTTTTCCTCTCGGACGCCTCGCTGCTTTTTGTGAAATGTTCAATCTGTCGGTGGTAACCGCTGGAGTTTGAGTGACAGCAAGTCTCCTCAAGTCTCCAGCCCTCCTCTCCTAGTACTCATAGGTCGCAGTAATTCTGCAATTTACAGTTTCACACCGGTTGCCCAGTGGTTATCGCTGAAGGCTGAGTGACAATAAGTCTCCTCAGGTCTTCAGCTAACGTCTCCTCTCTCTTTCGCATATCATGACAGAGCTACGATTCGTTGCAGTACTTATATCTCTAGCACCTTCCTCAGTATCCGTGCAGTTCCCAGTAGTGCTGTGGTCTGTACGGTCTCTATCCTCCCCCTAATCCCGATATCCTCCAGTCTCTCCCTCAGCGTTTTGGGGACAGTTCCTAGTGCTCCCACTATGACCGGTACTACCCTGGTTTTCATGTTCCACATTTTCTTCAACTCCCTTGCTAGGTCCTGGCATTTTTCCCTTTTTTCACCCTCCTTCTTTTTTACTCTATGGTCTGCAGGCACAGCAACGTCTATTATTTGGCAGGCCTTCCTTTTTTTGTCTACTATTACTAAGTCCGGCCTTCTTGCCTGGATGAGGTGGTCAGTTTGGATGTCAAAGTCCCACAGTAGTTTGTGGTTGTCATTCTCCAAAACTGCCTCTGGCTTGTGCTGATACCACTTTTCCCCATGGTTGAATCCCATTTGTTTACTTAGTTCCCAGTGTATCATCGTTGCTACTCTATCGTGTCTATGCTTATACTCCTTCTGGGCGAGTTGACTACATTCACTAGTTATGTGGTTTACTGTCTCATCTCTTTCACCGCACATGCGGCATTTGCTGTTTGTCTGAGTTCTGTCGATTTTTGCTTTTATGTAGTTTGTCCTTATGCTTTTGTTTTGGGCTGCCATGATGAGCGATTCTGTTTCTCTCTTAAGGTTTCCCTTTCGTAACCACGTCCATGATTTCTCGTCTGCTATATCTTTTATCTGTCTTTTAAACTCGCCGTACAATTTTTTCCCTTCCCACTTTTCTTTTCTAGTTTGCTGTACCGTTCCATTGCTTTCTACTTTGTTTGTTGCACTATCCCTCGCGCTCTTTATGATTTCTTCACTATTTGTTTGCACATATCTATCTAGGACTACTTTAGCTCTCTGGACACAATCTTCTATGCTGATGAGCCCCCTACCACCTTCTTTTCTCTTAACGTATAGTCTATCTGTATCATCCCTAGGGTGTAATGCTGTATGCATCGTCATAAGTTTCCTTGTTCGCCTATCCATTGATTGGAGCTCTTCCTTTGTCCATCCTAGGAATGGTCCTGTATACCTAACTACTGACACAGCCCAGGTGTTCATTCCTTTTATTAGATTTCTGCTATTTAATTTGGTTTCTAATATTTTCCTTATCCTTCTAAGGTATTCCCTCTTAATCTTCTCTTTCATCTCTTCCCGTTTTATCGTGTCACATTCAAGGACACCTAGGTACTTGTATCGGTCTTGTGCAGTCAATGCCCTAATCTTGTTGTTGTCCGGAAGTTCAATTCCCTCAGTCATTGAAAGCCTTCCTTTGTGCATCACCATGATTGCGCATTTTTCTATCCCAAACTCCATTCCTATGTCCTCACTATATTCCCTTACTTCGTTGAACAGAGTCTCAAGCTCTCCCCTGTTTTTCGCAAACAATTTAATATCGTCCATGTACATTAAGTGGTTGACATTTCCTTTTGTTTTAGAGAAGTGGTATCCTTTGCTGTTTTTCAGGATTCTGTTAAGCGGTATCATTGTTAGAACAAATAATAGTGGGGACAACGAGTCTCCTTGGAAGATCCCCCTTTTTATCCCTACCTCGGCTAGTTTGTCCCCTGCGGCTGTCAAATCTACTTTCCAGTCTTTCATTGAATTACCAATGAATTTAACCACCGGTTCGCTAATTTTGAACATTCTAAGGCATTCGAGTATCCAGCTATGTGGAATCATATCGTATGCCTTTTTGTAATCTATCCATCCCATTGCGATATTCTTTCTCCTTTTCCTTACTTCTTTTAAGATCATCTGGTCTATGTAGAGTAAATCGTTTGCCCCTTTGGTTCCTATCCTACACCCTTTCTGTTCTTCTGGTAGTAGCCCCCTTCTATCCATTGACATGTATATTCTCTCTGCTATTTGCCCGGTCAGGATTTTCCACATAAGTGGTAGGCAAGTGATTGGTCTATAGTTGCTTGCTATGTTCCCCTTTCCCGGGTCTTTTTGGATGAGGGTGGTTCTGCCTTTAGTCATCCATTCTGGTGCTTTGCCTTCATTCAGACAATTTTGGAGTAGGTGAGTGAGTCTGCCGTGTAACGTGGTAAATTTTTTGAACCAATACCCATGGATCCCGTCGGGACCCGGTGCTTTCCAGTTGGCTACTTTCCTAAGAGTATGTTTCAATGTGGTTTCATTCAGTACTATTGGTTCTCCCTTGTCTATATCTTCTAGTTCTTTTCTCATGTTTCCTAACCATTGCGGTGTTACGTTATGTCTTTTTGGGTGCCCCCATATGCTATTCCAATAGTTCTTGGCCTCTGTGGCATCTGGTTTCATGTCCTGCCTTCTTTCCCCATTTAAATCTCGGTAAAACTTTTTCTCATTGTTTTGGAATGTGCGGTATTATTATTATTATTATCATTATTTTCACACAAATTGCCTGATGGTCACGGATCGAGACTGATAGACAGCAAGTATCCTCAGTTCTCCAGCCCTCCTGCCCGCACTCACTCAATTCACGGCACTGCTGTCGTTTACAATTTCACACTGGTTATCCATTGGTTATCGTCTAAGTCTGAGATACATTTAGTGTCCTCAGGTTTCCAGCCCTCCTTGAATATCTCTCTCGCCTATCACAAAAGCGCTCTGGTTCGTACTTCCTCCGCCGTTTATTGTGGTGTTTTTTTTTCTTTTTCTCTCCCACCTCTCTCCGTTAGGTCATTGCTAATAGCTAAGATCTTAGATCTCAAATTTATGACACTTTCCACAGTAATCGTGCATAATCTTGATCCTTTTATCCCTAGTTTTCCAATCTCTCTTCCTGTGTCTTTGGTACATTATTATTATTATTATTATTATTATTATTATTATTATTATTATTATTATTATTATTATTATTATTATTATTATTATTATCATAAATTTATCATTAATATTATCATTATTATCATTATTATTGTTATAATTACAGTTATTATTATTAATATTAATATTATTATCATTATTATTATTATTATTATTATTATTGAATAGCTATTAAAATTAGAGCATCTGCTTTTACGATTCAAAATCCCCAGTCCAGTTTAAACATTTATCGGATCGTACTAAAAACAGGTTCGAAAACAAACAAAGTATTTGTAAAAATTAACGAAGATTTCCTTATTTATTCAAATGAACACTGCTGAAGTATAAAAAAAAAGACGAATAAACAGAAGAAACTAAAAAGCGACTAAATGTAATAAAATCTTCCTGCCATTGAAAATCTTTCAATCCTGGTCGATTTTAAACTGCAAATAAAGCCTCTATTTGTGTTCACTAGAAACTATAGACGTTCATTTTTTTTTATTTTTTTCTTCTTTTTCAATTTCCTTCTGGTTCCAATTGAAGAAGACCACATTAAGAACTTGAATCCCTCGTACAGATTTTGTATCTCATTTATAGCCAGTGATTTTTTTCATTTGTGTCTGTAGGGTACTTTTTTCTGTTTTAATTTGCTCAGACCATTTCTTTTTTTCTTTTGCTCTTTGCTGTTCTGATTAACGCTTAAGCCTCACAAGTGTCTCGTACGCACAAACACGCACCACCTTGGAAAGAGAAGACTGTTTCCCGACTTTACTTTCATTTTAAAATTGATGAAGTGAGATCACGAGCAAATTTCCACCGGAAAATTAAAGTGGCAAACTAATCGATATGGTTTCCTTTTTTTTCTTCTTTAAATACTAGGACCGTAAAAACACCTTCAACCATTTGAATTTTAGATCATCTAATTAAATTGTTTACTGTTTTTCTAATGCAGGGCGCTGAGAATTATTGTCAAACTCCATTGCAAGTTCGAGTCAATTTTGTTTTTTACCACGTAACAACGAAAAGAACGGAAACGAACTAATCTTCACCAACACGTCATGTTAAACGAAAGCAATATATGAAATTAATAAATTTCCTTCCGTGATCTGAAATAATGATCAATTGATTGTTATGTTACCAATGTAGCTGAACTGGCGAGTCTTATATATTTCTATACATAATTCATCATCGGTGAAATACAAGGTTAAAAAAAATCTTACATCGGACACGAAGTAAGTGCAGAGTTCAACTCTGTATCGGCAATGCTTGCTTCCGGCTGTTGAGGACAGATAATTTAAAAAAATAAATGCATACCTTCGAAGTATCAAATATTGCAGAGGTACTATAAGTGGAAGGCAGTGTAGCATCAAATTCATATGTCATATTCATTTTTCGATGCATTTCGATGGGAAACAGCCATCTTTTCAGAGATAAAGATTTGCAGCCATTCACAGAAAAAAAATGTTTTTTATATGTTTGTGATCTGAAATTGACCATACCTTCGTGTCATTGTATCACATTGAGTTATAAACATTGCTTTGACGCATCTGTACGTCGAAAACTCGCCAATATTCTTTATAAGATTGGCATGGTAAAGGTTGAAGATGTAGATTTGTATGTTCTGATATTCAACACGAACGATCATCCTTTCATCTAAGGGCCTCATATGCTCGAATATTCATTTCTTGACAGATATCAATGTTTGTATGACGTACAATGACATCCAAAAGCCGTGTGTCATTAATGATGGAAAGAATAATACTCTTCAAAGACTAACATTCGAGATGGAAAAATTTGCCAAAAATGCTACCCAAACCACAAATAAAATCGATACTGATATTTTTAACAATACTTTAAAACGCACTGAACCAAAGCGTCCCACATAATACTAGATTATAAAAAGAAAAACATCAAATCACAAACAATTAATTTTAAACAATATATATATATATATATGTCTTCGTTGTTACATTTATATATTTAAATGATTTCAAATTCGAAACAACCGTGTTATAATATATATGCACATTGCACATTATATATATGCTATATTCATACACACACTTATATGTAATGATATATATATATATATATATATATATATATATATATATATATATATATATAGATATAAATATAAATATGCGTGAATATCATATATATGATATGTATTCATGATATATATGATGTTTAATGTGTTTATGATATAAGGTATAAAATACGTATATATATATATATGTATATATATATATATAAATGTAAATATAAATATGCGTGAATATCATATATATGATATGTATTCATGATATATATGATGTTTAATGTGTTTATGATATAAGGTATAAAATACGTATATATATATATATATATATATATATATATATGTATATATATATATATAAATATAAATATGAATATGCGTGAATATCATATATATGATATGCATTCATGATATATATGATGTTTAATGTGTTTATAATATAAGGTATAAAATACGTGTACATATATATATATATATATATATATATATATATATATATATATATATATATATATATATATAGGATGTTTAATGTGAAATACATATATGTATGTATAAAATATGTAATATATATATGGATATCAAGTGAAAACATTGGAAATGTACGTACAGTCAGGAGACAATTTTCACATAATCACATAATACAATTTCTCATTATGTTTAATGTCTATAAACTTGGAAATAAAAAGCGACACCCTGGTTAATCTTGTACATGTTGCTCATTTATCAGCCAAAGTGTTGTGATCATTTTTCAATACGGAATCCCAAAACCATCACTTCCGAATGATATAGTTGCGGACACACTCATCAGTTCACTGTTTCAAAAGTCATCTAAACCATCTCTCGTATACACATATACAGATCTATAGTAACCAAAAAGAAGGTCGAGTATTTATTCAGATAAACTGCATGATGTAGGATTGTTAAACTACTTGAGGGACTTGCAAGCCCCCCATTTGGAAAAAGTACGCCTGCTGTTCTTCATTTTGTTCCCGGTGTGCCCTTGGCTAAATGTCTTTTGGTCGATTGCTGAACTGCAGCTGCTGCCCGGAAATCGTGTTCAATGTAGAAAGTTGATATATCATTATACCGAGGCCTTGAAGCCATGAAGCACAATTGTATTTTGACTTTTCAGGGAATTGTGAGACTACCAAAGACTGATCAGCTTTAGCTTTTACCTTGCATTATAAGATAGCTATAACTTTTGTTGGTGTGCATTGGTCTTAATGTAACTTACCTGATATGAATAAAGGTAAAAATCTACTGGATGGGATTTTTAGATGTCAGCATCGATTTTCGGTTATTCTAAAACCAAGCAAAAATGGCTTCTGGTTGAATTAGTTGCTTGCTGTTTAGAAATAGAATCTGATACAAATCTGGCAGCCTCTCAGTTTGGCATAGGTTCGTGACGATTTCCATTTTTCAGAAACGGCTTATCACTTTAGCTGGCTGGCTATGTACTTACGAGACTATCCCTGCTAAGATCCCTAGGAAATCGTCCGTAATAAACATGAAGTGAATTCGATGGGGATACTTTTAGATATCCACGAAAAAAAAAAAAACAAACAAAAAAACTTTAGAATATCTTCCGAGACAAGGTTCACTTACTTTTCTAAATCACCAAAAATGTTATAGAAAGAACAGTTTTTTTTCCAGATAGCAAGATAACATGTCAGAAGTGAATTAAATTTTGAGTTCATTTTTCGTTTCAGATTATTGAAAGTAGTAAGTAGATCATTGGATCAAGATTGGTTGATTACATATGTGTCCCCGGAAATATGTGTACTGCGTACAGATTTTTTCTCAGGGTGACTGTCAAAGTTTAATTCAGGTTTTGATCCTCATGGTAATTAGAAAAAACTCTGGTTTCTTCTCTGCTAACACGGGTTACAATTTCCAACATCGATTTAGATAATCGAATGATAACAATCGGATGTGGTTTGACATTGTAGCATTGCAGCCAAGAGTAATTGCTTCAGAGTTATGTAAGAAAAATTAACATTCAAAATATCGAGGATATCGATTACTGACAAAGATAATGTCAACAGGAGAGTTATTTTCTCAGTATGATACATCTATAAAATTAATGAGGCTTACTCAGAATCTAAGTATCATTATGTAATTGGCATAGTACTTCATATTCTCATATAGGGACAGATAAAGTAATATTTATTTATAATTAATACGAAATTTTTCCCCTTTCTCTTCCGTTCTGTCTTTCCCTCTCTCTGACTATGTATATACATATATATATGTATGTTTGTGCGTGTCTGTGCGTGATTATGTATATATAGAGAAAGGCAGGGGGATAATTTGAAAGAGACGTCGAAAGGTAATATCTAGCGAATACAGCTGATAATTACAACATTTTTTATGGAGAAAATCGAGGATAACTCGATATCAGCATGTCCCATAAACATCAACCAAACCAGAAGGGTGGAACAAACATAGATAGACTATATAATATCAGCAAGTGAGTAAACGGTACATAAAACTCCTGTTTCAATAGGATTAACGTTAGGTATTGAATGCAATTTGATTGTAAATCTCAAAAAATGAAGAATAAAGATCACTTGAAATAAATACTTTGAAGAGTATAATCTTTCTGATCTCTTCCTTGCCAGCCCATAAATGTTTCATAGCATAATTAAATATTTGCCAGTAATTCGGATGGCTGAAAATGATAATTTTTCGGAGAATAGAGTTTAGGTTATTCAGACATTATTTCCATCTATTCATCTCTCCATCTATCTATCTCTCTATCTATCAATCAATCGATATATCTATCTATCGATATATCTATCCATCTATCGATCTATCTATCTATTGATCTATTGACCACTATCCTTTTCTATCAATGCTCTTTCGTCAAAACTCAAATTCTGAAATCTGATCCTAGTGCGTATATGGAGTCATGAACATCCTGTGTAACTACTACAAAAGTCACGACCCCAAACGTCTGATTGTAAGTTGATAATCCATATGAACAGTAATTAAACCAAAGTAGCCGAGTTATGTTACCGTATATAATTACCCTTACTAAAAAAAATATTGGACATAATAGGTTTGTGTTAATATAAACGATTTTTTCTACTTGTATTTATCTATATATTTCCCCAGATCTTGATATGTGCGTGCCTTTATGTATTTGCACGCTTAAATCACCCTTTATGAGAGCGGATAGACATTGAACATTTACGTACAATAGGGAATACATACATCCAGTGCATAATCTTAGATATGTTTTTATCCCTTCAACAGTCTCGTTTTGAATTTCCTGATGCATTTGTGAAACACAAAATGTTACACCTATCCACGCCCGCTAAGGATAAGAACATATTGATATAGATTTTATGATATCATATCAGATCACCGATTTTCATTTAAAATAGAGGGTAAACACTGAATATGTTTCAGGAAAAAAGACTCAAAGCTGATTTCATGACAAATAATTCATAATATTCCATCTTTATCGTTGGTCCCTCTATAATTTACGGGAGAATCTAGTCTCATATCCGATAATCCTCGCCCAAAATTGCACGATGTTCTTAAGCAAAGTCATTAGGCTTTGTTTTGGCAAGTATGTTCGATTCGTGATTGTTATCATGAGTGAATGGAAATGGGTGTTTGCCTGAATATCGTGTTTCGGCCAGAACTTGAAAAAATCACGAATGGCGAGTCAAATTACTTGTGTCTCAATCATTTTTTTCTTTGCAAGCCAGGCAAGGGCTTGCCCTCGCCTTTTCTAAGTGCAGCCGAAATAGCATGTTTTGTGTCTCGTTTTCCACATTCTCTTTGGCCTTTGGGGCAAGCCTGGAACTACTTACAACATTTAAAGCATCGTTTTTGGTGGATTATCAGAAAGATAGACCTTGATTAAAGGAAAGAAAAACAAACGTGAGAGTGGATTTCAGGAATTATGAATGAGTTTCAATCTGGACGGAAAGAATGCAAATAAGTATTGGTGAAATTATTAGAATGACAGTAAAAAATATGATAAATCGATGGAGGGAAGCAATACTGAAATAAAAATAATAATTCAGATGGACGCACAATTGAGCAAAACACACACACACACACACACACATATACATATTAAGTTAGATTCATACATCCCCGTGTAAAGTAAGAAAAAAATGCTATAATCAGTCCGATGTAAATAGCCCTATGAAATTAATTGTAATGATTTATAGAATGAGAAACCTACATTTAATGTCTGACTAAGCTTACCAAACAATGATGTTTTATAGTTGCTTTTTTCTCTTCAGCCTCACTTATTCATATTCAGATTCATTCAATACGAGACTAATCAATTCGCCCAGCCAAAATATTGATACTTTTCTGTACGTTGTAAATGCACACACGGACAGAAAAAAATGAAAACTTGCATCCAATCTCAAGCACACACAAACAAGCGCATATACATCTGATATGTGTCTAATGACACAAAGAATACGCTGTCTGTTCGCCTTAGAAAGAAGCATTGAAAAAGTTAACTTTACTTATGGACTTGAAAAACAACTGCTGGCGCCATTGTTCAACTTCAATCAACAAATAAGGAATCTCTGGTCCCTTTATACGTACTCGTTTTCGTCGGCCATTTACCTCGATATCAAGTCATTTATTTCGTATAAACTTGCTATATTGGGGTACATTAACCTGGCCATAACTGGCTACATGAAATATATATATATATATACATACATACATATATATATATATATATATATATATATATATATATATATATATATATATATATATATATATATATATAATCTTCACCTTTGATTTCCATTTTTGCTTCTAATGCAAAACATCTCACGTTGAATTCATTTTCTACAGCAATCTTTTAACCACTGAAAGTTACACACACACTCACACACACACACACACACACACACTACTAAATATTGGAACACTTCCAAAAACATATATAGCATTTCTATCATTTCATCTTAGATTAATTAATCAATAAACAAAGTCTCCAAACACACTTATACCTTAGTCCACCTTATACCATATAGTTCACATATATATGTATATCGGGAATAAAAATATTCATCTAAAACAAAATAAAGAAAAATGAGCAAATATAGCTACTATGCAGGGTAGGAGATAAGGGGAGATTTGCGATCTGCCTCAAATTTGAACACCTTTCCTGTGGAGTATTACAAACCCTTCTATGAAATTAAATTGAAATTCATTGTGTATTTTTGGAGATATTGTATTACAACTCAGTGAAATTGAAAAATCCGAGATATACAACAGTATTTATTGACCGACCTTCAGAAATACTGCATCGTGAACAAATGGCTGCGTTTTGGTGTTATTCGGGGGTGTTAACAACGATTACTTGGCCAATTGCTGCCAAGGTGACCGTCAAAATTTTCAGAATGTACACGAAAATGTCTACACTCATTCCGTAGTCTATTGATCATCCATCCACTTAATATCATTTAAATTCGTAGAAAGATTTCGGAGATATCGAGTTGTGCACATATTGAATCGATATACAGGATGATAGTGGGAAATTCCTGGACCTGCTATGTAATTCTACTAGTTCTACCTCAGTCCATAGCACAGCCATCCACAAAATGTCATTGTAGTTCTTTGAAAACTTCTCAAGATATCGTGTGATAAACATAGAACTACACTATTGAAGGTGGAGGGTAACCGTAAGAAATTTTTGGATCTATCTGCTTCAATATCTGAACATTTTACCCACGCTGAATTTCAAACCTCCCAAAGAATTCAACTGAAATTAATCGAGAGCTTTCGTGTATATCATGTTGTGTATAAATAGCAATGGGGCCGGGGAGGTACCACTGAAAATACCGTGATCCATCAAAAAGTCCATAAAATTTAGCATTCTACTCAGCTTTCCATAGAATTTCAATATTCAACTTCATCAAAATTTTTTCAAAATTCTGTGCTGTATACATAGCTATGATTTGGGGGTAGTAGCAGAAAATATTTGTACTGATCTCAAAATGTAAACCCTATCACCTTATCCCATGGACTATCCCCCCAAAATAATAAATAGAATTTTTTCGAGAACTTGTGCAGTTACCGTGATGTATACGTGAAGCTATGATACAGGGTTTTTAACACACACACACACACACACACACACACACACACATATACACACACACATATGTATATATATATATATATATATATATATATATGTAAGTATTCCTATGTACAAATATACATATGTACATCATATATGTACATAAACATATATATATATATATATATATATATATATATATATATATATATATATATTGCTATGTGTGTGTGTTTGTGTGTGTGAATATATATATATATATATATATATATATATGTGTGTGTGTGTGTGTGTGTATGTGTGTGCGTGTGTGCGTATTCATGTATATGCATACATGCGTTTCGATAACCATTGTTAGTGATCTGAGTATTTAGACTGGATGAAGGGCCATGTACCTGATGAGCTAAGTTTTTGGTACATACATCAAAACTCTCCATCATCATCATCATCATCATCATCATCATCATCATCATCATTGTCGTGGTCGTCATCATCATCATCATCATCATCAGTAGCAGCTGCAGCTGCAGCTGCAATAATAACCTTTCATTGTTGGTCGTTGGACTTTGACTTTCCCGGAATTTGCTAGATCTCCGTATTGTGAGAGTCAGAGAGCCAGTACTAAATTTCTCAAGCTCATCACAGTATCTTCTTTATTCCGGCAACTTTATTGCATATGATATTTTAGGATCAAAAATATCAATCATAGTGTACATTTGTTGTCGCACTACGTTACAAATTCATCGGTTTTTGATTTTCCAAATAGATTTTATGTTTTTGTCTTGGGATTTCTCCATATCATATTGAGCATGATTCTCCCATGGGCAGATTGCATGGTTGTCAGTTTGAGAGTAAATCTTTTGGCTACCTTCTACGTTTCAGCTCCATCTGTCCAACTTTTTTGAGGATGCACTGGTTGTACACTTTTATTAAAAAGATTAATGAAGATTTTATTATCATGGAGCGTCAAACTTTCTCTACCAAGACTGATAGTGAATGATCCAAACCTGGAGCCTTTATTTCCTTTGTTGGTCTGATAGATTGTTTTCATTTGCACGGTCTGACTTCTTCGTATGGTTGGTTATTTGTGACCTGTATATTTTGTTTATTGCTCGGTGTTCCCAGTTTGGAGGAATGGATTTTTTTGTGGAATTTTTCTGTTTAAATCAGTTGTAAACGCTCCATTTTCCTCAAATATGCTCTTTATTTGACTTTTCTCGAAAATCCTTGTTGACAGCTTTCATACAACTCATTATATCATATTTTCGTCTTCGAAAATAGTCCATTTTACTTTTTCATCTCTTTCCGTTTTTTTTTTCTTATGATATTCATACATACTAGCTGACCCACATGCGTGGACAACATCGATTATCCACTATCTCTTCCATCTTTTCTTTGCCTTTTTTTTCTCATTTTCTCCCTCATTACTTTCAATCTTTGTTGCAGGTAAATGATTTTAATTAAATGTTATACGGTTTTTTCCTGTGTAGAAATTTTGTTATTCTCCTCAGTGAACAAACTTCGTTTTTACTTATTTTTTCATATTTCACTTTCTGTATTCTACCCAACCTCCTTCTTTATCATCTTATTTAACTAACTTACTTTTTCCGCCTGGGGCTCTAAAAGAAGAATATCCATTTGTTAAAAACAATTTAGAGAAGGAATTATGATCAGAATACTGATGTGTAGATGGGAGGGTTATTTCACCCCAATCCAGAGCCCAATGGAATATCATACCCAAAGTCCTCATGAAATTATAGTTCACTACTACATTCTACGGAAATTTCACAAGAAATCTTATTAAATACGGGAAGAACCGACCTCAAAGAGCCATGCTTCCTGGAGCCCAAATCTTCAGCAACCCTTGAGACAGAATGAAAAAAAACAAAACTTCATGACCACTATTTTTTATAAACTTAAAGAATTTTCTCATGACGTCATTATCTTTTTTTACACCATAAATGTTGACCAATAAGGGAGCAGAGTTGAAAGACAAAAAATTGTATACGACATTCGTTTTTGTGTTACAGTAAAATACATGCACACCCGCATACTAAGAAAAATTATCATTATTCTTAAGATACTATAATTTTTGTTCACAGGAAAATATGCTTTCACACTGTCAATTTTTCTGAATTTTTTGGGATTCTATCAAGCAAATGTTTGCATGAACGTTTGAATGTAAGATTTCTGTAGAAACACATCACGGCTATCGAGTTTCTCAAACATATTTGACAATGGGTGGTGCGATTTTTGCATAGCCGATTGTATGTTGGCATTTATGCGCAGTTGTCATCTGATTTGGGATGAGCCAATTCGGCGGCAGATCTTTCTGTGTCCAGAATACGTATTGATGGATTCATAAAAATGAACTTTCAATACTTACAATGTGATTTTACTGCAAATCACCAAAGTATGTAGAACAGTATTATTCAAATCACCGAGTGATAATGAGTAAAGCTTTAAGAACCTTTATAAACTCGCTAAAATTTAAATGAATTCAAAACAAAAATATCCAGAAAAAAATCATAGGATGGCTAAAGTTTTTCACATGATAAAGTCTACATTTTTCAAAATATGGTTCCGTAGAAACTCTTAAGTTGGAACGAACAGCGTGATGGATGGTGTGGGACAGGGATTCGATCTTTATTAAAGATGTAGGTTGACAAAGGAGATAAATGTTTGAAAGATAAACGATGAGCTTCGTCTCCTCGTGTGTTAACGTGTAAGCTAACGTGCAGCCCTGTAGAAGTGTAGGAGAGGAGAAAGATATATGAAGTAAATGGAATGCGCACCAAGTATGAAGTTGGTCGCACATCGAAACTAAACAAAAAGAACGAGTATTTTGGCCAAACAAGAGACATGAATGAGGATGAAGTTGAAGTACATGTAAGGGCAACATAAATACGATTGATTGAGAGAAGTATTGAGGAGGGAAGCTATGGCTTAAGGTGGGAGCTGTCCTGTCATTGATAGAACTGGCGTTGGAGTTAGAGCGGAGTTGTGCGAACACATGGATTTCCATATGACTTAGATCGCTCCAAGATAATACGTGGAATCCAGATTCAGTGTGCGAGCCATACTGCCAAGTAAGTGCATTAACCTCAGGGTTCGATGTGCGAGCCAAGTAAGTGAGTTAACTTGGGGGCTATTCTCTAACGTTGATAAACTCTCGATGGACCGACCATGAACGACAGAGGACGTGGAGTTTTATCTGTGGGTGTTTCCCGAAGTGATAAAGTTTAGGAAAGATTTTTGTGACAATCGAATTGTAAGAAGCCTTGCTATTTCGTTCACAAGGGTGAGAGGTGATACGCGTTTGGAGACACGGTGGCAGAGCTGTGTACCTATTCGCATGGTTCAATATCGGTGAAATGAAATGGGCAAAGTTAGTACAGAGATAGGTCACCGAGGAAAATGGTTAAATCGGACCAGCCTGTGGGCCAGCGAAATGATAACGAACTTAAAGATAAGGGAAGAGTGAGAAAGAGAGTGGCCGGCCACAAAGGTCGGGGCAAAAGGCATGCCCAGCTAAGGGCCCTGGTGCTGATGAGCATTGGATCATGTGCGTCCAGGGGTTTTACAGGGGTCATTTTCGGAAGTGACGTTCTCGGTATCCAAAAGAAGAGTTTTGTGTTTAATTCTTAACTACAGAATATGTGGCACTACATTAGTATAATCCTGTCACGTAATTTTGACCAATATTTAAGACAAAAAAAAAACGAATATCTCACATTATACACACGTAAATACCTTTAATATAATTATTTATATGTGATCACCCCCCCCACACACACAAATATATGTAATAGAAAGTTTGTAGGTCTCCTGTTAAAATTCATCATTAGAGAACGATTATTTTTAAAAATCAATTCATTTGATTGATGTGAGATTCAAAGACCATTTTGTTATTTATAGACAAAGCCAAGACCTTTTGTATTATATATATATATATATATATATATATATATATATATATATATATATATATATATATATATATATATATATATATTATCAGTTCATCATAAAAGTATCAAAATAACAACCACAATTACCTGCTGTTTTTATACGATGTATTTATTGGTACCATATTAAAACAACGGCCTGAAGGTCAAGTTGTAAAAATTTCTTCAATTTAACAGCCTTTTTCATTTTTACAATCTCACAATATATATTTCCAAACCCCTAATAGCGTGGTATTCGTTGGTCAATTCTAACAGTATTTAAACAACGATTGAATTGTAAATTATATAAAATCGAAAAAGGTAAATAAATATCTACAATACATCTAACTGCCTCCCTCATATTTGCAGTATATGCATCCTTCCTTATCCGCAGTTTCTTTTTCAGTGCCCTTCCTCTTTATTTTGGGTCACCCTTTCAGGAATATCTCTTATCTACAGTTTCCTCATCAATATTTCCACAGATCTACGATGTCCCCTTCAGTGGAATTTATTTATTTACGGTCCCCCTCTTACCACTAAACCCAACGTTTCCCTTCTAGGGATCCCCATTATCAGCAGTTTTCCTTCCCAGTTACCCCCATTATTCATGGTTCTAACTTTAGTTTTTATTCGTTATCCACTTTTTCATATTCAGTGCCCCCTCGCTATTTCATATTTACATTTCAGTATTACGTGGACACAATATCAAATTTCTGTTCCGTTTTTTTTCTTTTTACTTTTTTTTTTCAGAGGAAATTTGAGTTTCTAAAAATTTACCAAAAATAACATCTAATGAATTGGAAGAAAACATTCAAGATTTACACAGAATAAAAATGTTTCATACCAGTAAAATGAACGATATGGGCGCAATTTTCACACTGGATGATTTTTTTTTGAATGTTGGAAAAATCAACATATTATTTGATCTTTATTGATTTTTCAGTTCTTATTTAATGAAGGATAAATTTGAATTGAAGTAACCTTTCATTGCAAATTTTTAAGAAAAGCGTTTCCTGTGATTCTTACGCCTTTTATCAACCAATGATTCATTCTATCTGTATTTTTCGTGCTTACGTTGATTTTTGCACATTCTAAGAATATATTCTTCGAAAGATTAATAATATTTATCCTCTTCAGAGACACACACCAAAATTGCTCAAACTGCGATTTTCACTCAGGGAACCGAAACACGGGAACATTGAGTAAATGAGTGAATATTTTCCTCCTCTGCAAATCTTTACGGTTTTAATTATTATTAATCATCATTTTGGTTTTTGATCCGTGATAACATTTTTCTTCTAATAAATAATAAAAGGGAACAAAGATTATTTTTTCGTTTCCATCGATCCTTTTGATCAATCACACAGTTTTTAAATGTGTTCTTTTTATTTTCTCTAAATCGTTCCTCTGCTGGAAATTACATATTATGGCAGGGATAAATATATGAATATAGCAATATGATAGAAAAAACAGTTCACACATATATATTTTTCATGTATATTTTCCTATTTCTTTTTAAATGTAAATTTCAAATTATGTGAGTAACAAATTGATGCAGCCGACACAACGTTTTTTGCACTGCGCATTTTGATGTTGTAATTCCCTTGCATATTCTCGGGTAGTCTGTAGCCAATAGAAAATACACTCTGTATCAAAATTGATCATGATTATTGACAAGTTCCTGGTAAGAGGGCTTAGTGATTATAGTATGAGTTTTTTTTTCAATTTTTGAAATACAAAATATTGTATCTTTTGTCACAGTTTAATTAACCGATAAAGATTTTCTGTAAAATCGTCTGAATATAATGTTCTATCGATTTTTGTCTTCCCTGGTGCATTTATTTTGAGCTGTCATGATAGCAATTTCGTTTTTCTCTTCAGGTTTCCTTTTCGTAACCATGTCCATGATCTCTCGTCAACCCCATCTTGTATCAGTCTTTTAAATTTTCCGTATGGATTTTTTTTCTTTTCCCATTTTTCATTCCTTGTTTGCTGAGCAGTTCCACTGTTTTCTATTTTTCTGTTGTTTGTGGAGCTGTATCGTTTACTCTTCATGATGTCTTCATAGTTTGTTTGCAGGTATTTTTTTGAGGTTTACTTTAGCTCTCTGGACACAGTCCTCTATGCTGATCAGCCCCTGCTACCTTCTTTTCTCTTAACGTATAGTCTATCTGTGTAATATTTTGGGTGTAAGGCTTTATGCATTACCATAAGCTTCTTTGTTCGCCTGTCCATTGGTTGGAGATCTTCCTTTTTCCATCCTAGGAATGTTCCTATGTATCTTACAACCGATACAGCCCATGTGTCCATTCCATTCATCAGATTCCTACTGTTTAGTTTGGTCTCTATTTTTTCCCTAATTCTTTTAAGGTATTCTCTCTTTATTTTCTCCTTCATTTCTTCCTGTTTTATCGTGTCACATTCAAGAACTCCTGGGTATTTGTATCGGTTTTCTGTGGTCAGTGCTCTTATCTTTCTGTTGTCCAGAAGTTTGATTCCTTCCGCCATTGTGAGCCTTCCTTTGTGCATTGCCATAATTGCACATTTTTCTATTCCAACTTCCATCCCACTGTCATCACTGTATTTTTTTTACTTTGTTGAACACCGCCTCCAGCTCTCCGCTATTTTTTGCAAATATTTTTATATCGTCCATGTTCATTATGTGGTTGACTTCCCTTTTTGTTCTGAAGAGATGGTATATTTTGCTGTTTTTCAGGATTCTATTGAGTGGTATCATAGAACAAAATGATTGTTGAGACAGCAAGTTTACCTACAAGATTCCCCTTTTTATCTCAGATAAATTTTCTCCTGTGGCTTTCAAGTATACTGTCCAGTTTCTGATAGAGTTTTCGATGAGTCTTACCACTGCTTCGCTAATCTTGAACATTCTGAGGCATTCGAGTATCCATTTACGTGGAATCATGTCGCAAGTATTTTTGTAGTCAATCCATCCAAATGCAATGTTCTTTCCCCCCCTTTTTTTCCATTTCTTTTAAGATCATATAGTCGATATAAAGTAAATCATTCGCCCCTATGGTTCCTTTCCTGTATTCTTTCTGTTCTTCTGGTAACAGTCCCCTTCTTTCCGTTTTTACGGACATGGTCCACTCTATCAGTGTTGGAAATGAGAGCGTTTAATAAATATCGATACATGAATGATCACAGTCCAGTAATGACCATTCAATCTCAAAAATTATTTTTGAAAGAAAAAATGAGACCTGACACGTGGCCGACGAGGGCATTAATTCTGAAGTCGTTCTCTTCCGTAGATTTTTTTCAGAGCTTTCAAAATTAGGATTTTCGAATATTGTCAAATGTTTCCAACGCTGAATATTGTCATATCATTTGTCGATAGAAGCAATCAGTATTGTCACTTACTTTCAGCTTAAAAATCGTAAAAATGCTAGAAATTCAAAATGAGTTTATAAATGGTACGTGCGTAAGTTAAGTTGTGATTGGGTACCGATGAGTAAAATAAAGAGACTGATGATTGCCCAAATATATCATTTCAGAATAATAAAAAATGAGAATCATTTTATCATCGCAACCAAACGCTGGTTTCTAAATAACTTTCAGTTTATTTGATTCTTTATTATCTTTCAGTTTTAATTGAAATTATGCTTTAAAAATAGTTACCATGAATAAATTATCAACAATTTCTTTCTTTTTTTCTCTATTTTCACATCTATTCTTTTTATTGCTATTTGCCCCTTTCCTCACACCCTCTATCTCATTTTCCTCCTTTTTCATAATACTTCATTCATTTTCTTCAACACTGCTGGTTGAACACGTTCAATTTTCCAAAATGCAGGCTATGGTATGTGACGTTTAACTTCACCCTTCTTCTGCTCGTCTATCACGTGACCTCCATATTGATTTTTATTTTTATCTTCCATTTTTTATGTCTGTTTTTGCCTACATGACAGCGATATAATGAGCATTGAGAAGTGGTAGTAGTTGTTTTTGAAATATATTAAACAGATCAGCACAAAAATAGTACATGCGGAAATGTCGTCTGCCATTCAGCAGTTCGACTTATAAGCAGAGTAACTCCTAATTTTTCATGCTTTGATCATACTGAATAATGAGAGAAGATAATCTTCACTGATTACTGGCCATTATATACGTTCGTGTATAAAAAAATATGTAAAGAGAATCTATGGAGGTATATTTAAAGTAGGAGAGTGTTTTGTCGCCAATTTACGCTGTTAAAAGTAAATAGGGAATAGAAAAGATGTCCGAGCATATGAAGGACACATTGCAAAATTGATGCAGAAAAATCAACACACACACACACACACACACACACACACACACACACACACACACACACATACACACACGCACCCACTCACAAACAAACCGAGACACCCATACGCACATACACAAATATGCATTATTGATCTGCTTATATATTGAGGTTATTATTTCATTACTAATATTTTATAGCAAAAATTCTCGTTTATATAACCTCTGATATCACATACGATAATTACATAATTACTTCACAACCCCCAAGAGATCTAAGAATTGAATACACGGTGACATTGAGAGTACTAAAAGCATATATAGGAGAACATGTGACAAAATTATCATCGTACAAGTGTCGAAAATACCAAAAAAAAAAAAAAAAAAAAAAAAAAAAAAAAAAAAAAAAAAAAAAAAAAAAAAAGTAATTATCAATTTCAGATGAGTGCTTTATGAGTACTGAAAGTACATTTCAATTGTTTTTCAAAAAAGAAATCTAAGTGCTCATTCATTGTGTGCAGATCTTGTCACGATATCATTAAGTCTTTCCAGAAGGGTATGGATGAAATTATCTAAGAAAAGTGCGTTGTCAGTGTTCAGTAATTAGTAAAATAGCTATGAACGTACTCCTGCATGGTAAATTGTAAATCTGTCAGATCATTCTGTAACAAAAAAGTTCTTCTTTTTTTTCTTCTCAAGATTGACAAAAAAAAAAATGAAATATGTCCTTATTTTTTCAGCCATCACAACCATTTTTGAAAAATCTTATTTTCATAAATGGTTGAGATTGCTGACAGTGCATCAAGTGAGGAGCAAAAGCAGAAACAGATAACCAAATCTGCGTCATTTGTCAGATAAAACTGGCTTTCAGATCAAAAGTTATGAATCCAAACCTAAAATCAGTAATAATTCTTAGCATTTCACAAGAACGTAATCAGTGCAGCAATATATCCGTGATTGACTTTTATAATGGCTATAAATACTTTCAAAAGTATAGATGTGATCAAGCTAAGGAAAAATTATAAAACGCTCTCAAACATGGAAAATCATCATTGTCACAAAGCAGAGTCGGATGTCCTTCGACTAATCCAAATATACGAAGTGGTGAAACTAACGAATCGTCACGAAAACTTAGATCCAATGACAAATGTAGCGTGATATGTCAAAGAATTGAAGACGGATGAAAACAATGCTTTATGTGACAAAGAGAAACGAGGATTGTAGAGTTCTAAGATTGTTAAATTAAATTACTTCTCCAGAACATTGCGTACCGAATGATGTCAAATCCAAATATGATGCTTGGTTTAACGAAACGAAATGAGCAACGAAAATTCGAGTGAATACTGTTGTTGCTATTGAAGTAAAAAAAATCTTTTAAAGCAGAACTCGGAGATCCTTTGCACAAAATTATCAACACCAATCTAATCGGAAAAAAAAAATTATCAACAGCTCATTCATGAAAATGGTCCTCTGGAAGATCCATTCGTTTCAACGCACTAGATCAAATATTTGTGAATCAGGAAGGTTAAATCAGAAATTTTATCTGCTGCCGAAATGATCCGGCGAGATGGAATTTTACGGGATCATTTCATGACTCCAACACGCAAAGATGTCAACATTAATCCACTGGGTGTTTGCAGGATCAAATGCTGCATTTGAATGACAACAAAGACAGTCAAATAAATGCATTAGTTTTATGGCTAGTGATGCAATCATTAAAAAAATGAAGGCTGCCAGGTATAAAACCAAAGACGACAATAGTCATGGTACGCACAACAAAAATGTAACACCCTTATTAGTTTGTCCATATATCCATCAGAAAATAAAATGTAAGGATTTTTCTACTACTTTCAGGAAGATGAAGAAAGATGCAAACCAATGATTCGGTGTATATTCCATCAAAACGCCCCTACTTGACGCCTTGAATGTCGCTATTGATAACAGACATACAGGATGTCACACCAGATGGAAATGAAAATTGTCTGGGATACCAATGTCAATCTACCAAGAGCAACTATTCGATGGAAGATAAAGTAATCCAGTTAGTTCGTGCCTCACAGAAAGTCAATCGATTAAATGAGTCATATCCCTATGAATCAGCATTCTATCCTGAGCAAGTACAGCTAAACAAGTTAAAATGGGAGTAAGATAGTTTGGTAACTCATTGTAAACAAGACCTGGAATAGTTCATTTTCAAATCACTACAGGATGTATTACTCGAGGCTTATACCGAAAATCCTCATAACTCTTTGGTATTTGACGAGCAGCTTGTTGTAACATTTTTAACCTTTCCAGGGGTCAATGTTACACAAATCGACTGGTAAAATTCATACACTGTTTTAAAAATAGTTAAAGACATTAACCCTATGCAAAACCTAGACGAAAAAAACAATTGTTCACCAAAATCTCCATTTTTATGCTCAATATTCTAACTCCAGTCAAAAAAAAATGTGTTGAACTATTTACCATACTGGATGCCGTTTACAATAACATAAGAATAGTTTTGATCAAGCTTTTATAGAAGCAAATATATTTGAACCAGCACCAGACCATCCTAACCTTTTATTTTGTACTATTCAGTAGCTACATCGAATTACTTTCGGCTCCAATTCACTAATACGAGAGGGTTTCGGAGGAAGTCCAATTTGGAGAACCATCGAGATTTTGAAAAATCTCTTCTCCAGGAAAATCATTCCGAATGTGTTGGATTCCAAATGACTTGATTTTTATTCTGTGCAAATTTAAGCTGGAAGAATTCTCAAACCACGCAGCAGAAGGGAAGATGCTGTAGAACATATATAGGATAGGATGACACAAAGTAAGCTTCTCACATTTGCATTTGGTAAGCAAACTATTAAAACTCAACTTCAAGATAAAATAGTGACTCTGAAACGAGAAAGAATGCTCAAAAGATGTTTCATAATTGCATCTAAGACAATACCAGGAATAGAATTACGGAATTATCTGAGCAGTTACAAATTTTTAGTCGTTCATGATCCGTATCATTCATATATGTCCAACTGCTGTTTGGGGCAATGTAGAGCTACTGTTATGAACAAGATTGAAGACGATCATTAATGATTCTTCTCAAGAGCATGGTACAATTGAACTGACTAATTCGATTCCAGACATGATTGATATGATTGACATTCAACAGCTGACGATCTGTTCTCGTTGCATTCTTCCGGTCGACAATATTTCTGATCCAGGACGTTTCCATGTAGCATTTTTTTGGTTGAACTTTTAACGACAAACGACATGCATCTCTTTAGTCGATCAATTTACCAGCTTGCGATCTTCAATCTTGTTCATAACAGTGATTAGTCCTTAGTTTTTACTTGTTAGGATCAACGAATGATTAAATAAACATGACATGCTGCCTAAAATTTGTCGGTCTTTGAGGGTTTCTTTCCAGGGATTGATCAGACCAATATTGATCATTGTTGATGTTATGGTCGATTCAATTGACAGCGGAATTCGTATACCATTCGACCGTACTACAGAGACTGCAATTAAAAATGGGTCCAACGTTTGCTGATACGATTGGTAATACATTTTGTACGTTTTATGTTATAGCTCTAACAATCTGCATTTTATGCAAAGACTGATATTGTTGAGAAAGAATAATCGTTCGATATCTTACAAAAATATAGTTTAGGTTAAGGTAAGGTCAAAAATTCATTATTTCGGTTCAACCATAAATTACGATTTTTTTAAAAATAAACTATGTAGCGTGAAATATAAACATAAGTAACATAGTTTTGCACACCAGCTTTGGTAATTGGATTACCAGAGCTCTGAAGATATGTTTCCTTCAATGGAAACATATGATAATAGAATTTCAATGTGAAGAATAATTGGATCCTATCTGTTGACTCTTCTTTCCTTAAGGGGGAGATATGAAAAACATTAGTTGTTCTCCAAAATCAACGCATATGCATATGGGAAGTTACCAGTGGTACAATTAAATTCGAAGCCGTTGCTTGTATCAGACAGGAAAAATTTGTAGTATCCTTCCAAAGGGACACGGGATATTAAGTCCGTATAAACAGCAGGGGAAATGGATTCAAATAATCATTTTTAGCACGATTGTGGATTTTTAGGAACATCTATCTCAAAACAAGAAAGGTCCCAATTGCTTACATTTAATGATGATATTTGTGATTGAAACGAAATTGATTTTAGGTAACTTTAATTCTAGTAAATCTTGCATAAAGTGATATCAAACTGTATTAGTAACTTGAATACTCTCCCCACTTCCAAAAAATGGATTGAATTCATTCCGATAAGTACCTCCTTAGATTGTTCGAATGATTTTTGTTCGAAGAGCTTAATTTTGCCCGGTTACATGCCCAGCCGTTGTGCACATGCCATAAAATGCACATATGTATCGTCATTTTACGTTACATACATACATGGGCATGTATGCATGCGTTTAAGTGCATGTATGCATGTGTCTGAGGGATATAGATGATGGTGTTAATGTTACGTTAACGGTCTATGCAGAAGCCATCATTATCAGAAGCAGAAACAGAAGTAGCCATTTAGCGTTCATAATTGGACATAGACCTTCCCCAACATTCAGCAAACCTCCATAGTGAGCCTTACAAAGCCAGTAATTCTGATTTGTTTACATCATCACGACCTCTTATACTTTGTCGGTCCCAGTTTTGACGATGATCACTGTATATGCACATCGTGACTCATGATGTTCAGCAGCTGTTTTCAATTCTTGCAACAATGTCCTTACCGTTTTTTTCTCATGAATTTCAAAATAACTCTGACCCCTGTTTTTCTGTTAATATATTGTGCAATCCTGAAATCTATTCATGCTATATTGAGCATGGTTCTGTCCTGATTATATTGCATAGTTTTCAGTTTAAGGGCTTCTGTCTTGGTTAGGTTCCGATTTTTAGCTCCATGAGAGACTATCGGGACGATTGGATTTCCTTGTTCCTAGAGGTTGAGTTTTGTTAGCAGATTCCCTCTTTATTTCAGAATTTCATGGAGATTTCATGGAAATGAAAAAAAAAGAGGCGTTCACCATTCGTAGAGAAACAGAAGTCTTCTCATAATTCATCTGGATCTCACAATTTTCCCTTCATCACGAGTTACATTTATCCTTTTTGTCATTTGCATTTTTGTCAGGAGAGAAAAAAAGTGAAAAAAAAGAGTGATTACATGACTTCATGTCGCGTCAACTCGCGTTTGCAAGTCCTTAATTTACAGTTTTTATACGCATTGAATATCTGCGATAAAAACAAGTAGTTTTTACAAAATAACACACACACAGACACACATATGTATACATATGTATTTATTTTTTTTTTTCATTTATCTTATCTTTACTTTTCTTTCCACTGAAAAGTAACTCACTATAAAGGATGAAATTGAAAGAGCTGATATGGTGTACAGAAATACTAAACGCTGTAAAAATAATTCAAGGATTCAAAAAAAGCTGTAGAATGAGGTATTCTTGCGATCATGTTGTTCATGATTCAAAAAAAAAGAAAGATTTTCATTCGTCTATTCGTGGCCCAGTGGTCCAAAGCATCTTTTTTTTATTCATCATTTCTTGGTGATATGTTTTTTTGTATCTAAGGATGATTAATGGGAGCAACAAATATTTTTTCTCCTGTTTCTTGCTTGGAAGGTCGGTGATCGATCAATCATTAGGCTGTGTAGGGTTCCCTCTCCCTTTTCTGTCATACTCATCCTATTGAGTTTTGACTTCATTCCATGTGTAATAATGTCAGCAGAAAAACTAGTAGAAAAACGAGTGACGTCATGCACAGATATCAGTGACACAGTGGAGTTGGCAAAAACTGATGACAAATTTACTCCCTCTTCTGAAACCCAACTCAGCTTGATTTACATGTACTATCAATGAAGGAATTGATATGAGACACTCGGTTTTGGATAAATACTGTATTGAGACATATATTCTGTTTGTTTTACTTCTTCGATTTCGATGAAGCAATGGCGTTGGACTCTAATGCAACTTAGTTTGTCTGTCATTGTCTTAAATATGTTTTATAGTTTAATCTCCGAAACATTTTTTTGATACATCTAAATATATTTTCTGAGTATTATGCATCCCATTTCCCTGTGGTGTATATATTCGTGTAAAATGTGGTTGTTTTTGTAAACAATCATGACGTATCAATGCATAAAAAGTAAAACTTCTCTGAAGAGAGACAGAGAAAGAGAGAGAGGATGTGAGAGAGAGAAAGAGAGAGAGAAAGAGAGAGTAAGAGAGAGAGAGAGAGAGAGAGGGAGAGAGAAAAAAAGAAAGAAAAAGGGGGTAAGAAAGAAAAAGAAATAAATAAAAGTGAGACACCAGAAAGAAAGTAAACAAAATATTTGACGACGGATGGACAGAGTTCTTTTTTCCAATTACATGGATTGAAGGAGGAATTACAAAAATGTAACAGTATAAGTCAAATAAGTAGGTGTACGGAGCTCATAAATATCTCAATATCTTTTTAGAAAAATGGATTATTGTAATAGTATGATGGAGAAAAAGTGTGATTAGAATGTATTAGCTTTTTCGTTTTATCCAATAAGTTTCATTTGAATATAACTTGGTTGTTTTTCCCAACATCGAAATCAAATCTTTTCGACTGTGGATGAAACACTTCCAGACCACTTGACACATACGCCCTGCTTAAGGAAGTTAGCGTTTTCATCATTGAGAAGGTCAGAGGACCTGGTTTAGAATTCAACAATGACATTTTTCAAGAGCCTAAATGACTGATGTGAATTTTGCATGGGGAAATAAGATGTGTGTCAGGGAAAGGCACCATGTGACGTTCTGTAGTTGATGAAGGCAGACATTTCATGGAATGGTTTCTCGTAATTTATTTGGAATTGACCTCTGAATCAGTAAGATGTGCACCGGGCACTCTTTCTCCTTTTGGACTCAGAGGTCATTCACCTGTCCCCTGCCCCATTATTCAGACGTGTGGTGAAGGTGATTCAGGGAGCTGTGAAGAATACCGATGAAATTAACATCATAATTATCATCATCATCATCATTAGCAACTTTTAAAGTCAGTTATTAAACTCAGGATTTCCCCAAGAATAGCTCGACGTCACCATCATTGGTATCACTAATTTTTCTCAATATGTCTAGTTCGTCACACCATCTTATATTCTATTGGCCATGATTTAGCAAGTGATCTCTGGGGAGCCAAATTGTTAGTCGTGATGTCCAGCAGCTGTCTGCCATTCTTGCAGCATGACCAGCCCAAAATTATTTAAGGTTCCTCATGGTTTCCATGATACTCCTGAATTCTGTTTTTTCTTCAAGATACCGTGCAGTCTCCAGTTCATGTTTAACATAATTTCCCCCTTTTTTGTGTTGCATTGTTTTCAGATTGATGGGCATTTTTTTTGGTTACATTGTATGTTTCAGCTACATAAGTGACTATCAGGAGGATGCATTAGTTATGCACTAGTGAATTTTTTGTTCTTTTTGATTTAGCTTGCTCAACCAAAAGCTTGCCAAACTAGAGTGATTATTCACTTGATTCCTCCTTCAAAGATTTAATGGATATTTGTAATCTCAGGTAGACGTAGTTGATGTTTTTCTTCCATTTTGTATTTTCGATTTTGAACATTGTGTCTTTGTCTCCAAGGTATTTGTTGTACAAGCCATTTGTCTCATTGAATTCATGTAGAAAGCAGCTTTTTTTTGTTTTTTTCATCCAGTTCGTCTAGCATTATTTGGAGACCAGGAAGGTTCTCAACAGAAAAGACGATGTCATCAGAAGAACTGAGAATACTTGAGTATTTTGTCTAATCTGAGTCACTAATTTTTCCAGTCTAGGATTTAGAAGATCATCCCAAGGCAGGCTTGGATTAGCTGATACTTTCTTATCTTTTTCTTTGAGTAAAAACGGCTCAGAGTTTTTTTGCAATCTGGTAATGGAGCTGCTTTCTCGGTTAATATACAGTAATATTCTGACATATGTGTCTACACCTTGGTGTATGATTGTATCAATCATTTGTGGGGTATTCACGTAGTTGAAGGCCTCCCTGAAGTCAACATTCTTCAACAAGTGTTATTTTTGTATTCTGATGTTTCCTCTTTCAATTAGTTTACCTAATTAAGCAGCTTTTTCTGAAACCAGTCTGTTCAGTTGTTGGATTTTCAGTTTTGGTGATCCGGTTGGTGATCACTTTGATGAAAATTCAGTAGATGCAGTTGAGTAGACTCATTGGCTTGTACTTTTTTTTCTAAATCTCACGTGTTCTTTTTTATATAATATTTTTATGATTGTAGTGCTCCATTTACGTAGAACTTCTCTTGATTTGAGGTGTAAATTGAACAGAATGATTTAAGCACATTCTTGCTCCTTTTTTTTTTCGTAACCCTTTATCGTTTTCGACAGAAAAATCGATCTGTAATTTTGACAATTTTTACACTGAATTTTTCTGAACTTCCAAATCTTTCTCATCTGAGTAGGTAGGAACAGTGGAAGAACACTGGAAATATAATATATATACACGGAATATTTTGACTGAGACATCTACGAGTAATGCTTGCACCTTGGTTTAATTGTTGAACCAGAGGTAGTGGAGTCTATCGCGCATTGGCTCATTTTGGAAACTGGTTGATAGGTATTTTGACTAACATGCACAAACATTCGCCATATCTATCTATCTATCTATCTATCTATCTATCTATCTATCTATCTATCTATCTATCTATCTATCTATCTGTCCATATATATATATATATATATATATATATATATATATATATATATATATATATATATATATGTGTGTATATGTGTGTGTGTGTGTGTGTGTATCTGAGGGTGTGATGATATATTATGTACAACACTCTCAGTGATCGAGTTTGGTAGTTGTCCTCTTTCTTCAGCGTTGAGTTTCAACTATGATATTTGTTTTACAGGAGTTAATGAGGAGACCATATCTTATTGTTCCTTATTTCATCTAGTATTATTTTCAGAATAGATAGTGAAAGTTCTCCGTAAGAAATAATATCGCTAGCAAATTTGCAGTCACGAATGTATTTGCTGTCTATTCCGGCCTGATGTTGTAAGTCCACCAAAATAGGACAAAAATGTATAAATAGATAAGACTATATATATATATATATATATATATATATATATATATATATATATATATATATATATATATACATATATATATATATATATGCAATGCTTCTTAACTCTAAAATTGAGCACTCTAGTGGATAGAGAATTATGCTTGAATAATATATCGCTCACTTCGATCCTAATGATCATCCAGTTCGTCTTAGTGCAAGGATAAAACTCTTGGAAGGGATATCGAGTCACCTGAAGCGTTGTAATACAACAAAATAGCTATCAGTGGATGATACAATTATCACACACGCACACACGCACACACACACACATCTGTATATATATATATATATATATATATATACATACACACACACAAACACACAAACACACACACACACACACATATATATATATATATATATATATATATATATATATATATATATATATTGGATGTTCATTCTGTCACTCCTTGCCATCCGTTACCACCTTCAGGAGAAGAGTCATTGTGTAGTATCACACACGCTGGAGATGGGCACAGAAAAAGACATATCAGAGAATATAAGTAGGTGTATATTATACCCAACTAGGAATTTAAGTAAGTTCAGTCTCGTATGAATGAATATGGCATGCCACCTTTCATTTTTGTTAAGATAGCTACAGTCCTTCATCCAGATTTGAGGAACCAATATATAGTGACATTTATTGGAATCTATAGCAGCTGCCACGAAGTATTTCCGGTGCCAAACAAAAAGGCAGAAACAGTTGTTAACCTCAAATTTGTTTTTCTTTGTTTTTTTTTTCAGATTCAGCACTCCGTTCCAAATGATAACTGATACTGGACTTGAGAATATTGATAAAATTATGAAAAGAGACCTTTGGAAGACTTAGATATACATCATTTAACTACTTCCTCTTATAATTCTCTAAGTATGAGTATTGTCAAAAGATCACATTGGATGATGCAGGACATTTCAGTAAAGAAAATTGAGGGCAACGACTAATAGTGGAACATAAACATCACCCAAATGCTTGTAACAATAAGGTTCAACGTTACCAAGTCGACAAAAGTTTCGACATAATATCTCGTTTGTAATAAAGTTTTGATTTTCTAATTTGATAACACTGTCAGGCCCTGACACTTGTAAAACTGGTAAGGGCATCATGATATCGCAATTCAGGTGCAACATCACCTATTCATCCTAGTGAAGAGTAAATTAAAGAAAGCAAGAAAACAATAGCTGGACAGATTGAATAATCGGACAAGGGATCAGGACTGCCAATTTAGATGTTCTCGTAGATTTTCGATTTCTATCTTTTAATGAGTCCAAAGTTTACAGTATTTAGATGTTCATTTTTATGTTCTATAGTCAAGTGGTACCGATAACAATTTTTTTCAAATTTTTGATTTCAAAATTACTTTCCGGAACCGGAAAACGATATTCAAAATGGTAACCCTGTTAACGATGTAGATATGCAAATTGGATATATTATGAAACCACTGAGAGTGCAAGGAAATAAACAAAATATAGAAACTTTGGTATGTAGTAGTAATAAAATCTCATTGAAGCACGTGCTGAGTATTTAAGAACAACGAAAATCTGAGAGTTGGATATTCTAAGAGGCTACTATGTAAAGTCAAGTTAGTGGCCCAGGTAGGCTCAGAACAGTCTATTGACAGGTCTTATACCGAATTAGACAATTGCATGACACAGAGATGTCTATGATAGCTCGAAAACTCGGGGATGAATCCGATATTCCTTTAATGGAAAGTCGCATCTTATCGCACCGCAGTCAGGGTTGACGGTGATATATGAGGAAGATAGATGTATAACTAGGCTCTCACACGAATGCCGAGTCAGTAAAAGTATGAATTCATATAAATGAAACAACTGGCAGCATAGAAAGAATTGACATAAGCAAGAGAAGGGCACAGAAATCTACTAGGAAACAACGAACTCATAAGGACAGTGATGACAATGAGGATATGGGATTAAAAAAACATGGAAAGGATCAACAAGAAAGCACAAGTGTTTATTTGTTTTTTTGACGAAGACAGAAAAAAGGACAGTCCATAAGGCAGGCTCATAATGAATGAAGAACAAAGCACAGAATACATTGGTGCGTTGTTCATGCACATCACAGGAGGCGCTTGCTTATGTATGTTCTTTGGAGACAACTGTCAAAGCATACTTTCCCTGGATTTTCATGTAGACTTTTGTACAAAGCATACTTGGGAGGAATATATACATAGATAAATAAATATAAACAAGGAAACACGGAGAAAAGAGACTAACACATATATACATGCAAAAACAAATGAATGACTATATAAATATGTGTTTGTTTGTTTGTGTGTGTGTTTGCATTGATGCTCGCAATCAAGTGGGCGTGTTTGCTTAGTCATATATAATTCATTCTGTTCGAGGAAATATACAGATATAAGAATATATATATATATTCTGGTCAACACATGTATATCAGATGGAACATAAACTAGGGAATAGCCAGAGAAGACGTCGACAAAAAGCATTGTGATATATACGATGGAGATAAGGATTACAATTATTTATACTGGCACTACATTTTGAATGACTTGTATTAGCCTATATTTGAGTATACATGAATATTAAATCATCACCAAGCTCCTGTGCAGAAAAAGTTTGCGTTATACACTTAATAATGATTTGAGACACACTTTGCTGAATTATTTCAGATTTTATTCCGTCATTCGGCAAGTATAGAACAATTTATGACAATTCATACTTGCATTACTTCTTCGAATCCTTTCAAAATTCAATTACTTCTCGGAAGTTTTCATTAGAAACCTACATTCAAATAACCCTTTTTTGAAAAAGATACATGGATGCTCGTTGCAGGATTATTTTTTTTCTAAATTCTGCTGTTTACACTGCGATGTATGGCTGAGTGACTGAAAATGATTTCACGCCCATTAAGAAGTGGAAATCAAATCTGAATTTGAAAAACGTAACGCAAATATATCGTAAATTGACGTCCGATATTATGCTTTCTTATCTATCTTAAAAGCTAAATTATGTGCAAAAATTTTTACAAAAAATTCTTCTATATATCAAAGCCGAAATGCAAACGAAAATGTATTAACATAAGTGATAGATTCGAGAAAACTATTTTAGAATACACAAACACATGAAGTTTTCTACCCCCACCAACCAGAAAATTGTCGGAACTTATACACTTACGTATACATAGACGCTTATATATATATGTGTGTGTGTGTGTGTGTGTGTGTGCGTGCATATGTGTGCGTGCGTGCATGTGTGTGCACACGTGTGCATGTGCTGGTGTGTATATGTACATGCATGAACGGTCGTATTGACGTACATATTTTATATACATACGTATATTGCATGAGTTGCGTGTATATGTTGCGTGTGTATATGTCATGTGTGTGTGCATATTTGCATGTGTGAATGTCTGAACGAGTGAATGTAAATTTAAATATTTAACCAAATATTTATACAGCAGTGATAAACATAAATGCATCCACAAAAATATACATAACTTATTCATGAAATAGAAGTACTACAAACTGGTGCAACGATAGATAATAGTTATATCCCAGATATATCAGGACATGGAGTAGTGTTTGCATTACAAAATATGAAATTCGACAGGCACCCGGTGAGACTTGCATAACGACAGTCGTTTCACAGACAACTAATGTACGTTTTAGCTTCAGGGGAGTCTTGGAAGAGGAGTAACTCAAAACGTATTCTTACAAGCAGTGAGGTCCCATATGTTATCAGGAAATAGCTGAAAAAACGTCTTTAACAGATCACTGAATAGTCAGGTTATTCAGAAACTATCAATGCAGAAAACTTTCCCCCCCCAACCGAAAGAAGTATAGTAACCATATCTAACAAAACATGTGTTATCAGAGACAGCAGCAACAACTGACAACGTACTCACCATGCTATTACCCAACAGATGAAACATTTCACAAAAAAACATTCACAAACAAAATAAATTGCACTATGTATGAAAAGCAACTCTGCAAATAGACAAGTTTCTAAAGTGACTACTCAACAATAAACAACCTACGTACAATAAATCAACTGATTGAACGTTCATTCAGAAAACAAATCAGTCTTTTTGGCTTTTTATAGATTATGAGAGTGTATATGATTAATATAACTTACAGCAGTCTTTTTCAAGTTAGGAACAATGTGTCAGAAATTATTACATTCAAATTACACACAAATCATCGTGAAAAATCGAAAACGGCGCTGCAATAATGAGGTTGTATGAAGGTGCAACTGAGATAAAGATAAGAAAGGTGTAAGACAATAACACTGAGGCTATTCATGAAAGCATCTTCTTAAAAACTCAGAGAGAATGCGATAAACATATCCGAGAGATATTTAGACCTACATATGCTGATGACGTTTCAATTTCGTCAGAAGACCAGGATGTATTATAAAATCTGTTGACTAATCTAATAGGGGGGTGTACATTGATTGATGAACAGAGAAAAAGCCAAAGTAATGTTCAATGATAAAGTTCAAGAAATACCATAAAAAGGCATTCATAAAGGAGATATTATGAATTTTAAGAAAGATCTTGTAGCAGAAAGAAAATGATCAGCTGAAATTCATTTGTGAAGATATTGACAAGCACGTGGGATGTAAATTATCATACAAACGATTTGGATGAGAAAAAATGAAGATCTACCGGAGAATTGTCAAGAAGAGATGACGCAAAAAACCTGATCAGTGCCTATGGAGCAGTGAACGCAGTAACGGAAGACCAAATACAATACGGAGGTTTGGGAAAGAAAAGTCAGCCAGTGAGATATGGCAAAGGTTAAAACGATCGCAAAATACTGATTGACATTGCCTTTGTCCAACAGGAATATTCATATACATGAATGAGCCTATATCTGAAAACATCTATACACGTGCACACAATTATGTGCACAGACACTCACACGCACAAACACACACACACACACACACACACACACACGTATATATATATATATATATATATATAAAGGTATCATACATAATATGCATGAATAGCATATATATATATATATATATATATATCATGATGATTAAAAATGGTTATGAAAAGCTTTGTAAAGAATGCTGCTATCATGTTGTAGAAAATCCATTTGCAATACTTGATGTACTTTGCTGGGAATCGAGAAGTCACCCAATTTGACTATATTTGTATAAAAGTTGAAAAAATTAAGATAGAGCACAATCCATTTAGATATTTTGTTTCTGATTCTACATGACTAATAATGAATATATTTTATGTATTATACACATAAAACATTAAGCCAATTTAGCTATCATCGTTTGTCCCCACTCAATGTAGCCTTGGGTCGTGTTGGAATTTAATTTAGGTGAGTGGTCACGAACTTTAGGACGCACTGCTTCTAGTCCTTATTTAGGGATAATGTCATTTTGCTACTTTGGCTGAGAACAATAACTCCTTCATAGGTTTCATCGACAGATTTCTTCTTCAAAGCATCCTTTGTGATTTTTTATACCTTTCATCATCTGGACAATCATGTGGATTTTTCGAAGGAACTGATATGACTCGTCCATACCCGTGACTTTCATGTTATCAATGAGGTTCGGTGGCCTTTTTCACATAATGATGCATCTTAGATTTTAGAAGCTATGCACCATTTATCTTTTTGTGTTTGTGCTAATCTTGTCATAAAAATAAGTAAAATCTGATTCTATGACAAGTACCACAGATGACAAATGAGAGCTTCATTTGTTGATTTGCTAAATCTGAGATATCTCTTCAAAATTTTCAAAGGAAGATATGTGTCCCCATTGTGTCAATATTTGATGAAGTTGAAAAGAAAAATAAAGACAACTGAGTCACATTTTCTCCTTCACTTGAATGGAGCTTGAACTCAGGGAAGAGGGAAGAGGGAATTTTTGTGCAGTTTTATCTTTTCCAATACATCTTACCAGATGGCTTGAAGCTATGGCAATAATTGGGTTTAGGCTATCAGTACTTTCCCCTGTAAGAGTGAAGACAGGTCAAGGAATTTTTTCTATTGTTGAGCATCCATTTCATTATTTCTTAAACAATTTTTCATAATGTGTGGCGAATTCTTGGGATTTAAAATTGCCATTTCTTAAAGAAATCAATTTCAGGGCCACAATTAGGACCCAATATTGATGAAAAGACCCGAGCAAGTACGATCCCATACGCTCTTCAACCTGACACAGGCTCAAAGATGCAAACGAATATATCAAAGGTAAGGCCTCATTAGCTGCAGTATGTAAAGTTGGCTAATAGTTTGTAAGCGTACGTTGTCTGCCTTTGAGGTATCGAGGAGATACTCCGGGAAATTTACTGTGAATTACTAGGATTGCTAAACAATCTCTTTCCTGGGTATCAAGAAGGAGCTTTCCATCTGAATGCAGAAGGGCAAAGATGTCTTCTTCTATCATTTTCTGTCTTTGATTAGAGATCCAAGAGCACGTCATCAGAGAGATAATGACCTAAGGTTTTATCTACTACAATTTGAATTGCAAAAACTGCAAATAAATCTGTTAAATTGGGTCCATGGCGTAGATTACGTATTGGGATTTAAAAAAAAGACAAAACATGAGGCTGATTATTTTTGCCTTAGTATTCCTTAAGTGACAATAGTGAACAATCAGTCTCAAGTCTTTTCTTTTCCAAGTTGTCAACATTTTTTAGATCGAATTGTTGGGTCTATGTCCATTTTCTTGCATTTTGTTGGCATGGATAAATTTACTACTAAAGAGAAAATAATAAGCCTCGAGTCCTTTCCTCCTAAAACCGTCAACTTTTTAGCATAGTTATATATATATATATATATATATATATATATATATATATATATATATGCAATTACAGTAATATCTGCAGCATGATGCTTTGTAATAATTTCTTTCTATGATAATGTCTCAATTCAGTTTTGGGTGTTAATCACACAGATGTATAAAATTTCCTATCACCATCCATACAATGAGAGCAGACTAGGATAAGGACTCTTTTGGTGCTTCCTATTATACATGTCAAAGTAGAAAAAAAAGTATAGTCATGAATTCCAATCACTGGGGCGTTTTTATTTTTAGCGAAAAATACACATTATTCATTTGAATACATATTCTCGATACACATTCTCTTTTCGCTTTTTTCCGTACGAACCGTTATACTGATTAAGCCTACTAATACTTTTGAAGTTGTTCCTTCTATATTCTACCAACTGCATAACTATGTCAAATTGTGTATCCCTAGAGGAATGATACTATACTCGTACTCGACATTATATGTCTCGATGTATTATGATATTTTCGCAAAGTTTTTTTCTTGTTCTCACCTTGATAACTATTTTTATTGTTGTTGCTGAGTGTTTTAGTCACCGTTTCCACCATCGTTTAGCCAGAAACTGCCAGAAGATATGTAACACCTAGTTTTGTTAGTGTTCCAGATCTCTCTTTCTTAATATTCTCCTCGCCATGCATACAACAATTTTTCCTATTTTCATTTGCAATTCGGTATATACCCACTATATATATATATATATATATATATGAGTGAGTGTGTACATCTGTTTTACAGAGCTCAATAAGTTTCTATTGTTGTTCTCCAAGTTATTGACACTTTATTATATCTATGTTTTAGTATTTACATCAAAAGTGACGGATAGTTACATCCATAGTTTTTAAGCACATACTTCTCTCAAATTTCCAGCATCTGAATCAGTGCGTGCTCCAGTTCAATACCCACTTTGATGTAATGTTGTCATAGTCAACACTGCTTTGATTCTCCATTCCATTCAAGTTCATTGAATTGGGTTAGAATACTCACATTATTATATACCAAATTCCTCAACTTCATCCTTCAGTTTCTCTGTTTCTTGTTCGAAGTCCTTACATTCATCCATTTTTTGCTCCCATTATTTCGTGGTCAACATTATTACATGATCTGTTTACTTTGTTGACAGTATTCAATTTTGGTTCAGGGTAGTCTTTCTTAATTTTAGTGTTCCATCAAACTTTCTTCTTTGACGTTGGGCCATTGTTTCTTATTATTCTCCACATATCTGTTATCCATATAAGACATGGCATATTTGTTCTTTATCAATGTTACAATATTTATCAGTCTCCTAACTCATTAAATTGACTGATCCGTAGGAGTGGTTTATTCAACTATATGATATTCAGTGGACTTTCTTCACACTGTTTTGAAATGGTTTTCATAGACCGGGTTATGTGTTCTGCTATATTGTTCAGAGTTCATCTTCACAATATGTTGGTCTCTAGAGTGAAATAAGAAAACAGTTTTTCAATTTTGAAAGATGCTGCAACAATCACAGTCTGATGAGTTGCAAGGAAATTTTACAGTAATATATATATATATATATATATATATATATATATATATATATATATATATATATATATATATATATATAAGTCTTTTCCAATCAAAACTAATATAAAATGAGTACATGAATTTATAGTTTGTGCCTTTTTTATTGATGGCACATGTTGTCTCAATGATGGAAGAAAATTACGACGATTGTACTGTACTATGTACCTTACATATCTTAAACTGCAGTGAGAACATAACAGAATGCAAGCAGAGCCCCTTATTGAGTATTACAATTGAAAATTGAATGTTTGTCTATAAGTCATTCGACAAACCAGATTCATTGCCATTCTATATTCGTGCATATGCAATTTAGAATAAGCAGTATTCCACCTTATACGTGTAAATTTGTGGAACTATGTAAATACCATATTAAAGGTCAGCCTTGGCAACACTTCATTGATGTCACAGTGAAACAAGGATATTTATATCTTCTATTTGCACCAGAATGAGTCATCAGTGTTGTTGCATACTTGGGTCAATCGGGGTTTCCCAACACCAGGAGTCTTCAATCGGGTAATGTTGCCTGATCTGATTCATGGCAAGCCTTTACCCCGGTCGCAGATCGCTACGATGAACATTTTTTCCATCTGTAGCTTATGAATGGCAGTCATCATTATAAAGGTAGATTTTTTGGCTAGTAAGATGTTGGTCAATCAGATGGTTTTCCCAGCTTTTTTCGTCCTGTGTACGTTTGTATTTAATGGGACAGTCAATTGGCTTCGTTAATATCGAGTCTGTCTTATACAACCGTGGTAATGAACATTCTTTCCATCGCCTGTTACTTTTGGCTCTTGTGTCGTACGTTCACTTTTTTTCTTCCTTGAAGTGACACTAACAAAACACTTCTGATGTACACTTGATTTGCAAATAAATAAACCACTTGTTCGAACGGTCAACGTTTGCCAATGAAACTGTACGGTTGGAAGTGTGGGAATAAATTCATTTTTATTTTTCTCCTTTTTCTGTCGAAAATCCTTTTCAGACAGAACACAACTACTTGATATTTCGACTGCACCTGGTATCCCTTTGGAACTCCCCACTTTTGCTGCATCCTTGATGCTATTTTTCTATAAGATCTTGTACAATATTTACCCTGCGTCTCCTCTACAACTCATATCGGTGTCCCCAATCTGTTGTTTTGAAACTTCTAAATCAGATGTCGGCATTCGGAGAGTTTTTCTATTTTTTACTGAGAAGTGCACTGTCCATACGTATTATCCACTGATTGTTTCCTGGTCCCCTACGCTGGTTTCTTTTTTGCTTTAACAATTTCCTGTGTTTTCTTCCAGGTGGGTATCTTTTTATTTAACTATATCGGTGGCACTTCTTGGTTTTTTAGGACCTTTTGTTGGTGAGAAATATAATAATTCCTCCTTATGTGCTTTGTGAATGACCATTCAGTTGGTCACAGTGTAGATATGAAGCCAAGGGGGACCATTAAGAAAAAAGGTCTGCTTCCTTGCCTTCTCCTCTCTTCATCAATGCCATTCTCGTCAGCGAGTGGTGATCAATTCGCCCCCCCCTCAATATTCGCTGGAGCTCAGATAGACGTTTGTGTTCCTGGTCATTTTTTATCGCTTCCCTTGGACTTTCAAATCATCCCCCAATCGTATTGTTCTCTTAGCATGTTGTTTGGCATAATAGACGTGTTAGTTCTGTTCGTGTTGTTTGGCATCATAGACTGCCTCACCTTTTCGACAGAAATCTGACAATTATAGTCGCCATTGTTTCCAACCACCTATCTCAGTCACTTTTAATTGTTGCTCACAGTAGCTCACGTACATTATCGTCAAAACTCTGTCACTTGCTTACCTTGTCTGCAGGGGATCACAGTATCCGACATCTAGGATAACAGTCTCTGTGGGGTGAATCCTAACACTGCAGATCATCTTACCTGGACGTGAGACATTGCATTGTTCTTGTCTTCCACAGTCCGGACACTTCATCACCTTGGTATATTTTTGCTTCATGCAGATGATTTCATTGCTTTCCACATTTGCATTTTATTCATAATCAGTTGGTCATCAGTTGCAATTTCGATTGAACCAAACTTTTTTGCCTTTTTTTTGCAACAGTGACATTGTTAATTTTCGATAAGGCCTTCCACAATATTTGCCCCTGCGATACTTGTACATCCCGCCTCTTCTGAGCACACAGTCAGTTCACTGATTATTGACTGCTTTTTTACTGCAGGGGACTACAATTGAGTCTAGCAGTATTACAATGCACAATGTAACAAAGAGACCCTTTTTGGTTGATGAAAATGAGTCCATAAGTAACTAAATGAACGGTTACATAGACAGAAGTATAAGAACCAATAATATTTTAAATTCGGGACTATGGTTTTCGTTTTTTTAGGACAAAAACATTTTGCGTAGAAGAATATCACACATTATTCAATTGCCATACCAGATTGATGAAATATTGAAATTAGAATCAAAAGAAGAAAATCAAATAAATAATCTTACATATATTTTATTGAAAAAGTTTTGCCAGTATATAGAAGACATGCTACGTGTATACAATTGAATGTTAAATTGCGCAATTAAAAAACGTCAGAAAGGAAGATTTCAGAATAAAAGCTTTGTTTTATAGAAGTGTCTCCGGGATTAAGTTGAAAAATGCCTTGATGTTATTTAGCTTCAATCGAAATGGCAAATAAACAAGAATTTACAAATGATAAAAAATGTGGATTGGAATTTCAAAGTGTTTTTAATTTAGAATGTTTTGCGAATTCAACATTCAACAAGGGAATTGGCTAGTCGATTCAATTATGATTGCACTACCAGAACACCACGTGATTGTTGACGATCAGGGAAGAGCTTTGTGCTTGTTGTGTTCACGTGTTGTTGTTTTTTTCAGCACATCTGATAGTGATGTTATTGATTTTTCGATTCCAAGATATACATTATACGTAAAATGTAAAGGTATGAATATTCGTGCGGAGAAAACATAGTATTCACCTTTCTATTAGGGCCACAGAGTACGTGCCAGTGGCACTTCCCCAACCGCCCTCTCGGCAAAGGGCAAGGTCAGTCGAACTCACCGTTCCAGGCGTAGAAAACAAAAAATTGCACATGGGTTGCCGCAACTCCCTTGACTGAGTACGCGTAGCAAAGACAAGGGGGAAATAATTGAATAGATAATGAATCATTAGAGATGGAGAAACAAGAGAAGTTTAAAAGTAGCAGGACGTAAGTTTAGGCCGACGTATTATTTTAAAGGTTACCACGTCGAATGACACGTTTGAAAAGGTTCCTTCAAGATGAAATGTTTCCAACTTTAACATCAAACAAGGTGGAATGAAGATGCTCAAGTATTTCTCGATAAATATTTATTGGACACCACTCTTTGTAAACAATACGGCAAGGAGAGATAAAACTAGTCTTTCACTCGTCCTTTTCATTCATGGACATGGCTAAACAATGGACACCAAGAGAGAGAGAGAGAGAGAGAGAGAGAGAGAGCGACAGAGAGAGAAAGAGCGAGAGAGAGAGAAGGGGGATGGTAAACCAAATAAATAGCAAAAGTAGCTCAGGGGACGTACAAAAATAAGCGTGACAAGGTTGCAACAGTCATACACTTGGAACTGTACAAATAACAAGGATTCAGCTATGCATATAAATGGCATCAGTAAAAAAGAAAAACTGTCCTGGAAAGTAAAAGCCATAAATTGCTATAGATTTCCGACATCCAAACCAACGAACCAATCCAAACTCAAAAACTGAACTGAGTAGTTAGGGGTAAGAGGGGAAGGGATATGCTAAATAATGGTCTGAGAAAGTAATGGAAGTCAATAATTGCGCCAATAGTTCTAATAGTGCATTTAAGGTAGTGCCAAAGGCATTGAAGTCAAGGTTGGTAGATATAAAGGGGCATAGTTTGAGAATATTCAAGCCACAACTCTACTGGGGTATGCAAGAATACTGAGGGAATACAAGAAATGAGACCAAGCAACCACCACCAAAGAGAACCATGCATCAGAGAGCTGTGATCAAACAACAAAAAAAAAATACAGTGATATGCGAGAACTTTGAGGGGAAAGTTTCAGATTTAAGGAAACATTGTCCGTGAGTCTTCACATCAACAGAAAAATGAAATTGAATCTGGGTGAGCTATTATAGACCTATGAACTGTCTACCACTAATGTTGAAACTCCTGACTGGACAGAGAACAGAGAATATATATATATATATATATATATATATATATATATATATATATATATATATATATATATATATATATGAAAAGATGAGGACTATTACTAGGGGAACAGACTGGATTCAGGAGGGTGACAAAGAGAGCAGATAACTGGCCTTTTAACGATCAGATGATCCTAATAGAAATTAAAAAAAGAGAAAAACGCAGCAATAGGATAGATACACTATAAAAAAAAGTCCTTGATTCCACACAGTTTGATACTTGGATACTTCAGAATGTCCAAGATCAGTGAATCAGTGGTGAGATTCATAGTAAAGTCTATGAAAAGCTGGAAAGTAGACTTCACAGCTAGATAAGAAAAAAAGCAATAGTAAATATAAAAAGGATAATCTTCCAGGGAGACTCTTGGTTTCCACTATTTTTTTTCGATCTGAGATACCCCCCAACAGAATCCTGAAAAAAAGCGAAGGATACCAATTCTCAAAAGCAAAGGGAAAAATCAACATCTCAATGTACATGGACATCATGAAACTATTTGCGAAGAACAGGAAAGAGATTGAAACGTCATTAAACAAACTGAAGTTACATTGGGATGTAGTTTGGAATCGAGAATATACACTCATGGTAATGCACAAGAGAAGGCTTGCAGCAGCAGAAGGGACTGAACTACGGGACACAAAAAATGAGAGCATTGATCACACAAGACCGATACAAATACCGGGTAGTTCTCGAATATGACGCAATAAAACGGAAAGATGGAGAAAATGATCGAGAAAATAAGATAATACCTTAGGAAAATTAAGAAAATATCACAGACTAACTGAATAGAGGGTATTTGAAAAATGAATGAGCACATCGGCCATATCGGTAGTTAGATAGCCAGGACCATTCCATGTATGGACAAAGGTAGAACTCCAGTCAAAAGACCGGCAAACAAGGAAGTTTATTACAACGTATGATGCCTTAAAGGGTGAAGAGAGCCAAAGCAAAAGTAAAAAAAGTATGTGCAAACAATAAGTAAAGGCATTATGAATAGAGCTTTAACCAATAAGTGGAAAACAATGTAGCAGCACAGCAAACGAGGAAGGAAAATCGGGAAGAGAAAAAATTGTACGGAGAATTTGAAAAAACAAAGACAAGATGTGGCAGACGAAGAATCGTGCATATGGTTACAAAATGGAAACCTGAAGAGAGAAACAAAATCACTCATCATGGCTGCCTAAAACAGATGCATCAGAACAAATATATCCATTCAATAGAACACAAACAAGGAATGCTGACTATTGGGAGAAAGGGATCGAGACTGTAAATCACATCACGAATGAATGCTGTCAACTAGCCCAGAAGGAGTATGAACACAGACATGATATAGTAGCAACAGTTATACATTGAGAACTGAGTAAAGAAATGGGATCTAACCATGCATAAAAGCGGTAGCAGCACAAACCGAAGACAGCCTTGGAAAATGGAAGCCATGAATTACTTTGACATTCTAACAGATCACCACATTCAAGTTAGAAAACCAGATATAGTAATCGAGGACAGGAAGAGGAGAACCCACCAAATAATAGACATGGCCGTGTCTGCAGAATATGGAGGAAAGAGAGTGAAAAAGTGAAAAATATACCATACCTGGCAAGAGAACTGAAAAAGGTGTGGAATATGAAAGTCAGGATAGAATCAGTAATAATAGGCGCATTTAGGACTGAATTAAAGACAATGAAGGTGGGATTGGAGGAATTAATGATAAAAAAAGAATGATTGGAACTGTGCCGACCACAGCACTGCAAAAAATGCAATAATATTGAGGAAAGTCCTAAAGATATGGCTGTGGCCTCATAAAGAAGGAGGGTGAGGAGGAACCCCCCAATGCCCAAATACTTGTAGAGATGCATACCACATGACTGCGATGGTAGTTGAGGCAGAGGTGATATGAGAGGAGGCTGATGATCTGAGGAGACTTATTGTGACTCAGCCTACAGCGATAACCACCAGTCAACTGGTGCGAAACTGTAAACCACAATACTGTTGTGGACTATTGGAGTGAGGAAAAGAGGGTTAGAGACTTGAAGAGACTTAATGTTACTCAATCTCCTGCAGTAACCTCCTGGTAATTGGTATGGAGATGCTGATGATGATGATGATGATAATAATAATAGTAATAATAATAATAATAATAATAATAATAATAATAATAATAATAATAATAATAATAATAATAATAATAATAGAACACAATGATTTCGGCTAGCTTTGATACCATACGTATTTTTTTCTATCGATAGACACAAAAATAATACCACGCAGCTTTCATTTAGTGAAAACTATCTGATAAGACTAAAGAATAAAAAGCTGGAAGTTTGAATGATTTCCCTGGAGAGAACAGTTTGACAATTTATTTTTGTAATGTCTCTGCTGATATTAATATGACTCAAGCATAGATAATAATATCTTTAGATATCTTTCCATGGCTATATATCTTTGATCACCGATCATATTTATTAAAATGGCTAATAGCTACATATTAGGATAAAAAAAACAAACCTCTGTGTTTTGAGAGAAACTCTTAGGGATGATTGCAATATATATATATATATATATATATATATATATATATATATATATATATATATATATATATGTATATATATATGTGCGCCTTACACACTCACATACACGGACACATACACACACATATATATGTGTGTGTGTATATATATATATATATATATATATAAATAAAAACAACAGACAACATTCGATTATTTTATTTTTTGTTTTCAACTAAAAATGAAATCGACAAATCTTGTTTGTTATTTTTTATTAAGTATTTCAAAGAGAAAAATGCTCAACTTTTCTCTCTATCTCTCTCTTCCGCTCTCCCTCTTCTCTCTCTTCTCTCTCTCTCTCTCTCTCCCTCTCTCTCTCTCTATATATATATATATATATATACGTATATGTCTATATCATTTGTGATGAAGAGGATGATGATAATGATGATGGAGAAGTTGATTAAAAAATCAAAAGCTGAACATGACAAACGATAAAGCAAATTTTTGTTTTGTGCTTAAGGCTAACTGTGGGATTGCAGGCAACGTTAAAAAACGAGAGACGATCTCCAAAATTGATTATGAACTAAGCACCTTCACATTTATTTTATTCTATTCCTCAATAATTCAACCTCATGAATTGAAAAACATTTTTTCAAAAGATAATTCACCTTTCAAGCGGCTAAATTTGCCATGAGTCCACCATTTTATGACTGATGAAACTCTGATGAAATAAAGGAAAATTTCCCCTACATATGCGATGATATGTTAAAGTAAATTATTTTGCCTAATTTTTGATAGACTTAATCAACCCAATAGCCAAATAACATCAAGTTTCTACCGTGCCACACCTGCAAAGATGTTCCCTATTTTCCCCACGTAAAATCTTGACCTTGTGTCACATTTTGTACTGGTTTGGAGAGTAAATAAATACAACCCATTTTTCTGTCCTTTTCAGCATGATTAAGGTGTAATATCTGTTCCCCGGCAGAGCCCAACGAGTAGGGATTGACATTTGCCGGCCAAATGGGCTGGAGATGGCGTGTGTCAAAGACCAAGTGTGCTGGTAAAATGTGTTAGCCAATGAAGTTTTTTCTGAGGCTGCGCATTGCTACGTGCATAATGAACCTGCATGGGGATACGGCAACCCGGGGCAGCACTGTTCTATTGCACTTTGCTTGCTTAGCAAACCAAAGCCGCATCGGCTGGAACTATTTTTTTCAGGGTGACTCCTACTTTCCCAACGTAAAGCCCCAACCTAATGTCACATTTTTCTCTGGTGGAAGAGTTAATAAATAAGTCCCCTTTTTCTGACCTTTTCAGCATTGGTTAAAGTATAGTACCTGTTCCAAGGCATAGCCTGAGACACCAGTACTGACACTTGCCTGTCAAATCGGCTGGAGATATAGTGGTGTGTGTCAAAGACCAAGTGTGCCGGTGCAATGAAGCTGAGGCTGCACATTGCTACACGCATAAGAAGCCTTCGGATTCGTCCTTGGGCTCTCCCACTATTACTCAGTCCAGCCGCAGGGGATCCATTTCCCTGGGGCAGCACTGTCCAATTGTATTTAAAGAGACATATTGGGCTCGTCCTGATACCTTCGTGACTGCAGTTGCTTTACCAACCACAGTTGATTAGCAACCAAAGTGGTGTCGACTTGAGTTTTTTTTAATAGGCGTATCCTTTTTTCCCCACGTAAAACCCTGACCGTGTTGCATTTTGCTATGGTGGGATAGTAATTAAATAGAACACACAAACATACACACCCACACACACAAACACACACACGTACACACACACACACATTTTCAATCAATTTAAAAATGTAAGATTTTTCCTTTGGTATTTTTGTGGTTGTTTGAACTTAAGTAAATGTAAATTAGATACTTTGAGAATTAATATCATACTATACTTTAGTTGAACGTTTCTCTGGTAGATACAAATAATGTTTCTTTTGAGCGATGTTCTGGGGAGTGTTTTTTTTAAATTCTGTCTTCCAATTACAAGTTCATTGACGGAATGCCTTGAACGGAATGAAAAATTAGGAATCTCATCGATCAAATCTTTTTTTTTTTCATCAGTTAACTCTCGGTGAGAATTTTTATATCAGAACTTCAATCTCTTTAAATCCTCTGATCACAAGGTGACTTGGCAAATTTGGAGGGGTTGTACATTCCAAAATTATGAACTACTTTTTACAGAGGATTTTTTATCAAAAAAAAAACAAAAAAAATACCCAACAAACTTTGGACGTTCGTCATTGATTCCCGTCTGTAGTGTTTTGAACGGACCCATGATTCCAACAATTAGCTATTTAACTACTTACTGGTTGTCATTATAAATGGGATTTAAGTAGATTATAGAAGAAGTTTGAGTCAACGGAAAATATGGCCTGACGGCTATCACTGAATTGAGCAAACTTGGTGGTTGGAGTGTGATTTTCAACATGAACTGTTTCTGTTTATTTTCAAATATAAGTCTGTTAGTCTGATGGATGTAAAACTAAGAAGCAATTTACTTTAACTTAATTGGACTGATCCCAGATTTTCACAGATACTTACGGATACAAGTTAAAGCGATGGTACTTTGAAGTCTTCCGTAAAGCAAAGTGGCATAAGATGAACATTCGTTGATCGGGGCATCGTAGTGTGTACTCTTCCAAATAAAGCATCAATTCAATCGATGATTGCATGTATACACACATGCATACATTCATGCATACATGAATTTATTCAAAAGATTTTTGTCACTCAATATATATATATATATATATATATATATATTCAGATAGAAAGCTGAAAGAACCTTGATCTGGATATAGAAAAGTCAAATGTTAAAAATGCTTCGAAGACCCTCAAAAAACAAGTTCTCTATTTTAATATCCGATAAAATGATCGAATTCTTATATACATTTGTTTCTATCCCAATTAATAAAGCAGCAAATAATATAGCATTTGTTAGTGAAAGATCGTATTCAGACGACATCATATGAAGTACATATCATAGAACACTATCATTCATGTTTAAAGTATTTAATTTCAAATCTGATGCTATTACATCCATTGATATTGTATGTGGAAAACGACATCTAGAAGCAGATGGAAATATGCAAAAATAAAATAAAATATACAAATATGTAATGGTTAACTAAATCACACAATAATTGAATTGTTTTTGGCTTTATTTGAGCCTGGAATTAGTAGTACTGAACCTCTTAGAAAGCAGTTAATAATGTTTTAAAATCACCATACTGTCACGCATATTAATTCCGTATTAAAAGTAAAATCTATTATTATTTTGATCTCTTATAGGTATTAAATAATTGTCTGTCAAAAGTATTACTCATAGATACCTGTGAATAGGACTAAATCTATCGAAAAATACGGTGGTAGTACTCTTTATACGAATATTACTAATGGATATCATATTTGTGATTTAGAATGATAGACTTCACATTCGTAGGAAGAAATAGTGTATCTTTTGTGCTCACCAACTTTGAAGTTCTCTGGTGTATTAGCACAAAAAAAAAAAAAAGAAAAAAAAAAGGGAAGCAAAACTCACTCGTCCCATTATTAACCAATGATTGAAATATGTTGTGAAATCTTTCGATGGGAGATTGGTATTCCAATGAGGGTTGATCCTGTGCCTTTCCGTGTAAATTCAAATTTACATGTACATGAATGTTCATTGATGTTTCAAATCAAAACTAATTCAAAGCAAGCTCATTTATTTTGTGGTTATACATATATCATTGATGACACAGGTTTTCCTGATGATTGAGGAGAACTTGAAAATCTTATATCTCAATTTACCCTTGAAATGTTTAACTCAAGTTTAAGATTGTTATTTCCCCAATTGAAGAAACAACAAATAGTATATCATTTATAAGTGAAAGATCGTATTCAGATGACATGATCCGAAGTACATATTACAGGACACCATCATCCATGTATAAAGTATCTGATTGTTAACCTGATACTATTATATTCATTGAGATTATATCAGCCGAGAAATTAGGATTTGAAGCTAATATACTTTCCTATATTTGAAGTGTTTGTCTATAAAATGATGGACATGCGAGATTTATTCAGATTATATTTTGTACGTATGCCTTCCAGAATCAGAGATATTTCATTTTATATATGTAAGGGAACCTTGCTCTCAAAAAACTAATGATTGCAGAGACACACTTACATCCATCGATTTTATACTGAGAATGTATGAGAATTATCGATCAATGCAGGAGTTTTCAATGATTTTTTGAGTAACTTAATAAAGCCATAAATCATCCTGTTCCTTTAAAAAAAAGGATCCAGTTGACCCAAATGAAACAATGACAAACATCTAAACATATTTTAACGTGAGTATGGAAAAAAAGGAAAAGAAAAATAAGTAGTGTATATCAAATCCTACAACATAATATAAGTATGTTTAAAAAAATTTTGCTAATCAAAAAAATGGGTTAGGTCCCTATCCGTTTAAAAGATAAAGGATTAAAACCAAAGAGAAAAAGTGAAAACGTTTGGCTGTTCCAGCTTTATTGATAGATATTTTGGCGATTTGAGAAATTGAGCATATGATATCAAATAACACACATCTGGGGTATATTGATGGAAAAGTACAAAATATTTCACTAAATGCTTGAATGCTATTAGGTCTCGACGCAACCATATATAAAAGACCGACTCAATTAAAAAAAATGGGGGTATTGATTCGTAAAACATCGATGATACAGTATAATGATCTTCGTCAAATCCCAACAGTTGATTATATTAGTAGAGAATCAACCTCAGGAATTTTTCTGACTAACTATTGAAGAAGATATCATTACTTTTTTTGCATACAGTCCGATATAACAGATGTTTTTATTCACATGTGTAAGTATTCAACAAAAGTCACACGAACGAATCTCATCAATCATCATACGTATTGATTCTTCATCGTTGAATAAGCATTTTGAGCAACCTTTGTAAGTTAGCCCTTTGTTTGAAAAAATAAATGGTGAATAGTATGGAATAATTTTCATATTCATTCTATTATGATAATTATGTACATAAGAACTACATGAATTAGGACTCTGCCCAAAGAAATGAATGTATTATATACATCAAAATTATAGTTTCTATCATCACTACACGGGACACTTGTCATAATAACTGTTTTGTTTTAAATCCCTGGATCCGTTACATCATAAAGATTTGATGACCCAAACATTACCGATTCACACATGGTATCATGATTTTTAATTCAGTGTAAAACATGAATATCATAGAATTGCACAATGAGATAATTGGATAAAAATTTACTGAAGAATCATTAATTTAAGAAAAAAGCGTTCGTCTATATATTTAATGATCAAAACTGAAAACCTCTCTAGACAACACACACATACGCACGCGCGCGCGCGCACACACACACACACACACACACACACATATATATATATGTATATATATATATATATATATATATATATATATATATATATATATATATATATAATAGGAAATGGACATATTTGCTCCAACAGAATGAATCATAAATTGCATTTTATTATATAGAAACTATATTTAAAATGGAAAAGAGTAATTAAGCTCTTATAGTAATAATCTAAGATATAAGAAAAATATAATGTCAAATATTTCACTCCCAATGTAAATATCTTATTTCAAAATTGAAATAAGATATTTGAAATGAAATAGTTTTTAAAGCATATAAAGAAATGCAGTTCCTTATACGTTATTTTTGAAGAACAAAATAATTGCAAATAATAATTTAGACTGAAATACAGGGACTTGAAAAGAAATAGTTACGTTTTCTTTGTTCCACTCTCTAATATACTTCATTGACTGCCAAAGTACCAGTGTGATGTGAATGATGTCTCGACCCGCAAAATAAGAATTTTATCAAGTAAACTGAGTAAATATCGAGTTCTAATAATGCCTCATACTGAGAAAGCCGTTTATTGGGATCACATTTGGACAATGGGTTTCAAATAATGATATTCTTCTGATAACATTTATCAAGGGATATAGAATATTAGTTATTGTAGTTGAATTCCATTGAGATGATTTTTTTCTGAAAAAAAAACAAAAAACAAAATACAAATGAGTTTCCTTAGAAGCAGCTATTCTTCAAATGACAGGGAAGAAATGACTTGATCAGCAAACATGTTAGCTTCAAGTGGAAGAACAAAGTAAAGTCATCGTTCATATAGTAAATGAGTGTGCTAAACTCTCTCAGTATAGAAAGAAAAGGATATATTCGCACATAAACAAATGCACACTAATGATTATAAATCAATTCAAACATTTCATGTATCTATCCATATGAAAAGATATACAACCTATGTATTTCTCTGCAGATTTCATAATGTTGATGGATATAAATTACTAATTGAAATATGTACAGGTTTCACTTTCTGGGAAACTAAACAAATGTTGTTAGTTGAAATAGCTAGAAACAGAGGATCAATTACCATTAGTTCCATAAGAATGTTAAAACATTGCAACAGCCCCCCAAAAAAACGTTCTTCGATGTTCATGTCGGGTAGGTGTTTTCAGTGAGTGGTAAGTGGCAAAAAAAAAATTTGTGTTGCCTGGGGGGATACATACATATACTCGAATGCAGGCATAAATTTATGTTCACATTTGAACAACATCCACTCACACAAAAATACAAAAACATACACACACACACAAAAACACACAAACATACACACACATTCACCCCCCCGACACGCAAAAAAAGAAACAAAAAAAAACGACACATTTTCCCTATGTAGTACTTTTTTCTGAAGTTTGTTATCCTAATGTATTGTATATGGGTGTTGCTTACGCATAATTTGACTTCTTGGAACAATAAGGTTACTTATGTTGATTAGTGTGTATATATATACATATATATATATATATATATATATATATATATATATATATATATATATATATATATATATATATTTACATATATATATATACATATATATATATATATATATATTTACATATATATATATACATATATATATATACGTATATATATATATTTCAGTTTTTAGTTTTACTTTTTATGTTTTTATTAAATTCTATTTAATTTCACTTGATTCACACTCAATGAGATATTGTCATTATGTATTTAATTCTCCTTTATAAACAATTTCGATTGATACAAAATTAAGCACAATGCGAAGTTATCAAGAATGATCGGTATTAAACGGTGAAATTATAGTGAATACATTTTATAAAGTGTCTAAGATTGACTGACTGTCCGATCTGATGACATCAAACATTTGATAACATTATCAGTGATAATAACAATCGTCTTGATCTGTATATTCATTTGAGTCAAAATAATTTGGTTCAAACCAGTAACTGAATGTCAATGAATTTCTCTTGGGTACCCGATCATGTATGTACATCATGGAAAGCTCGCCAAGATGGAAGAAATCTCTCGGTTTATATTACAAATGAATTATTTATTCTTTTTCTAAAGAAAATATAGCCAAATGCATGTTTTTGGCTGAAATATTGCATATTGTGCACAGTTTCTAGGGGTTGATGTTCGGTGTAATGTAAGATCTAGGATTTCAAATGCAAATTCCCAGTGCAAAAAAAAGACCCCCAAAAACTCATCTCTATAGAGAATGGCATTAGTGGTGTACCTACAGACGTCCATGTGCACTGGTTGACATCTTCATGGCCCAGCCATTTACAGTCTCTAGGTCAACATAAAAATGTAGTTCTTCTAACGTAAACAGAACCTTATAATACTTTACTTCAACTTTAAACGTTATTATTGTTGTATCTTCATTATTTTCTTCATAAATTTTAATTTTATTTGATTTGAATTTTTTTCATCCACTGACTAGAAAGAAAGAAAATTTATATCATCGTTGTATCATAATTGTTGAATATTCTTTCTTAAATTTTATAAAAGTAATAAAATAACAATTTACGCACAAAATGCAAAATTACACGGTTAGAAAATTAGAAAAAAATCTTTCAATGCAAAATCTAGTAATGATTTATGAGTTGAAAATGAGTCAAAAATAGCGATGGAGTATTATAATAAGTATAAATGATTTAGTGGAATTGAATTACTTTTTCACACAAATGAGGATAAGTTCAAAATTGGAAACGAAAATGCTGAGTCGCATGGTTATCAGTGAAAACAATATATAAAATTAAAAACACCTTTTGTTTTTGTCAATTGGAAGAAGTATTTAAATCAAATAAAAATTCCAGAAGAAAACAATTGAGACACAACCATGGTAACGTTCAAATTTGAAATTGGGAAGCTGTGTATTATTGATATGAGTAGAACAGATACAACAGTTTGATCTTGATTTAGAGGCTGCAAATGGCTTGAGTGCGAAACTAATATAATGCTAAGTTCATTATAATTCTTGGGTTGGCTACATTTATTAAACTTTGTTCGGTATATAAACAAAATGTCGCTATGGTCCATATACTCGATCGAGCTAAAATTTGTTGTATCAAAGTTCGTATTATATACGTATATGTACCCAAAAAACATGGTACATCAAAAGCTACAAAGATACTCAATGCTTAAAACTTGAAAAATGACCTAAGATTCAGCACCGACTTTTGTTTCTTATTCACACACACACACACTATATATATATATATATATATATATATATATATATATATATATATATATATATATATATATATATATATATATATATATTAGGAAAACTGCTAACGCTTTCATTTCTTCTATACCGCAGAAATATTTTTTTTAGTTGGTGAAGAAAATACAATTTATAACGTAACGGCTCCTTGAATGGTGAACATGGACTTCAGTCCGCAAGTTTAGTATTCTGTAAGAGATAAATATCTCACCTTTACCACTTCGATAAGAAAATATGTGAAGAGGCCAACAATTAATAGCACTCCAATGATCCCATCGATAAAAAGGTACAAACTATCTTCGTATCTTTTGAGTTATGCCTAAAACTTCTCCATATTAAGATATAACCTTCAATACTCTGTAAAAAAAAGTTGCAGTGGTTGCAACAAGGGATGCTTGCATTAGGATTATTCCACCGACCAGAAAGATGCTGAAGCGATAACACTCAAAATGTACCAGCGGAGTTATACCAACTCAAAGCATTAGACACATTCAACATTGAAGATTTTCGATATACTGAAGTAATTTTTTCAGGGGTCGTATTAATGAAATACTCTCCCGACTTTTTGCATTGAATAATCAGAACTTAGTTTTAATCATTGTTTTGTTGACTTCTGAGTGATTTTGGGAGCAAATATCGAGTGTGTCGGTGTGTCTAGCTAGCACATGGTGTTCTTTCAGGGGTGATACGATTAAGGACAGATGACTGTATAATTTTGGAATGTTTATGTTTTTGGAAATCAGTTTTTCAAGAGCTTATCAGCAGTAAAATGATTGGATTGCTGTGTGCCAGTAACAAAATCCAAGGTCGTGGTTGATATTCAGTGAAGTGCTACAAAACCACAGTTAGTTCTTCAATGAATGCATGTTTATTAAAATTTGGTTTCTCCGAAAATTAATACCCAAATATAATTCAGAGCAAATATATGATGTTATTATAAAACAATAACCTATTTTAAAATATGGTCATTGATGCAAAAAGCAATTTAATCGATAAAATTTATGTACACCATGCAAACGCTGTTGTTCAGTGCTGCAAACGCCCATAATGATGTGAACAGTTGCAGCATATGACCGTGTTCATTCAAATAAGTATTGCAAGCTACATTTTGCAAATTAACAGACCGATGTAAGTATAATGTATGCAAAGTGGTTGGTCCAGTCCACGAGGTTTTTGAGTAACTGAGAGGAATGCACAAAATATTGCGTCCCCAGCCTCCTTCACCAAAAAGACACTTAGTTATTGTAATAAAAAGCAACAGAATAGGGCTCAAGTAATAATAGTTGGAAAAAAAATCTTCGAATATGAATTTTGTCTTTTGGAAATAAATAGAAATATAAGAATGGATAATACATGAAATAAATCCATCTCAGATTTCAACCAAAAAAAAATAATTTTGTTTATATTTTGAGTACGTAAACCTGTGCTACGAAAAGATCAACGAACTTCGACATATCCTTGTAACAAGGCCAGTTCTGAAAGTGACATCCTGAGTTGTAGACTGATTGACACCGACCCTCGGAATGCCAATGAAGGACCAAGCAATAATACTACTCTTATCTCCTGCAATTCTACATTGCTCCATACCAAGCTGATTTTTAGAAGATGTCGAACCGTGGTGAAGTGTTTCTTGAAGGACAAAGCATCCTTCCTTCAATATTTAGAAATGTTTGCTTTTAACATACACAGCACATTGGGGAAACAGAGGATAAGGAGGTTGTATTACTAATCCACGAAAAGGAAGAGCTGGCATACACAAACAGAATTTGAAATACTTGCTTCTCACCTTTGCTCAGACACTGACCCCTGGCACGAATTTCAGATATCAGTTATCGTCAACCGTCGTTACTTATATATATATATATATATATATATATATATATATATATATATATATATATATATATATATATATATATATTTGAAACTCTTTTATTCTGAGTCCATGGATGCTTCAGATGATATCATCGTATTGGAAAGATGGATAGATATAACATTATATGTAGCTGAAAGTATACACTGAATACAGAAATGATGATATGATACAAAACAAAGAAAATCTTCTTTGAAAAAATAATATCTTTCCTTTTTCACCACGGAAAAAAATCAGATTCATACCTACTGAATAATGTTGATAAGCATTGGACAGTGTGCTTTCCAGTCACATGATTAAGATAGAATTCATAAATACACACTCATCCACAGACACAGACACACAGACACACACACACACATATAAATGCATATATATGTGTGTGTGTATACTCAAACGGATAGGCATACACGCGCACACTCACAGAAACACACACACATATACGTATGCATATATTCGTTAAATTTACAGTGTATTTCACTCTAATGTACAAATGCATACATACAAATATGTATATATATATATATATATATATATACTTGTAATTTCCTTTAATTTAACATGTGTGTGTGTGTGTTAGTGTGTATGTGTATGCAAGTGTTTATGTAATACAGTATTCAAAATATTGTTTGAGAGGTCTACTCGATTCGTCACCAGGCCAAGGCAATATGATACCTGGTTCCTTTCTAATAGTCATATCACAACAAGGATGTGTACATACATATATCAGTCAAATACACTTCTGATGCTCACATTTACCCAGGGGATGTATCTTGGTCTAAAAGTAACAGTTATTCGGAAAAGATTATAATTCTGAACATACGAGGCAAAATAAAATATAAGCTGAAGTAATGGTGGAAGAAATATTCTGACACAATGAAAGATCCATCATGATAATCTTATTGACTGCAATTATAGACCTTTCTTTACCTTCTATAGAAACTGTAGGAATATTCCAGATATTTTTAACTCTGATATGATTACATTACAGTCGTCATTTACTCTTTTGACTTCATTGGAACAAGGAGTTCGTGTTCAAAGTAAAGGTTCCTTTTTTAAACAGAACCAAGAACATTTTGTAATGATGGTTTAATCACATGAAAGTCTTTTTCACTACAATTTGATCGTTTATCTTTGAGTCAAAGAGGTTCGGTATCAACAAATTTAAATGCACAATAATGCCTTTAAATCTCGTGCGCCACAGAAAACACCATTGATTAAAATTTTGGATGAAGTTTGCTCTTGATCATTCAAGAAGATTAATAATTTTGGAAAGAACATTCTCTTACCAATTGAATGAAAAATTGAACCTATGGGTAAAAATCCAGTTCTTCATGCTTGGTAAAATATGTACCTATCATTCCCAAAACACCAGCCAAACAGTATAGCAGGGAAGTTGTTATTACAAAGTCTTGAGATGTTCTTCTTTGTATAATTTGAGACCATGTTCGAAGGAGTCATGAAGTGATCAATATATCGGAGTATTTTGGAAGCTAATATAATCTCCTCAGTACAAAAGCTTCAGCTTGAAAAAAGTTGGATAGTTCAAGAAGGCACCAACTGAAAGCATACTGCTGAATCAACTCGTAAATATTTTCCAGAAGAATATGGAAGTATTTTAGTGACCTAGTAAATCTCTAAACTTGCATCCAAGTGAAAAATTATGAAGATTCTTGAAATATCAAAATCACCAGAGGGACCCAAGAACCATTAATAACTTGAGAGTATTTTGCAGGGAGAAGTGAGCCAGGATTCCAAAATAATGTTGCAGGAATCTCGTGAAGGGTAGGAGAAGTGTCTCCTAGCGGTGAATGCGAACTAAGGCTGCACAACTAAGTATTAATATAATAAATCAATATATCCTATTATTTTTCCTGGAGGTTACTTTATCTATATTCCATTCTGCATTGTTCGTTTTGAAATATGTGTTTTCTTATTTAAAGTAAACGTGAGTATCGTAACTATATTGAATGCATATTTGGTAGGTGTCAGAATACTTGTTCCCCCCTTTTTTCGCTTCTTCTCCCATCACCCTCTCTCTCCAAATATAACTCTCCCTCCGTCTTTCACTTTATATATATATATATATATATATATATATATATATATATATATATATATATATATATATATATATATATATATATATGCATTGAATCAAGTCAAACATTGTGAACGTAACACACAGTCAACCAGACCCCTCATCATCATCATTTTAACGTCCGAGGTTTGACACAGATGTTCCACAAGACCACTATATTATGGCCCAATTCATTCTGGAATATCGTCTCACCATCTTATATTTGGCCTGCCAAATATGATTTTTCGAGTCCACAATGTGAGTTTTGATGTCGCTTGGTTGTCTGACATTCTTGCAACATGACCTTCCCATTGACATTTGAGTTTTTAATGAATTTGATGATATCCCTGACTCACGATGTTTCCTTATGAAATGCTCTGTCTTGCGATCACTTCATGTGATGTTGAGTGTAATTCTCTCATGTAAACGTAGCATGGTTCTCAGTTTCAGTGTCGATCTTTTGTTTTATAAACTATAGTAAAGATGCATTGTTTGTGGACCTTACCCTTTAAGACCGATGGGATTCTCTTGTTCTCATAGGTAGATATTACCACGCTGAAAGCTTTTCATCCTTTAATGGTTCCTTGCTTGATTTATTCTTCTTTTGAGTGTTTTTATTGGAATTTTTGCCCTCAGTAAATGTAGTGGTCTTCTTCTCTCAAGTCTGCGTTTTTTATTTGGATCTTTTGTATATCCCAAACTCATTCGTCTCATGGAATTTGTTTTGCTGAAGTTCATGTGCGGTCCAAGGTTCTTCCTCCATTGGTTTCAGTTAGTAGAGAATTACACTGAGATCCTGAACCTTTTTTTTGAAGAAAAAACAATGCCATCAGCAATTTTAAAGTTACTAAGGTACTTACAGTTTATTTTGATTTCTTTTATTTTTCCATTTTGAGTTTTAGAAGATCATTTCGAATCAAGCTGTGAAGAGTTTGGGTGAGCTGGTATCACTTTATCTTCTTTTCCCTATTGAATGGGTTCAGAGGCCTCATGTAGTCTAATAAATGAACTGCTGTATCGACATATGTGTTGTTAAACTGATATTTGCTTTGTACTATAGCTTCCATTACGTTGTAGATCGCCACTTAAAAATCATAACTACAGCCCTATAATTACCAATATTTCATATTATACACACAAAAAATCAATACACCTATGGTCGTAATCCATTATTAGTATGCATCTACGAAAACTGACGTCATTTTCTGGTACATTTCTAGGGTTAGTCATGATGTCACACTTTATAAATAACCCCATCCCGACTTGCAACCTCCAGATCTTATAGTTATATTCACTCACTACGAAGCCAACCTACTTTTTACAGGTACACAATACTTACTCTGACAAAGGCCCTAGGAATATAATTCGTGGGTTCTGCATCACATATCACATTTTCCTAAATGATATTAAATTGCATACTAGTTAATTTGAGTTCATAGTTGTTTGTATCAACGGCAATGTTAAGTTAGATGTATCTATATGTATATATCTACATATATATGCGTGTATACACTATAAGCGCATTTGTATGTAATGTCATGTGTGTATGTTTTGGTGTATTTGTAAGTATGCATGCATGTATACAACTATGGGAGCTTTGTTATATAACCATATATATATATACAAGGACTCTGTATCACTCTATTAAGTACTTAGGTTGCTAAGCATTGGAATATGACCTATATTCCCAATAACCAGTACAAAAATATATTTAGAATTTTCACTGTTCTTGACCCAAACACCCATAATAAGAAACAATAACTGCTGCTTCTCTCAACAAACAATCCAACCAGACTACCCTATATTCCATCAGACACAGAAAACAGTCTCAACTTACCTCAATGACTTTCATGGGTTTTCACTCTTGCAATCAAAGCAATACATTGGATGCTAAGTTTGTTTTCTGCGGTAACCTAATCTTTTAAACACTAACAGATGGAACGTAGTACACAAGATGAAAACATCTCCTAAAACCTTGCATAGCTCACTAAGTCATTGATTTGTCAGATATTATCAGATAAAGCCTCTATACACTTTTACTCCTAAGTTGGTATCATTCCCAGCAGTTTGTTTATATATATATATATATATATATTCGCCTTCATATTTCTTATTGCTTTTCACCTCACTGATAAGAGCAATGCTACGTTAAAGCAACTACTGTATCGGGTGCATATTCAAATCCTGCAGCAACCCCAGTCCCTTTGATTGTTCATCCTATAAACACGGTCTCGGGTAACTGATACATCAACCATTTGACACTGAGAAATCATTTCAACTTAGAGTTCCTGTATAATAGAACACAATTTTTAAAAATATATATATTTGTGTGTGTGTGTGTGTACATCAGCATGTTTGCAGAATGTTGAAAAATCATTTATTTTCTGCACCAAATGTTTATTCTTCAGCATGATCTTTCTTGACAATGCACTTATCCCCAGGCCTCTCTACAAATGACATAGTTCGTTTATTACACAGTGATGATTTTACATATAAAGATCAGCTTATATCTGTGTCAGGAAAGCCATCCTCGTATATGTGTATATATGTGTATATTATTGTCGACATTTATTCCATATAGGTTCGTGCAATATACACACACACGACGCACGCATGCACACACACACACACACGCAAACATACATATATATGTGTATATATATATATATATATATACATATATATATATATACGTAAATATCATATACATATATATATATCGAAAGAGAGAGAAATGGAACATGGTCTAGTGCCATAAATTTGTGTGTGCTTTAGGTTGGGAGAATACGTGTATGAACAAATACAACACACAAAGGGACCCTTTGCAGTGACAAACTGAAATACATCGTAGATAAAGAAGAACAAAAGCTTCGCACATGTTGCTCTGCGCGGCTATTGATCAGGATGGAAAATAAATAGGCCCAGCTACTTTTACAGCCAGGTGAATACACCATAAGAGTTGTCAGATTCCACGAGAAGTCGACAGTGATGAAATAGAGAAAAGGGCAGGTCATAACAGACAGGAAATCAGGAGTTCGGCTGATTTTACGACGTTCTGTTTTTATTGCTAACCATAAAGGCAGCACTGAGGAAAAGGAGATGTGAAGGCAATGAACGGGGATAGCCACAAATTGGAAGAGCATAGAGTATTGTTTAGGAACTTCTGTGGGTCTAACTTGGCATATTCTTAGAAAGGTCGAATTTAGCAAGCAGTATCAAGCGCAGGATGGTTAGTTATATTTTGAAGTTGAGAGCTGCGAATGTGGTCCTAAACAGACAAAGGACAGACAAAGAGTTTTATAAATAGGCTGGCTTTTAAAATGAATGTCATGGTCAAACAGAGAGACAGACTGTCCTCCTGTACCCCAATCTCTCTGTCTCGCTATATATATATATATATATATATATATATATATATATATATATATATATATATATATATTTATATATATATATGTATATATATATATATATATATATATATATATATATATATATATATATATATATATATACTCTCTCTTGGTGCTCACACACAACCACACACACACACACACACACACATACATATGTGTGGCCCCATGTGTGCAAGTGTGTGTGTGCTTTTATCAGTAAGACTGTCTCATATACTAACGTTGATCAATGAAGCATATTACTGGTACGTAGTTTTTAGTTACCTTCTAATCTAGAAAGTTCATTGTATAATGCTCTATGTATGCAACAAAAACTCACCACTGGCTTTGCTGAATTGGCAAGAAGTTTTAACACACACACACACACATATATATATATATATATATATATATATATATATATATATATATGTGTGTGTGTGTGTGTGTGTGTGTGTGAGTGTGTGTATATGTTTTTCAACATCAATGCTTTTTTCATTAATGCTTTATACACACACACAAACACACACACACACATACACACACACACATATCTATAAATATATATATTGTCCGGATTTGTTTAATCACGGTTGCTTTCTTGATTGTTGGCCATACTAATGATGAAAGGTACTTGTCAGGTTTTAACATCTGCATGTTTATGAAAAAAAGGATATGTTTGGATCAATAGCCTTGCTCAACCTTCAATATCAAAAGAACCAAAAATGCCCCCTGTAACTTTCTCTATATCATTCGATGTTGCATTGATCAAAAATCTATCACAGCATCTTGAAACATGTTTACATCATGATGACAGGGTTATATCCTCGTGATTTGGAAATGGTACATCAAAAGCTGTAACGATATGGGTCAGCAGTTTTGAAGTGAAAGTGGCCAATCATTCTGCCGGATAATTGGTGGCTTCATTTAATAAATCAACGGGCAATAAATGATGCGTTTATTCACAGCGTTTCTCTCCACCCTTTCCTCCCAAAATTATGTTCAACAGATTTGCGCGTTTTCCGACTGTAGATGCATATATGTCTAAGAAACAGGTAGTATTAAATGCGTTGCACAAACGAGAAAAAAATTTATTGGCTAATCACCCTCAGTAAACTCTACAACTTGGCTTAATCACTTTTTTCTCTTGATATTTCTGATGATATGGTAAAATGTGCCGTTAATAGTTAAGGAATAATACAAGCGTCCCCATCACTTACCATCAGTAGTCAGGAATCAAGGCAAGGGTTATTGGCAGAATAAAGCTATTTTGTCTATAGCAATTTGTATAGACTGGATAATATAGTGACAACCGTGCAAATTAAGTGAGATAGATTGGTAGGTATAAAGGGTATGAGATGAATTGATAGTCCAGCATGAAGTCTCCGATTTTCGTATGATTTGTGTTTGTGGCGGCTATTAAGCGAAAGGGGAAGAAATTCTATCACCCAGACAAGACGTATTTATTCAGGAACGATTGTAAATGCCAGAAAACGCATACAGATCAGTTTATTTTATTCTTCCTACTTACTTTAAGTATGCACCTCCTCAGCAACGATTATTTAACGTTTGTATTGTAGATGAGTAATTTCATCCATGATCAGCAAGAACTCCGTTCGAAGAATCTTTACTTTTAGTGTGAGACATTACGGAAGAAAAAAAACAACAAAAAAAAACAAAAACAAAAACTGATAATTTTTTTCTTCAGCTCATCGTACATTAATGTAGTTGAAGAATCAAATTTTGAAGATAATTTCAGATTCAGATAATCAATTGTTTCATAGAATATAAAAGACAAAAAACTGCTGGTGATATTTTTTATTTTCTTGGTCGGAGCAGGGTAGGAGGTGTTAGTGCTCTGCACTTAACATGAATAACTTGTTTTTCAAACGAATCAGAAACATCTCTTTGATAGCTCTTTTTTTCAAAAACTAAATCCATTTCGATAAAGTTTTGTCATCTTCAAGAGACTTTCTTTCTGAATAACTTTTAAAAAATTACAACGACCCAGATAATCACAACATACAATTTGGGGGGATTTTCTCTGTCGAATTGGATACAACACAAAGCATGTCTAAACTGTATAAGTAAATCGCACTAATCTTTCATTTTGCACGTAATTTGACCCTGCAAAAAAAACTGGGATTTTCCGTTTAGTAAATGAGTCATAATGTTGCAAATGAGAATGATTTTGAAATTCAGGCACAAAAGTCAAATTTTCAAAAATTATCGTTTCTTAATTCACTCGTCTATTGGGCCCAGTTAGTGTATTCATCTAATATCGTGAGTCTGGTACTTATTGCTGAGTGTGTTGTGTGTGCATATTAGTATTAAAGAAAAACGTGATTAGTAAGCAAATGCTTACCAACACACTATATTCATATAATTGTAAAACTTTGGAAAAAATACCGAATAAAGATATTTTGACACAAAATAGATCAATGTATCAGCAACAGCGTTCTAATTCTTACCGTTGCACGGGGTTATAACTCCAGGGAGCACCAACACCTCTTCCCTGCATTCTTTGTCCTACGATTATTTGTACATGAAAAATATACAATAAAGTTCTTCGTGGATTTTTCTCCCTGAGGGTGCTTGAATACAGTAAGACAATAAATCACACTTAGAGATGTTCATATTTTTGATACGTCAATAAAAAAAACTAAACTAAAAAACTAATAATACTGGAGCTCTAATTCTTTTTGCTTCCCGTTGCACTCCATAAACCGTCCCACAAGCAATGTTTATATTGAAAATCATTTTTCAGTAAAGGGTAATGGAAGTTATGATTGCAAAAAGAAATTTTTTTTGTACCTCAAAGCATACAAAGTGGGATATTTTAGGTACTTCTTGATCATGAAATAGTTGAAGTACTATCAATTGTTCAGTTTTGTGCTGATTTCATCTTTGAAATAGCAAGCATGAGATACTGGCATCTTACAAAATACTCCAATCTATGTTCACAAATTCTAGGAGCAGTTACGTGCAAGACTGGGTTTTTATTGCCAACTAAAAACCACAATTGTCACACCTGGGACTATCACAGAATATGAAAAAAAAAAATGCAAATGTTAGCAATTTTCAAAGGGGAAATAAACAAACAGCAATGAATTTTGGATTTAAAAATATTTTCCTTTCAATAATATAGCGATAAGCGATTGTTTCATATTTTAATGGGAATACATATGTATCCGTTGTTCTCATGTCAATGAATCATACCATTAAAAAAGAACAAATGTTTATAAGAATCTATATTTATTGCCGTCAACGAAACCCATGTGACTAAGCACTGCTGTTTTCAATTCAGAGGTTTGGATCTCTCATATGGAAACAAGAGTCTAGCATTTCCCTTTTACTAAATCATTTTATTAGATATAAATCGTTGTTGCTCTCTTTTGACTCATATTTAACTTATCAATAATCTTTACATTTTGTATTGAAATGAACTATTCCCATTTTGTATCTTTGTAAACAAATTTAGGAAAAATCACTAATTAGATTACAACCATAATACAACTCCTGTGTCTTTTTTGTCAATTGATAGAAAACTCAAATTAAAATTCATGACAAAGACAATTAGTATACAAGTATAATAACGTTAGAAGTTGAATATGGGGAAATAATGTTATGTTCCGCTCACGATCTTGAAATAAATGCTGCGAAAAGCTGGACTACTTGACTTGGATCGTTGTTGTAGTCGATGTTCTACTCCTCCTCCTCCTCCTCTTCCTCCTCCTCCTAATACTAATACTCCTGCTACCACCACCACCACCACTACTACTACTACTACTACTACTACTACTACTACTACTACTACTACTACTACTACTAGCGAGTTGCAATAAGGTCGGACATAGTACAAAAATGAACCAAATTCAGGATTCACTCAGTTTGCCTTTGGTTATCAGAAATTTTGATCATTTTATTGATGAAATGTCCTGTTAGGAGATCTAATTACCAACATGGTCCCATGTAAAAGATTTGAAGGATCTGCAAAACCTCTAATGCACATTTAAGATGGAAAAAATTACCGCACATCATTTCAGAGTTACCAAGTCCAAAAAAATAAATTTGATAAAATAAAAAATATATTGATTATAAAATTAGAAAAACATGTCATCAGAGTTCCCCCTATCCACTGCGATAATGGGGGTATGGTAGAATATATCTGCTTGAATAATATTTTAGATTTGCCTTGTCCAAGATTCAATGAAATGTCTGGAAAAGACGAATATTTACGTAATATGTAACTGATTTATTCATAGAACAACATTTTGATGATATTGTTATTATGGAACCGTGAAGTTGATTGTTCCGCCATGAGAGTTCAAAGCAATGTTCATAGATCAATGATTATAAAAAACACGCTTTTCTCTTCGTAGTAGAATCGGACGAGATAGAATGAAATTAGCAGTTGTAAGAAGAAAACGCTGTGTTGACAGGAAACACTTCGTGAGCTTCACTGACGTTGGTGGGTAGTTCTTTTGTTTGAAGTGATTTATTAATGAATTCAACAGTGTTGTTTGTGTTCGTGGCAAAAGTACTTACGTTGTTCATTGTTAAATTTCGAATGTGATGATTTAATACCTAATGTCGACCACTGTCTTCTATGCCACCTTTTTTAGTCTACCGTTGTTGCGTTTAAAATTTCCTGGTTGGTTACAAACGAGCTGATTTGAATTTTCTGATCATCACATGGAATAGGCTAACAAATTGCAACCGTTGCCAATTTTTTCTATTTTTAATCATCGCTGTCATATGATGGCTACTTCATCTAGGAGGGGAATTCTAGTTTGTTTACAGATGAAACTCCAATTATATGGTGACACAAGTAGGAGAATTCGTATCGAATCAAGGGTGCACATGCGTTTGAAGGTTTGAATATAACAAAATAAATCTAGTGATCCAACAATACAGAAATATAATATCGTAAAAACATTGTTTCTATGGATGTCGTGATATAATATCCTGAGTTTATTTTACTGACAGGACATTCATTTTCTTTCTGAATAATGACGCACAACTGCTATTCAGGGCAGAATCGTCTCTAACAATGACGAATTCAATCTTTATTTACCTCGAATCTGAAGAAATACAATTCCACTCGTGAAATTCTTCTATGACGTAAAAAACGTGATTTCATTTGTAACAACCTAAGGGCTGTCCAGAGAGAAAGCTGCCTGCCACTGTGCATAGTGGCAATACAAGAATAATGACAGAGAAGATTTCGTAGAACTAAAGTTAAGCCGAAGTTACGATACAATTACAGGAACAGGTGTTGCTTTAATTAAGTATGAAATTAGCTCCCACCATTCGTGTGACATCACTGTCTTGACGGAATCCAAAGCGACTGGAGCACTCATTGCACTCAGAAGCTCCAACACACAAATATCGCTCTTTGTTGACATTCTATCCTATTGGACAGAATTCATCACCTCCTGTTCGTCACCTCATCATGATATGTTATTGAAACGTGTTTCGGCACGAATCATGAAAACAGGTCAGGTTTGCTGAATAGTGCCATATGGTAAACAACGGCATTGTACCAATCAAAAATAAAGGAAGTATTCATGTATTGGCCAGCACTATGTTTAGGATAAGAGCATTTATGCGTTTGGTCTCATATCAAGTGTTGTTTCTCGACCCTTAGTCTAGGATAAGAGTGCAGTATATGTGCGTTTGGTGAAAGGTATTAGATATGCACACACACACACATACACACACACAAACGAACACACACACACAAACGCACACACACACACACATATATATATATATATATATATATTGTAATATTGGTAACTACGTATGTTATCAATAGTTCTGAATAAATTTCTTATCACTGTTTCCTCATTGGGTAATTTCCAGCAATCTATTTTTGGTCATTATATCAACATCTGAATATTCTGAAAGGGGTAAATCATGAAAGGTGAATTTGTCTATCTTCACATTCGGAGTTGGCCATGATTTACAAGTTACACCTCCGAACGGTTATAAAAATATACCTGCATCTCACATGGTCTTCAAATTAACTATGAGCGATACATTTTTTCATAGTCAAGTTTCATTTGTCTTGAAATTCTCTCTTGTAAGTGAAGTCATTTTTCCCTTGTCTCTTGGGTAGTTCTTAGAGCTTTAGTTCGTTTGCCTCTGCTCAATGCTCTGCTTGAAGTGTTTATTCGAAAAAGCTAAAGATAAATATCGAGATCGATACATGGTTTGGGCACATCCCTGTTGGTTGGAGATTGATCGTATAGTTAGTGGGCCGAGATATTGCCTGAGACATTCTGACTACTTTAGCGGTCCAAGATTGTTTGAGTGTAACTATTCCTTAGTCACGCTCTTTGGTCACAGAGACTGATTTATAAGATGGGGGGCGCAATGTAGATTTAAGGAAGACGTATCATATTATAAACAAGACATTCAGTCAGTTGGATTGCTTTCGCCCTTTAGTTTATCTGAATGTGCACAATTAGATTATCTGGTTTCTTTGTCTGTCCTTTTATGTCACTCTTCAAACTATTGAGTACAAGAAGTCCTTATCATAGTTAATGTGTGCGTATCTGTTAATGTGTATGTTTATGTGCATGTGTGTGTTATAGAAGGAATGTGAAATTTGTGATTCCGTGGAATCATTAAGTATTTTGTGAAATCCCATAACATTTCAATAATTACTGTGGTCTTTTGTCAAATTGAATGAATTTGGCTTCAGTATTTACTGATTATATGTAGAGCTTTGTTTGACACAAAGCCTCAGTATTAGGTAGAAACCAAACTCATTAAAGTAGTATTGGTCAGTACCATGAGCTAACTGACCATTACTGCACTGATTGTAGAACTAGGGATATTATGAAACTGAAATGTTCAATGATTTCAGAAAACCCAAGGGTTTCATGAAATCATTAGTTTTGCAATCTCACTCAGTGGTATAGATGCTGTAGCATATTATACGCATTTATGCTAATTTTGTGTTTGTATACTTGCGCTCATGGATCTTACTTTCCTATAATGACAGAACGGAAAAGGTTACACCAAAATCCTAACACTTTATATCGGATCACACATTAAAACAGCTTGAGTAGAGACTAAAGAACGACTTAGACTTGAGATACTTGAAGAATCAAAAATAAATTACCCTGTGGTGTAAAAGAAGCTCTGTTTTGACAATAACAGGGAAGAGCAGTATAAAATGACTTGGATGAAATCGTACCAATAATTAATTGTATCAAATAACAATTATAAATTGTTAAGTTCCACACATTCTCTCACTTGATTGAAAAACGATACATATCTTTTGTTTGCTGTTTTCTCAATTGAGTGAGCAAGTTCGAAGGAAATCAACAAAAGGAAAACCAGAAGAAAATACATAAATTATATAATATCATCCGGTGTAACAGTAGTTCACGCAATTTTCTGCATCCATCGTCGATTTAAATTTTTTTGCAATCACAAAATGGAGGTTGCATTTTGTTTTTGTTTTTAAAAATGGAAGCACCAATGGAGTCAATGAAATATTTTGAATATATACTTCTGTTTGACGAATGTAATGTAAAAATTGAGTGCAATATCACTTTTTTTTTCCAGATTTTGAGAAGATTAATCTGGCACGTAAGTTCATAATGGAACAAATTTCCAGAAACATTCATTCCATCTATTTGCAAAAGAAAAAAACCCTGCAGAGTACTGTTTTTTGAAAATATTTATATACGTACCATTGAGGGCGGTTAATATTGATACAACACAATGAATTAGTTAAGATTGTTCATTGCTAATACATTTGATGAACCTACGGTGGAATCAGTATAGGATTCGACTCCCACCAAGCTGGTTGCCCGTTCAGATTTGAGAAACAGTCTCAAAATATTTATACTTTGTTTATGCTTCAATCAACGTGTGCACACAAACACGATTAAAAACAGCCATATATATATATATATATATATATATATATATATATATATATATATATATATATATATATATATATATATATATATATATATATATATATATATATATATATATATATGGGGGATCTCGGAGAAAGAAGCGAGCAACATCAGATATCATGCTGTTGACACTGATTAACAGCAGCATAAACTAGACAACAAAATTCATACTCATTTCATCCAGAGAGTAAATTCAAATTGTCTGTGAGGAATCGGATTAGTTATGTTAAAATGTTATTTACCACTAAATTGAAACTTACGTACAAATATGAATCGATGCAGTACAAATATTGAACTGATTCTGTCCAAATTGGCTAAATGTCTGGATGTTCATCATACCTCTGTCATTTCATACGACGTCAGCAGACCTGATAATCGTAAGAAGCGTTCAGGAAAGCTGGTATAATTTTATATCAAGTCACATAAGATAAATACAAGTAGGAATATAAATTCCACTATAATTTCGAAGAAAACTTTGCTTGTCTGCTCGTGTTCATGCCTTGAATAAGAATGTTTGGATTCTTCACATTTATGAACATGTACATAATTCTAGATACTTTACTTTCAAATTGCTTTCCTGTAATCTGAAATTGATTTTGAATCGTTGGATACATTTTATATCATCCCCAGATCGTTTAAATACCCATCATGCTGATTTAGCTTAAATACCAAGTTTTTGACTCCATAATGAATGAAAATATCAGACGGTCCTGTTTCTAATATCCAAGGTGAGAAGATATATTTTATCTGTTGCATGATTTCTATTGCTATATGCAGTAATACGATTCATGTTACGGACCGGCGTCCTCTTATATTATCAGTTATTGGAAATAATATGTTATTGGGTACGAATATATCGATTCTTATCATGAGTATTCATCGTAAAAAATATTTGTAAATTCTGTTTTGTTATACAACTGATTTAGCATTCGCTTGGGAATTCGGAGCATGCACCTAGCGGATGAGGAGGGACAACTGCGTTCATATTTCACAAATGTAAGGAAATAAAATCTTTTGCCGCTCTGAGATTCAGTACCAGTATGCTGGATTTACCAGGCTGTAGAAACTCTATGGTATCAAAAAAACAAAAAACAAAAAAAACAAACTTGTAATAAATTTTTTTGATAGCTTCCGATGGAGAAATGATACATAATAACGTGAGAAGGAGGGATCTATCCTTTTTATGATCTTTGAGAATGTAACACGATTCCCATATGTTGCGAAACTTGTACATCAACCCGTTTGATCTGACTGCCATTCTCTAAATAATCATTTAAAACTTCTATTCGGAGGAGAGATATTTATTTCACTTGAATAGTAAATTTTATTCAGCGTCCAAAAATTAGTCAGAAGCTTAAAAATCATGCTATATTATGAGTTGTGACTTATAACAACCATCCTCATACTTTAACAAGTTCAAGAAAATAATTGACGATTGTGAAATACGTTTGACAAATTCAAATTATAGAATTGAAAAGATTCTGATAACTGTGATAGGGTGGATATACACAGGAAAATCTCAACTCTCATCATGCAAATTTACCTAGTTAGTGCCAACATCGTTCAAGCAACATCCTCAGCGCTGGTATTAGCATATGTATCCAACACTTAACCGCCGGGGAGCAATTAGTGGCAACATAATGAATTGAATTTACACTTGGATGACTTGAATTGGGAACACACACGTCCACCTGCCAAGTTTAAAGCCAAACAAATTAGAGAAGACCACGCTGGGGAAAATGAAGCATCGATTAAGGCACGCTCAGACACAGTAAGAGACCAGTTTGGAAAATGATGTGGTTGACGTTGGCCCGGAAGAGATAAAGCAACGTAGAATGAACGTGAGGCACTGGTATTAGAGAAATAGTTGAGGCGTTAAGATGTTAAGGCCAGAAGTTTGGTGAATAGAGGAAACAATTTTTCAGTTTCCTCGCAGATAGATTATTCTAAACAGCAGACTTTGCTGTGTTACTCTATAAATAAGTCTACATGGATCTACCTAAACTAAAATGACAATATACAAGAACTCTTGCGTTTTCCCCTCTCAGCAGAATCGATAATTGCAGTTGAACTTACGTTAATTTTCACGTTCTATATATTAGTTGCCACCTGACTTTTTTCGAATTTTCCTGATTCTCAGCCATCTGAGCTGGTTTTCGGACTTGTTTTTGAATCGATACATATTTTCCAACCATTTAAATCTATTTACCTCACCTTATCTTTACTTTGCAGCCTTTGCTTCCAGATCAAAGTGTAGTATCTGTTATTCTCTCGTCAGCTTGACAGCATTAACTCCAAGCAATGTTAAACGTTATTAGTTTGAGTGGACAGGAGTCAATCAAACTATTGTTCCCGCATGTATCTTCTCTAGCTTGAATTCACGTAGTCGATCAAACTATTATTATTGTACGTATTTTTTATTATTTCTTTGATAACATGCAAGTGATCCCCGACAATTATACTCATACGCATTTCTTGATATTAGTTTGATTATAAATAAAGGAACAAATGTTACGTGTGTATTTCTAGTAGTTTAAATACAAGTAAATAAATTAAACGATTGCTCTTGTACATATGTTCAAAATTTTGTACGTAAGTGAATCAAAATGTTGTCTTCTTTTAATGCATATAAAGACATCTATAATAATAGTTTTATCACAAATCCAAAGTATTATTTCCCTCTTTTCATTGTTTTTTTTCCTGTAGTGAATTCTGTATCATGGAAGAGACTTAGTTCATGCAAAGAAAATTTTCATTTCATCATTGTAACTTCATGAATAACCTAATTTTACTATAAATTGAAATTTTATCGCTGTCACGATCAAGAGAGATTTTTCAGGGGCAGAATTGAAGTTTTTTTTCTGTCTCAATTTTAGGATTGGAATCGAAGGGAACTTTTCCCTTGCTTTTAAGGGGCACACTCGACAAAAATTTTTTTTCTTTTTTTCAAAGTTCAGATTCAAGAAGGTTTTTTTTTTTATATTGAAAAGATTTTTTCGACCTCAGAGGGTAAAAATCCAGAGTTCGGATAGAATGAGACTTTTTTTTCAACTTTAAGGTCCAAATCAATGGGGGCTCATTCCCCTCACTGTCAGAGATCAAAATTGATGTGGAATATGTTTTTTCTAATTTTAGGAGTCGGAATAGGGAGGAAATTAATTTTTCCCTCCTTTATTGGTCAGAGTTGATTTTTTCCTTCAACATTTAGTGGTCAAAATCAAATGCAATTTTTTTCTGTTTTGAGGTGTCAAAATCAAGTCAAAATTGAGAGGCAACCTTTTTCATTTTTTAAGGATCAGAATAGAGGGGATCTTTTTATTTATATTCATAAACAAAAATCGAAGAAAATTCTTTTTTCCACTTTCAAGAGTCTAAATCGAAAGGTAATTCTTTTTACCCATTTATCAGTTAGAATTAATAGCCAATTCTTTACTTCCATCGATCAAATATTCATCAATGCTCCCCGTTTAAAGACAAAACAGAATTTTCACTGGCATAGAGAAAGTATTTTTTCCTTTTAAATGTCAAAATCAATGTGGAATTATTTTTTCTCCATTTCAGGGGTTTATAGTGATGAGACAATTATTTTTGTGCTTTCAGTTATCAAATACAAGAGAGGATGCCCTTCTCAGTTTTTGGAGTTGGAATTGAGAGGTATCTTTTATTCCACTTTTGGAAGTAAAAAATCACTGTGGATTCTTTTTTTGAATTTTTGGATCAGAATTTGGCGAGGATGATTCTCAACTTCTCGGGGTTGAAATGGAGAGAGTGCTCTCCACTTTTCAAGGGCTTAAGTCGGGAGGGGAGATTATTTTCCCCCTTATAGGAATCAAAATGGAATTATATTTTCCACTTTCAGCTGTTGCTTGACGACGGCAAGGCATTTGACAACATACCGCATTTCATTGAATTTATACACACTTCAACAGCAGCAATGAAAGGAGAGAAAAATGCATGACACATGCCAGAAAACCTTTACTTTTCTCACTTCAGCCAACAACAAATACATCAATAGTCTTTATTTGACGACCAAATGAAATCTTCACTCTGATAAAAGGAGCAAGCAAGATGGGTAAATCGGCCCTTCGACTGCCAAGGGCCAGACCGACCACTAAACTTACAGTTTATCTTTTTACTTCTAACTTCAGAATCATTATACGCTGTCCCTTTTCTATCTTCACTTTAATTCTCTTTAGTTTTTTTTTTAATTAGGTGGCTTAGGCTACCTATCTATTTGCAGGGCTTCCAAGCTCAAATTGTTTCTATTGTCCTTTTGACAGCTGAAAAGTGTTACCTCGTAACGTATCTTATCTCTGACAAAATTCGTATACATTTTTGCAAAATGTACTATGAACAAAAGTATTTTTATTTTTTTGAAGATGTAAATAGGATTTGGGAATAAAAAGGGGAATACTTAATCAAACAGTCGCAAAAGACCTCGTATTGTATAACTGTCAAAAGCAATAAGCAATTGTTTTCCCCACATTCAAGGCTTAAAAACGAGAGGTAATTCTTTTTTCTAGTTTTAAAGTGTCAGAATCGAATAGAAATTCTCTTTTCCGCTTCTTTAGGGACAAAAACGCGATCATATTTTTCTTTCAACTTCTAAGGCTAAGAATCATGTGCGCCTTCTTTTATTCATTTATAAGCATCGGAAAATATAAGGAATTTTTTTCAGGCTCATGAACGTTGAAATAGAGGGTAAACTTTGTTGTTCACCGTCAATAGCACCACTGAAGGACCAAGGTTTTAACGAAAAAGATTTGCAAGTCAGAAAAACGATTATCATTTTTTAGGGACATGTCTTCATCGATTATTCTGAGTCTGTGCAGGCTGTTTTCGGGCAACAAACACCACTTGGGGTTCGTCGTCTGCAAAAACATTTATCATTCCATAACTACCTCTTATAGATAATCACCCTGAATATACGCATATTTACTTTCATGTGTTCAAGTGCACACCCGCATTTCCCAACACGATTCAACCTTTTGGAAGCTTTAGGAATATGTAAAGGACGTATCATTATTATTTTTGGGTTGATCTAAGTATTTTTCACGGTCTCATCATCCAAGTTATTTGCACCACACAATATTTGCGAAAGTTTTCAATGAATTATAAAAGGGTAGGCAATGGACCAAGGTAGATATGTTTGAGTTTCAGGACGGATCAATGAATTGTTCACATTTACCAACCCCACACTGTAGCTTTAAGTACAAAAGTGCAATATCTCTGAAAGTACTTAATTTAATTTTTGCATGATGTGCTTACATACCGTTTTCAAAACGATTGAATGTGCAGAAGGGCACCGTGTTTGTTTACAATCTAATATAGTAAAAAACTATTCCTGATTTTTGTCTCCAAAATTGCATTATGGATTTCAAAGTTGTTCTTTTGAAGTGTTGAGAATAATGTAAGGAAGGAGAATTTTCATTTTGGTATGGATGTAAGATTTTTCAACCAAACCCTGTATTGTAACTGAATGTGCACAACACAACATATCGAAAAGTTATCAAAGAGTTCCAGAAAGGTGTGCAATATACAAAGATGTTGTTCCATTTTGGGACAGGTTGAGGAATTTTCTCACGGTTACTTCCTTACATTATAAGTATATGTATACATCAAAAGGTTTGCAAGGAATATCAATGAGTTTTGTTGGGGGGGGGCAAGGGACTAGGGATAATTTTGATATGGAACCAACAACTGTTCACTGTCAACCCCCCACCCCACAGCGTAACTATTACCCATAGAGTGCAATAACTCCGATATATGTCGAACAATTCATGTTAATCATACTGGACGGGTGAACAATGAACTAAGGAAGATGTGCTCACATTTTAGAATGGATGCAAATGGATCAAGCAATTGAAAACGACCACTTTCATTGCATATCTCCAGATCCTATCTCTAGAACATTGAGTGCTCTAACCAGATCATTTCATGGTCCTCGATTCACATAGCTGCTGTTCTATCTGTAAATTCCATTCAAATACTTTCTTTTAATTTGCAACTGAAGTTGGACGGAAATTCATTCACTGTTGTCAAGTGGTATGTCAATAGGGAACAATATGCGTTGTTTCAAACATTTATCTATGAAGGTGGACACAAATCAAATGTAGTGTTCGTCACCTGAAAAATAAAATGTTTGTTTATTATCAAGGCTCAATTACTTCTTGCACGTGACGTGTTTTTCTACGTCCTCATCAAGGGGCTTCCCCATGAAAAAGGCCTTTCACAGCCGTGGTCACTATAGGACATCAACATTCGAGGAAGCAGTCATCACTTCCCACCTAGAGAAAGAAAATCTTCTACTTTTCTCTCACAACCCACCCGACATTCTTATTCACCGTCAGTTAGGGACAAAATATTGATTGTAACTGACAATATTCCATCAAATAGAAGCAATAAATAAATACATTTGATTGTTCATTCTAAACTACCTATAAATATGAGGCATCGTGCAGAAGAGGACAGGACTGCGGATAGGTTTGTGTACTTTCTGTTTAAATTAAAGCTTGCTACTGATACATCCAGCTTAGTAGCAAAAATAACCGAGAATCAATTAGACATAGAATTTTGTGTGTTTGATTCTCACCTGGAACTTATTTTCAGTGGAATGCACGGTGTTAATTTATTGACTCGCTGCCAAAGAGAAACGGGTTTGCAATGAATGGCTAAACGAACTGGGATGGAGATATACAAGACCAAAAAATAATGTTGATAATTGATAATATCTCATCTAATGAAATATACAAATATATAAATTGCATTACACATGACGAGCTTGATATGAAAAGATGGTGAAAGAAAGATCAGGATAGAGGATGAGTTTATGTGTTTGGATTTGCCACTGATTCTTGTTTTTTTATGGCAGGAATAGTCGGGTGTTAATTGAACAATCTTCTGGCATTGAGTGTTGTGAGTTCATTCACTCTCTACCAAAGGGGAAGTGGTTTCAGTGTAGTTGAAATCAAAAGCCACTAAAATTGTCACAGAACTAAAATATAGCAAAAAAGTAATAAATAATTGTTTTATAAAATTCTAAGCGATAAAATAAATGATGTAATGAAATGAAATCTTACAATAACTAAATATGAGTTCTGTTATGTTTTCTTGCAAGCTTAGTCTCATGATAAATGTTGAGTTACTTGATTTTTTTGTCACTGAAGTTACTTACTTTGGACTTGAGGCATACAAATCTGGTATTTGCAGCAAAAAACTTATGGTGATACACATGGTGGTTCAAGAGTATTGTCTCCTGAGATGGCATTCCAATGCATGTGTGTTTGTATAAAAAACACATATTATAATCATGAATTTCAAGAAAAAAATTGCACTTTTATCTACACAAGTATTTTGACCAAATGCTCTTCAATATGTCTCTATTCATATTAAATGATTTGCAGTCGATTGATATACGTCGTTTTATTTCTCTTAAATGCTTTTTCTCTAAATTTATCATTCTTCCTTGGTGATTGTGTTTGTCAATCACATCTTTAACTTCGTCCTATTTCTCATGATGTTTTGATAACATATCAAACTTCTACTACCAATTTCCTAATGGATTATGGTTATTCCGACGATATTTGAGTAAAATGACAGTATACAAAGGCTTACTGAGAGAAATTATTCTTTTGTGCAGCGTTTTGCTTAGTAGTAAGCTTTGTGAAGAACTGATGTGTTACAAAAATTTTTTAAAGAGAAAATTCAGAGTCTTAAGAGGTAGGGTAGTAATCAAATGAATGGATGGATGTGAACACCATTTTTGTAGTAAGCTTTGTGTTGAGATGTACCAGTATACTACGGATGTCCACCTCCAGGATTTAGGATTTTTTGATGCAACTGATGTTATCAGATGTCAGATGTTCATAATGTCAGATGTCGATAATGTCAGGAGTGCATAATAGTCTATCAGGATTAATTTAGAATTAAAATAATGTAAGTTTGATGCCAAAAGAGGAGATTTATTCGAGTTTGGCACGAGGACATGAGACCAGAAAAGTTTATTTGATTGTTTGACGCCAGGAGGCTTCTGTACATTTTGAGTGCATTGGTGCATTAATCTATTTCGATAACTTTCTATGATCTAAAGTTGAATTTTTTCTATTAGCCTGGATTTTCTCTGATGTATACTAAGGGCATCCTGACAAAGGATTGCATATATGCGTGCCCTAGAGTTCTTCCCTCTCATGTGGTTCCTTTATGAGGTCTTTGATCGTCTTAGATATCTTTGTAGCGATGTGTATATCTAAATGTTAATTATTGCTGGTGATTGTCGTGGTTTTTCAGGCTGGTTGTGTTGATTTCTTTTAAAATTCTACGATGCATGTTGATCTATTCTATTGCTCTTTGTATGGAAAGGGTGTGATTGCAGCGGTTTCATGTAGCTTTTTTTGTTGTTTGCTAATATACAGGGTTCTTACGTAAAGCCCTACTGTGATTGCAGATTTAATTCTAGTATTTGAGCTGTACAGTTGAAGGTAGGGTAGAGGGATGTTGTTTCTAATCCATATTTGAAGCTTTTGCTGGACTCAAATGAGTTTTGTTTTTATGTCAAGGTAATTAGTACTTTATGTTATATCAAGTAAGTGATATCGATGTAACAGAACGTGTGTGCGTTTTCTTGTATAGCGCACTTAAAGAGGCCGGGTGTTTGCAAATCAATTTCTACTTCTTAACTCCATATTTCATCAATTTTATACGGATGCAATCATCATATAATGTCATGTTGAGCCAGTCCATTATTCATCTTAAATACTGTTTCAAGGTATTCTGTGTTTTTTTATGAATTATGATTTTATTACTATAATTCAAATATCTATCCTCAAGTTGTAAATTTGATTGCATCGTTGAGGTCATCATCTGTCTACCATTGCCTGGTTTTCGAGACATTGAAAAAAGATCACGCATCTAACCATGACATCTAGTTGTTTTGAAAGGACAAACTTCGGTACATGTATGCATCGTGCATCTTCCTATAATCATGATAATAATCAATGAAACGTTGGTTTACTTTATTGTATTTTTTCTTATCTTTCGTTATTTACATTATTACAATACTTCATTTTACCATCTAGATAGATAATATTATTGATCCTTTGCTAAATAAGTATTGTTTACGTTATAACTAATACATAATAAGGTATTATATATCATAGATTAATTCGGACCGATCAAATGTTGAATTTAAGTGGACTTTCTAATGGCAAATATATGTTCTATGGAACTATCAATCTATCCATCTACATGACTGTTTGCATTCATGTGTCCCCATGTTTTTGCCTGAATACAGGTGGTTTCTAATCAGCAGTATGTATATTGCCAAATTCTACTTTACAGTAGAAAAGTTTTAAATTTAAGAACGAGCTCATATTTTGATATGGTTTTGCCCAAATACATGTTAAGTATACTTCACACAATGACAATACTTCATTGGTACTTCGATTCTGTGTTGCCTGCAAGTTCAGATCAAGATCACCTAGCATATATGCAAGTGTGAAAAAGTATACCTATTGATAATTTTTCCTTAATCGGTTGGAGACACTGTGCGATACAGTGGACTTTGATAAAAAGGGTATGCAATTATACTCCCATATAGCTGAATCATCTGAACTGATTTTTTTATACGTATTCATAAGACTAAACATACACGCTTTCCTGCATATATGTACTCCTGTGTGTGTCTTTGTGAGTGAATAAGTACGTTGGCATGTATGTATGTTTGCATTACAGTGTGTGAAAGTGTGTCATAACATCTATTCGATTAGAGGTTATTATTATTCGTACTTCTCTTATCGATGAGTCGATAACTGATAAGGAATGTCAATAAAATCATCCATTTTAATAGCGATGAGAGGACAGTAATGAAAAATATTCAGCATGGACATTAAACTTTCTTGATAACAATCACCATTAAAGTAATTTGCATGTTGGCAACAAAAATCTGACACCAAGATAATGGAGAGAGATTCTTTCTGTCTATAGCGCACAAGGGCCAACAGATAAAATTAGTCAGCAGTCAACCAGTCAGAGCAATTTACTCAACAAGCGCGTGTGCAATGGACAGTTCCCGGATATTCCCAATAGGGAATATAGATTCAGGTCTGAAGATAAGGGATATAGTTTTGAGCATCAGTAAGAGTGGCCCTTACATTGGACGTATGAGTAAATAAGTAAGTAAAGGGTGTGTTTGTGTGTGGGTTTTTCTGTGTACGTGTGTGTGCATCTTTGAGTGTGTACGTGTCATTGAGTGCGTGCGCGCGTGTGTGTGTGTATGTGTGTGTGTTTCAGAAAACCTTTTAGAATGTTTTTGGTCCAGTATGCTCTCAAGTCATATTTTCCCTCTTGCAATGTAAGGATCCACAAATCCTTCTGATTTTGAATTGTCACCTACCAATCATTCACTCTGCATAACACGTCCACTCCCCGACTGTTATCACTCCCCAGGCGAAAATAACTCTCCCTAGGAAATATTTCTCCCTAAGTAATTCCTTCCACGAGACTTGAGTGCCTCCTGATCGAGAATCACTGGCACAGAGAAATTGGCTTTCACAATGTGATGTATTATCTCGGCTATCGTCTTAATCCCTGTTATCATAAACACAATATTTTGTTCATTATAGTTTCACAGTTTACGCTGTATGTAATCCTCCTGTCCCCATAAAACCCTCATTATATTATGTTTCCTCCAATTTTTTTCGATGAAAGATGCAGTCGAATCTAAATTATGTGACTGCATTTTAAAATCACACTTTTAGTAGAGTGAAAGCGCAAAAGGACGATATTTCAAACGGTTTTCTTGTGACATCAGTTTTGGCAACATTTAGAGGTCGGCATGTTTGTTACTGAAACACATTTCACTTTCACCTTATCTCGTATTTCCCCTCCCAAAACATTACCACTAAATCACATGATTCAGTTTGAGTTTTATAATGCAGTTGAAAACACGTAAAGATCGGGAAGGGGTTATGTTTCATTGATTGAACTTCGAAATAACAATTTGAGATTTTTTTCTCGAATTGGTATCGCTACCAGCATGCAATCTTCGAAATTGATACGTGGGAACAAAAATAAGAATGTTTAATGTATACGTACAGGATTAAAATACCAAATTGAATTAGGTAGAAGTTGAGAAGGTAGATCACTGGAACAGATTTAAGATACTAATTATATCTATTTTCTAAAGTCTCAAGGCTCTTCCGATTAATTAGTGCAAACATCATTCTGTTTCAAATGAAATCGCTCCATACTGCAAAGAATTGGTGTTTTTCTTTCTCTTAGTGTATATTTTGATATTTGATGGAATCTTTCCTGTATGGGGTATGCGTCAGTATAAAACATCACAAATCAACAGTAGTTATACGCAAGTATCCCCCTCTTTTCAGAATACCTTTTTATGCCAGTACTTTGCTTCCACGAAAAAAAGGCAAGCGAAACAAAAAAAATGGGTCGAGTTTTTGATTTGAAATGAGGTGTTATAGAGGCAGTACCCAATTATATCATACATTTCATAGATCATCTTCTTTTTGTTTTTCCAGACCACATATACCGCCGAGGACTCAGCTTAAAATACCATCATCACCATTTTTGGGTCTTGAAATGCTCAATACTATCTATCATATATTACTTTGCGCTATTTTAGGCTTCATTTTTTTTCAATTGTCATCCCGTATTTGAACATAATGGGTGAAACCTGTATTACTCAAATATTGCTTATGTTTTTGATGCCTTATCTTTGGTGCATTTTGAATGTGAAACCAATTTTATGTGAAAAACTATCAACCTGAGGTAGTAGTTAAAAGCCAGAGAGGAAAAAAACAAAACAAAACAAAACAAAACAAAACACGTTCATTACTATGCACTTTTACGAACACAGTGAGATTTCAGGACTTTTGTCAATCAAAGTATATTAACATGCTATTTGCAAGCATTTAACAGTTTTCAAGTCGAATCCAATGTTGTAAAAAAGCAACAGTACCCCCAAAATAGCCAAGTTGAAATTAAATTTAAAAAAAAAATCGGATGAAAAAAAATAAAAATTTTTTTTGTAACGGTAAAAATATTACAATCAATGTCAAAATATAAAGGATTAATCTTCTATTTATTATTTTTAGTCAGAATTTTGAATCTAATATTGAGTATCCATTCGCGGTTTCGTGGAACTGGAGATCACTTTCCCATAGAAGACTCTTCTCTAAATGCAACAGCATGGAATCCATACTGAAGTCATAAAAATTAGATATAGTTTCGCTGATATTGTCGAACATGAGAATGCATGCAGTTATAAAATCGTAGCTCAGGCATATTTTCATGTAATGGGGGGGACTGCAAGGTACGAATCTAATTCAGCAAAAGCGCAGTAAGTGACACACAAAGGCAATTCATGTTGTGCTTGTTCCTAAATCTTTCATCTCGCTGTGGCAGACCAGGGGCCAAGGCCAGGGTCATTCATCGTAAATGGTCATATCCTAAGGGAATAAATCATTCTTAACTCCCTGGGTTGGCTGCCCCAGCGCTAAAAGCACCATTGTTACAGAATGTAGTCAGTCGCAAATGTCAGAGGCGTATGTGCCATCCCATCCAACCTTCTGCATCGACCAGAGTACAGAATAAGCACAGGATTCCGATAAAATGGTACACTTAAAATTATGCGCAACCACAACTTCCATCGGTCGGTGTAAGATGTGATTTCCTGCGAAAGAGAAGTCCAACCATAACGAAGACAACGAGAGCGTAACATTTCTAAAGTGAGTATGAAATATTTTAAAGAATTCTCATATTGTTCATATATTCACGTTAAGATTTTTTAGCAATTAAAATAAATATAAAATACTCTTTTCATTGGTTAAACTAAGATGGAGAGGAAGGAAAGTAGAAATAAAAAGATAAAGAAAGAAAGAGAAAAAATAGAAGTAAAAATAGTGTTGGGAGATATACAGGCATCATCGAAAGAGATGCCTTAGGTAGTGGTGATAAAGGGAGAGAAATAGAATGGTCAAAAAAAATTTTGGATAAAATGCTTGAATGATGATATATATATATATATATATATATATATATATATATATATATATATATTGAAAAAAGCTTATCCTGATCGGAAAATATTATACACCAACGTAATTGTAAATATACAGTAAGCCCAGTAACGTATTAAGGTAAGTGAAATAATTCCACAGTGGACATACAGACAACATTCTTTGTTGTTTTCCACTTGAGAAGAAAGAAAAACGTTTGTAAACTTTATGAAGTCATGTGAGCATCTAAACTATAACCCCATTTTTACGCTGTGATTATTCAAAATAAATGCCCTATCTTAATATATAAGGACTAATATCTCAGAATATATGGGAATGATTACATAAGTTTAACCTTGTCCATCATTTTGCCACAATATTAGTGCATCCAATGATTATTGAACTTGTTTAGGCCGTTCTGTTGTGAGGCCGGCTTGCTAACTATTACTTCTTGTGAGGTAGGTGCTCTACGACGTTCAAACGCATTTGCAGAAGGATATTCAGATCGATGTACACAAACTCTTACCCAATTTCTAGCAATGTGGTCTCCCCAGTTATCATATTCATACTTGACATGAAAGACTTCATCTTTCCTTTCTCTATGAGGAATAGCCACTGTCATGTGCACTGAATCGTTTGTGGTGTTCGAAATACCGGTGTCAGATCTCTGCTTCCGATATTTTCCAATTAATTTTAAGGTTATAACGCAGAAATGTTAAAGCGCACTCGATTGAATGCATGGCCATTCACTCAATTTGAACTGATGCTCTTTTTATTTTTGCAAAATTACTGGGTTATCACTGTGTTCTCTTAAACGAATTTATATCCGTCCTTCTTTTCCAAAACTGCATACACTACGAGAACAGAATCTGGGTCATGAATTGATTTATTGGTACATTCTAATTAGTAATAAATAGTTGTCCTCAATGTCTTTGGTAGAAGATTTTCAGGAGAACGATTATGTATATCTTTAAGGGTTCAATGTAATCTGAAATAAATCCACGAATTAGATAAGTCTTATAAAGGTAACCCCCTTTTCCGATGGTAGCATCCTATTATTCAGCAGTTGTAGGAAACATAAACTGGAATGACTTGAGTTGAGTCACTTATTTCTATTGGTAACGTTCGGTACATTTATGGTGGACATGATGAATCGTATGCATGCTAAACGTTGTACTACAACGAGAGAGCTTCACTTAACTAAATGTTCAAGCCTCTTTCCACACTTATGATAGTTTTACTTCAACTTTCATTATATTTAATTTCAAAATTTGTTTTTTTTTCATGTGGCTATTTACAAATTATATTTTATTCTTGAACAAATTTATGTAATAACGTACACATCAATAATCGTCTGCTAAACCCATTCTAAAACCATTGCCCAAAGCTGGGGGTCCCTTTTTATATAGCAAGCAAAGATTAAACCGGTATATAACGACGGTAGTTACACTCGCAAAATAATCTTAATTTCAACTTATCGACGATACAAGATATGTACGAAACGAATACATAACTGTTGGGAACCGAGCAGAGGAGTTGATATTTGCCCTAATATGGGTAGATTCTCAATCAGTCTGGGATTGTTGCTACACGAAACCTCGACTGAAGTCGCATCATCAATATCAGCGATGTTTCATGATAGGTCTAGACAAAGATTACCTAGAATAGGATTTTAACAGACAAAAGCAATTGTTTGGTTATAATATGGATGCTTTCAATCGCCAAGATAGCATTTACATGCGGAAAAACTATGCATCTAAATATCACACTTATTAACTAAAATAGTGATTTTCAAAGGGAAAATACTGATTAATGATGAGAAATTCAAAGAGATCAAAAGAGTGGCGATAGAAATTGGGGTGGGGAACCCCCTGGTTCAACTTCCTATGATATTTCCGATTTGCTACGATTGCAGAATGCTCATCTGGGTCATTAGGATAACATCAACTGAAAGTGAAATACCGCTCAAAAAACCAGTATGCTTCATCAAATAGAAATTCAAGATAATCACGCTCACTTATAGTACTACTGTATTTAAAAAATATATCGAACAAGTTGAATGAGAAAGAATAATAAGGGAAAAGTTTAGATGGTTGATCTAATTTTCTATAGCTGTTTGCTCTTTTAGTATAATCAATAGAAGCAGTTGAAGTAAATAGCTACGTTCCCCCAGGTTCAAATGTACTTGACATCTTGGGGTGATCTTCCAAAACATTGATTGAGAAACTAAAAGAATCGAAAAAGATGGCAAATTTTTAAGTAACGTTGGATTGGCCAACGAAATCGTCCGACTCGCTGAAAATTTTCACGATTTCTAAATAATACGACACAAACTGGATGATGAAAGCGAGAGAGAGTCGGCATCCACGTGAACTTCCATGCAACTAATGTCATGTACATTGAATCAAATACCTACAAGTGAAAAACATAACAATTAGAATAGCAAATGAGGAGTTTGAGAATGTATACCGTTACATCTATTCAGAATATGGGATCTTCGAAAGAAGAAGAAATCAAGCGTATAATGATTGTAGGTTGACAAGCATTCTGTAGAGCCAGTTCAACTTTCAAAAACAAGAAAATTCCATTATCCCATAGTATAACGGTTTAAAACCAAATTCATCCTCTTGATAGTCACTTATGGAGCTGAAACATGAAACCCACCAAAAGATTGGCCTGGAAATAGAGAACCACTCACAAGAGAGAATCATGTTCAACCCCACACTGGGATATCACGATAAAATACTCTGTGTTACAGGAAGGACAGAGGTCCGAGATAGCATATAAACTATTACAAAATCTCAAATGACTGTAATATGACGATGTTGCAAGACTGTCAGACAACTGCTAAACATCCAAACTGACAGTATGAATCCATAGAGATTATACTCAGAAAAGTGCTTGGCAAAATATGAAGCAGTATAACAAATTAGAGAAATTCAGAAGGTATTGGCTCTCATGGACGCCCATGATATAGAGTTCGGGCGAAACTTAGGGAATTCCATTCTTCAAAGGCAGATGCAAAAATGTTGATGCTGGTGATGGCTGAATAAACATCGGGCACACACACACACACACACACACATATATATATATATAGATCGATAGATAGATAGATTGATAGATGAATAGATAGATATATACCAGTAAAATATATTTGGCAGTTTCCAATTTCTATTCACAATATTTCATTTCTCACCCTGGCCAATCAGTTATATTCTTTGACCAAAAACTTTTGTCGGAAACTTCTTGTGCTCAAAGAATTTGCTATTCAATTTTTTTCATCTTTGCATGTTTTAATTCGAAGCCAAACATCCTTACATTACTTTGACAGGAAACTTATCTCCTTGGGCTTCCCTCCCACTAATATCGTATTCAAATACGAGCAATAAGTTCTGTGTTAGGAAGGAATCCTCAGCCGGTTCTTCAACCGATTCTTAAGACTAGCAGAAGCGCTACGCCAAACGATGAACAAGCCAACTCCAAACAATGCATTGAGAGAGAATCCGGATCGTTTAACCTTTGACCCTCTGGTACCGGTCCGGTTGACATATCTTTAGTCTGATCTGATCGCGAATACAACAGTCAGATAATACGCACCTTCATAGAATTATCAATTTCTCCGCCAGTTTCTCAACCACAGTCGCTTAAAAGATTTTAGGAATCTAGCCAAATAACCCCGCTTCGACCCCGGAAAGTCTTTGCTTTAAAGGTTTTGTGTAACTGCCAAGGAAGGACTGAAAGCAAAACTTTGGTTGGCTCGTCCGCTTGCAGCATTGTATTGTACCGTGCGAAAAATGCAGCAGCATATATATTGGCTGGAAATTAGAACGCAAAAACCATTCGGAAAAATTCTCGATCAGCTACTGAACATTGGTGATGGGGAGCAAGGTACTCGAGCGAACAAGTTGAACAGCCAAGTCTAAATGCAAAAAAAAAAAACATATTTTATCCCCTATTTCCGAATTAAAGTGCAGACTTTCCTTACAAAAAAACATAGTCTTATAAATATTCATTCAAAATGTGTTGCTTTCCTTTTCTCGTCATTCAAGATGGGACTATGTTTCTGTATACGTGCAGACAATAACATACATAATCACAGAATATGTAAGTTATATGTGGTACATTCATGATTTGTATATTCATCTGATATATATATATATATATATATATATATATATATATATATATATATATATATATATATGTGTGTGTGTGTGTGTATATATATATATATATATATATATATATATATATATATAACTGAATAAGAATATACAGTACGGAAACGTTTATTTCAGCTTTTTTAGGTATTCTTCATCAGATTTTAAGTTCTACCAGAAATTAACTTAAACTTTAATGTTGAATATATCAAGCTGCTTAAGAAATAAACCGATCTCACATCAGATATTATATCATATTGTATTCCTGTGATCTGATGATCCTAACAAGAAAACTCATAGTACTGTCATATCCAATGCAGTGCAAAACATGAAGTGTTTCAAAAAATTGTATAAATCTTATGAACCAAAATCAAGAGATCAAAAAGAACTCGATTTGTATATGAAAAAATAAAACAGGTGAAATGCATTAAATACTGTCAGAAAACGATTCCGGTGCTAAAGAAATCACGAATTTGCTGATCTTATGGCATTTCAGAGTAAATTTGTTATAACACCCATTGATAAAGTTGCAAATATCATCATCATTATCATCATCGTCGTCGTCGTCGTCATCAACGGTCTTCTAACGTCCGTTGTTGGACATAAACCTTCCCTGGGATCTGCCACATTTCTCTATCATGGGCGTCACCAAGCTACTATCTTCTGAATTTATATAGTTCATCTATCTATCTTGTTTTATGTTGGCCTTGATTCTCGCAACATGACCAGCCCGTTGCAATTTGAGTTTTCGAATGGATTCTATGATGTCTCTAGCCCCCATTTTCTTTCCTATTTATTGTGCTGTCTTCAGATATCCCCATGTTAGGTTGAGCATGATTCTCTCGTGTGCACGTTGCATGTGTCTCAGTTTGCGGGTTTGTCTCTTGGTTAGGGTTGATGTTTCAGCTCCATGAGTGACTATTGAGAGGGAGCATTGATTGTATACTCTTCTTTTTAGGATTATGAAGATCGTCTTGTTTTTAAAACTTGAGCTTACTTTGCCAAAAGCTTTCCAACCCAGGGTGATTTTTTGCTTGATTCTTATTCCATCGTGGATTTCATAGTGATTTGTTGCCCTTAGTAGATGCAGTTGTCCATTTTCCCCAGTTTTGCATCCTTGATTTTGACAGTTATGTCCTTATTCGTGATGTGATTGTTGCACATGACTTTCGTTTCACCAAAGTAAATGTGTAAGCCGACTCATTTGCTTTCTTCGTTTAGTTCATCTAGCATTACTTGAAAGTCATATAAATTCTCTACAAAAAGTACAATGTCGTCTGCAAATCTGAGGTTGCTCAGATATTCACCATCTATTTAGATTCCACTATTTTCCAGTCCAGATTACAGAAGATCATCTCAAGGTAGGCTGTGAATATTTTGGGTGAGCTGGTATCACCTTGTCTCACTCCTTTATAGAGTTGCAAGGGTTCAAAGTCTTTATGTAGCCTGATAAAGGAGTTGCTGTGATTGTATATATATTGCAATACTCTGACGTATACAGGATTTACTACTTTTAGAGTGATAGCCTTCATGACCATCAGAATTTCTACAGAGTGAAATGCCTTCTTGAAATCTATAAATGCTACAGCAAGTGGCATTTTGTATTCTGCTGGTTTCTCCTTCTACTTGTATATTGAATAGAGATAGTCTACGATCGAGTAGCTTCTTCTAAATCCAGCCTGTTCCCGTGGTTGGTTTTTATCTAGTGTTTTAGTGATCTGGTTGGTGATGATTTTTGCAGATCGCGTTGTGTCTATAGGTGTTGAGGTCTTTGGGGTTTGCTTTTTTGATGTAAATGCATTACGATGCCCTTGCTCCATTCCTTTAGAACTTCACCCTGTCTTAGACACAAGTTGAACAGATTAGATAGCTTTTTGTAGTAGAGCGATAGTGATAATCTGATCCGGGTCCTTTTCCATTTTTTGTTTGTTTGATAGCTTGTCTTAGCTCCCATGGTGTAACTTCTGGGAAGTCCTAGAACTGATTGGCAGCGTCTTGTGTAATTTGGTCATTGCTTAGTTGCCCGTGTCTTGAAGAGTAAAGTTCTTGGTAGAATTCTTGGATGCGTCAGACAAATCTGTCTCTATCTGTTGTTATGTTAATGTTTTCTTCGAGTATGGTAGTTATTCAATACTGTCCAAAAATGACAACTTTATCTATTGCTGTGAAGCCTCGCCGTTTTTCGAGAGTGGTTTTTATGATTGCAGTCGTGTACCTTCTTTTATCATGTCTTTGTCTCTTTTTTTATTGTTAATTTTAGTTAGGCCTCTTCTATTTTCCCCTCGTTGTCGTTATGTTTGGAGGTTTCAGCGCGTTTCAATGAGTTTCCTGGTTTCGTCTGAGGTTTTACTGATGGCCTCTGTTTCTTGGTTAAACATATTGGCAGCTTTGATAAGAGAAGTTGTCATTTTATTGTGGAGTTAATTGATGTCAGTGTTGTTTTTATCGACGAGGAATTTGAATCTGTTTTTCATTTCTAGCTTGAATGATTGTCTGAGTTCATTTGGTACGTTGAATGGCTGCAGTTTAGTGTGGAATAATCTTCTGCGTTCTTTATTGGTGTTTACTTGCATCTTACACCTTACCATTCTATGATCACTTCCTATATTCACTTCGTTCAGATTTTGAATGTCTTTGATAGTGTGGCTTTTGTCCGTTAAAATTTAGTTCATTTCATTTTTGATTTCCTATTAGAGACTCATCCAAGTCCATTTTGTATTGGGTTTCTTTTTGAAAAATATATTCATGATTTTCAAGTCGTTTGCGATTGCAAAGTTTACAAGGTCCTCACCTCTTTCATTTCATATCTGAATCTGAATTCTCCAACGCATCATTCGTTTCCTTTTCATTTATGAAAAATATTGTATCCAGGTGATATTGTCAGATGTACATTAAATACTATATTTGATAAGATCGCATTATGTGAAAAGTTAGGACTCAGAAAATTTGAAAAGATACAGAAGTTTTCCAATATGTATTGAATACCTAAAGACATAAAAGTCCAATAGTTGGTTGCTTTATTGTAGCCCCTAGAGTTCGTAGCACTAAACCTCTTAGCAAAGCAGTTTCTTAAGTTTTTCAATTTAGTATACAATCAATTGCAGAAATTCCATGAAAACAGTGAATCCTATAGAAATTTCAATTTCATCCGGGTAATAAGTAATGCTTTGACATTGATATATCTAGTGGGCCTAAATTTGTCTCAACATATGATGTTAGTTTCCATTACACTAAAATTCCCTATGAAGATCTTAGTAATCTGAAAATATGCTTGGCATTTGCTGGGGAGAATAGTACATGTATCGGGTTTGCGAAAAGTGAAAAAAAGCAAGACTTACTTTATGTGCTCTACCCTTAGATTGTTAGTCCTCTTATCGGAAAATGTTACTTTGAATTAGGAAATGTATTATTTCATCAGATCATAGATGTTCCTTTTGGAATTGATCCTGCACCTTACTGGGGAGAATTATATATACATAGATACGAATAGATACGCAGATCATCTCTAATTAGAACTGATATAAAACAAGCTTGTTCTTTTTGAGTTTGTACCAGTTTCATTGACTTTTGATCTCTTTATAAGAGAGGAGAATTCAGGAAATTGAATTAAAGTTTTAGCATAAAAGAATGCAAGCAACGTTTTAGATATTCAAATCGAGGATGGGATGTTCATCTACAAACTGTTTGATGAACGAGATTTTTTCACGATTCCGAATAGATTTTCAAGTGATTTTGATAAAGCCATGATTAGACATTCTTTTAACTTTGAAACATATCAGCTACAACATAACAGAAAAATTACGAAAATTCAAGGATATGTTGACAGCAATATAAATTAGAATAACGTATACATAAAAAAAATCATTTTTTAATAATGCTTAAAGAAATAAAGTACCAGTTTTTGTCAACATTAAACATCGTTGTATCAACTGGGTCCATTTGTCCGATTGATAACTAGTAAATCGGGATTGAAGATCGAACCTTGAATGCCAAGTAAAAATATGTCTGAGTATGATAATGGAATAAAATTATTACTGACTAATAATTAAAACCCGCTAGAAAGTGAGTTGTTTTCATTTCAACCATGTACATGAGGATACTAAAAAGGATAATTTAGAGGAAATAAACGGATTGATTAAAGCTTGATGTTACTCGACAGGGGGAAATTAACTTTGAAGTTGGTGGAAAAAAATGTAGGATTTTCAGGTTGATATACTGGGAGAGGATCAACACGAAGATGCTTTCTGAGGAATTAGTATTCTTAAATATAGTTTAATAATTTGGTTTGCAAAGAGGCTGAGATTAGAACCGACGCAATGGATAAAATGTTCACCAACGTGCACACTCAATACAAGTAGCACGAACAGCAGATCACATCTGTTATGTTACTTACTGATCCCTCATCGCTAGATCTGTTTTTGCGGTAGTCTACGCAAGTAAGACCAGTTTTTAAAAAAATAGATTTGTAGAGTAAAATAACGTCCGTATACAATACAGTATGATAATATTTTACATGAAATAAAAAATTATGAATACGACATATACTGTATAATGAAGTCATGGCTGAAAGGGAAGTTGTATTTCATCAACGCTATTTGGGTGCCACGTTGATATGAATGTTTTTTTTTAAATTCCCAAAACGGTTATATAGTAAATAAGTGATGATCCTTACAAGAGAAAAATACACATTGTACCACTATAATGAAGGATAGGTAAAACAGAGGGAAAGCCATGAGATACCATCATAGGTGACACCAACCAGAGGCCTACCGCTGTATGATGAAGCCCCAATAAAATACTATGATGGATTCCCGAATATATGAAAGAATGTAAGAATCAAAATAAATAGATAGCACAATTGGAAGATTTGAAATTTTCTTCATTAAAGTATTTCACATGTTATTGCTAATTAGTAATAATATCAAAAACACACAAATTGCCTGCTGAAGAGTTGTGTGAAAACAATGGAGGACGTGCCTCATTTTGAATGTACGACATAATGTACGTTTTTTATGTATTAAATTCTTTTAGTTATATTTTCTAATGTTTTTTCTTCATTTATAAACAAGGAATACCGAACTTCTTAATCGTCTGGACTCTTACTAAATTCAGCGCCTGGAAAAAAGTAGACATCTTTCAACCCTGATTTTTAGAGAGAGAACACAAGCCAGAAGCTACAACCTACCTTCAATGTTTATCCCTGCGGACTTGCAGTGCATAGTTTGTGTCGCCCGTTGTGTGGGCCGCTAGCTTTTATTTTGATTATTGTTTTTATTTTCATTTTCAATTCGGTACTATATTTTTGGTTTATTTCACCTTAAGGTTTTTCTGTTTCTGACCAAGTGACGTTTTTAGTTTATTAGAGGAAAAAGGATAAAAAAAAAGAAGATGGAAACACGCCAGTTATCAAAAACAAAAAAACAAAACAAAACAAAACAAAAAATAACTTGATGTATAAAACGGCAGGATTTAATTTTGTTTACGCAGCAGTGTTTTAGGCTGAATATCATTTTAGTTGAATTTGATTTATAGATACGTATTAGGAGATGTTTTCAGCAGCTAGCAAGAGAAAGTGATAAGTAAGATACAAAAAAAAAAAATTATTTTGTTATTGTTTTCCTTCGACGGCTGCGAGTGTAATATAATTTAAGACACATGCATGTTGTATATTGTCGGATATATGTTTTCTTGACCCTAGCGCATGCTTAGTTTTGTTCCATTATGGTGATGACGATACTCGAAGTCACTGACGCATCAGTTTTTCAATCGTTGGTCCCTTTTCGTAGCATGTTGCACACCGGATAATGGATCCAAATCATTTCAAGTTGATCGCAGTTTTATTCTCATGACATTGTACTGGCCAGAGCAGGAGGGTAGTTCATTTTAAACTGACATGAGAATTGTCGTTCAATCTGATCATCAAATTTTTTCGGCAAGTCTTATTTTTCTGTGTCTTGTTGAACAATCCAAGTTGGTCGTCGCAGTTGAATTCCTGCTGCAGACATCAAAATTAATTAAATAATATTGGTTTAGGAGTCACGACTCACCCAGGATCACTGTTCTTGAGATGGCACCCTACCAAGCAGCGCGGGCAGAACGCTTACCAACACGTCTTTTTACAGGACTTCCTTTTTAATTTCTGTCTTCGTCTCCGATTCACCTGATTTAAGTTTCGTAAACTTCACAATATATCATAAGTATTATATGGCACAGGTCATGTGATGAAACGCCTTATCCAACTTTTGAACAAAATTTTCAGTTCATACTGCCATGTATTATTTAAAATCCGAACTGAATGTATGAACTGAAAAGTTCATATATTCAAAAATGAACTGAATATATGATTTGATTATAATCGTCGACTTTTTATTTTATTCAGTTTTCATCATATAAACAATACTGCAACTACATTTTCCCTTTATAGGCGCATGATATTTTTCTATGTTTATTTTTTTTTTAAATTATTTAATTAATTTGAAATAAAAATTGCTTTTTTCATCGTCGTTTCTTATTTTACTTCTCTGTCCGTACTTCCATTTAATCTTCATAGTATGTTCACACATACTAAAGTCATCTTGCAGAGCGCCACAGTCATTAAAACTATATCTGTGTAGCAAAATACACATACAGACATTCACAAAAATGCATACGGATTCAGGATAGTGCACATACGTACAGACACACAGAAACATCGCCCACGGGCAAACACATGCAGGATGCATTTCATATATTCGTGAGTATATTTGAATGTTCACATGTTTCTCGAATATATACACATCTAACCAACTGGGTGTGTGCGCGTGCAAACACGCAGAATCACGAAGGCACAACATTTTGTTTCATTATATGTAATGCTTATCTTCGAATATACACTTACATATTTCAATGTTGCCCTGCAGATTAGATAGATAATGACATCTCTAGTTCTTTGCTTCATTACAGATGAAATCATAACTCCTATTAGGAATACAAAACATTTTCAATCGAGAACGAGTCCGAAGATTTATCTTCATTTTTGAATACTTAACTCTGTATTTGCTTTATTAACGTTAAAAAAATCAGAACCTAATATTGTGAGCTGTACTTGCAGCTCCACAGTTTTTGCATATTATTGACACGTTATATGAAATTCATCGTTTCAGCGTTAAACTCCAGGATTCATTTTGATACGTGAATAAATCATTCTTTCTCTTTTCAAATGTAGTGATAATGGACAAACTGAAATAACTAGTTTCCAGACTCTTTAATTTCTACATTTAGCACGTTACCAGGAAAGGAAATGATGGTATTATCTACTAATGGACTGGATCAGCGTATGAGTGCAAGTCAAGGATCCAAATATTGCAACCTGAACACCCTGCTTAGGATCAAAGAGTGGATTATATGTACCTAAGCAGAAGTTACGGACAGAGATACAAGGAAACTCACGAAACAAATCATACTGTTCACTTTTTAGACAAATGATTTTTCAAAACTCAATATTACTTTTAGTGAAAGATGTGTGTCCATAATTCTGGGTAGACGTAAGCTGCAAAAACTGTGCACGGTAAATGGTTGCAATAGAAAACGTGGCGGTGTAGCTGGTTTTATTTGTGACAGCTCTCCTCATTTCTGAACACCAAATTCTGCTAGAAGTTCTTTCAATTCATCAGGGTAATAACGAAAGGTTGTCCATGACGATGTATAAAGTTGATATCTACTGGCTTTTTTCTTTTATTGGGAACCCAGTTGATTGAAGAAAAATTATTTGACTACGTTCATGTATGTATCTGCGCATTAGGAAATTTGAGTTAGCATATGCACATTCATGCCCATAGATGTGTGTGTATATATACGTATATGTATGTGTGCGTGCCTGCATGTGTGCGTGTGTGCGTGTGGATGCATGTGTGCATGTAAGTAAATATTTGAGTAAGTATGGTTTTGCCTTTTCCATCGTCACATGCTTTATATTGTGAGGGTTTTTCTTATCATCTTTATGCAATACCTCTTAGGAAATCAGACCATTATTTACTCCGATATTTTCCAAGATAAACTATTAAACGATTCTCAAAAATGTGCGAAAAAGTCACCAAGGGCGTAAGCAATCAAGAATTGATGTATAATGAGTTACCTGTCTTGAAGTATCCGTTGCCCATGGTAGTAACATCGTTGATTTATCTTGAACAGGGAATATGTTTGTTGCTTCTTGAACGCAAATATTGAACGCAAGAAGAAGAAAAGAAGAAAAAGAAAGAAGAAGAAGAAGAAGAAGGAGAAAAAAAAGAAAAAAAAGAAGAAGAAGGAGAAGAAAAAGAAGAAAAAAAGAAGAAAGAAAAAAGAATGATAATAAGAAATATATGTATATCATTATGTACGTATATGCGCATTGGAATACGATTATTGATATAAATTGGAAGATAGGATAGCTGTATCCATTTGACAAAAATGGTATGTATACTACAGTGATATATATATAAATATATATATATATATATATATATATATATATATATATATATATATATAAATATATATATATATATATATATATATATATATATATATATATATATATTTATATATATATATATATATTTGTGTGTGTGTGTTAGGAAAATAGATGATAAAAAGTTTTATTGGTACCTGACGTTTTGTCAAAATATTTTCTCATAAGAGCCTCATGCAAATAATGGCGCGAGGAAAAAGTCAACATTATAGCCCTGTCGTAATGAGGTTTCATTTAGTTTCAATAAAATGAAATTTGACAAAAAAGCCGATAAGGGGATGGGACAGAGATTTTGGTGTCATGTTTCAATCTCACTCCTGAGTAGATATTTTTTTGTATACTTCATTCTCATCATATCCTTTCAACATAAAAATCCAGCCTTCTTTCCCAATTCCTACATTTACTTAATTTGCTCTAGGGGGCTGAAACTACTTAAAATTGTTTTGTTGTTCACTGATATTTTGTCAAGGAACAAGATGGTTGATTCCTGAGTGTGGAAGGAGGATTGAATTTGGAGAAGAATGAGGATAAGTCGAGAGGAGTAAAAGTCTCTCTCAATATGTAAAAAAAGGAAGTTGGTGTGAAAACATTCAAGGGACGGATGCTGCATTTATTCATCCAGCTAAGAGCACTATTCACAACCAGGGATAGGTTCCCGGAAGAGCACCTGGACTTTATGTACCATGCATTGGTGGGAAAACGAAATCTCACCCGGTTAGATTTCGCTGAGCCAAGTTTGCTGCACATACCAATCTTTCATTGAAATCTATGTGATTCAATTTTTCCTATCACATATAATCCTCACCTTTAACTGCAGTATGAAGAAGTCAATCTCTTCTGATTAGAGAAAGATTTTTTTCTCATAGATTTCTCTTTGTTACATTGTCAATATCACCATTATTTTAACAGCCAGCAGCATGAGAAACACTGTCTCCACTGAGGCAATAGGATCGATATGTTGTCACACTCACACGAAACGTCTTGTTAAATAAGTGGATCAGGGTCACAGTGAACCATTACCTATTTGACGTAGCTCCAGGAAGGGCAGATCTTGTCACAGTAGAAGACCATGAAGAGCCATTTCCTATATACCACTGTTACAACGGGGATCATCAGGCATTTCTGCTCAGCCCACTCTGAAATCCCAGTCACTAAGTGGTAATGCATTTCGAACCAATCGTCAGTTGAGAAAAAACTCAAATTGAGAATCTGCATCTGGTGTCCTATATAATATAGAGTGGAGCTCCCCTTCCCACATGCAAAGCCATTTATTGAGTGGATCAAAATAGCCCCCTCAAATAAATCCTGATACAGTATCTATCTACGCCCTAAAAGGTTGCTTGGCCCTAAAATTTGGTCAATACCCGATGAAACTAACCAAGGGACTGCGCTTCTCCCTTGGTTGTACGATAGCCATTGACCAATCAGATTATTAAGGCCAGATGCCTTTCAGGAATGCTAATGTGACTCAAAAAGCTTGTCATCCCAAACTCCCATTCCTCGGACGTTAGAATCAGACTTGTCCTCGAAACATTGAATTTACAAAAGAGAGAAGTTGGTCGGGTGCCAACATCCACTTTGCAAGCAGACAGTAAAATACCAGAGGGAAGATTTACCTACAGCACGACCGAGTCTGCCCTTCAAGGATAGTTTTGTTTGAAGCCAAATCTGGAACGATGTCTTGTACCTCTGCTTCAACCTCCAACCAATTCCCCCGAAGCTGAAGACCAGGATCAAACCATATCATAATGATGTAGAGAGTTTCTTTTGTCCAGCAAAGGGATCACAGGAGATGTGTGTACCTCTTCTGTACCGTTGGGCGTTCAACTTTCTGTGATTGATTTTATCCCCTGAGATATATGCGTACAGTGCAAGCGCCTTCAGCAACACCATCTACGTCCTGACTTGTCAATGGTTACATCAGCATACGCAAACACCCTAGTTCGATCCCCACCAGGGAAGCTTATTCCATGAATAGCCGGAACTACTGCCCAAACTTTTCCCCGACACCAGGGAAATTTTGCTCGAATCCACTTGTCTGCAGCGCAGTTTTCAAGAACTGAATTTCTACCCCGTCGAACGCCTGATCTGACTTGATCCGATGTTGTCTTTTCCTTTTCTTTGAAACCGTATTCAAAATATCTTGGATTTATCTTCCCTTCACAGCATAATTCCGATCCAGTCTGTTCAAACTGCAATGACAATTCGCAAACGATTCTATAGGATTCTTGAATAAATCTTTAACTCAGTGTTTGCCCCTCTCTAACAGAGTGATCATCCCTTTGGTCACCTGGCCTGGAATTGCGCGGAGCCAATAGTTGAACTCCACTGTCAACATGGATGCAAACATTTGCGACATTTTCAATACGGATGACAGACTATCTATTCCAGGCAACTTGTGATGACCCACTTGCTTCGGCGCAGCGTGGACTCCTAACTCCGTGACCTGTCCCTCACTGCTAGATGCTACAGCCAACTTGAATCGGGGGAATTCGGCTAAAAAGGTCCAGATCCTTGGTACAGTTATCTTGAAGATGCTGCCAGAACACCTTGCATATAGAATTTTAATGTGATATCAGTGAATTTTCATTGCTTGTATTGGGAGAATCCCATCCAAGATCTGAAAACTTATCATACATGCACATTTTAATCGTAGAATGTTTTCATAGTGGAATTGATGTCTCTACAGCAACAAGTTAATTTCATTATAGCTTAGTTCTACACGATAGGGAACTCAATACTTAAATTAAGAAATCTGTTGCTAACATTTTACGACTGAGACTTACTATTCCCACAGCTATATATAGATATTTTTACATGCATATGTATTCATATGTATTTATATGCACTTTTATATACATATGTATATATGTATATATATATATATATATATATATATATATATATATATATATATATATATATATATATATATATATAAATATATATATATATATATATATATATATATATATATATATATATATATATATAAATATATATATATATATATATATATATATAGTCACAAAAAACACACATGCACGCATATATCAAAGTGTTTCTTTATTTAAGATGTATATATGTATGTCTCTGCGCTACAATTCTGCCTTATACGCCTAAGATTTCATCTTTTATGCTGGGTAATTAAATGTAAAGTATTGAAGTTGGTGTTTTGTTTTCATATTTCATAAACACAAGCAAATTCATCCTGGGAACCTGACGATTGAACCCATAACTAAAAATAAACATTATCAATATTGCACTATGATCTACCTGTATTTCCAATATGAATTTCTATCAAAAATAGTATGTACAAATGAATCAACTCTTTTCAGGCTGTTTTTATACGTGATGATCAGACATCAATTCTTGAAAGCTTTTACAACGTTACTCGATATTTCATACAAGGAAGGTAGAGAAACCAATTAGATGATTTTATGAGAATACCAGGAAAAAAAAATTATAGAAACACAACATATGTTCATTAGATGGTTTGATTATGTCAGAGAACGTAATTAGAGATATGTTTGATGTATCTCCTGGGTCGCCATGGGAGTGTTGTTAGCTCAGTTGATGTTGGCAAAACTTGCATATAAGGCAGCTTCCAAAGCACATGATGTTCATTCCTTTAGATTTATTTGAGCGATTCAAGCCTGCTTGACTTGTTACCGTGTGAAATTGATGTTAAGCAAGAAATAAGTTCCCCTAGAAGTCTTTATAATTATCATATGTTCATGGTATATTAAAAAAAAAAAGAAATAGAGAATAGATTTCAACCGTTGTTGATGTTTAAGTATATATAGTCCCATGCCTCCAACATAGGATCAACGTTTAGTACTCATGGACCGGAACATATGTTAACGATAGTGATGCAGAAAAAGATTCATTCCGTTCTTTATATATATATATATATATATATATATATATATATATGTGTGTGTGTGTGTGTGTGTGTGTGTGTGTGTGTGTGTGTGTGTGTGTGTGTGTGTGTTTGTGTATGTGTGTGTTTGTGTGTGTGTGTTTGTGTGTGTGTGTGTGTGTATAACGTGATGAATACATAATGATATTTCTAGATAATGTTAATAGAATATGCAATCACAATTGATTATCTTCACGATAAACATTCAATAACTTTATATCTTACATGGACAGATAAATAATTTTTCCCAAATATTTAGTCGAATATCCACACTGAACAGCTTCGTTGAAAAGGCTCAGTTGATCTAACATATGGTCTACTTGAACTCGATGTCATCCACTACTGAAGAACCCAACTCGAAACACATGATAACTGTAATGTAAATAATCATTTGAATAAGTCATTGGATAGCAGGTATACCTCATATCAGAATTGCAGACATTTTTTTATTAAATTTGATTACAAACACCGACTCTTGATGATTGTTATAATCAACATTCACTTTAAAAATCAGTACGTATATTTAACAAAACAGACCAATTGTTAACTGGGACATTTTCAACGAAACGATTGCTAGGAAATTGTCTCCAAAGACCTGCTCTGAATAAAACAAACTGATTTCCCGACTCACATGAATCAGTTTCCAACGCCAATCACGCAGACATAACGCAGAACAAATATTTAATTGGTTAACATCGACTGAAATGGTATTTTCATATCACCGTTCATTTCACTAAAAATTAACGGATGATGCATTTCTCAGTTTCCTGTAATTAAACACCATTTATTAAAGCCATGGACGCCGTGGGCTGAATTTTTTCATATTCACGAACTATTCGATTACCAGAAAGTATGTATTGAGTGACATCTCCATCTTTCTTTAACGCTGTCAAAAACGATTATTAGTTACAATAATGTGAAAAACTTCTTTATAAGGACTGCGCAAATTCGGTTATCATAAGAAGATAATTAATTAAGGAGCATCCTTGTTAAATATTTGGTACTCCTGTTAATTAGATTCATGTTGAGTTGAACAACTGTGTTCTTAAGAGATTGATCGGCAAGTTTAAGGATTTTTTTTTAACAGATTCCCTCTTATACCATTTTATACAACTCTTTCGCTGACAGCACCAAATCTAGGACAGTTATATTCGTCAGTTATCAAGTATTTCATCAAGTAGCAAATAACTTGGTCATACCAAAACTTAATTATATTTGTAGGAAATCTATGCTTCAATAGTTTTTTTTAGATCTTTCCTGCTCAGAACACCAGTAAAGTCAACCGTCGGATTCCTATTTGGTCGGGTCATCATCAGATAAACAGAATTTGCTGTGAAAAACAAGAAAAAAAACAAGGTAAAGATTTAAGGAGAGCACAATCATTCCAGTTCGATTTTCAGGCGTATACTTTTGTTCAAAACAAGAATTTTCACAGGGAAAACTCACAAGACATATTGCTTCCAACGTGAATGAACATCATTCGGTAAAAAAGTATCATCTTGTTTTGTGTTGAAATACCTTTCGTTTATTGTCCGAATTGACAACGGAATCGCAATAGCGAACAAACTTCTTGCAACTGATCAAATATTAAAACTAAGCATCTATTATCCAAAGATTCACCACACATCCATCCATCTATCAAGCTTTTTGTACTCTTATATCGCAAAACACGCACATAGTAAACAAATATTTTTTTATGTGTATAGCTGAGGCCCTGAAACAAGTTAGTTTTGAAAAGACATGTATCATTATTAACCTGTTAACGTCCGTTGTTTCACCTCAGCCCCTCCTCAGGATATGGAAGGTCACTTTACGCTGGACGTCTTGCCATGTTATACCTCGCCGGTTATTGTTCCAATTTTGATCAGTGAGGTATCACGTTGTGCGTCATGATGTCAATTGTTTGTCTGACATTCTTACAGCATGAGTTGTTTAGATCTTTGGGTTCTCTTTTTTATGAACCAGCATTATGATTACAGAATTTCAACCTTTTGGACTCGAGTTGAGGGTGATCTTATCTAATCCCAGGGCTTTTTCCTTTGTTTGTTCGTTTGTTTGATGGCTCGCCTACCCTACCACGGAGTAACTTCTGGGAAATGTCCAACTGGTTACTTGTAACTCGCATGTTCTGTTTTCTGTCTCCTGTACCCTGTATGGAGAAAATAGAGTTCTTTTTGTAGAACATTTGGACGCATCAAACAATCCAGAACCTACCAGTTGTGAGGATTATATTTTCCTGATACACTAGTTATATGCATTTGCCATGTATCGAACACATTTTATTAGTTTCAAAGCCGTTACTTATTTGTAGAATGATTTCAATGACTGCTGCTCTGCATCTTGTTTTATCTTTTCTTTGTTTCTTTTGGTTGGTTTTGTTCAATTAGGGAGATACAATCTTCTCTTTAGTTTGCGGTAGCTTAATATTTTTTAGTTTTTTTTGTAACTATTAAAAACATTTTTGTTTCATTACCAACCGATCCCAAAATAGTTTTTTCAGTGTACGGTCCACAAGGATATATCCACCAGTATTGACGTAAGTATTTTTAAAGATCCGAATGGTTTAATTATCCTGACTAAATAAAATGCAAAAATGAATAGATAAATAAAGAAATAAAAATAACTCATCTTTGATTGCTCACCTCTTTTTCCACACATTGGAAAAGAGACAGTTTCTATTGATGTTGATTTATTTCACTAGTATAAAGTATTGTCAATTCTGTTGTTCCATCTCAATCAAAATCTGTTAAGTAAAACTGTCAACAGGTTACTCCAGTTTTTAGGCAGGTCTACCCCATTTTTTGAATTCACGAAACTGCATATATGCCAAAAGATGTTGACAGTTTACTATGAGTTACTTCATAAACCTGTTTATTTATTTTCTGAAGTGGCATTTTTCCGAGATCTTCGAAAATTTTTATTGTCCAAATCAGATATTCATAAATATCAATTTAATGCGATTTAGTTCTCGAAAATCATCTCCCGAAATGTATTTTGGAGCGGGGGGGGAGTAAATTTGTGCACCGATCCTAACCCTGAGCGAACGAAAGCGAGGGAATTTACAATTGGAATCATATTTATTTATCAATACATCATGATTACAGCAGTTGATCTTACTTCTGATCTCTTCTTCTAAGAAGTCTCTTTAAAAAAAAAAATTCAATTTTTGGATAACGAATATGTGAACATTTTTGATTTACAATTTTAGAAATAATAGAAGTATGAAGTATCGATTAGAACTCCTATCGATCAGTGAGGAGTGGAGACATTATCATCACAGTATAAACAAATTGTCATGCTTCACCGGTTAGTGATTGTAATGAGTCTAAATTTTTGCAGTCTGCCTTAATCTCGAACATAAATATTATAATGATATAACTCATAGATTTTCAGAGTTTATTTTATCACATGTTAATTTTTTCCCCAAGAATGCAAACGAAACGAATGATTTTTATTTATCATGTTCACATAGAAGACAACCATAATATAAATTGAAAAAATATGATGTATATAGGAAAATAAAAGTAGTTACTATTTGTGAGACATCGAACATAATTTGTAACTCTCCTCACTATTCGCCAGATTGGAGAAACATTTCAAAAATATTTATTATTGTATGTTTGAAAAAAATACTGTATATTTTTTCTCAACTATTCAAATGTCCGTGGTGGTGTTTAGGGAATAGTTTGTCAGTTCCTACTTTCAAAATAAAATCATCAACAATTCTGAATTGAAATGCTGAAGAGTTTTGTAGGCCACTATTTACTTTTTTTGCAAGTAGAGACACCCAATTCTGGTGTAGAAATAAACTGAGAAAAATTGACCATTCAGGAGATATATAGAAGATTCTACAAATAAAATACATTCATCATGTTGAAATATTTCGTGTATTTAAGTATGGGCTTACAAAGCCTGCCTAAGAATTTTATTTAATATGAGAGCCTAATCAGTACGTGGCTAAAACTGAAAGAGAGCCATTGGTTTGACTCGTTCGTGGGGTTTCTGTTTTTGGCTGTTGGATTTTTTCCTACAATCGTAGATCGTACACCATATGCAGTTGGATGCAGCGAAATCGGAAACTTGCAATATGTTTTTTCAATGCGAAGCTCTCTTGGCTTGAATTATAGAATGCTCTGATCCATTAATAGAGCAGTTGAAGTTTAACATTCAGCCTTGATCTTGAGAATTGAAGAAGTGTTTATAATAATACAAGAATGGTATAGGTTCTACACATATACAAAAAGATGATCTATTAAGAATCAGGAATTCAAGCAGATAACACTATTCAGTTAGGCGACAAGAATGACTTACCATAAGAATAGTATTAAAATTGACATATAAGTTATTCTGGAAGTCTACTGATTCCAAATGAAAGTGTCTTGGATAAATTTAATTCAAGACTAAATTCTGATTAATCTCTGAAAGTTTCTTCTAACTGAAGAACAAAAAACTGAAGAATTAACAGGGTGTTCAGATTTTCACGAGGAAATCAGAATAAATCCTGAAAAAGGACACATTGAATTTAGTGTTGAGTCATTGCCACTCAATACCAATAAAGACAGATCAGCATGCGCATCACGCAAATCGTGTGGCAATGATTTTTTTCACCATGTGTAGGATGGAATGATTTTGCATAAGGAACACAGTATTTAATTAAAAGTTCTAGTTATTTTTTTTTTTTTGCTACGTTTGATTATCGCTTGACGGGATGTTTGTCGAGCCCAAAACACTTGACTCCGGTTGACTCTTCCAAAATCGCCAACGACCCAAATGAAACATGGATTTTCTTGTGCGAGAAAAGTTGGAATATAGATACGTGTCGTTGGGTTGTATCGCGTGACCTCCGCTAGCCATTAGAATTGCAACTTTCTTTTGGCATGATATTTGAAATGACATTGTCGTTTTGAATCCAGAGCCAGTAAAAACATTTCTCACTCCGCTGGTAGCTGAGAACAGTGTAGGAGACGATTGAAATTTTTTTTTTTAATCCTTCGTCATCTCATAGAAACAAGTCACCATCACTGATGACCACAATAGATAGAGTAATAATGTCGTCTCTACTATATTCTCGTGCTTCAATCGCTGTGTGCGACACAAGAAATGAACAACAATCAACATCTACGATGGTTATTTCCATTATTATTTGGACTATCCTCATCTTGGTTGTTTTTCATACAACGTTTCGGCCATTGTACTCTACAGCCTTCATCAGATATCATCTGGTAGGTGTTGGGGAAGGAACAAACCGAACCCTTTGTTTAACCGACGCGGGTATATAGACCACACTCCCCTCTTAGCAGTAGTAGTATTTCCGAATTATTATTGTCTCCCACTGGGATTGAACCTAGAACCATTAGATTACTTGCAGTGATTCTGTCTGATTCTTTAACCACTACGCAATGTGTCCATTTGAACCTACCTGATGAGGGCCATAGAGTACAACGGCCGAAACGTTGTATGAAAAACAACCAAACTCTACAGATGGTGTTCGATTCTTGCTTTGACATGCATGTCTCTTTGTCAGAATTTGCATCAAACAATACAGCTACATAAGTTTCGAATGATCATCGAGGACTTAATCATTATTTCTACGTGACTTGGGTGCTAGCCAAACTCCCAAAATAGACTGCCTTCCGAAGGTGAAAAGTAATAAACCCCTGGCGATTTACCCGTAGCAGGGTGGGGGAAATGATAGATGTCTTTTCAGAAGACATCAATGCGAAATGAAAACTATCCCAACGAAAGTTTGAACCTATTTCACATGTTTCTTTGCCTGATCTGTTGACTGTTTAGCCATCAGAACCTCACCGATACAACTGGTTTGAAGAAGAAAGAAAAAAGAAAAAGTAATGATGATAATAGAAGATGTACAGTATTTATTTTAAAAGCATCGTCGTCTAGAAAGTATAGAAATGCGTAGAAAGAGAAATGTTTATGCAAAAATACGCGTCTTTAACCCCCGCCTCTATCTGAAACTCCAGAGTATAATGGTAATGTGTGGCCCCAGTAAAAGAAAAACAAAAAAATAAACCATCAACACTTTCGACGCGCCAAGGCAGACGATAATGGTAGGGGTGAGGCGGTGGCTTCTTCGCTCAAAATATAAAAGCAAGTGGCAAGTCGGGTAATAAAACTGGGGAGTGTTTTGGTTTGATGACCATTGATTTGGGTTAGTCTGTCAGTCTGGGTAAAATCCTTCACCGCCCACGAGGTCGGACGATGCGCAAGACTATCATTAATCAATATAAATCTGGACTGCATTGGATATTGCAGGGATGGAGTGTTTTGTGTATATATATATATATATATATATATATATATATATATATATATATATATATATATATATATATATAGGGCCAGAGTTAGTCACTCAATAGAAACTATGATGCTACCAACGTCCTTTGGCAGCATGCCTTGTTGAACCTAATCAATACAGAAAGGAAAGGAATGATCAATGTCACTGTTCTCGCCTTTTGTTGGGCAGCGATCGTTATGAAAATCTGAATTCTAAAATAAAACTGGCATGAATGGTGCAAATTAATGGATCAATTTAACATTCATCGGAGACAAAATATTTCTTAGAAACAAAATAAAGTGTAAATATATAGAGTTTTAGCTCAAACGACAAAGCTTGCAGGATGAATACACACATACATACATAGTCAATCAGCCCAGCATAAGAACTGAAGAAATCTTTGATGACAGTTGTAGTTACCAGTGTCCAATATATATATATATATATATATATATATATATATATATATATATATATATATATATATATATATATATATATATATGTATATATACACACACACATATATATATATATATATATACACACACACACACACATATATATACACACACACACACACATATACACACACACACATATGTATATATGCGTATGTGTGCATAATGTTCTAATGAACATGCGTATTGGTACATTTGATACTAGTATCAATCGATAAGGCCTTTAATTAATGGTCATTCACACACACACATGCATGCACACACATATGCACGCACACGCACACATAGACATATATATATATACATATATATAAAGAAGAAGAAGAAAAAAGATTGAAAGGATCACAACAAATATTTATAGAGAGAAGGAGTGGGGAGATACACCGATGTGTATGTAAATGCTAAATCTTTAAACTGATATGTATAAACACATTTAGAAATCAAATAAATGTCAATATCAGAAGAGGTTATACACATTTGCATGCACGTGCGCTTGCACTCATGCACACTAATATATATTTATATGTATCTTGTATACAAACAGGATGAACAAAGATTATACGGATATTTTTATGAGTTTTCTGGGTTTATTTACCCAATACACATGCAAAAAAGTGTTCCTGCCAATTTGTGTACTCGCATATAACCATAAATGTGTAAGGTTGATATGTTTGTCAGGCTATATTAATTAAAGAAAGAAGAGAAAAAAGTTGATTCAAAAATATTCATGCTTCATGTTTTACAAGAATGGGATTTTTCTGTTTCGATTTTGTTTCCAGCCGCTGTTGTTTTCTTATATCCTATAACCGTTGTTTCTTTTTTTTTCTTTCTCAGCTTTCTAATGCCTGGACGCTGACACTCTCAATTTACATCCGTTACTCTCTACTTCATATCAGTGTAAAAGACGTATACTGTGTTCTTCGTAAGTATTCAAACAAACAGAAATTTCGCTCATAGGGCTTTATGTAAGTAAAACTAATTTTTGTAGAAATTATCGCAACAAAACGTGGATTGACACAAGTGTTCCGGCTTTCAATGCTAAATCTAATAAAAAGACTATCGAAAATGAACTGAATCGTTAGATATGTAGAGCAGAGTATTAGTCTATCCTGCTAGATATTTTGTTAAAAATCAACCATGAAAGATGTTATTATTTAAACTAAAATTGATATTTAAAAGAGTTGTCTTGCTAACTTTAAGCTATTTCATAGTTATACGGGGAAAATGCAACCATATGTCGAAAACACAGAGTTTGTACCGTTATCAGGCTACATAAAGCCTCCGACCCCCAACTCGAGAAAGAAGCAAGACAAGATTCTAACTCATCCAAAGTTTCCAGAGCCTGATTTTCAAGAATCTACACTAAGAAAAAAAAAAAAAAAAAGAAACAGAAAAAGATCGCAAACACCTCCGATTTAAACGACATCGTACTCATTGGTGGGAAACTTCAAGACCTCCAGATGATGCTGGACGGACTGAACGAAGAAAGTGAAAAGTCGGTCTCTACATGAATATCAGTTAAATAGATGTTATGCACAACGAATATGTTGAAGACAAAGTTAGAGCAATCAAAATCGAAGATGCAGAGTTGGGCTGATAATTATATATACCTGGAAAAACTAATCTTCATGAAATCACAAATGAAGAAAAATTCAAGAGAGTAATCGCCCAAGGTTGGCATGCTCCCGCTGAGGCAATTTCAACCTCAACGAGAAAATCTTGCAAGTGCTAAAACAAAGGGCATATAACCAATGCATTACCCTGATAGTGACATATGGAACTGAAACATGGAAGCAGACGAAAAGACTGATCATTAAGCTGAAAATCACAAAACGTGCATAAGAAAGAACTGTACTCATCCTCGAATAGCGAGATCACCAGTAAAATATACCAAAAGAAAAAAAAAAGTCCTAGTCATAGAATCCATACGAAAACTTGAATGGCGATGGGCTGGTGATGTTGCAAGAAAACCATACAACCGCTAGACATCTCAACTTTTAACGTGGATCCAAAGACAACACATGCAAAACAGGGCTGACAAAATATAAGGCAGCGAAAGAATCAGAGAGTTTCAAAAAGTACTGACTTTGCAGAGTGATTTGGCGATTCCTGGGGTGAGTAGATGATAATGATGATGATGATATACGAATGAATAGTATTTTACACACACCAATACCCCGCTCAATTTGGATTTGAACATATCTACATGAAATTGATTTCTTTTTGAGAAAAAATATCATTGCTTTATCCAACTCAGAGTCTCATCCTTTTTCATGAGTTATTAGACAGCAATCGTAAGGGGAATAGACTGTTCAATCCTCTAATATCCTACGACTCCGGTCTTTTGCCTGACAGAACGTAGAAAAAGATGCGCTTCCAATGATCAAACTATACTCGTTCAGATCAAACTTCGCTGGATGTCCTGCTCTTGGTCTTTGTAATTTTGTTGCATTATGATCGCATTTGTCATCATGTATGGGGATTGAGAGGGGGAAAAAGACAAAGATAAAGAGAGAAGAGAGAGATGTAGATGCAATTTGTATATCTGAGTCTGGGTATCAGATGGTGGCTTTAAGAAAAGAGATATATTGACATGCGCACAGTTACCATCGTCTGGGTAAGGAGAAAATAAAAATCCATTTTTCTCAAGAAGAGTCGATAGATTTATTTCCATTTGTAAATATCCATGCAGAAAACAGGTTTGTTTAGTCACTTTGCACAATCGTATATCCTTGGGAGTTGGGTTAAACTCAACAATTCTGAGATTCACTGCTCTTTACGTGTTGGTACCAAAAGAACAGGCTTTTTCAGATAACCACTCTATGTCTTATAATCTCATTCTGTATATCCCCTCCATCTCACTCTCTCGCTGCCTCTTTATCTCTCTTTCCCTCTGCCCCATACCCAAGGCTACCTTGGTCAAATATTTTCCCACTCCGTCTAAAACCACTTACTCGATCTCTTTTATGGAATTTATTCCGTCATGACTAATTAGCAAATAAATTCTACAGTCTCGTTAAGGAAATCTCATTCTCCGTGGTTTATCTTAGAAAGCAATCCAGCTGGCCTCAGGAGGTTAAACTACTTAGCCCATTCCAAGATATTCTTCATCTGATGAGCAGACAATCCTGCTAAACTAACGGTCGGTTATATTACTTCCCCAGCATTCTCGTTAGTACACACATATTTCTCCCTAAAACTACTCAGACATTTTATTACATCCATCTTTATCTCTCACGCTCGTGCATACACCCAAATGCCAAATGTAGCACTATTCACAAAATATAATTTGCAGGCCCACGCACATACACAAAAGTATAGTACAAATATTTCATCATAGATTCAGAGGATTCTGCTCTAACCAGACTCTCTCTCATACACATACACAAAAAAAACCCTGCTGAATTCAATATCATCTATCATTCTCTGTATATCTACATTTCTCGTTTGTCTCTGTGTCTTTCTCTCCTCCCGAAAAAAAGTAATATTTTAATTCGTATCAAATCAACATTGCCAAAAATCCTGTGAAATTAGAGCTTATCTGTTGGTAAAGTCCACTGGGATCATGTCTATATTAGGCAACAGCTTGAACTGTTGATATCCAACATATGAGAGCAAAATTCAAAAAGACTTTCAAATTATGATATACAAGCATACTTGCCGTAGAAAATGACATCTTTTTACGTATGGATAGACACTTCTGCGTAGGATCAGAGTATCTGTGTTCTCTGCCATGGATAAATGTCTCTTTCGGCTACCTGCCTATAATCAGAATGTACTGTGTGCCCACTGGAAATTGGTATGATCATATATATATATATATATATATATATATATATATATATATATATATATATATATATATATATATATATATATATATATAAAAGGTATATCTTATAGATTTACATACATTCCAGAATACCGTTATGCACACATCGATTGATATATATATATATATATATATATATATATATATATATATATATATATGTGTGTGTGTGTGTGTGTGTGTGTATGTGTGTGTGTATGTGTGTGTGTGTACACGTGTGTATTCTATTTAAAAAAAGCAAAATACTGGTTACCGTTACTGTACGTTTAACAGGATTCTGATTCGTCGAATAAAATTAACTTGCATATACAATGCCATCCTTACATCGCGCTTATAAACAGATGCATTCACACACAGTGTTTGTGCGTGTGAGTGTGTGTGTGTTTGCAAGACTTCTCGTTTCTATGATCATAACGGAAGATCATTTAATACACTATCTGCGATAGACACTGTATGTATCATATTGACTCATGTACTCTATAAAAAAATCACCACAATTGAAGCAGCAAGCACAAGTAAGGATTGCTCAACATCATGGGAGTCAGAGATATCGTAAACCCCTTTAGAATTCTAAAATGGCAGCAAGTTGCTCAATGTTGTTGATCTTACGAAAGCCGGTGCACTTCACGCGATCTGACCGTCAATGATAATTTCATCATTTTCTTAGGTATTCTCCATGAAATAAACGGGCATTTCAGGGGCGTTTAAAGATTGGGTCATCTTTGAGATATTTGTTTTCAATAACATTTTTATATAATGGATCAACAGAAAATCGTGGGATTTTACTCTGACTTATTATGACATCTCAAATATCCTAATTCCCAATATACAATAAAAATTATGCTTTATACTTGTAAAACTGCTTAAGGAAAATTAGTTTGATTTCTTAAATGAAGTGATGGTTACCAAATTAGCATTGTCATGATTTGAATCGAATTAAATACAAATTTCTCGATTGCTCGAAAAATGTGTTGATTGTTACAGTCTTATTTTGTGATACTAACCCAATTGGTTGCAATTTACCTGCGTAAGAGGCAATATCTACCCAGTAGTGAGTTCCCTCTCTCACTGGTTATTCCACAGAGTAGTTTAGTAACTATAATTACATAAATTTGGAATGAAAAACTTGAGCTCGGTTGTCACTTCATAGAATTGCACAGAATGTCTCACACTTGATACTGACTCTGATTCTTGTAACGAAAATTCGATCCATTTTTCAAAATTAAACAGCGGACTTCACCTATATGAAGTAAGTTGGTGTAATGGAACGAAAGTAATCTAACAGAAAAATCTCATGAATTATAATCCAAATCGGTATTGATTTGGTGAGAAGAACTTGGAGCAGGAGTTGATATTTTTTGCAGGATCATTAATATTTTACACCAAAATAATTGGGACGTGAAGAACTTGGATGCAACTGATATTTATTGTTTCCAATGCCTCTGAACGGCTCTTAGAATTAATTTCTTTGTTCACCAACCATAGAGTTGGAATATATCGCAATTCCCAAGATGAAAGCAATAAATGACTTTCATGATATGATAAACGATTAAAATAATTCTGCATAAAAATAATATGTTCCAAATCAGGATAGGTAAATTGCTCATAAATCGAAAAGCCTTGTTTTTTTTAAGTTGATTTGGCTGACTTGGTTTTGTTGGTGGTCATGAGTGATTCAATTGTTATTGAAATTATTGACTCTAAATGGTCGAAATCATCTCTAAAATTACTGATTTTGTAGATGGAATCATCTCACTCGAAGCCAAACGGACAATTTTGATCATTATTCATAAGTTTCCACTCCATTATGAAGGTATAGTTTAGCTTAAAATTTTGGTAGTAGTTAGTTTAAGAAACATACACAACCAAGTCGGTAATTATAAACAGTATTTTTCAATGCCAACGACAGTTGAAGGGTAAGCGAGACATCAGTGTTATTAGATGAATTAATAAACACTTAGCCAGTAATGCTAAGACCGAGATAACTGCTTCAATTCAAAATTCTCATTCTGTTCACAGTGTCTATCTGTTCTATTTCTCGACTATTCTATGCGTCTGTCTGTATGTCTGTCCGTCTGACTGAGTCTGTCGGTCAATCTGTCTTTCTTTCTGTCCATCTTGGTGTGTGTCTCCCTTTTCCCTCTCTCTCTCTCTGTCTCTCTCTCTGTTTCTCTCTATATATATATATATGAACATGTGATGATTTTTTTTTTACAATATCATTTGGTGAGTTAGTACATCATTTAGTCCAGGGTCTTACAAGAGAAAAGAAAAGTTCTTTTTCCCAGAACAAATCGACACAATCATTTTCCCAAACAATGCACTGGATTTTTCACTTGATCAGCACAAATCAAATCAAACATGATACGGTGAAAAAGATCTGATCAAAACTTTGCTGAATTCATTGTTAGGCTGCAAACATCCTCGCGAGCAATACATTCATAGATTTATTATTCAGTAATTAAAACACTAAATGATATTACTATTCCTTTCAGCCTTAATATGTATTTAATAAAACTGTAAAACAATCCACTATTTATTCGATGAATACTTGGAAAAATTTGTAGGAATTTTAAAAATGTTACAAGCAATGGCCACGTAAGTATCCGCTCCTTATTTGGATATTTTGTTCATTTTTTCTGTGTAGCAGTTTTTTTTTTCAAGATTTCTAGGCATGCTCGACTATCCCACTTCCTTTCTGCTTGTAGGTTTTCATTATGTTCAAGCTACCTAGTTATTTGTTTTCTACCTGCATTGAGAGTTTTGTTAATAACTCAACAATCCGGACATTTTTTGAGAAATGCCTCAAAAACAGCAGGCTTATATCTTCTTTCATCTTCTTTTTTAAAATTTTTGATGTTTTTTATCAAGTTACTTCAATTGTTTTTTACTGTTGTTGTCGGTGGTTTGAGATATTTGCATTTTCCTATAAGAATCTTGGTCTCTTCTGAGAATTTACTGATATATTGTTCGTTCTCTGGTTCAAAAATATTGGTGAATTCTCTAAGTGAGGTCCTTTTTATGTTAAACTCGTTGATATCAGTGTTGTTCTCTTCTGATTCGGTTAAAGGTTCTTTTCTTCCTTTCGGTTCGCTTGCATCCAACTGATCTTGAAAGAAAAATAAAAAAAATATCAAATGGGACATTATCAGAAAAGGAAAAATGATAAAAAGAACCCTAAGAAGAAATAGTCGAATAGAAAACAACACTTTCTATACAGCTGCAGAGAAGAGGACGGATACGAAGTCGAATTGGCTTTCTCATTCATTAGGAACTCAAAGGCAACCTACGAAGATTAATGCTATATCAGATCACATTGTCAATGTCACCGTGCAATTCTCAAAAAGGTAAAAACTTGGTATCAATCAAGTCTACACTCCTATTTCATAGGCAACTGAGATGATAAACAATTTCACCGAGAGCTTGAATCCCAAAAACGAATACATTACTGCATCATAACTCCAATGCCCAGGTAGGACGAGGGAATAAAGGTTGCATCCACAAGTTCGGATACAAGATATGCATTTGGATGGATTCAAGATCATGAACACCTTTTTCAAGAAGAAAATCAAATAGAAATTAGGAATAGACAAGATCCAGTCTCTAAATCGAGAACGAAATCGTCCATATCCTGGCAGACAAAAGCGACACCGTCTAGGGCATCAAGCTCATAAATCAAGTCAATGCAGAGAGTTACTGTATGCTAACATCCAAATTAACACTAATGAAGAACGTAAGAAGATGTCTCACACCAAAATGCAACCACTAAACGTACTCATCCTACCATTTGAGCTCGAACTGTTTCAAAAGTTTCATTGAAATTAACCTTTTGCAGAGACAAAATGTACCCTTTTATAACATGGACAAATCAGACTAAAAACTTGCTAATAAATCGTGTATGCTGGGTACTTCCACGTGCACACTTTTATTCATAATGATTCTTCAGGGCAGAGCAATGAATATAGAAGAACAACAGTTTTTGCTCCTAATGTGTGTTTTGTGGTACGAAACGAATGTTGATTCGATTTGCCATAGAGGTAACCTCAGCAATCATTTTTACTGGTGTGCCGAATTCGATTTAACGTTGGTAACCCCCTTTTGGGAATTGATTTTTTCCTATATTCAGCTAACTCTAGTGACAGCTTTGGGGATGCAACTTTGCTTATGTACCACCGGCGGCAGTAAGTCATGTCTTTCATCAAACCCTAACTGAAAAGACTGAATTTCGATTGTTGATTTCGCAGGCAAACCAGGATGCAAAGCTTCTCTCATGGACTCACCCTTAATTTGTTTTATATTGTGTCTGACTGGGCTAAGATTTTGCAAATAGCATTTAGAGATCTCTACAAACATGATTGACAACTTAATCTCACGAAACGATTATGACTATTATACACTGTATGCTCACTGGTTGTCTTACTGTTATAGCATTGGATCCGTGCAAAAACTGCCTTTGGGTGTCAAACGTGAATTCAATATGAGTGTTACTATATGCTTGTGTGTATATACGTTCATTATGCACTGATGCATGTGTAAATATGTGCACCCTTGTGCACAGGCTTTTATTCAAGATAGATATTGAACTTTTCCATAGAATCACTGAGTCTGATATATTAATGGATATTTTCTCTCCCCAGCAACAAAATCTTAATTCTAGGTAAGTGAAAACTTTTCTGATGCTATATTTACATTGGAATAATTCCAGAGTTAACAGACAGAAAAAAGCATGGCTATCTTTTTGCCCCTGACCAGCCTTCTATCACAAGTATCGACCTTTAGCCGACCATCATTAATATCTCCAATCCTTGACTACTCTTTTCGATTCATGCGTTTTTCTCTCTTTCTTGCCGTGCGCATCTATGTGCTCAGACGGATGATAATTCACCCTCTTCTGAATTTGGATCCTCAGCCTTTTCCCCTAACTCTTTATTCAATTTGTCCTCCTTTTACTTTTAAATCAATCGTTGGAATCTTCATATCCTCTTGCATTATAGTTTTATATTTTGTTCTCTTTTAGTAAACAAAGGCGAAGCAATATATTGCTATTGACCAACCAATAATCAAACTTAATATATTTTATTTACCGCAGTAATATGGTAACCAGCGTATTTCATGTTATTGTTTAAGATCTGAATCCTTTTGTCCTCCTCGTCAATCCATCAGATACGTTATCTATTATTAAATTACCAGCTATTTAAAATAGCCAGCAATATGAAAAGGTGAATTAGTTAAAGATAACTCATAACACATACAATATACGACTTGAAATTCCGAAGTATTTGAATTATGCACACAAACTGAATGCAGAACAAACTTTTATTTTCAATCCCCCCCCCAAAAAAAACTATGGCTTTTCATACTTGTCTCACTGCAAAAGGGGTTTATATAAAGGAGATATGACATGTAGATTCAAGTTTTTCTCAGTGTAAAATCTTATGAGTCATTTGACAACGCCTCATACACGCTAATACAGTAGCTACATTTGTAGTTGCAAGAATACTCGCACCATGATCACGGCATTCAGTACCAACGACGCTCGAAGCTTGAATCTGGCAAGGTTAAAGTTTCAGCTTTAATTACCCATGATGTTCTCTTCCCCCTTGTCTGCCTTTTTCAAGCTTCAATAAAAAAAACGTGTTGAGCTGTACGTTAACATAGATAATAATTAAACTCACACTTCTGCAATTTTTACCTTCTTACCAAGTTTTGGCATTCAAACTGTAAACTTAACACTAAAAAATCTGTGTCCAGAGCGAATGTTACCGACACAATTATACGATATCGTTGATGATATGATTGCATTGCAAATGATTTTTTATCGTACAACATTGTAAATGATGTTACTACAGGCATTTATTTAGAATATATTTTCTATCGAAAGTAATGACATCAATGCACTATCCGTAACGATAATACCGTGCTGCTCCTTTTTGAAAGGTTTTTAAAACAATGTTCGTTTTATTAAAGTAGTTTACTCTTTTCATTAGAAAAATCATTCTGATTCCACCTGACTGACCAGCACATAAACAGTTAGTGTAGTTGCAAATAATTCCAAGATATTGAATAGTAAAAATAAACCATCTTACCAACCATTCATCGAAAAAAGCTATTGCTTTTAGTTCGTCATCATACAGATCTCTAATATTGTAACAATTTGCAAGGGAAGACAGTCACATCGAAACCTCTTTTTTTTTTCGAAAGAACTGCTTACCATTTTAACATGCAAATAAATGAATATTGGTCATAGTCGGATGTTACCATGGTATTCAGAACTGGGAATAGTCGGAAAATAGTAAAAAAAACGGGTCTGACATTTTGATTCTGTTAATTATATTGGGTGTTAATATGCTACTTTCATTGACCGTATAAGTGAAGCAAAACCAGTAGATCTTATTCTTATGTACTACATATCTTTTCGTCGCCACACTTGGTTGTTTTTTATTTGTTTCTCAAAACTTTAATTGTCATCAACTGATAATCCCTTCTCAACTCATCAGTCACTATGCCTACATTTTATTCATAATGATTTTTGTGTGATTAGAATTATACTTCTTGATGACTATAGTTCCTCAAGCTTACAAAATCTCCGTTTCCGGTATAATTATGCTTTTGAGATGAGTTATTGTCACTATCACGCGTAACTTCTTTTTCTTATTTCTACTCAAACATTTCATTCAGTGCACCCCTGCGTTCGTCAGGTGTCTATTGCATATAGAAACATTCAGGTAATGCCAAACAGCCTTTTTATCAACATAATGTTTTTGTCATCTTTTATCCGTCGTCCCAATTAGAACATTTCAGGACTCATCATATCTTACTTGAGATTAGACAAAAGTAGAGTATATTCCCACAGTACTTGAACCAAGGTTTGAATCCACGATTTCTTTTGAACCAGAAGAATGCCACCAGCGCTTCTATCGCCTCGGCCATTTACTGTTGAAGGCAAAATGCACCTGAGCAAAGCCTCAGAATGTAACAGCAAGATTGTCGTGATGTTAACAACGTTCGAGTCGAGAAAATTACCTTGAAAGAATAGCAAAAAGACATCCCCAGTTATCCAAAAGTAGCATGTTCCTATGATCAATCATACGTAAGCAAAATGACCTTAGGCAAACAAGCTATAGCCCTTAATTTGTATGGGACGATTTGTGAGCGTTCCTAAACCAAAAATGATCGTAGTCGAATATTGACAGGGTTGTTCTGAGACAGGTTGATAGGTGGTATGGTGACCAGGATTAGATGAAAAAGAACAGCGTCTGCACTACTTTCATAATTAAACTACGACTGGATCTTTTTTCGCTATTCGCTTTTCGTCGTAAAAGCGATATTGTAGCTTCAACAAAACTTTCAGAATCTCATAGAATAACATCTTTTCTTTTTTGCCCTATCTATATACGTCAGTTTCAGTTGTATTTCTTCCCTTTTTTGTGGAATGTATTATTCAGATCCATCTTCTATTCTTCCTTCATGTGATAATCCATTTTTTTTCCAAATTCCCATTACTTATTCCTCCTTTCTGTCTTTCATTGTTATCATCTGTGATTTAAAAAACCAAGTGCCCTTGTTATTAACCTTCCCAGAGATCTTTACACGCTCTTCCTCTTTCATTGCGTACACATTGTTTCCCACCACCTCCTCATCCATCATCATCATCATCATCATCATCATTATTATCATCGTGATCATTATTCATCCCAACCCTATTTCAGCAACGGATTGATTAATATCATGTTTCCCTTTTACATTTTTAACGAGCACTGTTCGCCGTTTCGATTTTACCCGGCTGCATTTCTTTCCTATTCTATTTCGCCCTCGCCTGCCTGCCAAAACATTTCTATGAATAGAATGCCGAGCGCCGAATTTATTGTTGATTGTGGAGATCGTCCAGATATCGGTGGTACAACAGCAAAAGTATGATGGATCAAGCGAAAGTAATAGAAAATTTATTATTGTCTGTCAAAACAAAAACGATCGCAGTCAAAAGAATTTGCTGCTGGCTGGAGACGGGGGTTCAGTGCCAGGAGGAAGGGTAGAATGGAAGAGTGGAACAAAGAAACAGAGATAAATATAAGAGTTGCGATTAAATGAAATACAGTGGGAATAAGGATAGATAAGTTATATAAAAGAACGAGGAGCACACTATAGTTCAACACAGCTCACTAACATTCAGAAAATAATCCTATCCTTGCAAGGAATAATACTAAAAACGTCGTCCAAAATATTTATGAATTGAAAAATACATCTGTAATGCTTGTTGCATGGTCTTTTTTTCAACACATATGCAGTGTGAGATTCTTTCGAAGTATTAGGTTCTTCGTCCAGTAAGCTGTGTTGAATTTTACTGAAAATAACAAAACCCCCTGAAAATATTAAATTTCATAGAGCTGCTTTTTGATCCTTTCACTTTTAGCCAATTTTTATGCGACGTACTGCCAATCGGATGAATGAATAGAGCAGAGCCTCGTTTTGAGAGTAGGGGTCAAAGTTGATGTGAGTTACACTTAGTTAACAAAGGATCGGTTTGAGCCATCGGAAGTTCTCACTAAATTTGTCCAGCAGCAACAACGACAATATATGCAGCAATCGTGCAACCAGAACAACAGTAGGTATGATATAGACTGATTGAAAAAAAAAGAACTTCTAAACTAGTTGTCTTTCGATGCCTTTTCTGCTTCAAAAACAAATATGCGGTCATAAGTAGGATGCAGTAACTATTAAAAGTATTTTTTATTCCATACGGATAAAATATGCTGATCAGTATAACTGCTGGTAGAGGATATATGGTATTACGAATGAAACTGAGGGAAAGTTGCTGTCATCCTAGAACAATACATCAAATGATCGGACGATACGCTATTGGTAATTTCATAATCAGATTTTGTCAAACATCGTTGTAAATACAAGAGTGTACAATAACCTTAGTCAACTGACTGTTAGTAGTACTGTGTTACTATTTTCTCTTGAAGGCCAGAAGTGAATAGTTTAATAAATTCGAGTGAGGCAAAAGATTATTGGTTGTTGATATATATAAAACGAATATGTCACTTCTTTTCCTCATCCCTGAACACGCTGGAGACAGAAGGTATGAGAGTGAGAAGCTCACTAACGTCCATGGAAAAATTGACAAGTTTAAGTGGCTTGAATGTACCAAGTACTTGTCATACCAGAGCCTTATTTTGGATGTCCGACATTTTTGGCCCTACTCTTTGGATGAAGTACAATATCCCTATCCCAATTATTGACACCCTATTTACACATTTAAAAAAAAATCGATACGTACGCTTAGATTGCGATGGAAACATCTAAGATAAGCAGCATCGAGCCTTGTCATTATCTGGATGGCTGTATTCGAATACTAAATATTGTAAGCAAATAGTGGTCAATACCTAGGAAATCGTAGAGACTTTTGTTATTTTGTTGTTCAAGGTAAATTACAAAAACGGACTAATGGATTACATAAAATTGACAAAAATAAAAAAATTGTGATGTTTTGGTAAACATGGGTACATCAATTCGTTCGAAACGTAATCAAGGGAGCATTTTATTTCACACGATAGATGTACATTTCTCGGCATAATGACTCTCTTTGTGAATCCACCCAAATGACTGGTATATTTCAAAATGAAAATCCAGTTATCAATTATATTGAGGCAATGAACATATTGATTCACCCGTGTGTATTTGTTTCTGTTCATTTGCCAAACTCACGATCCGATATTCTTTGGGGATTATATATTTTTTTTTTTTGATCTGCCTTTGAATCCGATATTTTATAAGGTACAACCGAATAATAATAATTGAATACGACCTTGAATGAACTAACAGGTTAAAATCTGATGAAATCCCCCTTTAGTAATTATATTTCTTTTTTCTAAAAGAAATTTACAAAATGATCACGAGAAAAAACTTATTTTATTATGTCCCTTCGGAAGCTTTTCCACAATGATGTCATTTAGCACTTTTTTGTTAATCAGTTGATGCCCAAGTTTGAAACATTTGAATTTCTATACAGCCTTTTTTCTTCATAATCTGTTTTTTTTTTTCATTGATTAGTCAATGATACTGCAGTGGTTTCACGAGGGCTTCAATTAATCAGCCACAAATCCAACTGTATAACGTGCCCAGTGAGAAATGAGCTTTGTAATGTAGTAATAGTCGGTCAGATTAGCTTGCTTATCAGTGCTCAATGTCGATGCGGCTTTATCAGACTTTTCATAATTTGTGGGCGTACACACTCTTTGATAACCCCGAGAAAAAAGTTGGACACCATCAGATCCGGTGAACGTGATAGCCTTTCGTGACTTATCAAACGGCTTCTACAAGCTGAATCTAATTCTGCCCATGAATTCCACTGATTTCATAATCTTTTTTTCTCCTTTTGGCGAGCCAGTCTTTCCACGCAAATCATTTAATCTGATCTAACGAGTTCAAAGCACTTTGCTCTACAATCGACGTTTTCTTGAAAAAATTGGCTGTTAATTAAAATATTAGCGCAGACTTTCACTTTGCGTTTCGTCAAACCATCTGAGAAGTAGAAAACTAAAGAGCGATAGTCTTGCGTGCAGACAACAATAATTTTTTAGCGAAGCATTACACGTGAGCCATTGAAATGAGCAGTATGGAATTGCACCAAATATAGCATATATTCATAATTTTAGAGTTATCTCTACCTAATTTAACATTTCAATAACAGTGGTTATTGACTATTGATACCGTCTTCTTATAAACAACTAATTGTAAATAGTCTCTTGCAAGAATTACCGATTCTTTTTCATATTTGCTCAGCTCATTTAACCTTTTTTTTATCTTTTCTTGTCATAGTTGTGACGATGCCTGAAAAGCTGCATTGAGAAAATATATATATATATTCTTTCTGTTTTGTATTCGAATAAACTACTCTAAAAGATCTGAACAAAAAAGGGATCTTCCGACGCACCCAGCTTTTATTGTTCCAGCTGACTTTTCATACGTGATTTGTTTACATAAAGTGTACCTTGGAAATGCGTCATCAACTGAGCCCAATCTTTTTCGTTCATTTTCATTTAGATGTTTAAAATGTATTTTATATTATTTGTTCATTGTCATTGATTGATTTCCTCCATTTCAAAACAGCAAAATCTAAGGGGAAAAAAAAAAAGACAGAAGCTATCACCAAAAACACTACCATCTTAAAAGCAGACAACGTATTCGCAAGGAATGAGAGAAACAACACTCTTTCTCTTCTCTTTCTTCCGAGGAGGTGTAATCATCATTCCTTAGTTGGTTATCTTGTTCATTTTGTAATGGCTGTTTGGCTCGTTCGTTTCTTTGAACTTTCCAAACGCAATACACAAAGCTACGATTTTTCTGATTGGTTTTCTAGTTGTCACGCTATTCCGAAATGCGAGTATCCGTCTTTGGACATGCATGTCTCTACCTATTCTAAGCCTTTCCAGCTGAGATTTACCAACACTGAATTTTATACTTTAATATGTATTTTCAAAGATATTTCTGATCTTCGTGCCAGCACAAACTTATTGACCTCCGTCTATGAAAACCTGGTACGGATTAAGAATTAAATTCAATACACAAGAGATTGAGATACAAATGTCCTTACGGTCACAGAAAGTGAAATGGACAGAGAGTGTTTCAACTCGTACTGTCAGTTGAGTTCACTCTGCACTACTGCTCTTTGGAAAAAAAAATGCATCCATCCCACCCATCGGTAGTTATATGTAAATGTCATACTGATTCGGCTTTTTAACCTTGTTCAGCAACCAGACTAAGAGAAAACAACCCTGATTCAAACCAGGAAAGACTGGCTAGTGAAACAGTGTTGAGAACATTCCCCGGAATCTTCAGGCATCAGGTGGTGCATCAACAGCCGTGGGGAGTGGGAAGTTGACAATAATAAATTTTCCAAATGAGATCGAATGAAAATGGACAAAAGGATCAATTCGATGGTTGAGTCCACTCCTTTGTAGCACTTCCAAGCGGAAGATTAAAAAAAAAACACGAGTGATTTGTTTTTGTCCAGATTTATGTAACTGTCAATGCCAAAATTGTACTGAAATATTGATAAACAATTATGTGTAAAAAATGTGATGTTTTTTTTACTAAAGTATACACACGTTAATGCAAATCAGACACTCAAACAGACAAGTCATTTAAATTTATGATTTTAACCGCAAACATTTAATTGGATTTGCATGAAATTCTATGTGTGTATGTGTCTATAAATCATTCATATTCATATTGACAAACTAAATCATACTCACTTGCATGCGACTAATGTGATATTTACTGAGCTAAAAATAAAAAAATTACAAATGTATACTTCTCCCCGTCTTATGATCGTTAGTTGGATTCATTTACTGAATTGTTCGAATGCTTTGCTTTACCATAAAAAACCTCGCACAATGTCATTCAGTTTAGGAATATCTCGATTACTGGAGGAAATGAAGTATCCAGGTCACTGTGTGTGTGTGTATGTGCGTATTCCAGGTAAGTTAATGGATTTCCATTGCATAGATCCATCTGTTGTCCGACTACTCTGTTTGAAAAACATTGAAAATGAAAATTTCTTTCGAAAATTTCCAAAAAGCTATGCAAGCGATATTGGAAAAATAGTTTGCTTATGGAAAGCGGGAAAATATGCAACACAGATGCAAGCAAATATAATACATGTCCATTGTATTTACATAGTATGCATGTTTTTCCCCCTTATGTTTGATGATAATTTATATATTCTCTGGTAATCTATTACGTTTCATACATACATAAAACGAAGGGAATTCCTTTTTCAAATAACACGAATTCCTCAATACACGTATCCTGGTCATACGTTCAGTTTGTCGTAAGTCGGGTAGTTAGTGTACTTTTATGGGCGTTTATTGATATGTGGTTACACACACCACCTTTCAAGTACATGTATCATCTATACCTTTGTCTAAAAAAAAATCTGCACGCTGTCTCCCTGTGTTGATACGATTTTTACGTCGTAATGTTCTAGGTCATGATTCATATACGTTTTCTCTTTCTTCAAATATATTTTATGAGCTTATTTATAAGATCAACACAAGAAATACATTGGCTACTTGAAACGAAAAAATCTCCATCTTTGAACAAAGTAAATCTTATAGTTCAAGTTTGCAATAATTTCTCATATATTTTGTGTAACTATATTAAAAATCAAATTTCTTAAGATAGTATACCGCATGGTTATTGATTAGTAAAATGTCCAGAGGATCTCTTTGAGCTGAAAGCTCAAATGGAATGCTTACATTAATACGTCAATCTGATATGTATACCACTTACGTTTCTGAAATTTCTCTATATGTGAAAAAATACAATGAACTCCACCATATTTTGGACAAAATAAATCGATTTGTATTCCAAAGCCATATGTTCTAACATATACACAACTCTAATTTTCCTATTTAGAATTGTAACTTCATCTCTTCCAGCAAAATTAGCCATGAGCACCTAAACTATGACAAAATGGACAATTTAAAGGTTCCAATGGCTTGTATCCGGATGTTATTACCACGCAGTAACAACCGCAAATGCACCATTTATATTAAGTAGTTCTCATTGCCATGAGATTTTGCAGAGAGGTACGAGAAGACAAAGTTAGCTAGAAAATCAATTTCACATGTTGGACTGGGAAGTAGGCTACAAATACATTACGCCTGCTCTTGGTAAGTGGCCAGTATCTATGACAGACTTCCTATTATTCACCGGCGTTAGCATTCGTATGCAACATCAAAACCACGATGCGTCTCCCAGTGCTATTTTCTTTCAGTTGTCTAGTATCTATATGTCAAGTTGGGAGCGAAGTATATTCGCTTTCCTCCTGGGGCTACTTAAATATCGTAGTTTATGAAAATCCAACCAAGAAATGGTGTGTATCGTTCTGGGAAATCCTTCTTTGTCCCATCAGAGCATCTCGTGAATGATGAGTGAAAAGAGACAGTCGTAGCAAAATTGCCAATATATGTATCCATGTATGTGTTTAGGTATATGTCAATGTTACTGGATATAGATGTGGTTAGCAAATCGATATCGTATTCCATTCTGACTGTAATCAGTTCATATATTTGCTCTCTTGGGACCGACGAAATTAGGCTCTGTAAACACTGCCTGTTTGGTGTGTAAGTAAGTCACTTGGTTCCTGCCATTGAAAGTTTTCAAGCGAGGGGTCAGATGTTGATATCCCAAACCCTCTCCAAAGCAGAAAATAATGTAGCACAATAACTGTCTTTATTTGGTTGTGTTCTATAAAAGATTCACACTGATCACCAACATTTTAACATCCGTCGCTGGACTAAAGCTTTCCTCAAAATTCATTACCGGTGAGGCCTCGGTGACAGTTACTTCTAAATTCCTAAATTACCACTATATTTCATCCATAAAATTTTGCACATGAACTATAGGAGTCCATGATGAATCGTGAGATCCAGCCATTGTTTGATACTCTCCAATCGTAGTCCCTATATTTCAATTTTGGTTTACAGATGTTCTCATCTCTCTTGACCTGAGTGTGATCTTGAATGTTTTGTGGTTTTCTAATGTGAAGTGTTAAAGCATCAAGATAAAAAATTATACGAACGAAGATACAATGCAAAGTGGAATGGATAAACAAATAATGTGTTCTACAACCATCGATATTTAGTTTGTTAATACAAACTACAGTTAAATGAGTTTGGAATTGGGTGCTGTAAAAGTTCAATATAAAATAGCATAAAAACCCCTGAAATATTGCCAACATTTACTGCATTGAAATGCTGTCGTCTTTGAAATTAAATCCATGTTTTGGTTTTCATTTTTTCTCCAAACATTGAATTGAAATCGTGACAATATTTTTCTTTCAATAACTCCAACTTGTGATACCACAGGTAAAATAATGAACTAGTACAAAGTTCTACCTAAAGGTTACGAGAACTTTAAAAGGAAATATGATTCTTAAAAGAATGATAAAATGTACACAAATTATAAAAGATGAGTTAAACTAAGATGTGGCATAGAAAACTATGGATCAATATATTGAACAATTTTTTTGCTTCAAAATTTTTAGTAGCACCTGAAGCTGAACCACGTTAATTTTGCTGACGAAATTTCACAACTTGGGAAATAACAGGTTGGTTAGACAAATCATGCTACGTGTCTTGGATAAGTAAAGCCTCGTCCCTAGGAGTCGATTCCGCACTAAATATAACCTTTTCAATGAAACTGTGTACGTCTTTGCCCAATACCAGTTTCATAGGTTCTAGATTCTATCCATGCACTACGTCTTACCCATCTCGATTTTCATTGTTGAAATATTGAATAACAATATATAATTAAAACACTCTAGTGAAAACCTCAGGTACAACACAGGTATTATACTAGCTATACCATAGAGATCCCTTGGAAAACAAATTGTCGTAGAAAAATCATTAGAATGATAATGCTGAAATTGGTTTAGAGGGATAGAAAAAGGAAAGCAGACATGGTTAAACTATAAGTGATTGAACAACGAAAAATTATATGAGCAAAACGTAGTGCGTGGATTGAGTTTGGCACCTATGGTATTGATATTGGGCATGGAGGTACACAGTTCAAAGGCAAAGGTAATGCGCAATGCAGACTTGATCTCGAGGGACATTCGAGATCATCGGTGCTCATTTGGGTCAGTTGTGGGCTTCAGTTTATTTAGTATATGGGTATATTTTTGCAAAATATTCAAATCTATGTGACGTTGTTTTTGAAGTCATTCAAATTCAGTTGAGGTCAGTTTTGTTGATTCAAAACTACTCCCCAGTGTACTGGTTAGAATGTAGCACCTATAAAGCTGAAATTAGGCACAATATTCCATGGCCCAAATCATATGCAATGTGGAAATAATTTTACCCCTACGTACCTGGGATTCGGCCTCGAGGTGAATCCTCGAAACTTTTTGTGATAGGTAATGTGATATTTACTAAACAAGTCAGATGGGGTCATCTGAAGTTATTTTCGTCATCTCCGTTTAATTTACCAAACTGTTGGCCCCATTTTTCAATCTATGAAATTGAATGGTGGCCAATAGATAAATTCTTCCATGGCCTACGTACTTAGAAATGTGATTATAATAACGGTGTAGCTCAACATACCCTTTCGAGTCATGCAGATATTTTACACAACAAACGTTATAAGCAATCGGAAGTTGATGCTGGAGCTCACCAGGTGTTAGTCGAGGCCATTTTTAGAGACTGTAAAAAGGCACAACACTTATCTTTCGAGATCATGTTTTCCCCTGGGCAGCTCCATATTGATTGTTCTGGGATTACATTCGGATATCAGATGGGAAAAACGAGTAAATAGTCTTCAAAAACCTCGTCCAAGTAAGAGACGACGTTATTTGTCGTTTTTTGTGCGTTGGTATATTTCTTCCGTTACAGCAACTTTTCACATTGTTCGAAAAATCGGTATGTTGTATAAGAAGGGATATATAAAAATAATATTTCGGTTTTGTTTTACTCAAATTATCTATCCTCCAGGCAACGCAAGGTATACCTGCCAGTATATGTGTGTGTGTGTATATATATATATATACATATATATATATATGCCATGTGTGTGTGTGTGAGTGTGTATGCATATGTGTGTGTGTGTGTGTGTGATTTCATGAAAACAAAATACCGGTGCTTTTTGGTAAAAAGTAGTTTATTCAGACTTACTTTATGACTCAACAGTTGTCTCTGTTGATTCGAATTTTTTTTTTTTAACGTAGCTGAACTCGTATAATTGGATTAATCTATGGTTTCAAATAATGAATTGGAGATATTGTATCAAGAGAAATATCACTTTTGAATAAAAAACCCATTATTACGGAGAGAGAAATTAAATGAAAAAAAAAGTCACACTGTTTACCTTATAGCATCACTTGAAAATTTGACAAAAAAACAAAAAAACAATGGTCCTGTCATTTTTGATGTCTAAACCCAAGGTGGAAGATCCATTGATTGAAGTACGTAATGGAGGCGAGTCTTTCATTTCGCTTGTGCTCACTCGCGTTTAACGCATCAATTTCCCCCTCGGTAAAAGGAAATTGACAGATGGCAAAAATATTACATTTGCTAAGATGCAGGGAAATAATTGGACCCTGAGAATGTCGTTAATTTTTGTGCTCCACGGGAATTTACCTAATTGGACCTATTGTGTGAACAGGGTAGATGCCTTTGCAATACTTATTCGTTGTAGCTTAGTGACATTTTCTAATAGCTTTTATTGCTTTCCGAATGAAAGGCGGAAAGTCATAATAATAGCGAAGAATGAGTTGCAATTTGTGCCTTCAAAACTGGCCAAGGGTGCATTTATCTCTATCGAAACAGATTGCCAATGAGGGAAATGAAAATCAATCTATTGATGATGGCTTGTTGTTTCGACAAAGTATACATTTCGTTTTACAATACAGAATGGATGCTCAATAACCGTCCATACTTTTCTTCTAAGCATATCTGCAAGAAAAATACGAATACCATCTTCTAGTAAAGTAATTATTATGTACAAACAGACATGTTCCCATATTTAACCGTGCCACATACCCGGCCACAAACAACTATATATATATATATATATATATATATATATATATATATATATATATATATATATATATATATATACATATATATATATATATATATATATATATATATATATATATATATATATATATATATATATATATATATATATATATATATATATATGCTCTATTCTGTCTATATGTACCTGCAAAATTATGCCTCTGACTTGATATTAATATTCACAAAACGAGTATTCGGGTAAATGAATGAACAATCTTAAATATATTTGGTGTATGATGTACATATACGTAAGTACAAATTATATGCTGTACATTATCAATTTGTGTACCTGTTTTCCTATTATGCTCATTTTCTGCTTCTTTATCCAGACGTTCAATTCATTCTTCATTCCACATTCAGCAATTGTTGATGCAAACAACATGGCTCAGAAATTGAGAAAAAAGGCATTTGTCGAAATTTGAACTCTGATTGCGAATCTTTACATGCCTGTCTGACCAGGTTTCTTCATTATATTAAGCATTCTGGGGTCATTTGTGTTAGAGTTTGATTAAAAAAAAATATATTAACTTGAATTTACGGCTTGTAAAATCATACCCTGCGTAATATTCCTTTACTTATTGAATAATTTTCCGGGCTTCAAGAATCATAGCTGATCACGATGGCCAAATGGAAGAAAGCACTCATACAAAGACTTTTAAAATAATTCTAAATGTTTCTCCATTAGTATTAGTTTTAGGATTGGTATTGAGCAACTTTTTTTAAAAATAAAAATTACTGAGTGTGCATGCCTGAAGTACAATAATATGTACATACAGACAGCAACAATGCAATGGTTGTCTAAAAATCTGTTATCTCTCTTTATCACCAATACCACCGTTGTAATGCTCGTTGAATTCCAACACGAATGCTATGGTGGCTTTCAACAAACAACAAATCATGGTAGATATCCTCAGAACTACCACATAGTGCTGTCTGATAATTTCTCTTTATGTTATTGTTGTTGATGTCATTCAAGAATTCTACATTGAAGTTATTCCTTATATTACCGAATTAATCTTGAAACGCTCTTAACTACTGAATCTCGAGTGCTGACTACCAGACAACCGGTGTGATGATAATAATAATAATGATAATAATAACAATAATAATAATAATAATAATAATAATAATAATAATAATAATAATAATAATAATAATAACAATAATAATAATGATCAAACAGCCTTCAGCAATGACCACTGGGCAACCGGTGATAAACTGTAAACCGCAGTATTACTGTGACTTATGAGCATTAGGAGAGAAGGGCCAGAGACTTGAGGAGACTTGCTCTCACTCAAACTCTAGCGGTTACCACCAGGCAACTGGTGTGAGATTGCAAACAATAATATTAATGATAATTTTGTCATTGTAAGTATTATAGTAATTTCCTTAGCGAAGGAATTCCTGCAAATATCAAAACAAAAACAAAAATAACCGTATTTTTTTACAAACCCCATACACACACACTCACATTGGTGAAGGCAGCAATGAAATGGAAAAAATTGAATTTTTGTCAGCGGATCATTTTTCTTCACTTCTGCTTTTCCCCATTGGAATTTTGCCATTTCTTTTATCTCATGAGAGATTCAATATTTTTTTATGGCTGTACTATCTTACTATGAGAATATATATTATTCTTTTTTTTAAGTGAATCAGTCAGTGAGAATAAGAGCCAGTCGGCAAAATGAGGGGAAATATAATCCTGAGTATGTTACACCTTAGCTTTCATGGAATGTTTTCACGATATTTGTCATTTTTCAAAAAATATTTTTCTCACCAACAGGCGAAACTTAATGTTCACAAATATGTCTCTTTACTTAATGTACAGGCAATTATCAATATCAGCTCCGATTGATGTATAAAGAAACTTACAATCATTCTAAAATCGGGAATGATCTCATTCTATGGTGTATGATACATTCAAAACTCTTTGGTCTAAAAACAGATTATCACCATTTATTTGTATTGAAATCAGAGAGAATGAGTTTTATCTAAAGACATAATGTGTTGTAAAAAAGAAAATCTGACGAAAAACCATTCTTGCTGTGATGCACGTGCAAGTCAGATGTGGAGCTACATTGTAAATTAAACAGTTTGTCGAGGCAACAAAGACAGCCTATATCGTTCGCATTCAGTTGCTCAGACTTCCATCAAACGATAGACACTAACCTGCTTACTTCTTTATCTTGTCCTCCCTCCGAAGATAGCTTGTTATCTTCCTCTTAACTCAGCTGCTGACTTTAAAACCTATTATCAACCCCCTATTCCCTCACTCAAATTCCTCAAACGCCGACTGGTGGCAAAGGTGCCATTGACTTCCATTTTCACTTTGTCCCCTCTCCAATTAAAATTCAGATTTCCTTACCGCTGATGATGTGGTTCAGGGTGTCTTTGTTTGAACAGTCAACGTATAAGGAGAGAGGACTTACATCAAGCTGTATGTTGGTTGAATAGGCGAGTCAGAAGATTTTCTAAAGGAGACTGCGATAAGGCGATTGCACCACAACCAATTACTGCTAAAGGTAATAGTTCCTTTCTTGTTCTGTTTGATCAGCTAAAATGTTTTTCACTGCAAATACTCAAATTATAAACCATATTAGCATTCACAATGAGTCCCTATTCATTACTGAGTGAGATTACCGTCGTCGAAATTTTCTCAGTGCATATACTTTGATGTCTGTTCAAACCACATAATACCTTTTTATCATTTATGATAGTATGAATACCTCTTAATCACATTTTTATGATTGCACGAACTTCTTGTTTTATCCAGATGTATTTTGCTAATTGCTCCTATGAGTAGTTTGATATATACCCATCCACTCTCTAAAATAAATTTTCCTCATCCAATTACTCCAGCTTGGGTGTTTTATACAAAAATCACCCGAAAACATTTACACAAACACATTTTTACCTGCAAATGTTCATACTGGTCATTCATCCGAGCAATTAAATTATATGTCCCTTAGTTTTCCTAGCCACGCCCGTCAATCATTTTAATTTCCATATCTCTGTGTATAAGGCAACTGTTAGATAACACGAGACTCTATATAACTTGTGGCAGTTGTATAAAACTTGCAAACCATATGTGTAGACTTTTAGGTCATGTAGGATATATACCATTTCATAGAATTAAATATCTTGATGTATGACCAGGGTAATTCTTTAATACATCACTTGGAAATCGTTCGAATTGTCAAAGTAAGTTATCATTGAGGTAAATGAAAAGGTAAATACCATTCATTTCCTGCAATTGTGGTAGTTCAACGAATACTGTTGACCGGTTTCTTTTCATACCCTACATGTCGTGTCATGTTAATTGAGCCAGTTGGTGTGGGTCGAAAATCCATAATTTACGGCCAGAATCGTTGACTTTTGATTATCAATAATAGAAAATGCAGGCCCGAATATTTCTCTGTAAGATGTTTAATAGCATAGCATTCAAGGCTAAGAACAAATTAAATAATAAGTAGATATTAGAAGACATTATTCTAGTATCTGACTTACAGGTCAACCCTCTTTTGGGTGTTTTTTCAATCCTATTGTTGACTTTTTCATAGGAATACACCGTAGTTTTATCTATCTCTGATCAGGCTTCCCCGTCCAATTTTCTCTGACTAGTCATTGAAAGTTGAGAACTTTTCATAGATTATGTACAGTATATGCAACTGCAACAATGACTGGTGTCGCTTTTCTTATTGCATCAATGATATATGTTAGAGTTTACTGTGGAAATATCCAATGATGATTCTAAAGGCATATAATTATTCTTCTGCACTTTGATTAGTGGATCAGCAGAATTCTCTTATCAGAATTCCTTTCCAGGCGTCTTCGCAAGTTACGTATATGATCCTTAAAAGTATGTATTTTTGATTAAAAACCGTAGCCATAATTAGGAAATTCTAATCTAGTATTGCAATGTGCTGACCTTAAGTTTGGATCTCGTTGCTGCCTGATGGATTACACTTGATATCAAACTTTAACAAGGTTACTGAAATTGTTGCTTTTTATCTGTTGGCTGGATAAAATAATGCGTGCAGTCAATGATCAAAAGGGTAATGATTTCTTTGAAGGACTCTTGGTAGATAAAAGCTTTCGAAAAATAGCTCAGTAAACAATACCAATAAAAGAATTAAAGTTTGGGCAAGCTCTCACGTATTTTGACGATGAGCGTGTTTTGCAGAATCGACAAGAATCGTGCGTAGAACCAGGCTCCGAGCAAACAAGTCGTGCAACCATTTAGTACCAAGAAGTGTCTCCTCACGCACGTTATTGCTGCTTACCACGGAACTTCGTTGACAGCAGGCGAATACATCAGTGTTCTTGGCTGAAATAATAGATCTGTAAGAGTGGTCATAGCGTCGTCAACAAAGTCAGTGCTGTGGGTACTCATTTTGCCCACTGATGCAAAGATGTTATCGATTGCATTTAATTATTTAAACCGACCAAGTGAATCTCTTCAACACATCAGGAACACCGTAGACATAGCTTGGCAGGACAAATACGCTCAAAAGATTTGTACTCAATGTCTTCAAGGGAACATAGCACAGTAATGTATGCTTCCTTCCAGATTTTAATACGTTTTGATGGTTTAAAGGGTCGGTTGTATATACAAAATGATCTAGTAAGTTCCAGAATTTCAAACTGCCACTTAACACAACCGCCCCCAAGATAGAACAACATATTCAGCTAAGAGAAATAGTTGAAAACAAATATGTCGATACACAAATGTCCACTCTTTACTACATGCAAAGGGTCAATAAGGTAGGTTTAAGAACATTCAGGTGAGATAACTTGGTAAATGAGCCAAATCTACCTTGGAATTTAGCAGAAGTAGTCTTTGCTTTTAGTTCAGCCAAAATATACTACTGGTGCGAATGAGAAATATTTCTCTTCCTTGGTACCAAACGGGTCGTGCACATTGAATTTGCATGAATTGTGCGTACGCACTAATACGTACATACATGTAAATAGATATTCTCACACGCTCAGGTACTGATATGTTCACGTAGGTACGTGAATATCTGTTGCTTTATATCAATTATTTTGCTGCAGTTATCCATATTTTAACACAATCTCCCTTTTGGTCTATGCTGCGTTGGATATTTCAGATCAATTATAAATTAATACATCTGCTGCAGACTTATTGAACATCCCTCATACTTATCAATGTACAACGTTCGTGATACATAGGTGTAATGGATGAGTGCCCGAATGGGATCTCTCTTTTCTCCCTCACTCCCTCTCCTTCTTTCCCCCTTCTGTCTCTATCCATATATATAAATATATATGTATATATATATGTATATCTATGTAACTATCTATCTATCTATATCTATCTATCTATATATATATATATATATATACATATATATATATATATATATATATATAGAGAGAGAGAGAGAGAGAGATCGATAGATATATAGATAGGTAGATAGATAGGGAGATAGAGAGATATGCAGACACATGTGGATACGCACAACAATTTTAAACACACAATCACAACCCACATATATATATATATATATATATACATATATATATATATATATATATATATATATATATATATATATATATATATATATATATATATATATATATATATATATATATATATATACTGAGGTAGGAGCAAAGTGCATATACATATATATATATATATATATATATATATATATATATATATATATGCGGTTTGTTCCTACCTCAAGAATCATTTTTTGGTATGTGAATCGAGTTATGTTGGAAAATACTAACAGAGTGACTGAATTTTTTTCCATACATTTGTTCTCATAATACGTTCGTGTAACGGCCTCAATTTGCAGAAGATGATAGACCAGTCTTAAACGTTTTAATAAATCGTTTGAGCGTAACAAACAAATGGTACAACATGAGAAAATAAAAAGTCGTAATCAGGACTTGTTCATATCACTTAAAACACACATAATACTTGATATAAAATATTTATTCTTTAGTCGATACATTCATTTAAGTCAACACAGACTTTCTATTTTGGATTAATCACCAAGGAGAAAATCTTCAAAAATACATTTACCTTCGCATCTCATACAAACATTACGGAATACTTTCTCCCTTATGAAGTTTTTGTTTTCTAAAAAGAAGTCTCTTATTTTGACATGTCTTGATAATGGAGAAAAGCGTTGATTTAAATTTCACATAGATAGGCGATTAATATGGCGTATTTGATTATTTCGGAAATACCCTGACAAATAGATTTTACTAAATAAAACAATCATTTCCTTCAGCAAAAAAAAAAAAAAAATCGAAATTAGTTTGAGAAAGAATTAAAAAACTTTCAATACGTTTTCTCTCAAGGAAGTTATCATTTGGTATCATCAATTTTGAGCAAATTTATATTATGTATTTACTCAGGTGAACCAAACTCACAACGGTAGTAATTATTTTCAAACTTTTTGTGCTCATGATTATTCTTCTGCAATGCACCTCCTGAGCAAACCTCTTCCAATTAGAGACTTGGAAATTCATGTTTCTATCCAAAGTCAATCAATATTCATCATCAACACAGGAGACATTTTGCCAAACATTTATAATTAACACAGACACAAAGCATATGTATCTTCTGTATCATTTTTATTTCTTATCCGATATACTCCTTTATGACGTTAATACAATAAAGTGTTATTTTTAGAGATTTTCATTAACCATGTAGCTGTTTATGTGAATATCTTGCACGTTGGATTGTCTCTATTTCAGGAGTCAAAGATAAATACTTGCCAACATATATTTATAAACTAGATAACACAAAATTTCAGACAAACTCTCTTCGTTCGTTGAATTCATATCATATGTACGTCCATATTTCTGCTACATTATGAAATGAATATTCGGATATTCAGATAAAAACAGTAATAAATCATTTACATATTATTGAGTGTGTGCAGAGTTTTACATTCATTATATGATATAGGAATGACAGCAAATTGTCCAAATGATTCCATTGACCGTAGAACTACTCCTAATCATTTTTGAAAACACTTAATATATTTGTTCTTTTATCAGTTTTTAACAAAAGGTCAAATCAGGAGACTGAATTCAACTTGGGAAGGCTGAAGAAGGTATCAAATGAGTCACCGGGCTAATATCAAAAAATGATACATAATGATTGATGATAGTATTGACAAAACAAACCTCGACGACCACCACTAGTATCTGATCAGTCAACAAATGATTCACAGGCAAAATGCTCGTCGGTGCAGGTGTGTTTTTTTTTCTGAGCTTGTGGATACATTGTAGTCATATGATTATTTATGGCATATTCATTTTGGATATACCTTTAAGACGGAATGGGCTACGTATTATTCAGTAAGAAACAGTATATCTATACACAGTTATTCGTTTTCTGCAAAGAATGCCTCTCATATCTTATAAACTATGATTTATCAATACCTGATTGATTAGAAAATTACAGCATTAAGATTTTATTTGAAGATCCATTGAATGTTATGCTGATCAAGAAACACTGCTTCTATTAATATTATCATTATTATCATTAGTAGTAGTACTACTACTATTGGTAGTAGTAGTAGTAGAAGTAGTAATAGTAGTAGTAGTAGTAGAGGTAGTAGTGGTAGTAGTGGTTGTCATATTGAAATTCAAAGTTATCACTTTTTCATTGGTTAAGAGTATAAACTCTCATTCTAAATTGAAATCTTCACAAAAAAACTATTCATATGGGAGTAGTATAGAATAAGGAATAACGTTATCTTTAGACATAATGAAAGATAAATGTTTGAATGTCAGCCCCTTAACTTCATTGATGCAGTCCCTGCTCGAGCTTGAAAAAACAAAAAAACAAATCTGAGAGTTTTGATTGGCAGTTGTTAGTATTCGAACCCGACTGGTGTGCAGTCAAAAATGTCTGTATTTCTTAATCTTCCTCTTTCTTTATCTCCCCCACTCTGTCTCTCTACCTTCGTTTTTAACTCTAAACCTTGAATGGAAATTGGTGTATACTCCTAGTAATTCTAATAATTGATATAAACAGTATGTTTTATATTTGTAAGTGTGCACGGCTGAGTGTGTTATCTACGGTAAACAAATAATTAGAATCTTGTTTTAGCCCATATCATTAATACATAGCATAAAAATAAATCTTCCATATATATATATATATATATATATATATATATATATATATATATATATATATATATATATATATATATATATATATATATATATATATATATATATATGTACTCATGAAAAAGTTCTATATCAGGGTTCCATTTGATATTGCACAGTAATTGATATCACTTGCCACCTACGTTAACAGAATAGTTCTATTATTTTTGGATATTTCCCATCTACTAAAAGGTGAACTTTTGATTGAGACTAACATTGAGATGTCCCTGTACATGAAATTTCAGTCAGCTATGTTTCACGTTCCGATTATCTTGTTCCATTAGATAGAGACTATCACCATTAATGATTGCATATCCATTAATACGGAAATAATGACATTTCATTCCATTACTTTTAGCAGTATATTACATTCCGTAGTTTACCACATGAACCTGATTGTGTTGAACTGATGGGAGCTACCCAGGTTTTTTCCCCATTTCCCGGAGATGAAAACATTGATAACTCCTAGAAAAAGAAGAATGACCGATTTTACAGAGCAATTAGTGTACTAAGCTGACCACAAAGTAGAAGCACTGATCATTGTAAGACTCATGATTAGTGAGTGATGTGTGAGCAAATTATTCTATGATGCCATTCGGATAAATGTAGTCAATCTCGATGATCTTCAATTAGTCAAACTAATTGTGCAGTATGGACGGTATATCAATGATATTTAATTTATATGATGCTTATACAGACTTCGATGAATACATACAGAAACTGATCTCGATCAATACCGGCTACGAATTTGTTTAACGATCATGTCTCGTCAAGAGTTGCCTTTACTTTGAAGTAACTATCTTTAAACTGCTTGAAATTGTATTACCCTTTGATGTAATGTGCAACAAGTTGTACCAGTCTTTTGTATTATTTGCCAAAAAAAAAAAAAAAAAAAGAAAGACTTCTCTCTCTGAAAAACCAAATATCTCTTTACTTTTTCTCAACTGCTACGGAAGTAAAAACTTCAAAGAACGGAAAATTATATCAAGACCTATTCTTAAATCGGTAAACAGAGTAACTCGGAAATAAAGTGGTTGGATAAAGATGGTATTTTTTTTTCACTCATATTCAGTTTATAACATTAGTAAAGACAGAAATATACGATGTAGAGTGTGGACAGAGAAAGAGGAATTATTCTTCTCCTTCAACATATACCTATCAGTGATAAAACTGAAACCAATCACACTACTATACTAATAATAATAATAATAATTTGATATTATTTTTGGGCTGTTCAACAGAATAGGACTCCTGAAAAGTTGGTTTGACCATCTCAAGGTCCCCTTCTCTTTTGGTCTTCTGTCAGATTATACTATGCTTAGTAAATATTTATAAAAATGCTCTGTAAACCAATCAAACCCAACGTTAAATAAATGAATGATTACATTTTCTTGATGTAAGCCCTATAATAAGCCCTTTTTGGTGACAGATATATAATCATTATCATAGTCTTTTTAACGTCTCAAAGATCTCTTGGAGGTTTTATACACTTGGTGAAATCGTCATGCTAGCTTTTTTAATGGCCACCATTCAACAATTCTCCTCAAATGATCCATGCTGTGAGTTGTGATGTCCATCCGTTGTCCCAAACCTTTGCAACATGGCTTGCCTATTGCCATTCGACTTTTCCGATAGATTTCATGATATGAATGTTCTTTTATGACCTTTTGTCTTCTCTAATCTACTGAGCTTTCATGGTTTTTCTCTGTGATATAAATCATCATCCTGTTTTATGTTCATTGAATGTCTTTTAATTTGTGATCTAGTGTCTTTGTTAGGTTCCATGTTTCTCACCCTTAGATGACTCTCCTTTCCAAAAATAATGGATTTTTGCACTTAAATGCTGAGATTGCTTTGCTTAAAGCCCTGCAACGTAGGAGGTCTCTTTGTTTGATTTTTCTTTCTTCTGAGGATTTCATAGATACTCTCATCCCAAGGTAAATGTATTGGTGCATTTTCTTTTGCACTATAATCTTGATTTTAACCATTGTCGCTTTGGCTACAACATATTTGTTGCATCAAATATTGGTTTTCACTGATGTTCATGAGATCCGTATCAAAGAAGCACGTGTACCCTCTGAGCGAATTCCAACATTCCAGAATAGAACAAGCACTTTAGCAAGGCTGGGGGTACGTGGTCAAAACATTCAATTTAACAAAAAAATCATGCATGTCCGACACTATACATTGCATTTAGAAGATAACTACACGGATAATGAAGTTTATAAAAACTAAAATATTGCATAAAAGGGGAAATGACTGTTCTGCGATTGGTTCAAAGAAAATGGCCATCTACACAATTATGATGGTCGATATAATAAAAAAACGACGATGAATTGAGAAGATGGTTAATATAATCAGTAATATCCTAGTTATTACAGGTGTGCTAAACTGCATGTATCACTTATCATAAACATACTGAGCTTATTTTCCCTGGAACAAGTTTGCAGTAATAAGGCTTTAGTGAAAATTGAACTCACTAAAACTAGTTCTACTGATATAGCTTGTGAACAATCGTTCAAAGCTTGGCGTTTAAGTGAGGGATGTACCAGAACCAATCCAAATTTGAATGTTAAGATTTGCCACAGGAATGAATCAAGGATATATATGTTTTAAATCATCAAAAGGCAAAATCAACATTTATTTCCAAGAAAACAAATCACCAATCAGTCCTTTCATATTTTGTGATTTTGAATTCCCAAACCTTTTTCTTTGTTAATTGGAAATTTTGTTACGCACTACAAGTTCCACATTATACTCTAAGATAATTCCTTGCAGAGGAATGCATATTTTGTAGAGCATTTCAGGTAGCTCATGAAATGGTTAAATTATCTTTACATTTTGATTATTCGTTTGGATAAAATCTTCCGTTCACAATATTCTATTCTCTGTCCCAACATTTTTGTGGCATGCTTCTTACAAGAGTCTAATTTGATCATCTAATTTACTTAGGCGCATCTTCCTTATCATACAATGACGATCATGTAAATCAGTTCTCACCTCTCTTTTCATAATTATTTAGCATTTCCTAGTTATTTCTTCATTCTGTTATTTACTCAGTCGCATATGATCTGCTAATGGAACATTATATCAGACTTAATTACTAATTGATTTAATCATTGTAGGATTTCTCCTTGATGTTCATTTGTGTGTTCATTTGAAGTTTATTTGAAAATTTGATTTTCCTGATTTTGTTCTCTTTTTGATTTTGTTCTCTAAATGTAATCCAAAGAAGAAAGATGTGTAACTATGGGTTATGTGCAGCAAGTGTTATTTGGAGTAATCACTGATCAGCCCTCATCAAACAGACTCATTATATTAGAGTAAAAATAAGAAATTAAATATCACTGAGACACAGAAAATCCCCCCCATATATATATATATATATATATATATATCTATATATATATCTATATATATATATATATATATATATATATATATATATATATATATATATATATATATATATATATATATATATATATATATGTTTTAAGGAATGGATTGGATGATCCAACGGAATTATTATAATTTGTGAGACATTATATTGGAATTTTCATTTGAAATAATCTTTCCTTATTACACATTGAATGTATCACTTGGACAGGACGACATGAATTGAAAGAAACAGACAAAGAAATTGGGGTTGTTCTAGGAATTGAACATGCAACCGATGGGGCAGTTACATCAAGGTTGCGTTCCTCTCACCATTGAGTTAACAGCTGCTAGTAATTTTCTCTGTACAATTATACAATGAAAAAAAAATCAACGATATTTCATGGCTGTTCGAATACCTCTCAGGTTCAGCCTAGATATATGGTCACCGTGTTTTTGAAAGCTGATTGTTGTAATACTTATGCCACTATCCTTGACAATCTATTCTTGACATGCACGATGTCCTGTCGCCAACGAACGCTGTTGCCAAGGATATGGAACAAAAAACAGAAAATGAACATAGTAAAAAGCAGGGAAGTTCAACCAGGGAAAAAGAGTGGACTGCCACTCAAATTGTAATGGCTTCTAGATCAACCGAGCTCTAGAGAACAAATTCTTTTGTTGAACTGAAAATCTATTTTCATATATATTACGAACTTGTACGCTAACATTTGAGTCGCTTGGGAAAAATGTGGATCAGTATTCAAACTGGGATCCTATCTGGTGATGTTGACGTATTCAGACTAACCGTCCTTGTTATTCAGAGATTTTCCAACGTAATTCCCTGAAACTGAGCAGCATGACATTGCTATCCCGTCGAGACTGAAATAATGTTGTCAGTGAAGTGCAGCTAAATCTACAGCAGAAATTCCCCCTTCAGTACGCGTCCATTGTAAATATTTTCACAGGATTACAGATTCTGTTGTCGTCAATAATGTAGTGTACGGACTATTTTGTTTACCTATAGTATACTTTGTGAGGATTGACACGGAAAATATTCCAGAACATATTATGTAAGTCATCTAGCTCAAATTTTTCCTATTGGACTCCAGATTTCCTTGATCTATCCCCCACTTTGAATTGCTATCCCATGATCCTTTTCAGCATTATACATACTATTATATGTTCTTCCCTTGAAAAAAGTTCATCCCAAGTTCGTTCCATGACTAAAGTTTCTTCAAAAAGATCTCCATTGCCTCCCAGTTGTGAATGACGGATTGACAATATCACACATATCATTTCAAATAAACGATATCAAAATCAACATTTTTGTCTGTATTCTTATATACTTTGAACTTGCATTGATAACATAATCTAAGCAGAAATGATTTCAGACGTTGATTTCTGATACAGATTGCAATATCGATCCTACTCAGTAAGCACACACACACACACACACACACACACACACACACACACACACACATATATATATATATATATATATATATATATATATGAATGATTGTATCAACACCAGTAAAATAGGTCATAAACTCGATTTTGCAGTCAGATCTTCAGGAACGAGTAGTTATGTTCAATAAAATCAAATTATCCATTAATGCACTTAATACAATATTTCTCAATGTTTTTCTGTTAATAACATATAGCCATGCCACGTCACTCATTCTTGTGGACCAAGACCTTTACTTTCTTCCAATAGAATCCACAACAATTTCCTTAAGATCTTAATGAATCTTCATCTGTGTTAATTAATATTCCTCATACTTGTGTAGTTTCAATTTGACTGCATTCGTTTTCCTTGGCTCTTTTTTTTCTCTCAATACTGATACCGAAACCCTAGCAGATGGTGAAAGAAATACAATTCATAGCATAATTGCATTAACAAAATATTAGAACTCAACATCAGCTAGTCGTTACTATGCGAGTCTTGCCCAAACTCTCACTTTTCAGACAAACTTTCTAGATCTTCTTCAAGAATTTAATTTTCTATTGTTTGATTTGTTACTCAACTTTAGTCTTCTATAAGTTTTTGCTCTATCCGATATTTGGTGTTTGTTTATCATCATTTGATTTATCTCTATTGATTGCTATTCGACTTGACTTTTTTGTTTATTACAAGCGAGAAAAGCACAATGCGCAAATTACGCTAATTTTTTCTTTGTTGCAATTATTCAGGTGCTTATACGTCTATTGTTGAATATGGATTATGATTTGATTACTTTCTCTCCAACACATTTTTTCTGTATTTTTGGCTTACAATCATGTTCAGTTCATATAAACTAAAATATTTTGGAGCAGCTATACCCATTATCAAACCTAAATGTTGAGCTAAACAGAAAAATATCAACTATATTCTGCTGCAGTTTGAATCGACGAAAGGCAACAGTGATAGCTTAGTCAGTGAGTATCAACGGGTCTGTGAAGAAGTGGCAGTAGGCCCTGACTTGATAGGAAAACTACCTCCCAACCTCCTTCAAAATGTTCAAGTATTTTGCTATCTGTGCTAAATATACACCCTTTTTTGTGGGTTGAATATATATATATATATATATATATATATATATATATATATATATATATATATATATATATATATATATATATACTGCATCAGAAGCAAAGGTTTTAATCCTGCCTCGTGGTCCTGGATTGGATAACAGATAGCCACACTGAAGAGTTGTAATACAATGAAATAGCTGTCTGTGGATGACACAGTAATTAATGCTCCACAATTCAGGGTTGAGCACTTTCAAGTGATATAACTCGTCCATTACAAGCATTATGCAATGCTCTTCCATAGGAATAGAGCACTGGTGAATGGGATTTAAGCAAAAATAGAAGATATCGCTTAAATTCAGCCATACTGAACGTCCAGTTCCGTAGCTCTGCGGTAGGATACCGGCCTCTTGGTCTGAAACAAAGGTTTAAATCCTGCAAAACTTATACTGGATGGGATAACAGATTGTCTATAACCACACTGAAGAGTTGTTATACAACGAAACAGCTGTCTCTGGATGACACAATAATATATATTGATATATTTATATGTATATATATATTTGTTGTGTATGTAGTCTACTGTGCTTACAAATAAATTCATCAACATCATCAGTCTTCTAACGTCCGTTTTTGGACCTACAACTTCCCCAGGTTTCGCCACAATTCTCTATCATGGGCGTTACGGAGCCAGTATTTCCTGAATTTGCCTAGTTCATCTCTCCTTCCTGTGTTCTGTCGGCCTCAGTTTCTCATGTTATATTTGGGGATCCATGTTGTGAGTCGTGATGTCAATCGGTTGTCTTTCATTGTGGCAACATGGCCTGCCCATTACCATTTGAGTCTTTTGATAGTTTCTATTATGCCTTCCTTATATACTGTGCCGTCTCGTGATCTCTCTCTGTGAGTCTCTCATGTGCACGTTGCATATTTCTCAGTTTGTAGGTCTGTCTCTTGGTAAGGTTCCATATTTCAGCTCCATAAGTGACTATTGGGAGAATGCATTGGTTGTATACTCTTCCCTTTAGGATTATTGGGATCATCAGGTTTCTGAAAGTTGAGCTTCATCCTAGAATGATTCTCCGCTTGATTTCTTCCTCTTTTCAGGATCCTATGGAGATTTCTTATCCTTGGTAGTGGTTTTACCTTGCTGAGTAAATTATAATGGCATAAAATCTTCTTTCGGACAGTGACTCAGTAATGTGTGGAGAAGGAGATTAGTTCTCAATGGTTCAGTTAAAAGATAAATTTCTCCTAGAAGTTTCTCTTTGTACGAATTGAAAAACTGATTTGGGGGGTCTTTAGACTATAGAAATAATGTAATGTTCGCGGTATCTCTTCTATGTTAAGCGTGTATATATTTGGATACTGTTTGATCATACTTTAGTCTAATATTACATTAAATTACATGAAATAGAAATACAAATAAGACAAAAATGAGGAAAATTCCCGTATTCAATTTTATACAAAACGAAAGTCAGAAAGGTATACTCATACGTTGCATGACCAAAACGATGAAACTTATATTAACATGATTTTATATGTGGTAAAGTAGGTAAAGAAAAGGCAAAATGAAGGGAGGGATGGATATTAGAAAGTTAGAATGTGAACATAAGGTGTTAGCTTTAAAACTGAGATATCTTACATTCAAACAGGATTCGATCAGAATTAATTTTATTTTGTTTCGTTCTAATTTTATTTTGCTTGGTGATTTGGAGGCTATCAAGTTTATGACTTCCTGAGAAAACTCGTCAAAATTTTTCCTAAACAGACAGAAACTTCCATATTTTAAAACTGTTGAAATTATATGAAATTTTGATAAATAAATAAATATTTGCTCACAACCTAATACTAGCTGTAACTGTTATGCTGTTACATAACTTCTCCACCTGAAGAATTTCCCGTATGAAATAAATCTGGAATAGATAGAAATTGCATAGAAATGCAAAGTTTGAATAGCTGTAAAATATTTTTGAAAAAAAAAAAAAAAAGTAAGCAGCAATAAGCAAAATAATTCATCCTCAGAATTTTAAAGTTGACTTTCATTGATAATATGTATGCCACAGAAAACGGTATCTCTCAGTGCTGAAAATGGTTTGGAGCTTATGTGTGTTTTCATGACAGTTCCTGTTTGCAAAGCTAAGCTAAACATTTTTGTATACCGCATAGACAATTGTGTAACAAAATTCAAGCCGAAGATAATTGGTAACTTGGTGCAAATTTGCTGATTCCTGCAAAATTTGATTTTTTTCCAATGTTTGTTTCAGCAAGCAATTTTGATCCAGCAGTGAATTTCTCACGAGTAAGATAATTATTGATATTTTTTGAATGAAGGTTCTGAAAGAAAAATTTTCCAAAATGAGCCTGAATATTGGAGACTGTAATTTTGTTGTTGAAAGGTTTGCACTTAATGTGTTCTTGTGGTCTTGTTTGAACAGAATGAAAAAATTGAAAATATAATTTTATGTCATAGCTGTATATTTCTTTTATAAGATAGATTCATAGGAGCAATATCTAGCACCGTTGACTTTGAATCAATTATTAGAAACCGCCATCAAAAAAACTGCCATAGGATTGTCAATGTAAATTTTTTGGTCTCTATGTTGGTTTAGCAGGCTATGTATGTATTTATCACACGTACAGGTCGAGCTAATTGAGCTAAGGGGCTGTGAATATAAAGGTTTACTCCTTTTATATGAAACATACTACATGAATAATCTTGTAGCCAATTTGCGTATTTGTTATTTATCACAAATCCCCGAATTGGCTGAGTCATCTCTGTCAATCATCTGTTTTGTTATAAAACACACACTTTTGTCCTTTCTTTGTTAGAAAAATCCTATTGATGTTTATCCATCAAATGCATTCTTCAACATTAACAAGAGATTTTTTTTTTACATCTCCTCATTACAGAAAAGGCAGTGCTTGTAAGACTTCCCATTATCGTTACAATTGCCATCATTCACAATGAACTATTGTTAATATGATATGGAGAAAAGGGGAGACGTAGAGGGGAAAATGAAAGAGATAGGGAAAGTTTGTGCATGTCAATAAGTATACCAATATTTTCTTTTTGAATGTCATCTTTCAATACCCATTTTAGTTTTAAATTGTCGAATCCTCACACTTAACTAATCATTGTCCACAGAATTTTTTCAATTCAAAATTCACATGCATATCTATATCCACGATCCTTTGAATATACCATTCTAGAGGAGCATCCCTTTAAACAGTATGCACGGGCTACGTGGTAGCATTGGCCCGACCTCCGTACAGTCCTACGAATCGAACTCATTACAGTTGTAATGGAGAGCATTACAAGCTTGTTAACTATCAATCCATTGATTGTGGAACAAAGTATTCCATGAAAAACAAAAATATGCACACATACACTCACATACACACACACACACACACACACACACACACACACACACATATATATATATATATATATATATATATATATATATATATATATATATATATATATATATATATATATATATCACATTATATCCGAACGTAAACCTATAGTTTGATAGAGATTTATTGAACAAACCTAACGAATCTCTTTGAAGTCCTTGCGAGAAGAGGATATCGAGTGAAAATTCACTCTAGGTAAGCAAGCTTTCGAAAAAATCCCCAAAAGAGAGTATGCAACCCATGTTACCTATAATTGATTATTCAATGAGTTAGAAAATGGAATATAACATAAGTTTTATTATCGTGGATCTGGATAAATATCCAAATGTTCTTATGCTCACGCTGACATATTCCCTGGTAACACATGAAAAGTATATGCATATAAATCCATTTGTATTAATATTAATGGTGCAAAAGTTACCATCTGAATATAATCTTTTTCTCAGAACGTTACAACATCAATATTTATCATTTTTGTCTGGTTTTTGTTTCTTCCAGTTACACAGCATGCAGGTAAATTATTTATTCCAGTATTGGAAACATTCCATATTTGGTTTGAAGTATCCAATGCAATATCTCTCAATATTCTAAACCTGCCTGAATTGCATACCATAAAAAAATTGAGTACCAGGGAGGAAAACAAGTATTACTGTGTCGATTAAAGCTATAAAGTGTACGTCATATCCGTGGAATAACCATACCAGTTCTAAGATCGCTTGCTCTGCTACATTTTAAAATGAAGACAGATTTTGCCATGGGGCAAAATTACGGGTCAAAGTATATTCTCTTCCATTGGGTCATCCAAAAGTACACACAACATCTTCTCCTAAAATATCCACAATGACAGTATTCTAAGGTCTTCCAGACCATTTTTTTGTACTCAAGTTCAACGTATTCGTCGCAAGAATATTCATGGCATCTTTTTTTTATTTAGACAGGTATTTATCAAAGTGAAATATCACTTTTGTGAAACCAATTTGAAAACAGTATGAGTGCACAATTAGTAAAGCAATAAAGACATCATTGAACTTGAAAGGAACCACTAAACATTGGAAAGAGATGACATTTTGAACTTTTGCCATGACTTAGTATACCACGAATATGTTTATACAGTGAAATCGATCAGTATATTTTGCGAATCGATCTATCCATACGTATGCTATATATATATATATATATATATATATATATATATATATAGATAGATAGATAGAGAGAGAGAGAGAGGGAAGGAGAGAGAGGGGGTAGAGAGAGTAGGACAGAGATGAAAAGAGAGAAAAGAGAGAGAGGGAAAGCGAAAGTAAGAAAGAGTAACGTTAGAAAGAACAAAAATGACTTCGTATTTACGTATTAATCACCAGCTGTACAATGTTAACAAAGAAAAAATCCTATATTAGAACATGAACACATAAACAATCAGAATCTTTTTCCAGATTTTTCTGGTTAAATGACTAAGCAAACTAAGTCGAGTCGAATTTCAAGTTTTCAAAGAAAAAAAAGATCCAGTCCATCCCGAATTAAATTCACCATTAACAAGTGTGGTACCGTGAAACAGAGCAGAATTTTAAGTAGAATAACAGAATAAAATCGGAGACAAAAACCCCTCAGAATCACAAGCTGTTATAAAGTTCAAGATTATATTCAAGCAAAAATAGAAGATTTCTAAAGAGCCTACTCCAAATATTGAATTCTGGATGGTTGACCACAGTGCTCAGTGTTATGTTCAATTTGATGGTGGTCCAGTCAAACAGATATTCGTTTGGCAATTATAGGGATATAATCGAATGTAAATGGCAATGAATTGGTATGGATTATTCAATATAATACGCATGTGGAGTTAAGTTTTTTTTTCCATGAATCTCCCACACGGTTGCTCAATCTTGAAATAAGTACCCAAAAGTTGCATTTTACATGCGGAAGTGACACAATCCAAAAAACAATTTTGAGGACAATTCTGCATTTACTGATAGTTTGACACTATAGGTAGCAGATAGTATAGACCATGAAAATCGTACATAAGACGGACAAATACAGTCTATGGTCATTGGAATGATGGCTGTATCTACTAATTTGGAGGCGAATTTGGTATTTAAAGCGAAACCACTTGAGACACACGAGAAACTTATGAATATGAGAGATGTAGTTGCAGGGATAACAGTTTCAAAGAAGAAATAGAATTTCATAATCAGGATAGGATTAAAATCAGTCAATTTAGGGATATCGATACATTTCTCTTGGAAGAGTCAATACTCTCATTAATCAACAGCATTCTTTAAGGTAACTGGAGGATTTTTGTCCAACTGGCCTGGTGAAGCACGCTCCTAAAAGATCATGATGCTACCCAGAACAAAGGATTTAAACCCCCAAACACCCTTAGCAAGATTTGACCAGTCTACTTATCTCTACACAATCGAGATCATTACAGCCTACTTGAAAAATATTTGAAGTTTTCTAGGTATCATTGGTGCCTTAATGACAGGATCTGGATTTGAAAAGGCACAGGTATAGCATGTGGGGCAGATGTTGAGTGGAAATGCCATTAACAGAGCTCTGTAGGGTTATGATATTTGCTTCTGCTTTGAAAAATGATAAGACATATTTCCTGTCAGCAAGACATTGAGAAGGGAATAGAACAAGAATGGCAGACTGACAACTATGTAAATGAAACAGTGATGGGCAGTTAGAAACGGTTGGCAGAATTACTTTGCCCAGATCTCATAAAGAAACGTACCAGTCTCACTTTTTGTAATCACTTGATGTCAGATGAATTTTCCAAAAATTACCTGGATGAATCGAGAACTTTATGCAAAGTTCAGGCCTCTATGGAAGTAAAAAAACCGAAGCTTTAGTCGACATCAAGAGAGGCAAAACTATGGCTAACTTATTGCATGTGCTTTAGTATTGCTGAAATGCTCATCCGAAGGGAAGGGAACAGATGTTTGGAAAGACATGTTAATATACTGTAACGATTCCTATAATACGAAAGGATTAAAATTAGTTATTGTGGACCTATCATTATACTTCTCCTGAAAGGGTCATTGCAATCTTGGCAAAAAGATGAAATCATCTTTGAGTCTTCTAGAGAAGACGCCTAAGTATTTTGCAGGGTCTGAAAATATAGTTTATAAAGGGAGGTGGTTAGTTGTATTTTAAGAAAACTTCTTGGATAAAATTAAAACCATCTAGGTTGGAAAAATAAAGATGGTGTCAGTTTTTGTAATGAAATTTTGATTATCCACTCTTCAACATAACTTCCTCAAAAGCTTTTGGCGATATCGAGAAGACGGATTGGAATGAAAACAGATAGGTACGGGAAACAAGGCGAAAATATCTCTCTATTAATAACAAGTTCCAGGATCTACCCCAAATTTAATCACTTTTTTCTTATAATGCGGCATTCCTTTCCACAAAATTTTATTGGATTCATTTGAAACTCTTGCAGATATTGCGTGGACAGATTAGGGCAGACTTAGAAATTTATCAAATATAAAGAGAAATTGATATTTTCACGTTTTATCTTCATATTTGTTCCTGTCTTCCGACAGGATATCTCCAAATGAATTTAAAGAGAATTCCATAGAAATATAAGCCACAGGAGAAGAAACAATTACATTTCAGGGTGATCCAGAAACTCGTCTCTGATCGAAAGATATTTTCCGTTTAATATTCTACACTCTTACGTATCTGCACATGTCTGCCCGTACAATATCTTAATAATAATTTCAATGGAGTTTCATGGAAGGAAACACCACATTGAAAGGATGAATTGATTCAAATTTCAGTTGAACCGAAGAATTCGTTCTTAATTGGGAGATATATTTGCAGAAATACATTTCTGTGTAATCCTTGTCTTGCCTTGCAATATCTTCAAAAGTTCTGAACAAATTACAATGACGCACTGCAGAACGCTAAAGCACTGTGATAAGAATAAGCTGGTAGTGGGTGTAGGAATTCACTTTTGATTGAGAATTTTTTTTTCCTCTTAAGTATTCTTTTTACACTTCTGTATTCAATGTCAGTCTATATTATATCTCCAAAAGTACCAAATAAATTCTTGTAACATTTTGTGGAAGGATAAGACACACAGTACGTACGATGTGAATAAATTTGGGGATTCATCTATGAATCCGGTTTCAATTGGGATATTTGCCTGCTTTTGGTATTTTTGTATTTACCCCTGTCTGTCAAGAGATTATCCCTAGTGTTTACTCTGAATGTCAATGAACTATCGCAGAAAGGTGGGAGTCAAAATATGGAAAAAGTAATCAAAAATGATCTTGAAATTTGTTTTTGATTGAAAATTATTTTCTTTTTTTTTTGATAGAAAGTTGTATTCACTACAATATTACCACCACATTTCTCAGCAGGCTTGCTATGACTCCATTTTAAATTTCAAAATGGCGGGGTATGAAGTTCTTGAAAAAGCTGGCAGCATCATCTTAACCCACGTGGGTTTTGAGTATTATTGCTGAGATTCGACACACACGCAAAAAAATGTTAAATTTCCAACATTCTATAAGATAGTTTTAAAATGTGTTAATTTTGCATGACATGGTCCCTGAGTTGTCATTTTTGACAATGAAACATGAACACATTATTAAGTAATAAAAATACGTTTTTGTTACTTACATGATATATTGTTGAAGTTCAAACACTTTAGTTGTAATAACTTAATCATCAATGAAAATATTGTACTTTTGATAGAATGTTTACCCAAAACAATCGAATCTTGTTTCTCTTCTGCTATTCTACGCGAAATAGTGCCAAAAGAACGCCAATGGTGTGCTCTACTACCGGGTGTACTTTAATTTGATTGGACTAAACGATGACAAAACAAATTGAAATATCAAGTATGATATGTTTATGAATGATCGTCCTCTATGAATTACAACTCATGCCACAACCAACGAAGTGTAACGTACATGGATGTCAGATGATTTAAGTGTAGTTTTTTTATTCTATTTTGATTCACGTTTCAGTTGTGTTGAATTTTTCATCATAATTATGATAATTTTAGGATGAGTTGCCTTCTCCTATTGCAATAATTTCTCAGAAATACAAATTATTGAATACACATTGAAACTCTCATATTTTTAGGTTTGTGGCCTCGTATTGTTCATCATGTAGCTGGTCGGATTTCAATCGACGGAGACGACATCAAAGGGGTATCTGATATGATTATTTGTTTTTAATAACTTTGCTCTAATCAATTCCAATCCGGAACAATAATTTTGTATTCAATGAACATACGAGCACGCACTTGCATTTGAGAAAATTTTCATTTTCAAATTGAAAAACACTTCCCCCCAAATCACCCAGTAAGCAAAATATTTAATAGAAATAGATTGAAAATTAGTTTCAGTTGTACAGAAAATTTTAATAGGATTTTCACTTAAAACAACAATAAAATAATTAGGAATAATAGAAGCAAAGAGAAAACCAGTACAGACTGCAATTAGCCAAATAAGAATAACTGCCCCTTGCATAACAAATACCTTAGATCCAGCATAGTATACCAGGCAGAGATATCAGCTCAGGAAAAAACCCTTAAAAATAAAATATTATATCGGTATATCCATCGCACCATTTAAACTTAGATCAGTCAATCATACATCATCATTCACAATTGAAAGACACAAAAATAGCACCTCAGTATCAGTTAATTACGGGAAATAACACCAGATAAACCAACTGTTAAATGGAAAATACTTAGACAAACTAATAGATGCCAAAATTTAGAAAATTCTTGCTATCGCTGCCTTAACGAAAAATTTGAGATTTTAAACTTTACTGAAATTAGAGCAAAACACAAGGAATGTTTGATGAATAGAAAAAAATAAACCATACTAAAATGCAAGCATTGTTCTAAATTTCTATTAATGAATGTAAAATAACAGCAACACAAATATTGATAAATCAAATAAGTAAAGTAGACAATTCACTCACATGATGATCATCCATGAAACTTCCTAACACCATTTTCTACCTCCGAAGATGCAAAAATAAGATAAAATTTAAAAATTAGGAATGATACTATCCATTAGAGTCACATACGGTATCAACAGGAGCGATGTAACCCAATGACGAAATACCAAGGTCAAGATAAGATCAACCTCCAGAAAACTACAGAGATGACCCTTAGATCCAGTTCACACCCATCGACAAAATGAATAACCTCTCCTAATCACTACCACACTCATAAGATTATCACCAAGATCCCCTCCTTAAAACCCTTCGACTAGTGTAAGACAGACTTAATGAAGGTAATTAGGTTGAATAACAAAAAAAAATCCATGGAATAAGTGTAGTGTGCAACAAGCATTTCGAGGAAAAAACTCAGAAACCCAAATTGAAAAAGCACATCTAAAACGAGAGAGCCATTGAATTCACATGGGACGACGAATCTCTATGAAACTCTCGAAAGGAAAAGAAATCAAGTGACTAATCACTTGACGATGGCAAATTAGTTTAAAGAGGGTCTAAAAACAATTCTACTCTCCCATAGCCATCTATGGAGCAGAGCCATGGAACATAGTCGAACTATTGACCCTTAGACCGAGAATCATGCAATGTACACATTAGCGAACCATGGTCGACGTCACAAGAAACAGTATATTAGGGAAAATTACAAGAGTCAGTAAAGTAAATTTCATTTGAAAAATCTTAATGAAATTTGGCTGGTCACGTTGCAAAGATGTCAGACAACCGATGGAAATCACCACTCACAATATGGATCCCCAGAGATCGTATGAGAAACATGACCGGAAATGATAAGATGGGCTGACAAAAGAGACAAGCTGAGAAATTATTGACTCCTCATATCCATGATTGAGAGCTCTGGTGAATCCCAAGGGAGGCCTATGTCAAACGAAGTACGCTATAATGCTAATGTTGATTATGAATTATAGGAAGGGTATATGAAGTCTCATATTTTTTCCGAAAGAGAGCAAATTTTCCAATGTTAAATTATAATTTCTATCACTTCACTTCTCTGCTTCAGAATACTATTCTTGACAACAATTTCCGAATCTCTTTCATTCCAAAGTTGTCAGCTAAAGCCTAACCCAGCTTTATCACTTGCTCTCTGATTTGTCAGAAGAGTTTCAAATTAATAGCTACTCGATCTTTTACACTGCCAACGATTCGATAGGAATCTTAAGTTAAAACAGGCATTTCCCATCCGAATTTGATGTGCTTGGACTGTCAATGTGCACGCCTGGCTGAACCGATAGTTTGTCCACAAGAATATCAAAGCTTTAACATCGGATTGGCGAAAATCACCGGCCTTTTATCTTTGGTAAATTGAAATATTGACGTATTGCCAGTGCTTCTGTCATGTTCTGTAGCCAAAAGAATCAGGTTACCCACCCGAACCGCACCGTAGCACCGTCCTCGTCTATCTTTTACAAATATATATTAAGAGCGAAACTTAACACCACGTCATCAACGATCCAACTTCAGTTCACAAGACCCAAGCAAAAATGCGTAGAATAGCGGAAAAGTTTATATGACGTGAATATCTGTAGCGATGCGTAAGGAATTGTCCTGCATTGTATCGGCGGAGACTTGCGCAAATGTCTATCTCAAATATGATAACATTCGAGGATTTCAGTATCTTGGTAATTTTCTCTTCCCCGTATCTCTCTTCATTCACACACACACACACACACACTATTCCTCTCTCTCTCTCTCTCTTTATACGTATATATATATATATATATATATATATATATATATATATATATATATATATATATATATAGAGTCTATATATTATTGTGTCATCCACAGACAGCTATTTCAATGTATTACATCTCTTCAGTGTGGCTATAGACCTTAACCAATCCAGTACCGGGAGGCAGAATTGAAACCCTCACATCAGACCAGGATGCTGATATTCTACGGAACTGGGTGGTCAGTAACGGTGAATTTAAGCGATATATTCATTTACGCATAAACTCCTCATCAACCAAAGTGTTCTATTCCTATGGAAGAGCATATATATATATATATATATATATATATATATATATATATATATATATATATATATATATAGTCTGGGAAACCTTTACAGCCATATGCATACATACGCATATATATCTATTCATGTACATACATTGTGTGTGTGTGTGTGTGTGTGTGTGTGTGTGTGTGTGTATGTAAACAGTAAAGTTCTTAACCTGATCTTTATTAAGATTTTATTTTAGTTCCTCTTTACCATGTCGTCCTGGAGTTTTGTTTCCGTCCTTTGGGAAAGACGCATTAACACCCTTTTATCTGCAGTTCCCTTGTCTTAAAGAAAAAGCCCCAAGCTCGGTTTACTTTGCTGACAATGTTATTGGATTTTCCATCGATGTCATTTCAACCTCAGTAAATGTAATGACTTTCTCTCTATAGATATGTCAACGGATAAAATGAATGCTGGGATATCATAAGAACTCAATCTTTACAATGTTCCAGCATTTATTCTTATACTTTTGTAGTTTTCATGAAAAATCCCACTCTTGACTTGACTTTGTTTTACGTCAGTAATAACAGTGACCACAAAATATTTATTCAGTGTAATGGCGAAAAAAGTAACTTTTTCTTTCCATGTATATATCACAGCCGTGACGGTTCATACAAAGAATTTGGATCTTCACACGAAAACACCTCTCATAAAGTAGGAAAGCTCTATATGGAGTGGAATTTAACCCTGAAGCAGCAAATATTGTTTAATTAGTGTTGTTGATGCCCCCTAAAAGATACTAAACATCATATTTCCCACAATTCAAATAAATTACGAAATATTTGTCTTGAAAACATAGTCGTTTGGAAATACATTTAAATATTGCCACGTTAGTTCTGCTTAAAGACTGAAGGAAAAAAATGAATTCTACTCTGTAGAATATGGGCTACAAATTTTTCTCAAAATAATGTCAATCACAATTCATCTTTTAGTGACATTTTTTGTTAGGTTTATCTGATCAAATTGAATTATCGTTCAACATATTTTAGATTGTATTCATCGTGACAAAAACTTTGTCTTATATATAATTATATGGGGGGAGTTTTCGACAGAACTATATTCATTCATTTATATTTACATACATTCATATATATATATATATATATATATATATATATATATATATATATATATATATATATATATATATATATACATACATTATCGTGTCATCCACAGACAGGCGTTTCGGTGTATTACATCTCTTCAGTATGGTTATAGACTTCCCAATGGCCCATCCAGCACTGCGAGGCAGGATTGAATATATATATATATATATATATATATATATATATATATGTAATAATTTTTTGAATAAATCAACGTCCTCAATTAATTTAATCAAGATTTCATTGATGTATTGAAATATAAGCAATTTCACTAAACTTATCTTTACAAAAGAAAAAATGCAAAACGTGTTATGTAATGAAATCCATTTCGAATCCATTATGAACTTTAACCACATTTTCGAACTGAAATTATATTAGTATTATAAAATATGCCTTCGATAAGCATGCAATTTTACATCTTCTTCTCAAAATCCTCGTTATTGCTTCTTGTTATACAAATATGCACTGTTTTTCATTTTAAGATCAGAATTCTTGCAAAAAATTCATGGTATGATATATTTCTCCACGTTTTATGGGAATTTAAGTTTATCTCGATTAGGCAAAAGACAATACCGAATGAGTACACCTTTCAACTCTTTATGTTTGCTTTTTTGATGAAAGTGTACCCAAGAAAAAAATGGTTGGGCTAATTAAATATAAATTTGCTCAAAAGAATCTGAAGCAGTTTTCTATGAATTGTAATGTATTAGTATGTCGTAATAGGGAGATAGATCAAGCGAACAAAGAAGAGATTATCATGTGTATATTTTTGATAACACCATTTTCTATGGTGATAGATGTCTCTTTTCATCGATGCCATCCACTGCCTCACAAGGATAGATTTGTCAGCGTGACCTCCTCATTATGAAAGAACAAATGTGTTCAAACTACAGTATCATATTTGATATGAAGAAGCTTTAAATGATTAGCTAAAAACATATATTCATTAATATATTAATATAGTGAATCAACAATCTATCAATTTTTCAATGTATGTATGTATGTATGTATGTATGTATGTATGTATGTATGTATGTATGTATGTATGTATGTATCCATCTATCTTTCTATTTATTTATTTATCTGTCTAGCTGTGTTGCAACTTTCTGTACATTCCGTATCTATGTATGAAATCATATTAAATTAGCTACCTTAAAACTTTCAGACTACACGTATTGTGCATATATGCGTATAATTAATACTTTTGTAGGTATGCACATTTTTCTCTCCCTCTGGTCTCTCCTCCTTCCACCCTTCTCCATGCCCTTTTTCTCTCTCTCTCACTCTCTCTCTCTATGTATATATTCATATACATATATAAGCATAAGAAGGTTGATATATATATCTTTCAAATTTCAAAACATATTGATGAATGTAAGTATGCATATTTATATACATGCATGCATATATGGAATAGAGCTTCTATGGTTTTCTTCCATTTTTTTTCACACAGAATGAATTATGAATAGCTTATAGGAGGAAAACATCTACATTTCAAGTAACAGCAAATATAACTGTCATCGAAACTATCAACAAAGTTTTTTCAATTCGATAGTTAGCTGGCTGGCAAGCTGGCTATATGTGTACTTATCATTCGAATGATATCAGAATAACAAAAAACAAGAACAGTAAGTTGTTCATTCAGCCGTCTCTTTCCATTATTTCAATTGATCGCCAACAACGCAACATGTTTCATGACGCTTCATATTGAAATACTAAGTAGAACTACGTCTTGAATTGTAAACATCCTATGCATTTTTATCTTACTTTTCCGTTATCAAAATGATTCAAAATATGGAATATTATTGATAGTTATTTAAACAGACTGGATCTTAGGCACTAGCAATATTTGTACCCAACATTATCCTCAATACACATCAGTATTCGGGAACATATAACAATGTTATACATTGTTTCATTCTCTTATTTGAAAATAAAAAGAAACCATGCCAACCATTTTCCTTCCCAGTCCAAGTCTTTAGTCCAGCGTTTGCGTATTGTCAGTATTCACACATATTGTAGGAAGTATAATCCAAGTCTGGACTAGCGTTTATTTGCACAGAAAAATATCATGGGATATCCCGCTTCATCTATTATATGTAAAGACCAGTTCCTGAGAGAATGGAAGAGTTTTTTCAAAGATTGATCGGGACTGAAGATTATCTTTTACTTCCACTAGAAGCACTTGCCCATACATTGCAGAAATGTACATATTTATATAAACACATTCAGGCATGTGCTGTCATATATTCTCATACCTCTAGAAAGAGGCTCAAAACCCTCTGCCATCAATGATGGGATTTTAAGTCGTAGCAACTTTGTAGTTTAACTCAGAATTTAAAAAATACTCACAATGTTATTGTCAGCTTTTCCCCAAGAATACAGTGCATATACCATGTTTGTTCAAAGTTCCACAGACGAAAAAAGACGGAAGGAGAAAGTGAAGGGATAAAGTCTGTGTTAGTTTGAGATAATTACGATCAAAAATATTTAATAGGTGACATTTGTTCTTTTTATCTTTGATGAATCAAGGAAGCATATGTACGAAATACGAATTTCAGTAGATATGACAAGTTCCCCCTTACATATGTTTCACTTCACTCTCAAATGATTGATTACGTCCTGACAAAGTGGCATCTATATTACTAGAACACAACCTGGATACAACAAAGATTCGGTTTTGGCTTTCTATTACTTAACCTTCATGCAATGCGTCCACTGTCAAACAGGCTTGATAACATTACCGTGTTCTTGCAAAGATATTCATCCTGCACATACACACGCTTGTAAATGAATCAATCATATATATGTGTATATATGTGTGTGTATATGTATATATATACATATATATATATATATATATATATATATATATATATATATATATAGCGAATCACACCCATAATTCAAACCCCTAAAAGTCTTTCAAACGCACACACCGAGACTTGAATATTCCACTGATATCAATACCCACATATTTTTCAAAAATAAACGAATTTGGATAGGTATAAAAGATGTGTTGATGCATGCACGTATTTTGACGTTTTATAGAAAATCACATTGTGGTCACATATTACGTTTGATTCGCTTGTCTGCTGCCCTGTTCAACGGCGCATTATGGATTCAGACCATTATGACCGATTATTCCCGCCTATTGAACGTAAATCCTGGAATGATGCCGTACAAAAGCACGCGATACCTTCTTCTCTTTACTTATTGATGGGAACGGAAAGAGAAAAATCTAATGGTTGAATAATCTGTTCAAAAGTTTTAACTGCACATGCGCATCACAACAATTGTCGCTCGAAGCTACTTTTGTAAGTTTGGTTGAATGGACTCTGATTGCGAGGTTCGATAAAGAATATTGGCTGATGTCCCTATTGAAGGGGATGCATTTATTAAAAAGGAGCGTAGATGGATGTAAATCTGTTGACTGCAAAGTTTCTTTGCCAGTATTCAGAATAGCTGTGTTTGCTCATATAAAAATCTGGCAACGAATGTAAATTTATTTGTATGTTGATGTCTAGACTGGGACAGGGAATTGTTGATCTTTATCAATATATAGATCTATCGAATTATCTGAAGTGACTAATACACATACAAATAAATTGATACTTATGTACATGAGCGCATACATACATACATACATACATGTATATATATATATATATATATATATATTAGCATATGTGTGTGTGTGTGTGGATAGATTGATATGTCGAAAGGAATATAACAGTCAGTTTATTTATTTTGATATGCGTACACTTTTGAAGTCAACAGACAAACAAATGTAAAATTGAGATTAAAAAATAAAATTGATATTGAACATAATCAAATCCCGTGACTCGCAAATGTTTTTCAAAGATACAGAAATGTATTTGTGTCTTAGAATTCCCTGTAAGAGGTAATCAAATAGTCGTATAATTTGAATAGTGTGATGGATCAGTTTATTTGTCAAATAATCAAGTGCTTTATGTCTTGCAGGTCATATAACACATCTTTTGATAACACTCCACCTGGATAGATTGAGGGATTGATATCCTGTAGACAACCACGGTCATACCCACCAAGCATGTCCACTCTGGTTATCTGAAAGCATCAATTTTAATACGTGCATACACACACACACACACGCATATATATATACATTTCTATTTTTGGTCATTGGTATTTTTCATTTTTCATAACTTCTTATTATACAAACCATATACTCAAGCATGACATAGAATGTTACTGCACACATATGTACGATCACGTTCTCTCTGTTTAAGCACGCACACGCACACACAAATGCACATCCATAAGCATGCACGCGTACACCAGCCAAAATCTGATAGAGATTTAGTCAATATATTGAAGTTAATATCTGGGAGATTAATAGCAATGCTTTGATGGGCTTTTCTCCTCTGCAGCTCCTATTACTCATTATCATTTTACAAATACAATTGATATGCTTCTTGAATTCAATTAAAATAAATATTTACGAGACTTCTACAAACTTGTTCAGAGTTTACTAGAAAACATTTGGCAAAGTGTATCCGACCAGCTATATAATTTCAAAACGAGCTATTAGCAATTTCGATTTCATTGTAGGTACACCAATATGCCCTAAAGAATTCGGCACATTCCACACATCTATATAGCCCAATAATATCATCAGAATACTATCAGAATATCCAAAAATTCATTTCATTCCAACACCAAATTTAGAAATGTTTCGATCTACAACCATTCCATTAATACAGTAATGTCGAAAGGCGGAATATAAAAATGCTGTGGGGATGCTATATCAGCAAATTTTGTTCAATTTCTATAATGGTGGAACAATAAGTTGAGGTTATCTAAATGTTTGCAAGATGAGCCTCAACCTAATATGATTTGATTTACGTTCATATTTTCCCTCAAATTTTCAGTATTTAATTCACTTTATCGAATCCTTTTACTTTTAATTTATTTATCATCATATGTCGAAGGCTCTCTTTGCATAAAACGTCTTCTAAGTTCACATGTTTAGATTGGTATTTCTTCCCGATCAGAAAAAGAAAGGATTAATTGCAGCTCAATCTTTTCTCAATATGATCTTTAGACGATACATATGCAAGGCTTTGAGTGCAAACATCTATGTTTGAGGTAAATTATTTGTCCCAGTTCTTCTCAGCAGAATCCACATGATATAGTCCCTTGATAATCAAATTCGTTTTTACCATCCATTTTCAAAAAAAGAATTTCATCTGGTCTCAGATAAGATTTTAGAATTCTGATCCAGAAAACTTTAAAATTTGAAAAGGTGATCTTTTCAAATTTACGAATTTTAAACGCCGACTATACTTGCTAATAGGAAATACACAACTTGTTTAGTAATGAAACGTACCCTTGCAAGTGTCATATCTCCAGGAACAGATGAAGAAATAAATGAATTTTTCCATTCAAATATATTGTACCTACGTGAAAGGAAATAGAATATCTATTAACAACTAAAATAGGAAGTATCTTGATTACATTGAAGCATTTTTGAGTTGAAATAATTACTCAAAATTCTCAATATTTCGTTTATTTTCATTTGGCAAGTCAATACCATTTTATTCTTCCCTGAGTTGTAGACCATTATTCTCCTTGGATATATAAAACTTTAAATCAAAACAAAGTCCGATAGCATTTCACTCTGTAAATGATATTTAGTCTTTTATTGAGACCAAATTGTTCAAAAATATGATTTTATATCATTCCAATGTTATTTAATTGTAGAACTTACACTGTATTAAGATGTGGAGACATTTCTTTCTCAAAGTTATCAATAGTGTTTTTTTCTTTAGCTTAAGGGAAGCTTATTAAAAAAAAACACTTATTTATTTGCTGCCTGCATATTTATCCATAAAATGCCTCTGTCCACAGTTACTTCGTGCTTTGAATTTAAATGATAAAAAAAGCAGACGATAACGGCATCCATTTCATGTCAAAATCCACCTGTGTTATGTAGATCTTTGAAAATATGCTTTAAATATATCTAAAATATCCTTCTAAACTGCTCAGAAGCCAAATTTTAAGTTTTGTACAGTTCTGCTTTTTCAGAAAGCTCTATTACTTTAGTTTTACCATATTTGATTTGATAAAATGCTACATAAGTTAACTTCTATGAACTAAGAGACACGTATTCTCTGATATTCACTATATTTTGTTTGTACCTGAATGTTTGTATTTTTATCTGCCTTGCTTGCATTCCTAGTCAATGTAAAGAAACTGTATATTATATCTGATAATTTGTAAACACTGTTCATCACGTTTTTCTCTGATATTAGGTTCATGACAATCAAATTTTCAATAAGAACAAAAATATGTAAATTGGGCCAGTACCAACATAAGTATGACAAATTGTGTGATCCAGCAGGTCCAATTGTCGTGATCCACATATTCGTAGAACCTACCGGGTGGCGGACATCCCTCCATGATTTAAAAGATATATAAGCAAAAAACAAGGAGTATTGATTAAAAAAATGTTTTTATTTGGAAAATGATTGACATTTCAAATGGCATCCCATCAACACCTTCATGAATAAATCTGATATAGATCAAATGTCTGAAGTATGTGGATTTTTATTCTATTTTGTGAGAATGGATATGGAATTGAGGGCAAATGACAGATTGTGCAGAATGCTTAATCACTTTCCTCAAAATTTGACAACATAAATTCAAGCCAACAAAATTGCATGAATATATGGTTTTCTTTTGTAAATATACATCTTTTTTTCCCATACTATCGCTTTTTGCACATTTTCCTTCATTTATCGAAACAAAAAAAAAAAAAAAAAAAAAAAAAAACAAAACAAACATTCCCCAAACATTGTTCGTCTAAACTTTTTTACAGTTGAGATTTTATCCCGTTTGTAATATATCATCCAGTGAATAGCAGATTTTTCCTCACTGGAATTAGCCCCAAATATCTTTTCTTACAATGCCTTTGTTTATGTTATCCGGCGGCCTTCTCTTTTATCAAACGATCAAATAATTTTCAAATCAGCGTTGCTGGATAAATCATCATCGTGTCTATGAATACATGCATACACGTACACATATAATTATATATAGGATGACTATGTGGTTTGAACTGCGGTGGGTATACAGATGTAATGATAGTTGTGATTCCCTGATCTTCAGGCTAGGATGAGCTGCCTGTCTACTTCAAAAATAATATGAACATATATATACATATATATATATATATATATATATATATATATATATATATATATATATATATATATATATATATATATATATAATGTACGTGTGTTAAACTATGCAACAACTTTCCTTTCAAACACGTGTCGCTAAACACGATCGACATTTTTGTCAGTCTCACTTACATATCATTTGTTTGTTTACAGACGAGTTGTTTGACCGTGCAAGAACTGTCCAAAGATTTCACTGCATTCACTTGACTGCTCTCGACTCACATTAGTCATAACCAAAAGGCCTAACGTTGAAACAATTGAGAACAGAAGAATATTTATTAAACGGTTTAAGTACGTTTTGTGCCAGTCATGTGTTATGAATAAAGGAAAAGGTACTCGATAATATTTTGTTGATGGCTTCTAAGATTTGAAGTTTCTTTTTTTGTTTGAATAACGGAATATGTTTGTATTTTCTATGAAGATCTCACAGTGTGAGATGTTTGTGGACGGGGCATAGTTAAAGAAATGGCATGTCAAAAGGGTCGAGAGCGTTACGTACGCGTATATATATATATATATATACATATATATATATATATATATATATATATATATATATATATATATATATATAAAGAGGGAGAGAGAGAAAGAGAGAGAAAGAAAGAGGGATGTGTCAGTGTTTGTATATATGTGCCTAGTTGATGGAATGGGCACTGGAATTCAAGACACATGACCAACAAAAAACACACTTTAACTCATTCATTAATATACATCCGTTCATAATTGCTTTAACATTGGAATAGAATATTTTAATTGTGACCAATGTTCGTTGGAAGGGTGCGAGGAACAGCAGGTTAGAACTTACGTTCTAACATGCGTTCAAGAGACTTATCCACAGGAAAGTAAAGAGCGAATGCATAAGAAGTGATGCATTTACAAAACGTTCATTTCAATTTTTATTCACAATTCTCTTTCTTTATTGCCTTTTTCCTATTATCAACTCCTCCCTCTACCTCTCTCCCACAGACAGACTGACAGACAGACAGACAGACAGACACACACACACACACACACACACACACACACAAGTAATAATATATGATACCTTATGCCATGAGTGCGAGTATTTAATGAGTGATTGGAAGATTATGTTATACAATAAGCATGTTTCAGAATGTATATTTATCTTGGATGTTGTGGATTTTCTAACTTTATCATGTATTCAAAAATCCCATTCATGGTATATAAACAACAACTTCAGTTACGAACGAGCTCTTTGGTTACATTTCCCAGAGCAAGCTAAACCTGAAACGTATGTCTTCCATTAAACTTAGCATTCTAGTTTAAAAATAGCAAAAGCATATCATGGATTGGAACTTCCGATGGACTTTAGTGGGTTCAAGCCTTACTGAGTTCCCTTACTTCAGTATTTTTGGTATGTAGTTCAAATTTTCGAAAGATGCTCTACCATGGCACCCAAAGTATCTACTAAATTTATATTTGTCTTGCATAACGCTATAATAGTGGGGCACCTACTGAGTATTAAATTCACTTGACTTGCAAGTGTATAAACAGGACAATTAGTGTATAAACAGAACTAACAAATCAAAGTGAGCACCCATAATTGGAATGTGAAGTCTAAATTTTATATCAAGTGTATTTTTCTTTTCTTTTTTGTTTTTTGAATCGAGTTAAGATGATCATTCATGATGAAAGTATCCCATATTACGTCATTGAAACTTCTGAATGATTATTCGTGTATCTCTTTTAACTCATCGAATTCGATAATGTATGGTTCGGAAAAAAATTATATATCGGAAGTAAAATCTTTCAGAAAGACTATTTTTTTTTTTTAAAGGTTTAATTGCATTTTATTGTTGGGAAACATAAGCTTTATCAATGGAGTCTGGAAACTGTGCCAGGGGCCAAACATTTCATAAGTACTTTCAATCAACAAATAAAAATAGATATGCTTGAAGAAGAAGAACAACAAAAAACAACGATTTACAAACCACATACACATTTAAGTACTTAATAAATTGTCGATGTTTAGATATAATTGTATAATTTTTACTTTAGACTTTCTTTTGATTGCAATTATCTTTCAAAATAGACTGAAAAATTAAAATCTTGATTTACTGCCTAATCATTGAAGCGCAAATAGTATATCTTGTGAAAACATTTAATGATCCCATGCAATTCCCTTTCAATATGAAAGCATTTTTAGCTTAAGATTCCAGAGATATTTTTGCTTCAGACACAAATTTTCCTTAAGGTCATATTAAAAAGAATAATTTGATGTATAATAAAAGCAAATAATGTATATATCTTACAGCAGGACTACATATAGACATTGTACAACCCAAAATAAAAAAAAGAGAGATAAAATACAGCAATTCCTCCGACTTGATTTTCTCCCATTGTAATTGGAGACGCATCCACACAAAATACAGGAATGAAGTACATAATAAAAACGTAAATACATAATTAATAATCATGTTGTTTTTTCATCATCATATTTATTCAAAATGATAAAGGGCGTTGCAATACAATGTCTCATACTGATACCATTTGCTCTTATTTTTGGTTTCCTGTTTATTCACTTCGTTATGGATATAGATCTACTTCTTTAGCTGAAACCTATCGATTATTTTTTTCGAATGTTATCGTTATCTATGAAATAACAAACTCTTCTTGTTCTAAACAAAAGCAAAGCAATCATATCAAAGTCGGAATTTCATGTTTCGAAATAGGGCAATAAATGGATGATCAAATTATGAAATGGCAGACTGCACATACTTGTTACGAGGATCATTAGCTGAAATATCGAGTGTTCAGCAATCGTAAAAGAATGCAATCATGCTAGAAAGTCATTTTAACGGAGATTTTGTTTTTAAAAAGTAGTATAGGAACACTTGGTTCAAGACATGGCCATCAGTGTATACTTTTGATTTTTCTGATTTTATTACAATAAGAGGTATCGTTCATCAGGTAGATTTCCAGTTTTTAAGCCGTATTTGCAATTGCTTTCTCCAAAATCTAGTGAGGTAAAATAATTCTGAGTTTCATCTGTCGTCACATTGATACTGTGCTGTGTCCGAAACAGACATAAACCTTGTTAACCTCATGATATGACGATTAATCGTACCTGGCTCAATTCTCCTTAGAAACCTTCTTTTTTTATATATATATATTCACTATATACATATTTGGATTGCAAAGAGAGATTAAATGATGAGACAAAAACCATTATGAAAAACATGGTTAGTTTTTTTACGAAGGGATATTTTTTTTCGATATTTATAGTTGGCCCTAGGTAGTCAGAGAGATTTGCCCGACAAAGAGGTTTTTCAACATGATACCAGGTCTGGCAGCCGAAGAAGCTAAGGCCATGCATTACTTTCTATTTCACTCATGTTAAACTGACATGAATGGAACATTAAAAAATTTCTTTGAGACATGGGTAGAACAGACATCAATACTTGAAATAGTGGAAAATGGTGTGAACAAAATTCCTTCCCATTACCAGTATAAATGGAAATGCAACTACCATAGTATGGCTACAGTATTTACCCCCCTCTGAAAACCTTATTGTTGTTACTTGGTGCTACACTAACAGAGGCTAACTATCAATTCGCCATTCACTTCATGGTGATCGTGCTTCCGGTGCACCCATAAAAAATATGTATACGAATATATCTTCCCCTATATTTTTACTTTGGAATTAAATACGAAACCTTTAGACTCCCTATAAAGACCCTGAACACACGTGGTCAATCGATTTTTTGCACCTGCACTTCTAGATGGTTACGCCCTTTTGCTCCAGCATGTGTAGTCATTTACTCTGTTTCCGTCTCTCTCCTTCTCCCTTAGATCGGTATCATCACCCAAGCAACACAGCTACTTAACCGTATTCTCACCACGTGCTCTAAACATGTATACAGCTCTGACTCTCATAAATGGAATGGCAATGCTTTCTACCATCAAATAGTTATGATGATCTGTCACCACATTCTTCTTACTTTGGGAAACGCATATGGATTACTATCTGTGTATTCTCCAACATACAATAAACTGTGCGTCGTGTGTTCTCAAGTGTCGGAGAATGGCCCCAGGTCGCACGTGCAACTTAGTACTTAGCCATACACACTGAACCCAGTCTACTCAACCATTCCCTGGTATGGACAAGCCTCATGGATTCGAAAGCAGTTCAGACACCTCCCATTCGACTCCAACGAGTCTGTTATGCCAAAAAGCTCCCACCGTTCACTTTATCTCCTTTTATCCCTTTTTTCTCAGTACGATCAATCGTATTAATGTTTTCATAACATGTATTTCATTTTCATTCTTTATTTACCATTAATATTCTTCAATCAAATGTTTATTTCTTTGTCCATCCAAATACTTGCATGCATCTTTTGCACTATGTCTCATCTCCGCGTCCACCTTCATATTTGGCAGACATTCTTTTCATACACCCCTTCCTCCTTCCGCATCTCAATTGACATTCACATGGGCCCACATGTACAACAGGTGCCCATTCTTAAACCAGAACCATCTAAAACCTCGAGAATAATTATAAAAGAACCATGCATAATATTCAAGGGGTGCTACGCCATAAGGTAGTGTTTGAAGCTAGTGTCGACCACCATTAATCTCAGGTAACGAGTTTTATCTTCAGTGAAGGCCTCATAGTTACGACCTTGGACCAGACTAAGATAAACTCAGTAAATACACGAACTATTCAAAAGATGTGGCAATTTACTGATAGATATACAAGAATTGATAAAAAAAGACTGATATAGACAACATATAGGCATAAGAATACTACGTATTTAAGTATCCTGGTGTCTGATAAATATAGATTCCCCAAAGATGGACTATAGTTTCACTTTGTTTCGTTTCTTCGTATTGATCATTTATGGTTATTCAACGAATACACTTTTTTGCAAATTATCTCTGCAATTTTCTCATTAGGAATTCATTGAAAATTCATATCTTCTGAGGACAACTTGTAATCATGTCTAGACTTGGTTTCATTTTGTTTTGTCAAAAACTTCACAGACTTTGTCGATGTAATTTAATCTTAACTCACTGTCAAGTTGTGAGGGATATATATGAAGGGAACCTCCTACAAAAAGACGATGGGGCATCAGTATAAAGAGATGTGGTTAAAAACAGAGAACAAAAAAAGTTTTTCTTTCTTTCTGTCAAAAATTTCTGTAGATCATTGTATGCAGAATTCGTTCGAACAGTTGACTTTTACATCACGCTTGGACGTAACCAAACAATGCGTTATCGTTTGTCGCAGTTGTATGATTTAACAAACGGTTTTTGAGTACGTATTTGTCGATTATGATGTTAGTCTATGGTGCAATATCTGATAAATATCTCTCAATTTGCATCCAAGTTTATCAGACGTTTCTACTGAGGAGAGAGTAAAGTTTAATTTTATATTTTTGCTATCAGTTCTCTTGGATAGGCTATATCATTTAATTTCCTTTTTCAATTGCTTTTCTGTTCTAAAAAATCCAGATGATATTTTTAGAAACAGTCAATTAACACTGTTTTGGTACACGTTTCGGCAAGATAAATTGAGAAATTTAAGAGAAAAAACGGATTATAACTTCATACGGGGATTCTATGGTGTCAACAGTATTGATATTAGATATGACTTTGATTTTCCATTAATACATAGATTTATTGGCATTTATCGATGAAAATTAAATAAAAAAATTTGACCAATTAAAATACTGGATGTAAATATCAAACATAGATTAATGCATACAGGTAAATAGGAGTTTTTAATTTCTTAAGTAAGCCAAGATAGTCTAGGATAAATAATAAAGATTTATGTTCCAGTATTGTTGTTATCATACACCAGCTTACATCAAAAAGTACATGAGTTGACCCGTAGTCATTTGCTTAACTTCCATGATAAACGCCAGGGTATCATTTTGTTAGCAATGTACTTAATTGACACAGATGCATCAAGTGCATCAAGAATAAGTCACAGCTACGCTTTGAAAAAAATTGTTGTCTAAGAATGCTATCATCGTCATAGGTTATTCATTGATTATATTTGTATGCATTCCCTATTATGAATCAAAGTATTAATGCTTTGTTTAATGAGTCCTACATTTAAATTACAAATCACTTTACATAGATATACTTTACTATACTAGGATTGAATTTTTCGAATTATACGAATCTTGGGATTCAGTCAATACTACAAGGTCTGGGATTTTTTTATTTTCGTAGATCATAAATTAAAGCAATATCACTTAGTGTGCATCATGAATATGAAATTTATACAGGAAAATCCATTCATAGTGAAAATGGATAATGTTCTCGAACGGTTATTTTCATTGTAACCAAACAGTAAAAACATTTTATTCAAATTGAAGTAAAATCATCTGAATTTTCTCATTTTAAAGTGATGAACGACCTCATTTTCTACCCATATACAAATCTTTTTTATTTGATTTCTTATACATAAATTATAAGTGCCTAATTGACTATCATGCAATCCAGAAACACACAAACACGTATGCCAAACCAAATGTGGCATGCATGCTAAAAAATGCAGGGATATGTTTCAAAATGTAAAGACAACGGTGAATATTTTGATCAAAGATCTGATATCGTGAAAACTCTTATCTTCATGTATTATCCTAAATATAAGCTATGCCTTACCTCACTACAATAACGAGAAATCTTTTTAGATTTACAGATTGGAAATTTTCTTCATGAAATAGTGAGGACTATTTGATATTTTCACGGACATCTCTAAACAACAATCGTGCTTGCTGTTCTTCTAAATAATTGGTAAAAATTAGGTCAATATTGTTTTCACTTTATGCTTGGGCAAACAGTTGCAGTTGATAGATCTGTTCTTCAAAAAGATGAACAGCATTCAAGAATTATTGTAACGAGTGAGATTGAAATAAGACTACTGCCTGTAGTTTTGACTAGTCTGACTTGATTGCTCATGCATGCTGTTGTAAAAGAAAAGAACCGATAGGTCTTCGTTATTGCTCGAAGAAGACACGTGCAGTGAGCAGAACCTTCGATTCACTTGATTACTTTTCATTTAAAGTCAAACCAATATTAATCTCAGGGCGGATAGCATTTATCTGTGACTCGATAAAAGATGTAGACAATGTCCTGAATGGCTGTCTGGTTATTGAGGCCTCTTGATCTATGCACACTATGCGATGCTCTCTGATCAGTATGAAAATCAATTGGAGTGCAAGTCATGGGCAATGTTCGAGTGAGACTTTTTGAAATCAGACAAAGGAAACATTGAAGTTACACCGAGAAAAAGCATAACGGCTCTTTGCGTACAAAAAAAAAAATAGTTTGATTCGTCGTTTAAAACGGTTCATCAAAACAAGCATGAAACTAAAAAAAAATAAAAAAGTAGTCGTCCAAATACAAATATACTTTTGATGCAAATGCAAGGGGTTTTCATCAATATATATATATATATATATATATATATATATATATATATATATATATATATATATATATATATATATATATATATATATATATATATATATATATATTCTATGAGGCGTTAGAGATCTAAACTCTAAACACAATGGAATACATGAAGGAATACATAATGCGAGTATTGAGAAATAAAAGGAATGGAAATGTTTATTTAAGGGAAGAAAATCAATAATAAAATATCTCTTGCTTTGTCCATGAGAGTAAAGCCACCAATAGAAAATGAAAGATTATTGAATCGGTTAAAATCAGGGAGTGGGGTCATGAGCTCCAGTCCATTTGTCTGAGAGATAAATAGTGGGTTTGAGTGTGGGATTGAACATGTAATACTAAAAAAAAAATTACATGCATACAAACCGTGTTACTGATTACTAAAACCTTATTTGTTTTGTCTTGGCCATAAATAAAACGAAATTTGTTTGAAAGAAATTAAAATATTGATTGGAGTGAGATGGTGTGAGACGTGGATATTTCTGCCTAAGATTAGTAATTTTGAAAATTTCCGGTTGAATCTATTTGTAGAAAATTGTGCTCGAAAATGTTTTTTTCTGATTAACCAAAATTCTTAACGATGATATCATAAATTGGTTTCTATGCCAACCGATATTAAAACTAACTGATTTTATATTCACATGATAAAGCACTCAATAGTAATGGCAAGGACATCAGGCAACATGTATGGTTGTCCTGGATCGAGAAATTTTTTTTTGAGGTAACCTGTGTAAATAATAAAATTAAAAAAATTAAATCATGTGCTATAATCATAATTTAAAGGGACAGTGTTTGATGAATACTGCTGACGAGCCATACTAATATTACTGCTCTCTTTTTAATGTTATACGATGCACAACAGATGATCCAATGGAGGAAACCACAGATAGACACGCACACACGCACACACACACAAACACACACACACACACACACACACACACACACACACACACACATATATATATATATGTATATATATATATATATATGGCTACTGGAAGTCCCTGATGATCCTTTTATGGACAATCAAAGGACCATAACTACTGCACTGGAACGATCTTATTGACACAGAAACACCCGTATCTCTCAAACCTACGGATACGAAATCTACTAGATTGAACTTTTTTCCCAAAATACACAAGGTAAGTAACCGAGGTAGACTTGTCATTTCCTGAACTAATTTTGAATTGTTAGTACCATGATATCAACGTTTTTTAGAAAGCTTAGAGAGTATATCTGTAAAGAACATAAAATAGAAACTACCTAGGCGGTTGAGCTGAACTAAACGACTTCCTAATATACCTTAAATTCAGGCACAACTAAAACTGTTTGATTTAACTATGGAAACATTCGTAAATCACTAACCTTCTTTGACACTCTGATACGAAAAACAACTCCAAACAACTTCAAATACTGAACCCACCGATCCTGATAAATACCTGTATTTTAAATTAGCCTAACCAAAACATTATAAAAAAACTTACCTTTCTCATAATCACCAAAAATTAGAATGATATGCCCTGAAAATGAGGTACTGAAGATGCATAATTATAACTTCGGACATTACACTACACTTGGATACTCACACATCTTCATAGAATTCAAACCCGTAAAGGTATCACAATACCCCAAAAATAACACCCTCAACGACAAATCAGACCACATACCCTTTATAACTACGTTCCACGTTACATATTATATTGCAAAACTACAAGATCTAAGCTTGACTGTTTTGTTTCCAAAGTTACTTACACCAACTGATTCTTAGAAGACACTGGTCAATTCATAATCAGACTAACAAAAAAGCAGGAATGATTCTTCATTCACCAACTATTTACAATATCTTTCATGAGTGTTCTGATATTGGAAAAAAGAGCAGATAAAAAACATTGACATATAACCGACGACGATAGGGTTGAGCTCCAAAAGTTATCTGGATAATACACACTTATCATAGAGATTCCATACGCAATACTTACTCCTGTTTTTCCTCTAAGTGAATAGTATATATATATCGCAAAATACGAATCAGGTATGCAATATCATATGATACACGGAGTATGATGGATTCATTTCATAAAGTGCTTGATACATTCAACGATAAACATTAGGATAATAGAGTAAGGATTGGCCCTTTGAACAGAAATTCGTTAGTGTTGCAAATCTTTACTCAGTTAAATATATGTGTGTGTTTGTGTGTGTGCGTGTATGGATACGACATTAGTTCATATCAATTTCAACATTTATTCTATTTATTTACATTTATTTATGTTAATTTGATGTCTGAAATTGTTTAATTATTTGAGAAGCATTTTCTATTTACAGTGTAAGTATAACGCTGAACTGCCGCCTCATTTCCCGTCCAATGTATACATGTAATTATGATTTGGAAGAAGGATATGCATCAAGAGTACTTGCTAATCCTTCTTATCATTTTATATTGATTACTCTTCTTGAGCATTACTGCAAAGGCAAGTTTATCAGGAACTTAATTTACTCAAAATGAAAGTCTACTTTTTTATATAGTCTAGAATGTTTTAGTTGAAGGGTGATTTGAAATGTTTTGTACAGATGAGAGTTTCTTAATTCGTTTCGACGTTTTGTTAGTTCATTTTGGATTTTTGGGAGAAAAAATTATACATATATATATATATACATATATATATATATATATATATATATATATATATATATATATATATATATATATATATGTGTGTGTGTGTGTGTGTGTGTAAGTATGTGTGTGTGTGTTTGTATAATGGACAGCTGTGCACACTGGACCACATTCACTCATACGAAAAAGGGTAAAATTTTGAAATAATTTTTTGTAGCTTTTAACGAAGCTTGTATCAGAAGTGCGTGCGCGTATGTGGCAGTACTGTTGATTAGTGTAACAACCTTCTATCACCAACGTCGTATATCATCAAGCCTTCCCATCTTCGGTAACTCAATCAAATATTCCGAAATTCCGGTTAACTGATTGGATATCAGTACATTTCCGTTCTCTCTAAACCAATTGTAAGAGAGCAAGAGTCTAGACTCACTCAATATCTGACATTTTCCTGTCACATAATTCTTTTAAAGGTTGTCCATACCCCTTTTCATTAAGAATTATCAAATTCGTGTTCTTTACAGGTAAATTTGATTGAATGGACAAGGGCCGTACCGCGGTCAAAAGATTGTTTTTCAAGTGCCATTACATTGTCTAAGGATGAACCGTGTCTTGCTTAGCAGATCGAGATAACTGAGTGACTGACATAGCAACCCTCCAAAGATTTTGATAATATTGAAAAAAAAACAAACAAAAAAACAATGATAATTATCCAGGTAATACCTGCAAACTCTTAGAAGTATATGTCGAACTTGTGAAACGGACAAACTTATATTTCAAAAGATGAAAAAAAAAAAAAAGGAATTTTTAGAACCATGACATTATGACATATATACGAAACCGGGTTCATATCTATTTATTGACAGTTGAGATTCGGAGTTTACATACAACGCAATCATTTTCAGTTTTTATTTTAAAAAAAAATACACGGTAAAGAATATGAATGGTTATCTAATGGCATGAATGATCAATTGTATATGTTTGAATTATGTTTTATATTGCAAATGTGAACATTATTGAAATAATTACTGAGATGCTGTGAATATTTTTACACCAGTTTCATATTTCACCGCATCTCATTTGTCTGCACTCGTAGCCACAAAGCAAGAGTTTTGAAATATGTTTAATGTCATTCTTTAAAGATTCAATCAAATCTAACATCAGATGGTTTTCTATAGTGTACTCTGGACATCAAGTTTTTCACATATTTCCCATTGAGTTAGAGTCATATCTCAGTAACAGCCACTCAAAAAATGTTATCTAATTCCGACTCAACCAGCTTGCAACGAAGTTTGAATTGCTCTTTAGGCAATTCCCTGTTAGAAAAAAGAGATGCGATCAAGCTTGAAACATTTCGCTGAAAACAGCTAATGAACCCCCAATAAATCAAATCTTGTGTTATTTTTTTGTTATTCATTTAAGCTGATGAAAAAAAAAACAATACGACTGGAAGCAAAGTATCCACCACAGGGTCCTGCTGACACTAACGTGGTTTAGGAAGATTTTTTTGGCTTAAAAGATTGTGCAGGTTTTTAAAACCCATTGCTCCGATTATTACATCGAAACAGTTTTAATCTAGTTATAGTGTATCGTAGAGCACTGCTGCAAAAGCTGTCGTCCTTGTATTGGTTATCAACTGCTGAATTCAAGCTAGCCCCTGTGTGCTCTGTTTGCAGGATTGACTTTTCTATGCACTATTTTAGGGGCACTTTATAGTTAGTTCACTACAACTCCTTCTGCCATTTTGATGTGTTGCACTGGTACACAAAACATATCTTCCTACTGGCTGGATACAATTATATGTATACTGCTTTAATTTTACTCATTTTCTTATCCTTTGTAATCTGAATCGACGTTTATCTGATGAAAGTTGGGAGATTCGAAGTATTAAAAAATATACATTGATTATCATTGGAGTTAATTGTCAGTTCTATTGCGGAGTTTTTTTTTTCAAAAGACTGTTTTATTGTTCAGAGCATAAAAAACATATATTTCTTATCTCCCTTGAGGAAAAACATATTTCATTGTCATGAGTTGCGTTTCATATATTCTATAATTACACCATTTCCATTGTGTTTCGACAAAAATACAAAAGATAATGACATATATCTTTTCATCGAACATGCGTCAATGTTAGCTGTTCATACTTTGAAATATACGTGTTTATGTTTCAGAGAGAACATTGTTGACTATTCGAGTTATTTGCGTCAATTCGTGGAGCTTGAGCCTCTTTCATCAGCATTAAGATACTACTTATCTATGTGAACAATTATGGCAGGGAAGCATCAACAAAAACTATATTATCAGCCCATCTTAAGATCGGTTGACTGTTGTACTACTCTGAAAAAGTGAATCAAAGTATCATACAATTCACAAACAATTCTAATACAAGAGGGGTGCTTTGGTTAGATGATGACACCAATGCTCAAATCGGGCTAATATTGAACGTTGAGGTTTATCCACCGTTGAAAAGTGAGACAGGCAGTAATTTTAGGGGAGGTTTCAATGGCAATAATGAATTCGGAGTCATATCTTTGAATACCATTGCAAACAAACAAATTTATATTCCGAATTCATTTATTCAAGGCACAATGTCATTATTCATTTATCTCTCTAAAGATTTACGGAACTTGGCTGAAGTGACGTTTTATATCCCTACCGGTAGGTATATGTATAGATTATAAGTATGACAAATTGTAATTGACACCGAAATATCACATCAAATATGAGATATTCAATAAAATGATAGCATGATCAGATGGAGAGAGTTTGCCTGTTTACAGGTCAACAATGATGTTCCATGTCCGTGGATCTGAAAAAAATATTGTATTATTCAATCAAACGTCCATGAACCTTAGTAGAATTTTCATATCGAGCAGTTTGTTATATTTGAGTCGATATGACCATCTCTTTAGAAGGAACACCATATTAAAAGACTTTTGGCAAACGTGCACACCTTTTCATGCTTACAAAGAAACATTAAGCGTCTTTTGCTAAGAATAAAACGAATATTAATTTCAGTAAGATACAGTTTTTTTTTTTACCAGTATGAATGTGATTCCATTCAATGAATGGTATTCTTCCATACTTAAACGTAACATAACATTAGATCAAAAATATTCAAGTCTTTGAAGATTTGAAAAGGAATGAAATGAGGTAACTATTTTGCTACTGTATGTAGGTTATCATAGTCTGTATTGAAAGGAAAATGTACGGTAGTACACCGTGAACATCGTTTATAGTGCTTGAAATCTAAATACGTCTGGATACATTGTTCAAAGTGAAGTTAAGTTTATTATGTATTATTCATCCTAATGCAAGTATGTACTTATAGGAATGCAGTCCTTGTAGTGCAGCAACAAAACCTTAAATGCTGGCTATTCGATTATTTGTAAGCCCCTCACCCCCATTTTAACCTTAAGCGAGACCGAACTACGTTTTATGTTATGGACCGATATACAGAAGTGTTAAAATACTGCTTTACGGGAGAAAGAAATCATCAGCCAACTTGTAAAATTCATACGTATTATTGTATTTAGTTATTGATGTATTCTCCCTTTGAGTAATTGCAGGAATTACTGATACCATATATGATGGCATACAACTCCTCTCATTTCTGCAGGGGCAATCAAGGAATTGAATTATTTTGACTTATTCCTATTGATTACCCAGTCTTCTTTTCTCATAGGAGACGGGACGTTGTATTTTACGTTTAACCATACTCTTAGATAAGACATACGGTCTTATATGGAGTTCCATACGGTTGATACAGGGAATGTTATGTATTTTTCATTATAAATTGAACTGCATCACGGATTATCAACGCATTTAGTCAAGAACTGTTATGTGAAATATTGCAATGACCATCAGTCTTATGGTTTTGTCTAATTTTCCGTTGTACATTTTTTATTAAAGTATCTTAAAGCAGGAACAGACCTTGCAGTACGACAGCCAATCGATTCCAATTTGCAGAACCTCAACATGTCTACTGCTACAGTTTCAGAATGCTGCGCTTCCAACTTTCCAAACTGGATGTTCTAGCTCATTCACTGAGATCCGAGTTCTTGCCGGATGAAACCATGTTTCTTTATCCGAGTGAATGGCTTCGTTTAAAGGTGGCCTCGTTTATACTTGAACTCTGTCGCCCCATTCCACCGTATTGGAACTAAACTACTCGAGTCATCTGTAGAGGCAACGCTGTCTTGTTTCTCCCGTAGGTCTTCAATATTGATTAACGAATCCAAGTCTGTGCCTATAGCGTCAGCCCTCTGTTCACGTTGTGCATGCCTTCGGGGTGGCAGTTCGGTTGAGAGAAGGAGTTGTGTTATACAGTGGGGAGGAGGGGTAGACTGCAGTCCAACAGTCAAGCTTTCAGTTTCACCGGCACTCTGAAGAGCGTGAATATTATTACAGAAATACTACAAGAAATTGTGTGGAGGGAATAGCAACTTTGCTTGCATCTTGTCCAAAGGCAATTCAGAAAACGCAAGCAGATTAATTTTACTTCAGTTACTCCAGCTCACAACTTCTAAACACGCGCGCACACACACACACACACACACACACACACACACACACACACACACACATATATATATATATATATATATATATATATATATATATTTGACACCATACGTCATTTGTAGTGTATGCTTACTTCTCATAATTCACATCATTCATTTCAGATTAATGCCAAAGTCAAGTTACAAATCTTTATTTATTTGAAGGTATGTTTTTCATCCGTTATTGAATTCAGAGGTACCTCTTGTTTAATTGAGTATTAAATCATGAGTATCATACAGTGGCTTAAACGACCCATACCCATCGATTCTCACTAAATGAAATGTAACTTTTTAAATTAGAATGACTGCTTATGTTATCCTCTCCCTTCTCCCAAAAGTAAACAAATTCAATTCTAGGGCGAGGTAATAACACCCCTGCCTTTTTCCTGGCCTTTCCTTCAGGATCAAAGTGTAGTATCTGTTCCACGGCATGAACCGAAGCGCATCTACTGACACTTGCCCGTCGAATGGACTGGAGATTGGGTGTTGTGGCTGGTGTCAAGACCAAGTGCACCGGTGCTGTGCTTCAGCCAATCAGGTTTTACTGAGGCAATGCACTGCTACGCGAATTGAGGAGCCTTTGGACTCGTCTTTGGGTTTCCATGATATTACTCAGCCCAGCTGCAAAAGAATTTGATGAATGTAAATCTTCAATATACCATTCCGTAAGATGCATCCAAATGAAAACTTCAACACAGAAATTACAAATGCAGCCAGCAAGATGTTACTAGAAGCATGTAACCCAGTGTCCCGTCCAACACATCATGGGATGGAATGGACATTATTGGCATTGTATTAAAAGACTCGTAGAAGAACTAATCAGAATAAACAGCAAACATCATCTATTCAAGTACGGAGAGGAGAAAAGAAATAAAGCGGAGTTGGCTTTCTTATTTGGTAAGATACCAAAGTATCATACACTGTGTTGACAGTGTCACTTTACAGATGTACAAACTGAACATCATTCAGGTTTACGCACCAACTGTCGACCAACGGCTTCTACGATGATTTGAATTCCATACCCGAAAAAAACATAAATATTTCGATTTCAATGCTTGAAGAGCTCAAAAATCAATATACGAAGCAATCGCATAATGGAATGATACATTTCAAAACGCAAAGATACGGAATAGGAAGGTGTACTGCCCAAAACTACAACCACAGTGTAAAAAGCAATTGATAGGTCATTCTTGCTGGACTGAAAAAAGATATGAACTCCTCAAGGACCAAGAACATGATATAAACGAGCTCAGCAACGATATAACAATCTCCTTGATTGTTGTCACCAATATATTCAAGCCCAGAAGAAAACCATATATAAACTATCGAAAGAAACCAAAAATCTCACTGAAAAACACAGAAGCCTCAAGACGGTAACGACTACCATAGAAAAGATTCAAGTTGCAGAACTGAACAGAACCATCTAGAAGAAACGAATCGGAAATGAATGAATATCTTCCTGAAAGGTATTGGTGTCAGAGCTATTGGAAAACCTTTAAGGAAGAAAACAAATGAGTTGTGTGTTCTAAGCGAATGGGGACCTAACAACGGATAGAGACTGAATTGTCAAATGTGTCCAGGGAGTTTGCAGGACTTCCATGCCACTAAGCGAAGTGACAAGAAACACAAAAGTAATCAATCCAAAAAGTTGTTCCGCAAAATGTGAAGCAAGTCAATGCAACTTAAAAAGAAAGGAAAGACCCGAAGATATTCACAGCCATTCTTTTCAAAACAAAGTAAAGTCCCAGAAGAAAGGAATACATCTATCATGGAGCAGTTATATACGAGAGGAAAACCAGAATACCTCAACAAGAACAGGCCAATAGGTCTACTCAACTCCATCTACAAACCCTTCATCAAAGTGACCACCGACTGAATCACCAAAGTGGTAGATAAAAATCAGCCATAGGAATTAGCTGGCTCCTGAATTAGCTACTCGACCATCAACCATCGCCATTATTAAACAACTGAGAGAGAAAGCAACAGACAATGGAATGCCACTAACAGTAGCATTTATTGACCTCGAGCATGTATATGACAGAGTACTGTAACATATTTACTGACAAAAGCTACATATAATATACTTCCAACTAGAAAAAGTAATCAGAAAAGGTAATAACATCTCCCCCAAACTTTCACAACTTGCCCTGAGATGGTTTTCCGAAACGTAGACTTTTGGTAAAGCACATTTGATTTTTAAGAACAAGAAAAACCCCGGTAGTCTTAAAGAGAAGTACATACAACTAATAAATACCCCTAATATTCACAAATGGAGCAGATACACGGAACCCAACCATAGGATTGCCCCTCCCCCCTCCCCAGCTGAGAACTATGCAATGAGCACACGAGAGAATCTTCAACTTCACGACAGCACAGTATATTAAAGAAAAGACCGAGTCCAAGATATAAGAAAGAGAATTGAAAAACTCAAATGACGATTTAAAGAATTCCAGACACCTGCTGATCATCATGACTTACAACATGAATCTTTAGATATCATTCGCAAAATTCTGGCCGACAGAAATTAAGAAGGCATGACGTGTTGGACACATTAAGAAAGTAGTGAATCTTGGCTCAGGTCTGTGATCAAAGATGAATGCTAAAAGGCCACGGCTGCTGCTACTGATGATGCTGATGATGATGCTGATGATTACACTTACAAATGCATAGATTAGGTGAGTTTAGTCTAACACCAGATAACGTATGCGTACTGTTTTTTCTTCTCTTACAGACCACTATGTTCCTGTCACTACCTAAAACTCCATGGACTCAGCTTAGAATACAATAGAACTAATTTGGGGGTTACAGAACATTTGAAAATTTTACCATATCTATCTATCTTAGTTGGGTTTTTGCTTAACGCCATTTCGGCTGACCAAATGTTTTTATTTTATATATACATCCTCCTGAAAAAAACATTGATGGTATGATCTATATTAAATGCAATGATCAACCTTTCTGTTTGTTTGTTTGTTTGTTTTCCTTCTCTCTCTCTTTCTCTTTATCTATCTTCCCCTCTGTTTGTCCCTGTTTTTCTGTCTCTCTCTCTATTTATCTTTCTTGAGAGAAATGAATAGACTGAGAATGATTGGCATGGGTCTTTACGATGAGAGTATTTGTTTGAGCATCGGTCAACGTCTTCAGTGGCTGTTTAGTTCAATGGAAATAGCTTAGTCAAGTTAAAACGGCTACCCTATCGGTGGCAGGTTCGATTATATCTGCAGTCTTATTTTTCTATTGTCCATTCCTTTTACGCTTTCCAGGATGAGTGATACATTAACAGTATTATAATGGGATATCGTTTCAAATGGTTTTAAACAATATAAAGTAATTATTAATCCTTCTGTCGAGTCACATATATCCATTTCTCAATACAAAACTGTCGCGATGAAGAAACTATACACATATAAAGGGTGAAATAGAGGGAGAGAGGATGATGGTTTCTGTGTGTTGTTTTTCTTATTTTGCATCGTTATGTGAGTTTATACGTATATCAATACACATTTGACAGGTAAAATGAATAGCTATCTTCAAAAATGGAAGGAAAACGTGATAAACCACATTAGGCTATGCCTGTATCATGAGAGAAACTTTGAAACGTCAAATGCTAAGTAGACTGCATCACCTTTCCAGCACACTTAAAAATTTTAGAAGTTTAGAGAAACAAATTCATTCTATATGATTTTGCTAATTTTTATGTAAATGGAGGAATATTTACTTCTTTGAATTTGTTATTTTTTCAATGAGCATCTTTAATGCAAAGTTTGATTTCTATTTTCGTAGGGTTTTCTCTCGCAACAATTCGGACTACATGATATTCTTTGTATCCGTTACAAATGTTTTGAGCCTCAAATCTGGTGTGTTCTATATTGGTACCCATGTTGTGATTCCAATATTCTATTAACATTTATCTAGCTTTTTGCAACTGAGATGAAGTTTTGAGCAACGTATGCGTGAGCATTAATATCAACTCTATCAGGTTGCCACAACTCAATAATGAGCTGGCAACAGATCTAAAGCTAAAATAATCGCTGGCAGTGACATGGTCGAATGGTTAGATTCACTGATGTGACGAGGATTAAACAAACTCGAAAATATAGAACTATCATTGTGTTTGACACACTAATGCATTAGCTTACACCGACAACCTTAGGTAATGTTTTGGGACGTTTGAAACATGGGAATTCAAATGCTGATTTTCAACGCCAGCAGGCTCATGTGATACAATACTCCTTAAGATACGAGTTTAGATTTGGTTGTAGGAGTACGAGGCATGGCGCTAGAGGAAAGTTTCTCCTAAGAATCGAGGAAAATAATGTATCACTTTTGGTAAATCAAGCCACTTGTCCCCCTTATCCGAAAAGTTCCCATACGTTTATGTACATGATCACAACCGTATAACATTATGTGAGGACCAAACTTTCTAAACTAACAATTATGTTCGATACTAGTGTATTTTGTTGCAGCCAACCAATATGTCTTTGTACATATTTCTGTTGATACAGTTATTTGCAGATTAAAACATTTATATAAATAAGTATGTGTTTATGTTTGAGAGACAGAAAATAACAATACCGGCAACGTGATGAACCACTCTATCTCTTTCTATCCGAAGTAAGGATACCCTCGCCTCTCACACATGTCTTAGTAGTAAAAAAACTATATATGTACAAAGACTATATATCGGCGCGCTGTTTATTAGCGAAATGACATGAATCAATGGTCAAAGATCATTAAGGTCAGACATTTAATTTGCTCCCGTCAAAAATACTGACAGTCTTCATTTTGGTAGATTTTTATGTTTAATAACACCAGTAGTCAGTATCGTTGTTGTAGGCAAGGAAGATGTGAGCAAAACAATAGATGTGTATGGTAACAGCGTAGAGAAGAGTAGTACTGCTAGCTGTCGTAAGCTTGAGTTATATTGTTATTAGGAAAGATAGTAACATCCACTTATTCAGCGAGCATTATTAATTCTTTTGTTGATGAAGACTTACTTACGTTTAGTTAACATCAGGCTGTGATTTGAGACTGAAGACAAGTGATTTTTTCCCCATTAAATCCGTACATAAATAAACAAAAGTATAGTATCAAACTTTGTTGTTTGGTTATCAGAAATTTCTCGATTAGATGAAGGTAAAACACTGTTTCCATGCAGATAAATTATTTCAGTCATAGAAATGGATAGACACTTTTAAATTTGGTTACCATGCAATAATTAAAACATGTTTTAACAGACTTTTATAAATAAATCTTTAAAAATATACAAATCTTTTGTTCAATTGTGGATCGATGGAAGAGAACATTTGTATAATATCACTGGTACTTCTGGATTTTTGTCTCGATGAAAACGGCACAAAAAGTTTACTGCTTTGTCTTATACTTATGAACTTGTGATTTCCTCTCGTAACTATTCAGCAGTATTCATTTTCCAGTGGTATTGGCTGTTTAACTGGTGCAAAATTCAGCTTAATTATATCAAAATTTCATTCATAAAGTAATTGTGAAACAAGATACCAATGTTTCATTAATTCTATATAAGTGTAATTCATCTATCGAATTCGACGCAGGGATGATTTGTTTTGATGTGACTGAATATGTGTGTTTTGGATAAGAAGCAGGTATGAGATAATAAATTTTCTCTGTTGTTTCTTCTCATTTATCTAGTAGCAATTTTTAAAGTTATTTTCAATTGCTTTACATTGCAATGACGAGTTTGTTGTAACATTTGAACTAAATCTAAACAACAAAATCTTAACGCACATTCGTAATCCTTGGGAGCCTCTGAGCCTTACTGATTGGGCTGCAAAAGCTAACCAGTCGACATTATGCAAAGAAGCAGATATCTATCAACAAGAGTGTGATTTTCATTATTGTATGCATTGTTCAAAGCCGATCCCAAGCTTTTTCCACCGGATCATCACCCTTTTAATTCCCAAAACCATTAATGCAATTGTTTGAATGAGTAGTTATATCATTACATGTACCATAGCGTTTTTTTCTATATTTGAAGCAACCGATCATACCTGAAAATGTTTGCCTATTCAAAACGCAGTGTATTTTTGAGATAAATATTGTAGCCTAGCAACCAAACGGCTTCCAGTAACATTAAATTGGTTCAATTCACTTGGTTCATCAATAGATACTTCAGACAATGAAGCAGTAAATAAGTGTCATGAAAGAATCGTGAAATACTTATTGTTTCCATATTGGCTTTAGTCTTTGTATATTGTTGGATAAAGCATAGAAATCAGAGGAGCCAGAAATCTCATAAAGATTGGAAAGAAGCCAATCTTGGATGTTTATCTGTGTAAATGTTTTGTTGTTTTCGATGAAAGTAATTTTGCGATTCATTGATTTGCAGTTTTCCAGTTACAGTTAAATCATAGAGTTTTGCTTTTTTCTTCCCACATATAAATATGTAAATATATCACAAAGAAAGAATAATTGAAATTTCCATTGAGCAAAAAGGTAACAAAAAGATAACTTCCTCATAAAGATACATGTGCATCGTAAATACACAAATGCGTGATATTTACCTTGTAGATGTGTTACATTTATTTTTCAGGTACGATGATTTAGGCCTCAGTTTCGATTTCTGCAACAGCCCCATTTTCTTTATTTGATAATTTTATCTACGTTTTTGTATCAGCTTTTATAATATAATGCGCACAGACACATACATACACACACTCACAAATATATACATACGTACACATATATATATATATATACATATGCAGACACACAAACACACACACACACACCCCACATATATATACATATATACATATATACATATATATATATATATATATATATATATATATATATATATATATATATATATATATATATATATATATATATATATATATATACATATATATAATCAAATTGTGACAAATATCTTTTGCGTTTGTTTTAATGCCGGCCAAAATCGAAAGAATTTCACAAATCAGTCATTTGAAAATTTATAATTGACGAAATAATATTAACTTCCATTTCTGGAAAAAAGGTGTATTATGAATGATAATCATTTTTAAGGAAGAATTATATATACATATATATATATATATATATATATATATATATATATATATACACACACACACATATATATGCACACACACACACACACACACACACACACATATATATATATGTATATATACATACATACATATATATATATATATATATATATATATATATATATATATATATATATATATATATATATATATATATATATATATATGCATATATCTGACGTTTATTCTATCATATTATGTGACGGTGGCCTTAGAAGTTTTGTAAAAAAACGAATCATACTATATTTGCTAGTGTTCGACGTATGTATATTTGAATGCACATGAGTGAATTCAGTTTGTGTTCCATTCAATACAACAAACGATAAACACATAGAAAAAATGCATTTTTTGATCCATGGAAAACCTTGCCTCCTTGTCCCACAAGTTTTCAAGATATTGAAATTTTAAATACCAGGTAATGATTCAGAGGGATCACATAATCCAGTTTTGCCAAAACTCCTCATTGATGTTCTTGTTCTACTTATACAACTTTCGTACATGTATATTATAACTTACTAAAGTAACTGTGTATTTGTGTTATCGTCGTGAAGTATGCATCATAGACCTAAAACAAAGGCATGTTCGAAATTCGTAGGTCCCAGTTTGCTTACGGCACATATTTTAGATCGAAATTCGTACTGAGAAATTTTAGTCCGTTTCTTTGGGCACTTTTGTCTACGCTCACTTAAACAAAATAACTCCTAATTTTGTTGTGAGAGCAACAATATACCTTTATTTAGAGATAAGATGAATACAAATGGCAGATCGAATTCTAAACCTGGTTGGAGTTTTTTTAATTCCATCTATTTTATCATTTGTTTTTCTCAATTTCATGTGCTTTCAAATTATTTCACCTTCATACATTTTGGATATTTGCCAGTTTTGAGAAATAAACTATTCAAATGTTATATAAAAGGGGTTCAATTTACAATATAGCCATGATTGGAATCAGAACCTTCATTTTCCAATCGTTAATATTAAGCACAGTCCGAATTCGTCTCTCCCATTGCTTATGTCAATTTTGCAGTATTCGTGTTAAGGTTATTCAACTGTTATCTGACTATACACCAGTTTGTTTTTCTCTATGGAAAAAGATAACCCTACCTCTAATCCTAATCCTTTGCTAAACATAATTATAAAACACAGATACTGATAGTTTGCTTTGATGCGGTAACCAATAACGACTAAAGTGAGCATGATTTTTGTTTTGAAGTCTATGGATTTAAGTACATATATAGATATTTATATTCATTTATGCCTACTATCTTTTTCTAAAAAATATGAGGCTTTCTCTAAGTTTTCTCGAATCTATTTTATGAATGATGTCATAGTTAATAATTGTTTTTATTTGTCTTATTCAATAATTGTACTTGTATCTTTGTTCTGTCAGAGATGTTACTGGATGGAGTGATGAGAGTTGAAGAAGTTCGTAGATTCCTAAACGATAGTGCAAACAATCTAATTGTGGCTGAACTGAGTTGATTTGGATACCACGAAAGTTGGACATTGGGGGCTTTTGAAATTATAGGAGAAAAGTTGAATGAAGGTAGTGTTCAATCAGGAGATATATGGGAAAACCTCAGATGTATGCATTCTGAGTTAACGTTGCAATGGAACATTTAAACATTTACAGATTTAAATGATGAAGTTGAATCAAACCCATCTCAACTGTGAAAAGATGTAATGATACGAAATGAAAAGCCGTGTTGTGTACTTTAAACAATTCACCAAAGTCGGAGTTCGTCTCAAAAATCAATAAAATGGGATTAAAAAAGAAATGTAATGTATCCATCATTAAAGCTTGTTTAAATAGAATCATTAAAATACTTTGAAGCAACAGATAACATAAGTTGTGAAGACCAATATGTTTTGCAAATCAAATCTGGAAAGGTTACAATATTTTTTTTTTTATATGCAATGGTTGCAGTAAATTTTGAATTGTGAAAAATATGTTATGCATACGCACATGACTGCAAGGTTAAATATATCAACTGTCATTAAATGATTGGTGCAAAATGTTATTCCAGCGATGGCAAATAAAGTAATCTAATTGAAAAATGTAGCATATATCACAATTTGAGGGCTGATAGGGACTATCTGATCGAATATTATTTTATTCTTTGATTTTTGATTTTATTCTTTTGATAGCATTTTTGTCATTGATAATTTGGGCGTGGGTATAAATGGAATATATTAAAATTTTCGAACAAAGTAACAAAGTAACCTTTTTCAGACGCCCAGAAGAGGATTGAAACATCTAAAGTATATTTATTAACGAGATGAATTCATGTCTCTTGGAACCCCTATAAATGAATAGCCAGCACAGCCACCTAATTGAAAAGACATAAGAAGGCATTGATAAAAAAGGACGGTGTGTGAAGATACTAACAGCAAGTGTAGAAAGAAAGAAAGATAAATTTTGAGTTTTCTTGCGTGAGGAACGAAAGAGAGCAGGGAGAAAATAGAAAAGAAAAGGGTAGAAAATCCTTCAATTCCGTTATCAGGAGAAAGAAGAGGGCAAGGTAATTCAGTAGAAGACATATCCATAGAAAAAGAGACTCAAAATTGGACAGTCAAAGCAGAGGCTGTTGGCCCTGGCTGCTGGCAGCAGAAAGGCCGTGAACTCCCACTCTCCCTCTTCCTCTCAACAAACACATACACACACTCTCCCTCTCTCTCACTATGAATGGGGTTATTATTCAGTCCTCAGTCACAGACTATGTTTTTTTTTTGTCAGCTGAAGAACCGAAATAAAGGTTCAATTTCGAATCCCGACTTGAGTCTTGCGTCTTTTGTCCTCTCCCGTGCTGCAGAATCAGTGCGCAAACACGCGAAGAAAGACATTCTCCCTCATATATACAAAGTATCTCACTCAATCCTAACATCAAAGGATGCTTAAAATTCGGCTGAAATTGTGTCAAAGAAGTAAAACCTAAGGTTGAGCCAAAGTAAGACACATTTCAGAGGCCTCTGTGATAACGTGACAGCGAAAGTGAAAATCGATTTGCTTGTCTTGAAAATCAAATGCTTTCCATTACTATGGACTTTTCTGAAAGATAAAACAAAACCATTAAAATTGAGGGTTCTTGGTATAGCATTAGGTGGTCGGATAAATCGTTTCAAAATTTGATACAGGCATTATGCAGTTAGACTTTTGAGTGTATAACATGATATCTTGGAATGCCAAGTTCAATTGATCCAGCTATTTTAAGCACATTAGTCGCTAAAAAGTTATACGTATTTTCACTTTCTACTCCTCGCACTTATAAAGATAATAAATATTTTGCTTAAAACTAAAATAAAAGTCCCTAAGATTTTAAAATGGGAATTATCTGGCTTTTGAGTCCCGAATTTATAATTCATGATACAAGATTGGTCTTAAAAGTCTGAGCAAAGGCGCAAAATAGCTTCTTTGAAGGAAGAAATATTATAAAAATATGTTATTTATTCCTGAGCACAGCGATTTCAAGAGATGCGTAAATACTTCAACAAGGTCAATACAACTGGGGAATTAAAGAGCTTTGGCGAAGATGGTCAAAATCTGGAGATGTTGCAACTCGTATTTGCGTAGATATTTACGTAATAAACGGATTTTACTTATACACATATTACACATAGTCACTTATGAAGGAATACATGCTGTAAGCTTCAATCCGTACCCATACGAAGAGAATCTTAGCAGATACTACACAAATACTCTCTGGTAAAACCAAATTCTACCTAGGAAAAAAAGGAAGTAATAATATGAATATGTATTTTCGTAAATTGTTTTTTTCAATCTTGATAGCCGTCTGCTCAGTTAAACCTAATTGTTATTAGGCGAAATCCGGTCCAATGAAAAAATACATTCCCATTATTAACCCCCTTATCTTTAGCTTTTCATACTATTAAACTTAATAAATGGGACACACTTCCAGTGTTTTATCCTATTAGAATGATGCCCAATCACAACGACACGTACTCAGTTATAGTTTGAGTTATTATTTATTTTCTTTGGTTTTAAGAGGAAAAGGAAGAAAAATGATAAAATGACGAAAATAAAAGACGATCAAACCATTGAAATTGAGAGAGAAAAAAATAAAGAGAGTGAGCTGAGAGAAGCCATAAAATAAAAAAATAAAATCGAAAAGAAATGTGAGAGACATCCGTAAGCTTAGAATTGAGACAGGAGTTTTCGAGCTGATTTAATCGGCAGGGATGAGGCTAGGGCAGCGATGAGGACGGACATCAGCACGCACAGCACGTCCAGCTTTGAAATGGTTTAAATATGTCGGTCAGGATTTTAACATTCCCCTTTTGAAGGATATTATTTTTTTTCGGAAACACTCTTGTCATCTTTTTTTTCCTTGTACTAGGTTATGCTGTGACCTTCCTCGTGTCCTGGCTGCCACCGTGGTGCTTAGAGTCGCTCTCTCATTTCTGAATTGAAGCATCAGGTGAATACTAAAGACAGGATTTATTTCATATTAATTCCAGGGCAGTGTTTCAAATAAGCATATTCAACCAGAGGTAGAAAGAAAAAAAAGTGAAATGGACATGAAAATTAGAACAATCTAACTGGGAGGGAAAGCACTGGAAAAAAAAAGTCGATTATTATGATTATTATTATTATTATTATTATGATTATTATTATTATTATTATTATTATTATTATTATTATTATTATTATTATTATTATTATTATTATTATCATCATTATTATTATTATTATTATCATTATTACTATTATTATTATTATCATTATTATTATTTGGAATCTCACACCAATTGCCTGGTGGTAACCGCTGGAGTTTGAGTGACAGCAAGTCTCTTCAAGTCTCCAGCCCTCCTCTCCTAGTACTCATAGATCGCAATTATTATTATTATTATTATCATTATTATTATTATTATTATTATTATTATTATTGTTATTATTATTATTATTATTATTATTAATAATAATAATAATAATAATATTAATATCATCATTCTTCTTCTTCTTTATTCTTCTTATTATTATCTTCTGCGATTTCACCCAAGTTGCTTGGTGGTCATCGTTGGAGGTTGAGTGATAGCAAGTTTCCTCAAGTCTCAAAGCTTCCTCTTCACACTTTCATTGAAATAAACAATGCAGTGGTTCAGTTTTACGTCAGTTGCCCGATGGTCATCGCTGAAGCGCTGTGACATAAACCTTCATCAGGTCCTCAGCCCACATCTCTTCTTCCCTTGCCTATCTCACCAGTGCTGTGGTTCACATCTCCACTACCATTTTTTCCCTCATCTGTTGGGCCACTGATAACATTTGATGTCACAGACCTTATATCTCTATCAATTTCCTCAATATCCATTCGTAATCCCCTCTAGGCATTCTCTCTTTGTCTTCTCCTTCATTTGTTCCCGTTTTATCGTGTCACATTCAAGAACTCCCAGGTATTTGTATCAATCTTGTACGGTCAGTGCTCTAATTTTCTAGCTGTAAGAGAGTTCGATTCCTTCTGCCGTTGTGAGCATCTTTTGTGCAATTCTTTAATTGCAAATTTTTCTCTCCCAAACTCCATCCCAATGTCATCACTATTTTCTCTCACTTCGAGTGACAGCGTGTCGGGCTCTCCTCTATTTCTGGTAAACAATTCTATATCGTCCATATACATCAGGTGGTTCACTTTTCCTTTTGATTTCGAAAAATTGTATCTTTTGCTTTTTTTCAGGATTCTTTTGAGTGGTATCATAGTTAGAACAAATAGTAATGGAGACAGCGAATCTCCCTTACCTCAGCTATTTTTCCCCGTTGCTGGCAAGTCGATTATTATTATTATTATTATCATTATTATTATTATTATTATTATTATTATTATTATTATTATTATTATTATTATTATTATTATTATCATCATCATTGTTATTTGAATTCTCACAAGTTGCATGCTAGTCACCACTAGAGACTATGCCAGCAAGTTTAAAGCCTCGAGTCCTCTTCTCAATCTCACAGTTCATAGCGGTACCGTAATTTACAGTTTCACACTACTTAACTCGTGGTTATAGCTAAAGGCTGGGTAAGAGTAAGTCTCCTTTGGTCCTCTCATATTGTCTCCACCTATCACAGCAGCACTGTGGTTTGTACCGTCTCCACTCAGCCTTTTTATAGGTAGTGAGGTCATTGCTAAAACCTGGGTATCGTAAATATCATATTTCTAGTACTCACCTCGGCATTCATGCAGGTTACATTGGCGGATCCTGGTAATTCCTGCGCGTTTCAACCTCTTTTGCATTTACTCTGACCCACAGTATGGGTACGTCTATTTTTTCTTCCTTGTTTCATGACTACCAGGTATAGTCTTTTTGCTTGGATGTGATAACAAGTTTCGATTTGGAAATCCTATAATAATGTATGGGTTCGATTTTCCAGGGCTTTCTCCGGTTTTCTGCAGATATCATTTGTCAGCATGTTTGAGTCCTGGCCGTTTGCTCAGTTCTAAGTGTATCTCTGTTCCTAACTTGTCGTGAATGTTTTTGCACCTTTCCTCGGTTAGTTGACTACATTCCTGATTAACTGGTTCACAGAATCACCCATTTTTCCAAATTGGTGCATTTGTTGTTTGTTTGGGTTTTATCGTTTTTTTTCCTTGACATAGCTTGCCTTGATGGATTTGTTCTCGGCTGCCATGATGAGCGATTCTGTATCCCTCTACATGTTTCCTTTGCGTGTGCATGTATATGTCTTTTGAATTCTTTCTGCAGTCTTTTTCTGTTTCCGTTTTCCTTTCCATGTTTGCTGCGCTGCTCCTTGGTTTGCTAATTCTTTGTTTTGGGCTTCATTCTCATAATGCCATCGCTACTTGTTTGTGCATACATTTATTAGTCTGCTTTGGCCATCCAGTCACAATCTTCTATGCTAATGAGTTTTCTACCAGGTTCATTCCTCTTCACATACAGTCTATCCATGCCGTTTTTTTCTCCCTGTTGTTTCAGGTTTCTGCTGTTAAATAGATCCGTTGTCATTTTTGCACCAGCATGCATGAGTTTGTTGATCCCAATTGCACAGTTACTTTCCATATGCTACTGATATGTTCAGTTGATTCTTCAACTTTTCTACAATCTTTGCCCCCAAGAAATGGAAATGTCTTCTGTCTTTCCTGCATCATTTCTTTTAAAATTGGTATCCAGGTTTTTAATTCTGCTGTTGGAATGTCACCGATGTTTTCGTATATGGCTTTGGTTAGGGTTATTTTTTTTCTATTCCGCCGTTTATCATGTTGGTTGTGATGGGGATTCCTATTCGGGTGAGATGAATTCTTCTTTTGCAATTTTTTTTCGGATTTCAAGGAGTTCTATATATGATAGCTATCTATTCATCAGGATTTGTTTCACTGGATCAGCCAGGCGTTGATTTGATGCCACTTCAGTTACTTTTCTCCCATATTTTGATCATTCACAGATAGTTTTCTATCAAAGTATCAATACATTGATAATTTGTTGTCCACTTTCGCCCATTTACTCTTCTTGCCAGTCGTGTGCCCGCCTCAGTTTCCATTAAGGAACATGAACTGGGGTTTTAGCCAAGAGTAACTGGGTAATAGATGTGTAAAAAGCAATGTGGTTTACCGTCTCCTCCATTTTTCAACAGAGGCGTCATTTGCTGTTTGTTTGGGTCTTGTCAATTTTCACTTCGACAGTTTGTCCTGATTTGTTTGTTTTGGCCTTCCATGTCTTTTAAACTTTCCATGCAGATGTTGGTTTGAATGAAAGTTTCATACAACGTGAGAATGTTAGTGATTTTATGAGATTCATTTCGTTTCAGATGTTTTTAAATCACAAAACATTACAGCAAACTATCTGATAATTCAGTCTATTCATTCATTTCTCCACAGTTTTCATAATTGAGTGTATGATAAATCCCCTCCACAGGAGCAACCAAATGATAATAATAATAATAATAATAATAATAATAATAATAATAATAATAATAATAATAATAATAATAATAATAATGATGATGATGATGATGATGATGATGATGATGATGATGATGATGATGATGATGATGATGATGATGATAGAAGTAAAAATGACACGAATCATTACGTTTAGTCGCATTGAATTGAAAGAGCTGTTTTCACCGCTCGCCCTTACATTTGGCCAAACGAAATCTTTCATTCATTATATATATATTTATGCCGAATTCACTTAATCTAATGTTTTGTGAAAATCTTTTGAATCATCAATATTTCTTACCAGAATCAATTACTTGAAATATTTGGATAGAAAATACTCACAGTTTTAGTTATTACTTTGTTTTTCCAAGCAGCAGCCAAATGTCGAAATCTCATTATAAATGGAATATCTAAAGCGAATAAATGATTTGACGCATCTCTCTTATAAATTCAACAAGTTATGAACAGCCAACTATCTAATATACTTCTTGCAATTAACCGATAAAAAACATAAACTGAATTGTATATTGCCATACTGACCAAAATCTGTAAAAAAAAAATTAAAGAATATCTGTGTTAGCAGTATCTTTGTCACCTGTTTGGTATCTAATCAATGTGGTGGAAGCTGCAGAATATTTGAATTATTAGATGTTTAGGAAATCCTGCAATAAATGTACATATCATTAATTACAGGTTCACATTATTCCACCAAAAATTCATTCATCTATATTTCAACGGATAGTTCCTTATTCCAATGGCTGAAAAAGGATTAACCAACTGTATCTGTTAAGATATGACGCACAAAAAGTGCAAATCAGGTCATACAACATTCCTGATCATCCTGTATTCAGCAAAACATATGGAATCTCACACAAAAAAAAAAAAAATGTGCAAGCACATTTGAATCCGAGTCTGCAGATAATCGGGAATCTTTCTCAAAAGCAGCTCAAGTTGTCTTACTTGTTGACGCCTCAAGTGACAGACCAATCTTAGATCAAATGTAAAATTATATTCTTACAAGATTGTGTTATGTCACACATCAGCACTTCTGGCCAATGACAGGCAAATGCAAATCGATTATTTTTAGATTTTTCATTATATCTTTTGTTACTGTTATTCAATGGAATATAGCCAGAATAAGACAAATTTGTTAATGTTGTCTCCAGCAGTATTTTTCATTCTTGCTGGAACTTATTGGTTTGTCAGTATGTTAATACTGTGTCGAGATAAGTGCATCCACACACACATACACACAAATGCACACACACACACGCATATATATATATATATATATATATATATATATATATATATATATATATATATATATATATATATGTATGTATGTATTACAGTGTAATGATAACTTCAATCACCATTTGTTGTACGAGTAAAATCACTTTAATTTATTTCCATGTACTGCCAGTGCATAATGGCTTTATTAAGGAAAGAGTGTCCATGTAGGAAACGTGTCTTTGAGTGGGCGGGATCAATAATTAGTTAAGTTGGTCTGAGTTTATAAATAATTAGAATCGACCGAGCTATGTGTGAGGTCATCAGAGGACGTCCTAGTATAGAACTGAGCCGGGGAAAGAGGTCTGTAGATGATTGATGAATGTCTAAGTTGAAGTATCTCAAGTGCCAAAAGTGTCTCAAGTGCCATTTTACATGTTGTAATGGTGTGCTTTTGTGAATAAAAAGGATAGGCCGTAAAATTTGAGATCAGATATTTCTTGTTCCTGAATTTGAATGTTGTCGCTGTCAAGGAAATATCAGATGACGCGCTTAGTCAGAGGTTATAATGGATGTCAGTGTGAGTGAATTAAAGTTAGAGATAAGCTTTGATATTTAAAGTCACATTATCAAAACCCCAAAATTGAAATGGTGTCGTTGCTTGGGAGATATCATATGATGTCCTTAGTTGGGACCTGTAAATGGATGTGTATGAGGTTAAACGAACTGAATAGAGATATGGTTTGTAAGTTGTGAATAAGGGACATATTTTAGCATTCTTGGGAGTCGATGGCGTCTGACGGTTGGCCTGATCTTGTGCATTGTCAATTTATGTTGTTCGATGGATCTTGCTAATTGTGTCTGCATCTTAAACATAGGCCAGGTCCATAGTGATGCTTTATAAAATGACTACTGATTCAACATATGCCCACACTTAGTTGGTTTCATTATCGATCAATATAAATTGACAATATATATTTTCATACCCAGCGACAAATATCGATCCCGAACTGCTGAACCATTAGTCCTTTGTTTACTATTCACACGGACACACACGTTATCCAGCTTCAATTAAGTCATACACACGTTTGCACACATACCTCCTGTGAAGCCAAAGCATCCTGTTTTTCGTTTATGAATAGTAACCAGAGGGAAGATTTTGAGATTTGATAAACTTCATAAAAACCGTTCCCTTTCTCCACTGTCTATCATCACTACCATACGTATGTGTGCGTGTGTGCGCGCGCGCACGCGTGTGTGTGTGTGTGTGTGCTTGTGTGCGTGTGTGCGTGCGCGCAAGTAGCAAACAAGGAAACATGAGTGTGCATATGTTTATTTAGTTGCATGAATTTCAAATGCACGCTTCAAGAAATTCGTTAACATGTATGCATAAGTCGATAGCTGGACAAGAAACTGATGATCAGTGATCATGGGCAATTCCCCTATAATTCTCCCGTGTGTGAAATACAATGGATCCTCCAACAAGTGAAGACTATTAATGATTAAGAGATTGAGATAGTTTTGTCTGGATTGCTTCCATCATTTCCAGGACTAAAAGTATAACAGTATACGTAATCAGTCAGCTTAAAGAGACCGTCTCTATAAACCCTAATATATCTCAAGGATATCCGTACGTTATTTCATACAACTTAAAGACAAATGAATGTATCCGAAGAAATCAAATAAAAGTGTTCATATGATTGTGTTGTGATATGCTAAGAGACAGTAATGATCTTCCTTTTTAATTTTGAAATCAAATGCTCTTACTTTTGTTGAAAAAAAATATCCAGACTAGCTTGTATATTGACTAATTGAGATTTAAATGAGTTAGTGGAATTACTAACATTCAAGCTCTGGTAAGCATTACCAAATTCATTTTGTGCTATGTTGCCTGGAAAGTAAAATGATGTGTTGGCCGTGTGGTATATACTGTAAACCCTCACCATGACAAATAATTTGAGGGAGGGATGGTTGTCAAATCTGCAACTTCTTTATCTCGTTTGGTAAAAAAGAAGAAGGTTTGTTTTTTTCAGAGCTTTCAACGAAGATTATTTGATAAATCCTAAGGCAGTTCGGTTGTTCTCAGTTTTATTTTCGATCTTACCTCTTTGCATGAATGTTGAATGTTACATACAAATCTATAAAATCATTAAAATGAAGAGTTGTTTAATATCTATGTCATGATGTTTCCACTCAAAAATTGAATTTCATGAAAAGAAACAATAGTAAGCTTTAGATCTTTTTCACTAGATAGTTTCAGACTTTTTCTGAAAAATTCAACAATTTCTCAAGCTGAGAAACATATTATAAGAGCCCAACAAAATGTGACGTATGGATTTCCAAAGTTCGGAATGCTTGAATAGCTTTCACTTTTCACCATTTGTTTACTCACCTGAAACTAAGCATGTAAGTATTTTTTCATTCACTGCTTTTATTCCGACAACAAATTATTAGCCTCTACCGTTCATGTATTAATTAAGATTGAAGAATCAACAAGCAGAAAAATACGTTTACATAGAATCCTAATGGTTATTTTTTCTAAGTATGGAGTTAATGTCAGAACTAAATCATTCTTTCCAATTTACAACTGCAGTTAATTAAATGCAATGTAAATGACGATTTTTAATAGGACATTATTTTCATAATTCAGTTTATTTGGAATTTGATAGTAAACTTAAGTGAAAATTCCGTGAGAATTGCCAACTAGTTATTTAAAACAGCATGTAATTTACATTCAGTTTTGTTTATTGACACTGAAAAATGTCGTGTTCCGGGCGGTTTTTCCAAATATCATTATATTAGAACGAAACAATTGTATTCATTTACATGATGAAAAGTGTTTGTTCTGTAAATCAGAATTCAGTTAGGATTGATCCACAAGATCGTTGCAAGGGTTACTGCTGTGACATGTTTAGGATGTAATGATCCCTGATACTTCACCCTCCTCCAAGCATAAAATAATCTTCAAATATTGGTTTAAGTATTAAAATCACAGCACAGTTAGTGTATCCTTGGAACTAGTTTTTTCTATGTTTAATCATTCTTTATACTGAAGCTACGATGTAATGAAAATTACACTAATATTTAAAAACTAAACTCGATACAAACGTTGATATTGTATTCTTAGGACTAATTACTCCTGTAGTAGGACCACGGCCTGATAAGCTATAGGATACGTGACCACAATATCGTGATTGAAAGTGATTTTGGTAATTCAAACAAGGACGAGAGAGAAGATGATTTTTACACAAAGTAAAACAAGATGCACCACGATTTCCAGGGACTCAAATGCCTGGAGAAAGGTTACAAATAAATTAATGCCATACGGTAATTTGATTATTGAGCCATAAAAATCATGAACAACTAATATGAACGTATCATTTGGATCCCGGATTTCTAAGAATTCGGACATTTAATCGAAAATCAAATAAATTCTATCAAAAAGAACATGATTATTTACAATATCTATGATATATGGTCACGTGTAATCATAAAACATCAGGTTGCCAATTTTTATACATATATTAGACTATAGGGCTGTCACCTGCATGTATATATGTGTGTGGTCTGCATATACAAGTTAGGCTTTTTTTTTTACTTCCAGAAAGGACATCTGTGTTGGTCATGTTGCAAACACGGTGAATGAAATATCCTAACAAATTCATGATAGTCAGCACGGAGAGAAATATAGAAAAACATAGCAGCCAAAAAAAAAAAAAAGAGATATAAAGTAGGGTTTCAGGTTGTATGCTTTATAGTTTTGAGCAAAAACCTAGGCATGAACATCTTTGGGGTGAGATGGATGAATGGAAGAAGGAAAGACCTCAGTTTGCCCCGGTTCTCTTTCAGGCATACAAGTCTTCTCACTAAGGTGTGGGGTACAAGATCAGGAGAGCATCTAACACGGCTTATGCTGGCCTATAAGACACCCTCAAACTGCTTTACTCAGTAAACCGGTGGCGTTCATTGGTTACATGCAGCCATGTGATCTCTTCGGGCCAACTATTCCATTTTTTTTCCACACCAGAAAAATCCATAGATTAGTCAGATCTTTGACAATTTCTATACATTGGAAAAAGAACAAGACCCCTGACATTCAAATTACATTGGCTTCTTCAAAGGTCTCCTGAGGTCAAGTTCATTCTGGGTTTCTCGTCTCTGTGGCTGGAGATTTTAGATATCACCGTTTGGTAATGCAGTATACACATTCAGCCAAATCATAATTAAATGAGACAAAGAAGTCAATGAAGTCTAATTATGTTGTGCTTCTATCCCTGCCCCCAACTTATATCACAAGATTACTTATAAAACATATCCAGAATATTCAGTCGAGTTTAAAAAAACACTTCCGACTTTGAAATGATAAAACAGAAACAATAGCGTTTAGATATGGAAAGAGAATTTTGCCATTCATAAGAAAGAAAAATCAGTAGTGAATCTTCATTGAAAGCAGCCCAGAACAAGGGAATGAGAAGTAAATTTAACATATCGGTTCAAGAGAAATACTCCTGAATGTGAACTCCAATGGACTAGGAACAGTAAAATCATCCAATGATCTGAAGCCAATTTTTTTTCACTTGTGCATCATACAGCAAAGGATAGAGTATCGGGAGAATATCCCTGCAAAAAAAGACGGATAAATCATTTCTGATTTTTTATCATCCACCAAAGCGTGGAAAACAATCTAACCATCTACTTTCAGAAAGAAAGATAGCGATAAGTAGTCCATGTTAGGCGTACAATAAGTTGCATTTTCTTTAGAATTTAAAAAAAAAGCATCTTCACACTACTCCTATTGAGGTTTGAGAGGCAAATAAGAACGGAAGAGAGTACATCCTTGCAGAAAGAGGCATCACGGTTGAAGATATGTGAGTCTTAAGGATGCGTCCTGAGATTAATGAGATGTAAAATTAAGATAAACTCTTAAATCAAACGCAGGAATATGTTCAACATCAAGTTGCAACCACATGTTGGAAAAAAACAAACTCACCCGTCCATTCAAACTGATCAACAGATACGATCTTTTTTCAGTGAACAACATGAGAATATCTCAGAGCTTAACAGCAATATAAAAACCTCTATAACAGTAGTCATCAGTAAGTTTGAGTCAAAATCTAGAGGGAACTATGACGGAGAAAGTAGGCCACTACATACAACTCGGTCAAGTCTCCATGAAGTCATAAAAAGAAAAAAAACTAAAGCAAAGAATCGCACTAGGATGGTAAGCTTTCGGTAGTGCAAGCTGAACTTTTGAGAACATGAAGATCCAAATAATTCTAAAAAGAAGGGTATACAACAAATATATCCGACCAATAATCCCATATGGAGCAGAAACGTGGAATCTAACCAAAAGATTTACCCTCATACTGAGAAACATGGAACTTGCGAATGAAATAATCATGCTCAAACCAACATTGAGTGATCAAAAGTTAGCAAAAAATATTTAAGGAAAGACAAAAGTCCCAGATATAATAGAAACTGTTAAAAACTCAAGTTGGACTCGTTGCAAGAGTGTCAGACAACCACTGGTCTTACAAAGATGATCCCCAGAGATCAGGTGCGCAGATGTGTCTGACAGAGAGTAAGATGGCATTTCGAGCTAGATAAATTCAGAATTTACAAGCTCCGATATGCCCATGATAGCAGAATCTGGGGGGAACTTTTGGTAAGTTTAAGTTCAACGACGGACGCTAACAGACTGATGATGATAATGAAAGTGGCACCCGATTTGTTTCCTTTCAAATAGATGCTAGACATACCGAATACTCAGGTATAATCGTCGAATCTTCTGAGCCATACTTTTGTCCAGGTTTTCAACCTAATGGGTTGATTCTGGTTATCCACAAGTTTATCCTTCTATTTCCTACTTACAAGCGGCTGTTTAACTCAGTGGTAAGAGTAACGCTACGTTTGAAAGGCTAAAACTTGCTTTTGCAGATTCGATTCCAGCAGCAGCCAAATTTTCTTCAATTGTTTTTTTTATTCATGCTGCTTTGGCCAAATGATGCAGTCATGGTGTTATAACAGGAGATCATTTCGAGTAGAATTTTCAACATATAAAACATATTTATAATATATATATATATGCAATGATATCAAGTGTGTGTGTGTGTGTGAGTGTGTAGGTGTGTATATATAACAATCATCTGTAGATTTACACTCAAACATGTACTTTTATTCATTTCCCACCTCATCTTTATGGATTGATATCACACACACACACACACACATACACACACACACACACACGCATGTTTGTTATGTCTTATAATCAGTTTATTTATATGCATGCTCGTAAAATAAATTCTGTCGATAGTGATTGGCGTATTCACGTTTTTCTGCATATGTGTGTGCGTTTGTGTGCTTGGTTCTGCGTAAGTGAATCCCTCCAATAATTTCATCCTAATCTGGTCTTTGGTCAAGTTATTACACTGGGTTCCTGCTTGGTCGCACATCACACCATAACAGATTTACGCATGGATAACGTGCTGCAGGGTTTGAAGTGCTAGTGTCTTGCAAATAAGTATCGATCGCCCTAAAGAGATTGTAATATCAACAGATTGGCTCAGCTGTCTTTTTCCTCATCGGAATCCATTTAATATCTTATATCTGATGTCCCGCTCGCGAAATACTTTGTTGTCTCCCTTAGTTGTTTAAACTTACCATTTAGTCTCGTTTTCTGTTCCCAACAGGCTAAGGCAAACAACGACCTACATTTGCACCCATCCAAAGGCGTTGAGTCATGAATTTTTAATATACATGACCGGATATTTTCGCACCTATGTTTACACTGTTTCATGAAGAATTAATGAAACATATAAGATTACGTAAATGATTGACACTCCCACGTCCAGTACGTGGGTAAATTGTTGTTTTTTTTTCTAATGATGCGAAAGAAGTCGATTGAAACTTTGTGAAAGTAAGCTTCCAAATTTTGATTTTCGAATAGTCAAGATATTTCCATTTGAAGATATGCTTTGAACAATTTTCTCTTTCTCATTTTTTCGATTTATTTTTAAGCAGGATAAAATTATGGTTTTTAGATATCTACCTGATTGAAGCACACCTTAGGATTCCGACTATTCAATCATTAATTTACACACGACATACTCACACCTGAAAAAATTACATGCATGCATGCTTGCACACACACACACACACACACACACACACACATATACATATATATATATATATA
>OY735199.1:57042145-57187145 GCA_963457665.1 Thysanoteuthis rhombus | reverse complement strand
AAAATGCATATATTCGTGTATTCAGATAAATTAATGTCCGTAGATCAATGATGAAAAATACTTCATATCACACAATTAATATTTTTTTCCAACCATCATATCCTCCCGTCTCTATTAATCATGAAATTCAAACAGCTGAGTTTCCAGTCAATAATTTAGCTTGGATAAGGGGTTTTTGATATATATATATATATATATATATATATATATATATATATATATATATATATATATATATATATATATATATATATATATATATATGTGTGTGTTGATAAAAATAACTATTAGAAGGGGGAAAGGAAAATTTCAGCTTTTTTAAAAATCATTCTGAAGGCATATTTCAATGAATTTTGATGAAGACCTGGCATCTTCTTCAAAGGAAAATATTTTCAGCAGTTCACAGGAAAATACTGTTTATATGTTTGATTCTGAAAAAAAGAATGGGAATATTTCTTTGTTGTTTGTTTGTTTATCTGTAGCTGATGGGAAGTGTTCGTATCTGTGCATATGAGCGTAACATTGAAATGAGTTGGGTCTTTAAGAGGCAGAGTCAGGGTGTGTTTGTTTCCTTTGTCTGCGAGTGTTTGGTTTGTCTTAGAGCAAAAGAACCTCAAAAGAAGTTCATTTTCTATTACATTCATGTAAAATGAATTCAGTAATATGCGTTTATTTTCTGAAAAAATTCACTATGAGAAACTACACTTGTATTCTAAGATCTGCAGGGAACCACATCTCGTTCCCATCATCATACAAAGATGCAAAGAAGCAGACGAACAAAATGAAACAAAATTACGTTGTTTAATAGTTGCAATTTCATGATATTTACATGCAACAATCTATCCGCGCACGATGTCTTCATGGATTAGGGTAAACGCAGCCAGATTTTTAGCCATTAAATTTGAATAATTGATGAATTAGTTTGAGATAGGAAAAAAGTATCATTTTTTACTTTTCACAAAAGTCAAGTCCTTGGCTTTAGGTACGATCCCAGTAATCCCCAAACAGGTGATTCCAACCCTTCATAGGAAAATACATCGTATGGTGCGAAAAAATAGATGCTGACCCAGCAAATTTTCGTAAATGTGTTAGTTTTCTGTTTTTATTTTCACAGAGATATTGAAACACATTCTGTCATATTAATGAACCTAACCAATGCCGTAGAACAGTCTCTCTCTCTCTCTTTCTCTTTCTCCCTGTCTCTGTCTCTCTTTTATATATATATATATATATATATATATATATATATATATACGTATATATATATATATATATATATATATATATATATATATATACATATATATATATATATTATTTCTTTTATAGATTCGCCTGTCCTTCAACAACGCAATAAACATTCATTTTGATCATTATAATAATTTTGACCGTTATCTAAGAAAGTGATAAAGTATCTTTTAGAAAAGACCCTTTTTCTTCTGATTTCCATCATGTCTACCATATTCTTCAATTTCGTCCAACTTGATCATGTGTCTAATATAGCAGTTAAAACAACGACAATTGGCATGGACCATTTTACATTTCAGTCCGTTGATATAGCATATGCACGTCTTTGAATTTCGTAAAAATACTTTGCATTTTTTTCTCACGAATACAAGTAAATTTTCTGATACATCAAACTCATCATTCATGATTGGTTCCATTTTACACCACTTTCTATACCCTGATCAATAGGTTTATTTCCGATTACATCAACGTCTTTTACTGAATAATATGCGAGAGAAAAACCCGTGTTTTGCACAACTTCACATTTAAAATCATGATTTATGTAGACCTCAAACTTAGAAAAGAACTGTTGAGCTTTTTTTCCATATATCAAAGCGAGGAATCCATTTCCTGTGGATTTCTGCAAATATATCAAACCACTCTTCGCATAATAAATATGACCAGCCGCAGCAAAAAAGTCAAAAATATTTGCAAGAGCGCTCAGTTTCATCTCTCTCTTGTTCTTTACGCTTGCATAAATCCTTTCACACTATCAATGTACATTATATGCTATAAGGAAAGGATAGTTTGGCCGTCGTTGTGGTCAAAGAAGGCATTTTTTTAATTCCATAGGTGCTTGGAATTTTGCTTGGTGCTCTTTATCTATTTGCTGCTATTGCAAATTCTATCTGACATCAACTGATCAAAGATTTTTTTGAATTTTATCGAATTCAAAATTGGCATGTCTTTACTTGAGTCTCTTTGTTATCATGTCCAACTTGTTCTGTCAGTTACTTCTCCATTTTCAGGGATGTCAATGCTCTTCTCTTGCTCTATATCTTTATCGGTGTTGATTTCACTGACTGGAAGCATCTCTTTTATGACAGACATCTTTCAGGAAGCGTTAACTAATATATCCTTGGAACTCTTGATATGGCTTTCCAAATCAACCTGTACCACACTGAATTCTTGCCATAGACTTTTTGCCGAGTGTCAAAACCCTGCAATCAAGTCATCAATGCTACCCTCAAAGAAGAGATTATCAGAGTATGCAATTCTTCGCCTGCACACACTATTCATTGATTTGGCTAAAAAAAGGGAAGCTGGTAGATTGGGATGTTGGTATGTTCAATTCGTTTGATTGATCTATGTAAGGAAGTATAAAATAGATGCAATAGTTGTCAACTGGATTAGGATCGAACGTTGGGCCGTTGATTTAGGAGGTTGCTTTCCCTGAGAAACAAGCTACATGAACCAAAATCATTAGGGCCACGATCGTCCAGCTCCATTAATGAATACTGCTGACTCGTGAGTGCATTGTTTTCATAGAAAAGCGTGGTGATAGACGTAAAATGATTAATATCAATCAAATTATTTTTGAGAAATCATAGCTGTTATATTAGAACTCTTTCAGCTACACCCATATCGTATACCTTCCTGATCTGTTTAGGTTTCCTAATCGGTATATCTCGGATTAAATGATTCCCTCTTACTGCCATATTTCTAATACCATCGAATATACCCTGTCAATCTAATGTACAAATGTCATGTTCTTTTTCTGCATCCCATTTCATGGGAAAAAATACTGAATACAGTACAGGGGATACATTTAACATCCGTCATTCTAACAATCGTGTGTTTTAGCACTGTTTCCAACGTCAAGTAGATTACAATGTGGAGGTTTCATTATAAAAACAGGAGGTAACGTATAAATCACACTGCATTATCCACACACTCAAGATGCTCTCCATTTGATCTTAAAAATAGTACACAAGTTGTGCATAAACGAATGACCATACCAGTGAAAGAATTTACTATGTGAGGAACTTTTCACGATTAAGATATCAATTTTGAAGCCATATACAATCGATGGAGCAATTTTATAGAAAAAAAAAACAGCTAAATTTAACTGCTAGAAAAAGTAAATTTGTTTCACTGACGTTGTGACTGATCAGCGTTGAATCAAGGTGGAGAATTCGAAATGTTGACGATGTAGTTTTGAAATCAACTGTTTTTGTTTCGTTACATACTTTTACTTTTGCACGGATGAAGGATATCCTTGAAGTATCGGGTCTTTTCTTCTGTAATTCTGCATTACATAAAAGTGTGCCCCGTTTGGCATCAAATTTGCTGATGATGTATTTGCTCCCATATTGATTTATTTTGATGAAATTTTAGTTATATACATATATATATATATATATATATATATATAACCCGAGACAGACAGAGTATTATATTGTGAGACAATCGAGACCAATTCAGGAAGTACTAGCTCTGCGACGCCCACGAAAGAAAGTTGAGGCGAAACCTGGGTAAAGTTTAACGACACACATTTAGAAACTGATATATATATATATATATATATATATATATATATATATATATATATATATATATATATATATATATATATATATATATATATATATATAATCATCATCATCATGCATAAAATTTCCAAGAATACTTTTCCACGTCGGCATTATCTTGAATAAAAAATCTATATTTCCCAGCGATAAAAACAATCGCAGTCAACATCACTAGTTGATCTTGAGAACAAAACTCATGGTTATATTTTATGACATGAAGAAAGACATAAATGTTCATGTGTCTGTAGAAGAACCAATTGTCTTACCAGCGAAATTACCTTTAACTGTTACGGACAAAAGACGAAAAACAAAAAAATACCAGTATTCATTATATATGTATGATACTGGGAAACGTTGCTTAAATCAGCATATTCTAAATATACATACGTGTAGTTGTTGGGTTGAATTATGAAAAGATAATCATATTCTGAATATCGATTTATTATTCTGCCACGAGCCATATCAGTATAGCACTGAATTCTATATGTCATGAGTTATCTTACCTAAATCTTATGTCCATGTACATACCGCGGTACTGTTATTCGCTAACAATACAAGTGACTGGGTTTCATTTCAATCCTAGGAAAAGCTGAAGGATTTAGAGAGGTTTTAACTTCAAAAAGAAATCATCGAAACGCCGATTGGTAAATGATACATAAAAACTGATAACTTAAGTTGAAATGGAACTTTATGCCAATTCTTATCAGAAATCTGGACATCACTTCTCAAAAATAGAAAAAAAACTTGTAAAGCAACTTTAGTACAGATAACAAGACACAAAACTGAAGATAAATATCCAAGCATATATAATGATAAATGCTGATTTATTTTGTAAGCATTTTGTGTCTTTTCATAAAACTTCATTATCATCAAATTCTCATCGCATCTAATCTAAATCATCTATTTATGTATGCGTGCAATGAAACATGGTGTTTTACAAGACATAAATAAACAATATTGAGTGTAATATGAATAAACAATAATAAATCATTGACATATGTTACTTGTTTTATGGAAATCAACTATTAGGAAATTACTGAAATCTAGAAACAACCAGAATGCGTCTAAATCTAGATGAAAAAATCTGAAGTGTCAACTCGAAATTTAGTCACTATTTCGATTACCTATTTTAATTTCAGCGTTTTTGTGACCAAGTCTTTCAATAGTTCCTTTAATGATAATTTTCACACGTATGTTATTCTGAATCAACTTTTTTAAACGATGTATCATAATTATTTTTTGAATATATAGAGATAATTCTCAGATATTTCTTCAAAAATTGTTATAGCTGCTAGAAATAGAATTTACACAAGATAGCTGATCAACAATCCTTCTTGGAAGAAAATATTCCATATATATAATTGCGGTTCGTCAGGATATTTATGGATAATAATATATCCTTATTTCTCAATTTGTGACAATTTTTAAAAAAATTTAGTCGTAAAAAACTATCAAATCCACTTCATATTCACGTAACATATTTTTTTTATCTCTCTCTTTGAGATGTATAGGTATGTATTCGAACACATATGTCCTACATCTCATAGTTTGCGCAAATCATTTTTAGATGAACATTTTCTTCAATCAATGTTCTTATTAGGAACACAAACAATAAATTTAAGATCGGTACTAGTTTCAGGCGTTTTCATCATAGAAATGTTGGTTTGTTGTCAAAAGTCCGTCTGCTCTATGGTCCAAAGGGAAAACCAATGAAAAATCGATGAAATGTCAGATACGTATTAAAATGTTTCGAAGCTGTGCCAAATTGCAGCCGAAATAATGGGGAAATCAAAAATAATTTTTTTTCCTTGCCTACTTTTACGAGACAGTTGAGCCAGAAATACATTGATGACGTCAGACAGGGCCACTATTATGAATATAAGATTGGTCTCATTTGCAAATAGCTTACTTGCAAAACATACTTTCTTATTTGGAATGAACGCAATCCTTTTCTAGAAAATCGTAATCTAAAACTTCCTGAGTCATGAAAAAGAAGTCCACTTAAAATAGCCTATTAACTGAGAATCAGGGCATACCTGCAATATTTTTCTACGGGAAGTTATCCCTAGTCTTAAGTGATGAACAAAATGTCCATGAGCGAATCATAGTTATATTGCAAGCATTATACAGATGTATATATACATATATATATGTGTGTGTGTGTGTGTGTGTGTGTGTGCGTGTATATATATATATATATATATATATATATATATATATATATATATATATGTGTGTGTGTGTGTGTGTGTGTGTGTGTGTGTGTGTGTGTGTGTGTGTTTCCTAAATATGAAGCGATTTTCATAGGAAAAATTCTCGGTATTCAAAAGAAATAGCCTTCAGTGGTTGTCAGACATGTTTGTATTTGAAAATCACTCGTCACTTTCTACATCTATCTCATTAGCTTCCATCTCATTTCTGTCTTTGTTTCCAATTTATATCCGAGTTCCTTCTCCTGTGTTACTTGTGATATCTATTGTTCCATTTTTGGATTCAGAATTCTTCTTAGAATGCCTTGTGTTCGTTCTTTTATTCTTCACTTTCCTGTTACAAAATATGCTCATGCAAGAACAAGGCCAGTAATTCTGTAGTAAGAATGGCACCCAATAATCTAAATAAAATTCAATCATTTAAAAGATTTTTTCCATCATTACCAGAATCCTCTTTCTTGAGACAAAAGCAGTTGTTTCTCTCTACCTCTTATGCATCGACTGCAGCATGTTCATCTGCAGGGTTATCAAACCATATTCAGATGACAAGTCTGAAAACAACAGCTTTTTTGCATTGGTGCAAAGCAAATACTCATATTTGAAAAACAACGCAGCTAACTTGTATGTGATGATTCTCCCCTTTCGGCTAGATCAAACGGACACGCCATCGTCCTACATGAACGAAATGGTGCCTTGTGACGAGGTAAATCACCAACTTGCATTGATTATACAAACCTGGTTCTAACAAGTGACGTGTATGGTGGCCCTCTCAGAAAATACACATTATATACAGTGGAAAGTGTTTAGCAGGATAGACATTTCTCAGAGGAGAGCAAAATTACAGCAGATCTCAACAAATACAAAAACAGACGAACTTTGACGGAACGAAGAGAAAGAAAGAGGTGAAATGGAAAAAAAAATGAAGAGATTAAAAAATAGTGTAGCAACCAAATTATGAAAAAGAGATCGAAGCCATATAAGAACAAAAAATGTGGAACAAAAACGGTGCTTATAGTTAGAAGAATAACTGGGAAGAATGGAAAAATAAATTTAAGAAAATAACGGCAAGGACAAGAAAACAAAACAAAAAAACCATAAAAACTGAACATATTCATGATATACTTCTGCCAATCGTTTTCTATTGCGGCAGAATTTTTTCTTCTATCCTCTGACTGAATGCAGTGAAATTTGTCCGACTTCTTGCGATTTATGAAAAGTGTTTATTGAATTTCAAAGGTCTTCTGTGCCTGAGTTTTCATGTATACGTTGCAATATGATTTCTCCTGATGCTGTACGGATTTTTGCTTCAGAAGATAATTCCACTACTAAGACCATGAATGATGGGTCAGAATGTGCGTTAATTTTGCTTCTTTGGGAATCTAAATTAATTTCCTGTTCATGGAAAATCAAGTGAAGCCCCCGATTAGCGTCGGCAGGAAATAATTGACATTCATGTTTTTAGGGAAACAAAGACATTGATTATTTTTCAACTTTATCTTTGGGCTTCTGGACTTTTTTCCTGATATAATCTCAGCTAAAGTGAGCTGATGCAATGAAGGACCTTAAATGACAAAATTTGGATCTTTTTGCTTAACACAAAACAGACGGCGTGGCATTTGAAATCTGATATACTCTTAAAATATCGGAAGGTATAGCATCAATGATTGTGTTAATGGTATAATACATATGGAATCCAAAAAGGTAAAATAGAACGCCTTTGATGAAAATTGAATTTAAAAACAAACTAGCATGCTGTTTTTCGGGTTTTTTAAAATTTATGTTCAAAAATTTCTGAATATCAAATTGAAGTTACCATCACTTCGCTAATTGCAGTTTTATTCATGAATTTTATCATAATAAAATTCAACTGTACTATTTGTCCTTCACTGTTTCCTACACAAACAAACGAATGCTCCTTTTCCAATGATTAATTATTAAGACAGGATTGTCATATCAGCATTAAACTTAGGTAGCTGTATATGTTTTTCGTCTTAACTGTTGCATAAATGTAAACTGTTTCCTTTGAATACCGACACTCAATGCAATTCTTTGTACTCATGAAGGAAAAACCATACTTACATGAAAGCAAATTGCATAATTTTCACGTAGAGATAGCACAACGAATGGAAGGTTGTACTTCAAAACAAAAACCAAACACCGAGATGTCTTGCAAGATAGCTTAACGTTCTGATGCAGTGATGGCTGTGGTGTGCACGCATACTCTAGGCATAGAAGAATCAAATTATGCTCAATTGACCCGTTTCTTTCTATCTAAATCAAGTAAAAAGCCGGTACTAAAAGTTGCGTGGACTAAATTTGATAAGACTCCCTTTGAACAGTTGAAAAAAAACAAAAAAAAACAAACAAACAAACAAACAACAAAAAAAAAAAACAGGGCGAGAAAAAACATCTTGAAAACATTTTTTCGTTCACACCAGTCATTTGTATCTCTAAGTCTTCAGGGGAAAATGCAATTGAGGAGGAGACAAATTAAGCGAAATGTTTTATCTTAAAAAAAAAAGAAGAGAGATGGGTAGTTGACGTTGCTTTAGTACACGAAATAGTAAATTACATTTATATATAGTTGCCTACCTAACAATTATATGCATGCCTACGCACTTATAAGGCCACAGAGGAGTCACAAGTATAAATGAAGCATTCACTCGTGTGCATGCATACTGATGCTCATATACCTGCATGTATGCATGCATACACTCTTGTATATCTATCTGTGTGTAGATAGTTCGAATGTATAATCATGTCCCTTTTTTCAAATTCAAAATGGTGGCCTGATTTTTTTCAAAAACTCGATATATTCAAAGGCATAGGCACCAATATGGTTGCATGCATATATACTTGAATATAAATTTGAATATTATTTTATAACAGCAGTATTTCATAACATTTTTGTTTTTTTGAACAAGAAAATAAATAGCTTCTACACAACTCAGTGATATCTGATTGAAGGAAAAAAAACAGCAAAAAACAGAAAAGCACTATCATGACTAATTATAACATCTTTATTTCTGTTACATATTTAGTTTATTAGCTTACAGCCACCATTAGTCCTTGTGAGTCAATCATTGATGAAATTATTGTGACGGAGACAATATATGTTGCGTGTGGCCAACTCAACAATCCAGTGGGCCAAGCATCTTCGTTGTATTCAGTCTTTGACAGTCCATCTTTGAACATACATTTTCCCAAAGATTTTCTAGACCTCTCTATCGTGGGCATTACGGAACAATTACTTTCGGTTCCTGTCGTTTTCGAGTGCATTCCTGCAATTTCTAATTGAACCGTTCACATGCAGGCTTAAGTCATTCCATAATCCCTGCCCTAGTGGATATATGTATATTAGGAATTGCAGTTTACCAATAGATACTGGAATCAATTCCTGGATCCATAAACTCGATGTAAAAGTGCAGAAACGGCATCGTAAGCATAAATGAATTGAAAAAGCAAACTAACAGAGGAATTAGCTGCAGGATATCTTCGAGAATGTATAGCAAAATGAAGATACAATGTTTATTCATACACGACTGATGATTGTTGACGAATTTCATTTGTATCAGAAACTAGACATAAAATTCTTTCCGAGTGCACATACATAAAGATATGATTCAAATTATATATATATATATATATATATATATATATATATATATATATATATATATATATATTCTTGCTTGTTGTAAGTGGAATTGATATTGGGTTAGATATGTCTCTCGTTCACACTCTCCAAAAATACGCACACACACACACGCACATACACACACACAAACTCACACACACACACAAACACACAAACTCACACACACACACACACACACAAACACACAAACTCACACACACACACACACACGCACATACACACACACAAACTCACACACACACACAAACACACAAACTCACACACACACACACACATATATATATATATATGTATATACATTATAATTGCATGTATACTATATGATTGTGTGGATTGTGAATTATGGCTATATTGTGAGCACTATGTGAGGTAATGTATATACATGTATATATATATATATATATATATATATATATATACATATATATATATATATATATATATATATATATGTGTGTGTGTTTGTGTGTATGTATGTGTGTATGTGTGTATGATATAATTGTGTGTATGAGCATGTGAGCGTGCATACCAAGTTGTTATCCGTCGGAATCCATTGAGGGTAAATGTCTCGTGAAAGTGAGATGTAGGAAGTAGAAAGCAAAAGAGAACAAAACGAGTGGGGGGAGCTAGTCCAACGTCACAGGCAGCTTCGAGCAAACGAAGTTAGAGAAAAAATTCCTATTACAGCAAAAAGCAGTAAAATCCAACTTAATCCAGTCAGTTCCGACGCGATAGATTCCTGCGATTCTAGACCTGAAGACGACAACACATCAGTCAGACTGTTTGCATTCTTTTCTGTGTAAAATCTTGTATCGGGTCTAACAGAATCAAAGAAAGCATGAAGAAAAAAAAAGAAAGAAAGCGGAGTAATCGATTGCGCTGCTCGATTCTGAACCGAAATTTGTTTACGACTCATCCTTCCTTCTTGCTAATTTGTTTATTCATTTATTTGTTGTTCCTCGTTTTAGTAACACTGATTTACTTACTATAAGACGTTTGAACTGCAAATCTCATCTTTTCCTTTATAAATATTATGATAGACTAAGTCTCTGGCGTCTTGTTATCTGTAACGCAACACTCTGACACAGGGGCGTTTACTTTCTTCGACCTTTTCTGATGATTTTCTTAGAATAGTTCTGTCATTCTTGATTCAATTATTTTTTCATGTTCAAATCCATTCTGGTATCATGATTCTTTGGAACATGATTCAATTTCCCCTAAATCTGCATTTAATAAATGAGGAATGGAATATAATCAATATTTATCCGTGGACCGATGAAAATCAGGCCGCCTATTTAAAGTCTACGGGCATATACTAACAGCACAAGAGAAGTTAAAACTTATACATATATATCTACACACATTCCCACAAAACTATTATTTACATATAAATAGGAACTTTCAACTAGGATCAGATTATTGATCCTCAGCCCTTTGCATTGGACTAAACTGAATTGTCCCTTTCCTCCTGGAAGACATTTTTTCAATGAGAACTGCTGTTGTGTTTTGGTTACAAGCTCCCCAAAGCAAAAGAAAAAAATAAATAAATAAAATGAAATGAGATTGAGTTGGAGTCTCCCCGGTAGTTTTTTTTTACCCTATTCTTATCGGCTTTTGCAATGATGAAAATAAATTGAAATTAATTGGAAGGAAATATTAGTTAAGTATAGATAAAACTGTGATTAATCTTATAAAAATTGCTGATAATATGCAGTGTTTTAAGATTACTTTTGGATTGGAATATTTGTAAGATTCTCAAGCGTATCAAGTATTCTGGATTATTTTTAGATGAGTCCTGCAAAGTAAATATGGTATGGAAGATAGTACATTGCCGAACCTACATTATTATCGTAAAAGTAAAAATCCAGAATTCTAGCATCTGGCTACACTCGAACACCAACTTTTGACATTGAAGAGGGTTTGGCAGCAATTACAACCATGACAGAAGTACACATCCTGTATTTCTCATCAAATTTGTCGGTATCGTATCTTTCTAATATTAGTTTTTACAATGTTTAGCTTAGTGAGTCAAAAAAACAAATCGATAGAATTAGGACGAGCATATAAGTTTATGGTAAACTTCCAAGCAAACAGCATCTGAGCACGTTGTATCATCATCAGCATAAACACCATCAGTCTATTTAGCATCCGTCGTTGGACATAGTTTTTCCCCGAGAAACGTGAGACTTCTCCATCATGGGTATCTTGGAGCAATTACTTTGTGAATCTGTCGAGGTTGTTATGCTTTACTTTCCTGTCGGTCACAATTTCACGTATGATATCTGGGATCCACGTTATGAGTTGTGCTGTCAAGCAGTCGTATGGCATTTTTGCAATGTGCCCAACCCATTGCCATTCTAGATTTCTTACATTTTTTATGATGTCTTGGATTTCTATCTTGCCTCTTATATACTGAGTTGACTTATGATATCACGAAGTTGAGCATGATTTTTTCATTTGCATGTCAAATGGCTCTTAGTTTAAAAGTGGATCTTTTGGTTGAATTCCATGTTTAAGCTCGTTAGGTGACTAACAGTAAGAAAAATTGGTTATATACCTTCTCTTTCGGACTTGCAGGATTTTTGTGTTCGTGAAAGTTGAGCTTGCTCTACTGAAAGCCTGCCAATGCCAACGTAGTGTGATTTTTCGCTTTATCTCTCCTTCTTCTGATGACATCATGGAGTTCTGCTGTTCTAAGTGGATGTAATTACACCAATTTTTCAAGCTCTGCATTTTTTATATCAATTGTTGTCTCTTCGTCCCCAACATTTTTGTTATATATGGCAATATTTTTGCTGAAGTTCATACAGAAGTCAACTTTCTTGCTTGCTTTATTCAGTTCGTCTACCATTATTCGGAGATCGTGAAGGTTCTTAGCAAAAGGGGGATACGTCGTGTTCCCATTCTAGGTTTCGGAATATCATCTCAAAGCAAACCATGTTGAGTTCTAGTGAGTTGTTATCAACTTTTCTTTTTTTCCCTAGTTGAAAGGGGGCAGAGGAATGTATCTTAATGAAGGATCTACTGTCTAGGTAGATATGTTGTACTACTCTGATACACCTTGCTGATCTATTGTGACAATGACTTTGAGGATTTCCACAGAATCGAAATCATTTTTGAAAGTCAATAAAGGCTACGGCTGATGGCACCCTGGATCTTGTTGCTTTCTCTTTTAGTTGGTTCACTGAATGGAGATGGTCGATGGAGGAGTAGCTTTTCCTGACACCAGCTTGTTTCCGTGGCTGGTTCTCAAATAGCGTGTTGTTGATTCGGGTAGTGATCATTTTGGTGAAGAGTTTCTAGACGTAGTTGAGTTGGCCTCTCGGTCTGTAGTTGATGAGGGGTCTTTCGGTTGACAGTTGTCAAAGTCACGTGGGTATTGCAATATTTTTCTCACCTTTGACAAAATCATATTTCGATGTTTGTCAAATTCGATGTTTGCTTAGAAATATCACTAAGAAAACATCATCACTTTCACCAACATCCTTGTGAACAAGGTTACAATTATGATTGTACTTTAATATGAACCTATAAAAGTTGCTCTCACCAATCTGAGTTTGTTGAGAGGGATGAAAACGGAAAGTGATATTGAAATTTTTGTCAGCTAAGGCATCAAGGTAGTTATTTCAGTAGTTTCCTTCGTTTTTATGACTTTGTGGACAAAAGCTGTAATTTTGTAGCCCAGATCCTCTTGAATCCTGTAATTTTCAAAAAAAAAAAATAAAAATCCAAGTCCATCGTTTTCTTTTTTTTCTACGTATAACTCTATATTTTCTTCTTTCGTTTTTTTTTTATATGCATCGCTCACTAATATTTGGGTTATTATTTACTTCGAATCATACTTGAAAAAAACAAACAAATTAATTCAGATTCAATATCCCCATCATGTTAGCAAGACACCTTTTTCATGAAAATCCCACTGGTGGTGACAATTGAGTCACTTCCACTCTTGTATATATATTTTTGCATAAGATTATGTCATGAAGCTATTCAATACGTATTAGATTTATCTTATATTGACTATAAGAACATGCTCAGACGAATGAAACTGTTACAGATGTTGTTTTGTTGTTGTTGTTATTATTATTATTTTTATTTTTGGTTTGTACTGGTACTGTTTGTCTACATGATCCGACCATATTCGTGCGCACACTTCACAGTATATATAGGTTACTCTTGCGTCGTGTCTGTTGTTCTAATACATCTTGGTTAGTTACTATTTCCACTGGTTTCGTGGTTTACAATCTGATTCTGTCCTCTAAATTTGGAACATGCTATGTTTGCTTGTGTTTTGTCGATCTTAGTCTTAACGTAGTTTGGCATGAGGCAATATTTAGGGCTGCCATGATGAGGGATCATGATTTTCCTTCCATGTCTCTTCCACGTAGCCATGTCAATGATAGTTAAACTATGATTTTTTTTTCATTTCCATTTTGAATTTCCACGGTTAGATTTTCAGTTCCTATTTGTCTTATTTGCTACAACCACTTCTTTAACCATAAACTGTTGTTTTTTGCTCTTTGAGGGTTTTGAATAATTCCTCAATCATGAACCAATATCTGTTGATTCAAACAGGGCCCCAAATTCTTTCCTGTTGGCAGTTTTTTTTTAAGTGTTTCCACTATGACTGTATTGAATGTTCTTTCCTTTTCCTGCTCTGTTATTCCAATATAATGTTGTGTCAAAATTTTTGAGATGTGTTGTGCAAATTTTGGCTTCCCTGTATAAGTTTCCAGAGGGTATTTCTGGCTCAGTTGCAAGCCCTGTCTTCTCTCCCAATCAAATCAGGATAGAATTACTTTTCGATTCTTTTAAAACTGCGGCTCGATGTGCATTGGGAAATCCTTCATCTATATTTCTTCAGTCTACTTTTGCTTGTGTTCTTCAGGGAGATTTCTTCTGATTCAATGGGTATGTCTTTTTGTTCAGTTTTTTTCCTTCGTCAATCCCAGTGCGATATGTTTGTAAGTGAACATACGTAGGGGGGAATGGTTTTCTTGCCTCATCTTTCATCATGTATCGTTAAATGTTTCATCTTGTGATGTTTGGAGTTTCACTCTGTATTGTTCAGGGTTGCATCTTGTGTTGTTCGGGGTTTCATCTTGTGTTGTCAAAAATCCTGTCAGAATTTCAGCATTAGCATGGATTAGGTTATTGGATTCTGTCATGTTTTTTTTTATTCGTATATACTGTAGAGAGCAATTTAAATTGATTTATTAGCTTGTTTTGAATGATCCCCCGTAGAGGAACACAATGGCTTTGTTTTCTTGCTTTCCTACTTTTGAGGTTCGTATTCGGTCTATTTCCCTTTCCGTTACGATATCGATTTCCCTGTCTTTGCTTGTATTTCGGTTGGGTATGTTTTTTTTTTGTTTTTATTTACATTGTGTTGACCTCGTTCATTATATTACTTGCATCAGGGAAAATTCTATGAATATCTTGCATTCTTTTTTCCTGTAATCTTGTGGACCTTTTACAGTTCTATCTATGATATGTAGTTGATTTTCTATAAACCAGACTCTGACTTAGCGCTTCGACAGTCAATCTCTGCCCCCATATGTTGTATTATTTTTACATCTATCAGATGAATGCATTTTAGTTAACAGTCCAAAAATGATCTGTTCTTCCCTTCCAACTATCTCATTTTTCGGGGGGGGGGGCAGTAACAACTTAGTTTTTGTCTTTGCCATGAAAGGGCCCCAAATCAACATTTTGACCTGTTGTCTTACAATTTGGATCGGGAACCTGTTAGAGATTAACCAATGAACACCTGTTGATTATGACACGTAGATCTTGAATACGTATGATTGAACCTTTCGACGGGTAGATAAGCAGGTAGTACCGGGTTGTTCACATTTCTCCCCGATTTCTTAGTTCTAATGCAATAAGTGTTCAAAGAATGTTTTTCTTCAATTTTCGGAAATGCATTCCACAGCATTTGTCAATGTGTTTGTCACCACCGCAAATCCATAAAAGAGGTAACTCATTATAGTTACCCTGCTGTACCTTCAAGAATTAGAAGATTTAGTTTACATTTGAGCAGTAGTACATACAAGAATCAACAAAATATATAGTAATTACATCCAGCTAAGGCATGAAGTATAGAATCAAAACAATCATAAAAAAATATTTGCTCGCTCATCTGTATTCATCTGTACTAGGCTTCAAAATTTAGTTGACCGATATATTTGCTGTCATGTTGATGAGTTGGTTCCATAATTCATTCACCAGTATTTTTTCCATAACTATCTATGATTTGCCTTCAATTACATCAATTCTTTGGGAAAAAAAGTTTAGCAACAAATTTGGAAATTCTGATGTCTTTTTCATAAGTTTTATCTTCTGCAGGTTTTCAAGATGTAACATAATATATTATATTTAGTCATTCCTGCATACAAGAATCAACAGATTTATATTGTGTTACGTTTAGATATGACTGAAATACAGAAATGGAACAATTGAAAGAAATGATGTTCGTTTGCTCACTTGTAATGACCCCAAGATAATGAAAAACCTCTGGAGTTAACCAAGACTAGTACCGTCTTATGTGCGAGTGATTTTTTTCTATGTCCTGTGGTTTACTGTTAAATTCGTGCCATGGACAGTAAGTCAAAGGAATGCAAATCTTTGTTTTTCAACTCAAACCATATCCATCAAAATACGGGTGTAAACACTTGCCTATATATTTCTTCAGTAATGTTCTTGGTCGGGGAATATTCTTACGTTATCAATCCTTTTCACACTGATCCGTAATTACATGTTTGATCTATAATATAGAAAATATTGTAAAGACGCTATTGTTCCTGTAGCCTAACCACAATATTGTGCAATACTCAAGGGAAGATCCTCAAAAGGATTGATATCATATGATTACTGACCTAGCTAAAGTAATCACGAAGTATGATAGAGTAAATCATCGTGCGGTGCCAAGATGTAGATAAAATCCTCAAAGGCAACAGGAACTGTGCAATTATATACTCTAGACACACGTACGCGTATGTTGCTCAACATTAAATCGACTCTGTGTCACATGTTAAGCCACATTTGAATACATTTTGCATCATAATAATGTCACCGGTTTTGGAATAACACCATAAAATAAAGAACAGTTGTGAAGTGTTTCGCCGAAATGTTCTGATCAGGAAATTGCAGAGGACAATAACGAGGCAACAGCTGATACAAAGAATTGTAAATAATTAATCATACAAGTTATTAGCTGTGTTAAATATTGGGGTGATGTATTTGTATTGTGCGTGCAGTTAGGGAAAGTTGCAAATGATATACGTACAGAAAAGCATACAGAATAAAGATACGTGATCCCCACATCTCTCTCGGTTTGTATGGTTGAGTGAGAGTGTCTATATTCTTGTGTGTGTGTGTATGTGTGGAAATGATAGAAACCTCAGACACGTACACAATACACGGGAAAAAAAATTATGGAGACAGCGGGTAACCAGCAGATTTTCCTGTTTGCCAGACGGATTTGATCAGCCTATATTCAGCCAGTGGCCAATGAAACTCAAATGAAGATCAACATTGTTAAAATGGATGGTCATTTTAAAAATTTGAATACCACCGAAGTGAGTAAGTTTGTCTAACAATATTAGTATAACCTTGAGAGTGAACCAACCGATTACTTGATCCAAATATTCTTTAGTCCAAAGCAGATCCTAGAAAAAAACTTCCAAAATAGGACAACCATATTGTTCTCTTTCCTGGTTGCTTGAAAGGATCCATATAGTTTTTAACTGGTAATAAAACCTGTCTATTCAAATTCAAGTTGTGATCCTTCATTTGCACTCAATTGGTAATGTGGGTAAGCTTTTTTTGTTCGATCTTAAAACGAAACAATAAAAAGAAAATATCTTTTTCAGTTTCTACTGTGTGATATTCTGTATATAATTTTAGAAGTCCAAAATTTTGTGATTTTTTGAATTCACTTTTCCGCTCCTTCAAAGAATCGGAGTTCAATCGTACAAATGCATAACCCTACTGAAACGGAGGTTCTTTGCTGTTAATTTGGAATTCTAACATGAAGTTCTATCAAGCTGTCGCAAAAATAAAAGAAAAATTAACGTTTTACCAGCAATTACAAACAACTGGATATTTTGCATATTGTCGGAACGTCAATTATAATGTTGTTCGTATCAGAATACTTTGATTTTGTCTTCCCTGTAAATTGTGTCTGTTCAATAAGCATGAAGGATTCCATATTCATTCAAAATCTTTCTATAGAATCAAGCAATATAGGAGGCAATATAGCTTTATCCGGCTTTACCCTTGACAAATTTGACAATTACTCTTCCACAATCACTTATTTAATGCAACAATTTGACGAAGTTGAAAACTGGACAAGAGGGGTTTACTTGTGCTAGTTAGGTGATGTAATGCATTAACATGAAGAAGTTGCAACCAAAGTTTACAAGGACTCAAATACTGACAGTCATATTTTGCATACTATGGAAACGTGACGAGTTGAAATTATAATTTTTATAATGATACCATGATCAAATTACTAATTTTAGTTTAGCATATGACAACTACTACAAATGATGGACACCTATAAGGGATGAAAGTCTCTGAAATTGTCTATTTGGCTATTTTGCTAACCATCACTCCCTGATGAAGAGACACTAAAAATTAACATTGCTTTATTCCATCCCGCCCAATTTTGACAACGTCAGAGAAAAAATAAATAAAACTAAGATGAATGAAAAATTGTTCGTCGAATTGCGAACAAAGTCACTTTTTTCAAGTTGAAACTTGAAGACAACAATAAAATCGAATCAAACCTCATTTATACATTTTATCTATGGTAAGATAAATTTAACGTTGTTTCAGTTGAAGTCATGCTATCAGAAACGTAGCAACAAGATTAATAGCAGTGTAATCGGAGCTTAAGAACGAATTTGATCGATCATAAAAAAATATATGTCATTCATTAGTTGCTTATAAAGCTATTATCATTAAGATTTGTTGGTTGGTAAATAATTTGATTCCATGCTGACATTATCTGGGAAGGATCTCAAATAATCAGATAGTGAAAAAAACAAAAAACCACAACATTATTCACATATTCATGATTTGACAATTATTTGATCATCAGCAGGGCCCTAAGAGTAGGATATGGTTATTTTGTAAGCTTTGCTTAATTCTTTAACAAGTCAGAGTAGTCGGGCATCGAATGTTGTTTAACTCCTCACGGTTGTTTATTAGCGTGCAAGACGAGATCAGTATTAATTGCACTAAAGTAAACACCCAGGGAAAATAGGATACTTAAATCCATCTATATAACCATCTATCTAAAGCCTAGCTTATGTGTAAATCAGACAACTTAGTAGAGGACAATTATATTATGCCATTAGATCAAGCTGGTGAGTCAACCTACTTTTAAAATCAGCATAGATAATCACATTACCACTATTTTGAAACCAACCGATGGAGCTAGTTGAAAACATACTGTTAACTCTTCCAATCAGAATACAAGATCTACCTATCTATCTATCTATCTATCTATTTATCTATCTATCTATCTATCTATCTATCTATCTATCTATCTATCTATCTATCTCTCTATCTATCTATCTGTCCGTCTGTCTGTCTATTGCTGGATATGCACGTAATCAGCATCACTTATTTTAAAAAAATGGAATTGTTGATTGTAATTGTCCCAGTCAGTTCACACACAGTGTTTGTGACTCACTGAAAAATATTACGAGAAAAAGTATTATAGTTCCTATAAATGTTAAATTATGCATGCATATATGACAAGAAGTCCAGGTTCAAACTTATTTTTTGAATAATTCTGATACATAACAAGTACGATATGGATTTCAACAAGGGGTATTATTAGCTTGCATGTAATATTTACTTAATGGAGCTGTCGTATGCTAATACTTATGCTACAAGGCAAAACAATATGAACCTGCTTATTACACTGCTTCAGCAGGAAAAAAATATGTGGAAAGTGGAACCTGGTGATGTTTGTTTCAATACTTCATAAATTGGAGTGAAATGACAATTCAAAAGGTCACGTTGTGTACAAAAGAGACTTTTGTTCAGTTCAATTGGAGTTTTTGCCTGTTAATCCTGTCGAGGAATGGTTTGTTATATAGGATCCCTGTCTTTAAAATCACTTAATTTAATTAATAATCACTGGATCCGGCTATACATGACATGAACTCTAAAAAGGATATCGGGCTAGTTTGGTCAAGTTGAATTGATTGCTTTAGTTTCCTCCATTTGATGGCAACTCTATTAACCTTATTTTCGTCATTTTTCGATTGAGTTTGAGCTATGTGTGACGTAAGCACGAAGGATTTAGCAAGAAAAACGTTCTTCCGCTCTTTTATGTAACCTCCTCTAGTTTACAAACAAGTCCTTTGATGATAGCACGGTCCCTTTATTATAAGTTGTAATAAACCGAATATATATATATATATACTACATTTCAAGCACTTTCCATCAGAACTATTCCGGGGAAATAAAATGTAAAATGAACCTGCCTGATATTATTGATATATTGTGATTGTGGGAACTTGGTATGCTGTAATTGTATGGAACTTTGGTAAAGGAAAAGACAAAAAGGCTCCAAAATATTGTTGTATAAGTAATAATTCATTTCAACACGATGCTCATATTTATATGGAGTTATACCATTCCAAAATTGTGAATGAACAAAACATAAATGAACATTACACTATACGATGAGGATTTTAAATTTTGAAACTTTCCAGAAAGTAGGAAGATGGAGATGAACAGTAGCATTGAATTAAAGGAAGTTGATAACTATTTATAATACTTTATTAACTATGAAATGAAAAATGAACTTGCTCCATCAAAATGAATTGGATAAAAAGAATTGTCTGAGTTAACGTTTCGCTAGTCGGTTCGTGTAAACATTGAGCATATTCCAAATTTTAACCACAATAATTTTTCAATGGGGTTTATATAGTCTTCATTAATGAGAATAATGACGTAAATATCATTACGATGCCTTTACGATAAACTTTACTAAACTATTAATGTTTTTTTTAATACTGCACAGCGTATTTTCTATAATGTGATAATTTCATCGAACTTACAGAATGGAAAACCAGCAAATGACAATGGCTAACTGTGTCTATGTTTGTGTGAGGGAATCCCTGATCGTGTATATGTGTGTGTGTGTTTGTGTGTGTGTGTGAATATCATTAGCATTTAATCGATAATATATCTATAAGAATTCTGACGGCCAAGTAAGGTTAAATACACCAGTTCTCGTGCGATTGCCAGATTAAAGCAACGTCGAGCATGATAAATTCTCAGATGAATTGCCACTTGGGAATACCACGTACGTTAAACAAGACTAATAAAGCGTGACGGCTGCTTGTCTATTTCATTTATAGAAAGACAAGACAATAGAACTTGTGATATGGTAGGTACGGACTGATATGCCTGATGTCATAGCCAGTGTAAGGGGACTATCAGATTTAGAACAAAAATACATATTTGCCACCATCAGTGTTCGTTCGATATCGCTTGTGATCAGTGCCAATGTCTCTTCAATGCATGACCATTCCCCCCAGTATTCAACTTGCTTTTATTTATGTTATATTCTTGATGATTATGATTGGTTCTCAGATTTGCTAGTCTCGCAACTATTTCACAAGGCTCTTCAGGGACAATACAAATTCCACTGATAATGGCGTGTTAATGCCACCTAAAACTTATACATTTTTTCAATTTTCTGTCAAGGTTTACGTATTCATCCTGCTTTTATTCATTTTCATTTTCAGACCGTGGTCTATCATAACGGTTAAAATTTCCCTGAAAACAATTTTTCATACGCTGAATAAATCTAGCCTTTTGATAGTATTGTGCAATCTATTCCAATTTTTATATCTAAAAAAAAATCACATTCTACGCAACTCTACATTTTGGTTTATGTCATCTTTTTCCACGGTTAAATAGAAGTCGTTGGCGCATTTCCATTAAAATCGCTGTTCCCACCCATTCACTACTGGGTTAATTTGCTGAATTCACTTATGTTGTGACTTGGAGGCAAGTTTCTACTCTAACATTAATTGGAATGTTTTTATATTGTGTACCTTGGATTTGTGCACTCGTTTTCCTTTTGAAAAGAGTTTAGCCGAACCGTGAAAAACTCATACGTAAGGAATTCGTTTTGTCTGTTACCTGAGTACTCAATTGAGTGGATTTCCCAAATGAAATACCCTTAAGTCGTGTGCTGTTCTTTTTTTTTTTTAACTTAGTCTTTGTCATTATTATTATGTCTCTATTCTGTCGTGTGCTATTATTCCTTTAATTGTGCTTGTATTCTTGTCGTCCATTTTAACCTTCAAAGACACATTACGAGTTCAACGAATTTGTCACATAGCTACTTTGAACGACCTTACCTGCTTTTGATGCAGGCATGTTGTGGAATGGATTGTTCTCTTTAATAGTTGCATACCATCAGTAAAAAAGTGAAACTATTTTTTCCATTTTCTTTCTCCACGATGCAGATAATTGAAAGTGTCTGTTCAAGAATAACAAGAATAAAGAATTTGGTATCGGAACCGAAAACTGTGGGATCATTACAATAACTGAGATTCCTTGATATGTGTATTTTCTCTTTTTTCCTCAAAAATAAGAAGCATATCACGTTTTTCTTTTACTTTTTGAAAATGCTTGTACCTATTAGTTTGTGAAATATTCCAACCGAAATAATAACAAGACTCGCTGCTTTTGGGTTTGTCTCCGTTCTGGTGAAAACGTAGAAGTTTAAAAATATTCTGATTATTGCAAACTGAAAAATAAGATATGTAGATTTGTCCATTGAAGTGCACTTAACAGAAGAACATCTACATATTTTTGAATTAAATCGCATCGAGATCTGGATATTACTTAGGGCCAATTAAGATATTAACTGATGACTAGCGTCCATGGTTTACAAACACCACTTTCTGTCTAGCTCTCTCTTTCTCTCTCTCTCTCTCTCTCTCTCTCTCTCTTTTCTTGTTTCTTTCTGTCTTCCCTTCTTTTTTCCTTCGCTGCTTTCATTTTTCTTTCTTTCTTTCTTTTTCCTCCCTTTCATTGATTGATATAGTAAAAATATGATCTGTCTCTCACACTTTTATTCAATTTTTGTCCATTATCTAACAACTCCTACATTTTAGTCCGGTTGTTTGAAATATCATCATAGTTAGGTAGAAGAATTAAAAAATGTAAAGGTAATATATATATATATATATATATATATATATATATATATATATATATATATATATATAGCGAATTCCCATGAATCTGACATCGATTCCTGCGTATAAAAACTGTGAGTACAACGTAAGGGTATCAAATCTGCTAAAAATCAATTTGTACTGGAGGAAACACTATTACGAAATACAAAACAGTCCTGTCTGGAAAAGAACCAGCCATTTACAATATCTCTGGTGGCCTGTATCTAGCTTGCCAACAGATAAGAGAAACATTATGGCGGTTGCAGGTTGCGTGAATAGACACTATCCCGTGGTTTAACTCAATAAGTAATGAGACTCCAAACAGTGAGCTTGTGTAGTGAATGTTGCATTCCGAATCACTATTTTCGCATACTATGCAGGTCTTTTTGGCAAAAATTACATCATGTAGGGTTGTCATATTCATCCCCTCGTTGCAGTCCAAATTTGGATCCCCATGATTTTTGGCATCTCCAAAACATTGGTGACAGAAAGTGGCGTTGAAATTGAGATATAAGATCGTGCGATATGGTTCCCACTGAGGAAAAAGTAGAATAGACGCTCAGATGACTATGCAAGGTACCGACAAGAAGCATGGTGTCATTATTCCACAAAGCCTTCTTTTTTTGTAAATAATAAATAACTAGATAATTTTCGGACAGACCTCGTATATTTCATCCAAACTCTAAATCCTATCACCTTTATACTTTACGAAGATACAACTACTATTTCTATTACATTCTTTAACAATTTCTTCCAACGACGCAGAATCTTACAGACAATGAAATATAACGGCACCGCGTAATTTTCTTAATATCATCATTGCACTTATTTGCTGGAGTAATCCTCGTAACTGTGTCTGCTTTCCATTGATTTCAGAGAACGGACATCATAAAAAGCGCAATAACTTTCTGCAACGTAATGATTAAAGCCTTGCAAAGAAAATGTGCCATTGTATTGGTCAGTTCCAAGATTAGGCACCATACAATCTCATAATTTACAGATTGTTACTCTGCGGTATTCTCACTGTCATCTGCGCTCGGTGCAAAGGTGTGCGTTTTATTACCTCGTCTCATGGAACTGTAATTTCTACAACAGTATTTGTTAATGCATTAAGTAGTCGTCTGGTAACATTCAGGGGAGTTCAGTAAGCATTCTTATCTTCCGAAGAGATGCAACCTTTGAAGGAATTCGCAATATACCTCTGCCGCTCTTTTAGGTTCGTATCAAATAAGAATATATGATTTTTTCTATAGCTGATATTCAAAGTATTATCTATTATTAGCGTGGTAGATGTGTGCGGTAAAAATCCAAGATAGTGTTTCTTTCTTTTTTTTTTTTTTTTGATGTCACTTTCAAAAAGTGTAAATCAGTGCTCAACGAAACCCTTGATTGGTATCGTTGGGGATGCTTTGAATGTACCTATTAACTACAGCAATCAAATCTCAGATAGGTCATATTATGGGGCATTCAATATGAGTTAGTGAGCACTGAGACATCTTTAGACGAAAAAGTGGGATAGAAAAAAATCAACTCGATTTCTGAAATCGAAAAAGAAACACAAATAAAGGAAGACGAGAGGAAAAATGAAGACTTAAAAATGGTGCAATTTTATATTCAGAAAAATAAACTAAATTGGAAGAAACTGTTTAAGCGATCTTTGGTATCAAGAGTAAATCATCAAGGGAATGATTCCTTGTCCTATATAAAATTATACTCAAAATTGGAAGATCACTGGGGTACAAATCTATTTAAATGGAAAATGTAAATTTTGCGAGAAAATATTTTCGTAAACAAAATTTCATTCAAGTAGAAAATCGTCATACATTTTTCGACCCTCTGAACAGAGTCCTCTGTTTACTTCTACTTTCTTACACCACACACCTTCCTTCCATTCTTTCCCCCTCAATTTTTACTCTTTCTGTGTTTATGTCTATATGTTCCAATGATTTTTAGCGAATACTTCAATTTGTTTCACCCACCTCTCGCACATTTTTCTTGTTTAATATATTTTCTCGTGAGATTTCCTTTTTTATATATATATTTTATGCAATTAATTTCTCGAATGGCTTTACCCATATTTTCACTGTTTGAGTTTGATATTTTCTTGACCTTGGGAGACGATCGAATGTTGCGACAAATCTACTAGATTATATATTTCGACAACAGGGAAGAAAGCCAAAAGAAAGACAACTAAAAAGGAGGCAACGGCAGCAAATATTAATTATAGAAAACTTGAATCAGGTTGGAAATTATGGAGATTCTTAATGGAGTGTGAGGAAAAACACGAATAATAGAAATACTGAATAATTTAAAAGACTATTTGCCTTTTCTTGTAAATATCATCGGCTCAAGCAAAACCTAATTCATAAAATTGTCTATTCTTATTCTTGCACTCGCACACACGCACACACATATATACACACACATGCATATATATATATACATATATATATATATATATATATATATATGTATATATACACATACATACATACCTACCTACCTACCTACATACATACATACATACACATATATACATATATAAATTTAGAGGTGTGTATTCGTCTGTCATACTATAAAAAAGTACCTAATCATCAATGCAATCCAACCAAATTTTTAAAACAAAGAGGGACAATTTTGTTTTCAGATATTGAACATAGCGGTGAACTTACCCATTGATAAAAATGGAAGGGGATTTCCTGTCCCTTCAAGGTTCCAAAGTTCTTTTCTCCTCCGACAGGAAGTTAAACGTGATCAAAAATTTTCTTTGAATTAAAGTGGTTGGAAAAAATCATTTCCTAACATTTCGAAGAGAGTTCTATTCATTATGTAATTCGTATTGACCCTTACTCCCTGTTCGAATTATACATCTGAAATGTTCTAGCTTAAATCCTAAATAAGATGTCAGCCTAAGGGATTAGATTTTGCATGCTTACAAGAGAGGAGGTCTTCAAACAGGAAGTTTTCAGAAAAAAACAAGCTTCTAGATAGGGGGTCTATTTACAATGCACTATAAACCCATTTCCTTGTATACCCACATCTTTTCATTCAATATGTTCCTCAGAAAATTTGTTTAGGGGTGAACAGTGAAGGAAAATCAAACTTTCAGGCGATCTGAAAAGACGAAAAACTTTTTCTCTGTTTAGGTGGTCTTCCCCCTGTCCTACTTTTGGGGTCTCAATACTGTACATAAAAAGTTAAAATTATGTATAGCGTTATATCTTTTACGTTGGGGGATACATGAAGTAGGAGTTTAAAAGATAATTCAAATCTCAGTGAAAGTACAAATTTAAACTTGAATCCAACTTTTCCATTCCTTTTTCCAACAGACTAAATTCCAGCTCAGATTCAGATGTACCTAATATTACACTGCCAGTCCCACTGACTCGAAGTCCTCTCCATGTAGGAGAATATATTTGTTCATTAATCTAAAAAAAATCTTTCATCATAAAAGCAGAAGAAATTTTGTATTTTTCTGTGATATTACTGCTTATCATGTCTTAAATGTTTTGGTCTACGGTATGCAATGACGTACGGTTATATATATATCATCATCATCAGTCTTTCAGCGTCCGTCGTTGGACATAGACCTTCCCCAGGATTTGCCACACTTCTCTATCATGGGTGTCACGGAGCCAGTACTTCCTGAACTTGTCTAGCTCGTCTCTCCATCTAACATTTTGCCGGCTTCGGTTGCGCATGTGGTCTCGAGGAATCCATGTTGTGAGTCGTGATGTCCATCGATTGTCTGCCATTCTTGCAACGTGGCCAGCCCACCGCCATTTGAGATTTTTTTATGGATTCTATGATGTCTCTAACTATATATATATATATATATATATATATATATATATGTCTCTAAGTATATATATATATATATATATATATAACTATATATAACTATATATATATAACTATATATATATAACTATATATATATATATATATATATATATATATATATATCTGTGTTTGAGTGTACTGAACGAGTAATCTGTCCTTGAAAACTGCATTAAGCTAGTATGCATACATGTATGCGTGCGTATATTTACATATTTATTCGTATTTTTCGCGCGTGTGTTATTAAGGCTAAAATAAAATAATCTTAGAGACGTATTACATTCATATATGTAAATATTAAAATGATAACGAATTGCTCTGACTTAATTGATGTAAGGTTAGTACAGTACACTTCCAAGTCTCGGTTTGGCCTTACTGGTTGTAACGTAACGTTGACGGCGCTAAGTCTAACCACTCCTCCCTGATAACTGTTAAAATTTTGTCCCTGACAAAATACAAAGTTTCAAAATGTTATTTTTTGGCTTCTCCTGATTTAGAATTTCATTTTCATAATGAATAGTCGTCCATCTCAATCTTCTTCTTCTCGTAATATCAAAGATGAATTATGGAACAGTTAAAAAAATATATATATATATAAATGAGATTTATTGAGTATAGTCGTGTAAATTTTTTTAAATGAAGTTACTAGTATTGTCCAACTTACAAACTTTTCTTTCTGGTGTTTGCAGGGGCAAACAAGTTGATTAGCTGGTTAATATCATATTAATAGCTGTCTCATTTTCTATACTTTGGACAGAAAGTACTATTATACATTATTGTATCTATTACTTGGAACTTTTGATAAGTACTTCAACACTGTCCGAGACTTTGTGGATTATGACTTCTTGTGCATTGAGCCGGGAATATTCAGAATTCTTATGTAATCGAAAAAAAAATGATATACTTTATGAAAAATAAAAAAAACGAACAAAAAAAAACTTCCACTTTGGAGCGTTTTTCACCGTTATTGATTCTTCCATCAAGTTCAACGAATTGTTGTCTCTTTTATCTTGAAAGGAATTTTTTCTTATTAATGATTAGCACAGTGGTATAGCCTTGAGTCTTGATACCTTAAAAAAATTGCATGTTCTTTCTACGTTTGCGTTTCTCCGATGGGTCTCAGCACTTTGCAATCTATACGGATAAGTCTTGGGATATTTACCTGAAATAGATTTGGTCGAAACCTCTAGGAAGATGTAACACATTATTTTGAAAATAAATTTTTTCGGGTTACTTCTAAGTCCAGCTTCAACCCTTTTATCTACAATCTTCGACTTCAAAATTATTTTTACGGATCCTTCAAAGGCTTCACTGTGTTAAAGTTTCATACCCTGAAGACCAACAGGGTCAAAATTTCAAAATGCGATGTATTTTTTTTTTGTATAGCAATCACTTATTCTTTACATTTGTGTTGAAAAAGCTTGTACTATGTAGAGTCAATGGTGTAAAAGAATAAGTGACTTCAGCAATTACTTTTACATCATTCCCCACAAGATGCAAATTACATGCAGCACAATTAATGCATTTTGAATTTTATCTAGCTGCAGAAGCCATGGTAGTAGACCTTATCAAACAACTGTCATTATCCTAGCACGATTGTGCGCCAGTCGTCCTCACTTTTAAATATCAATTCTATGTTTGAAAGAAAAATTTTATGATAATTTCACATCCTTCGGTAGCATGAAATGTAAAAAAAAACAAAACAATTCATATGTTAGTGTCTGATTTCTGTCAAACTATCATAAAACCAGTTCGAAAACTCAAAACAAATCGACCCAAAGTCAGGAAATTCGCGATCACATAACATAAGCAAAAAGTGTACAAGATAAATAGAGTTTACACTCATAGAATATATTGGAAGTTTCGATTTCTCTATCAAAATCCTTCATGAAAAGTAAACATGTAACTAAATTTTCAATAAGTAGATAAATTAGCTGAGAATGAATAGAGTTGCCATCTTGAAACGATAAATTAAATATTGAATAAAGTAACCAAAACCTCATCACTATATCATCACTTCAATTGCATTCATTTATTTATTCCAGTCATTCTCAACATGAATGCTGTTGCTCCAGGGAGCGGAAATAAGAGGTAGCGTTCCTCACAGGATGATTCACAAAATAGATGTTTCAAAAATAATTTAAATAAGTGATTACCGCCTCCTTTACCGTTTTATTCCATTATACAACACGTAAGTCATCACAAATCTCAAAATATCAGCTGTGATCTATTTATTTTGAGAATTACTTGACTCAGCCAAGAAGAAGGCGTTAATAAAAAACAATATTCTCCTCGGAAAATGTACACTAAGGCTATTACATATGAGGATTTTTTTTTCTGGCTAAAGGCATTAAATGAAGTACAGTAGTCATTCTCGATGGGAGGGTGCGTATATCACTTCTGAAAGGGTGAAAGCAGAGCTGAGGTTAGATAGATCTAACAAAAATAACTGAAATAAGGTGGTTGGAAAAAATTCTTGAGAAATTTTAATTCTTTTTTCCCCCTGTATCTTGGCTAACGAGATTAACTGAAGATGTCAATAATAATGAGATTGAAGAAAGTGTCGAAACCAATATAATTTAGGAGAAAAATTCAAATTCGCTCCCTTGTTATTTCGTTTATGATTTTTGGGGTTTTCACCCAGATACATCGCACCCAAGGGGCCCGTGTCAACCCCCTTGAGTTGGAGTGCCCACAGCTTCCAGGCACAGCCCCTGATTTAATCTTGTATAAAGTTTTCTGAAGAAAGTACTCTCATTATTCATTTCAGCCAGTTTTTCTTTCATCTTGTTCTTGGTTTTTAGCACAAGTATCAAGTCGTAACATTCTACCATTGGTGAAGTAAGCATTGATCGATTAAAATGAAATAGTCACTGGGTAGTTCTTTATTACCGATTGAAGTGATATTTTAGTGATCATAAAATTGAACGACTTAATCATTATGATAAAAATGCAATAATACAACGAAGGAAAACTACTAGAATAATAATCACGTCTCTCGGTAACTGCAGATTTGGAAATCAAAACTTAAGCACAACAAACTTCTTGGAAGTTTGGATTCGTGGAAATGGAACATTTCCCTACAATTTATCTACATTACCATTTTTCATGTTTGGTTACTCTGAGAAAAAACGAAAAAAAATAGCACGTCATATAAGCTGCAGGGATCAAAAGACCACGTAAAGTCAGGTAAATACTACATAGAGCGAGAGAGATATTCAGAGAATAGAATAGAATAATTCCCTATGTTATTAGTTCTCTAACTTATGTAATGATCTTTCCAGTATACCATAATTTTTATTTTATCTCATCCATGAAGATGCACCGCCGAGACATACGTGAAATACATAATAATTTTCCCCAATGTCTTCAAGATAGGCATCGAAACACATTTTAGGACACATTATATCATACATGTATAGAGTTTGCTTTATATTTGTAGTTATGGGGAGCGGTATACAACAAAATAGTCACATAGTAATGTTTGATGATATGCTCAATATAAATTCAATTTTCAATTAACGAAATACATTTCAAGTTGATTTTTAATCAGATTATGCGATATTTCGATGTACCTTGTCATAGAGCAATATTTAGGAACATGGCTGAACATCACTGCTGTACGTTTATATTTCACAATTTGCCAAAACCTTATCTAATGTATCAAACTTAACTGAGCTTTACTTGCATGAAAATGCTCACCATGGAGAAAAGTGTTGGTATGCTTATCTTACTAGAAATAACTACTGTGTAGTGAGTTTGATTCTCACTAAGTATTGGCTGCAGTCTCCAGACTGAGCAATGATTAGTAGATAATTATTGGTTTACATCCGGGAGAAATGTACCTATAATTTGAGCTGCAGTTTGAATCATTCGTTGCTAGTGACTCGTAAACTACAGGCGGGATATTTTTAGTGTCCATGAGATGAGAAAGTGGTATAATTCTAGGCAATTTAATTAATATCCAATAATCTACTACCAACTCGAGTACGTTGTTTACTATCGTATAAAAGAATTCAAGTAGTGTAAGAAAAGTTGCAGTTAATCTTAGAGGACTTAGGCAACGGGGGAATAAGAAAATCGATGAAAACATTTGACTTTTAAATCTAAACTGTAAATGTCATGTCTTGGGCGTCAATTTCAATTTGTTATTTACTTTTCACATGAAGAAACGAAAAAAAAGAAAGGCAATGAAAATCAAACAAAATAATTTATGTCAGTACAAAACAGTAAATGATGAAAATTCGACCTATTTTTCTGTTTTTTTATATCTTATTTTTTTCTATGATGATTCAAGTCGATTTTCTGTGATTTCTGTGAAAGAACATTCAAGATCCAAAAGGTGCATCGATGAAAAAATATCTATCGTCTTTCTGGTGTTATTCTTAAATATTGATTATTATGAAATCGAAGAATGGGTTTATATAAAAGTAAAAACTATGACAATGAATAATTTGTCACATTCTGCTGAGAAACAATTTTAAATTGAATAACATCTGCAAAAGACAAGACAATGCAGCAAGTCCCTTGTTTCTAAACATCCACTAAATTGCTCTTCATAATAACAACTCGACAATGTTTAAGTTCATACTTGATTTATAAGTCTTTTTTACCTATGTTACGTTTTCTGAATGTTTTCATTGATATCATCGACATAGAAATTAATGAATTCATCAAAATATATTATGAGTGATATCAATCATCATACAGAGATTGCCCATTCTTCACCAATCTTTATTGCTCTATAGTTAAATACATGAATGGATATCATTGAGCAAACGACTCAAAATCAGGTTCAGAATATATATCAGGAGACTGTATTTCTAACTTTGATGTAATTATTGCGTCGAAATACTTTTATAAAAAATACAATACGAACGAGGTTGATATTTTGTTAACGGAAACAGTGTACGGGTTAATTATTATGAGGGTCTTCTTCTGAAAGAAGACCAATCGAGATTGGATGTAGGCAAAAATCATGAACAGAATCAAGGACAGAATCGATTACATTTTAACAGGCAAAAGCGACATTGCCAAAAATGTTATGATCTTAAATCAAGTTAATGTAAGAAGTGATCACAGAATAAGATGAAAAATTCAAATAAACATCAACAATGAGCGTGGAAAATGTCCTACACAAACAGCAACAGCTCAGCATACAAACAAATGTGAAGTGATTCCTTAAAGCTTAGACAAAAATATAAATATGATTTTTTCACCGAGTAAGAAGAGGACATCAACGAATTATGATCTTTCTAATTGAAGTCACCAATATACTTAAAACAAATCATAAGTAAATGTCCAGGAAAATCAAAACAAAATTTCATAGAAAAAAGCAAAAACATTTAGGCACCAACAATGAGGGAGGAGTTCGACGGAACGATACCAACCAAAACAAAACCCCCCAAAAAAAAAACAAACAAACAAACAAACAAAAAAACGACCAGAAAATTAGAAACGAAACGCAACAGCAGTTGTCAAAAGCATTCTCAAAATGGGTGGGGGCTTTAAACCGATGAAACCCTTCAGTATAGGAAGAAAGCAGACAACGAATGTGCTTGAAGAAAATGGATATTAGAATTTTACAAAAACACATAGTCCTCGAACCAAAGTTAACAGACGAATTACTGAGATACCCAAGTTACGAATAATCAGTTTGAAATTTTCACATAAGTTATTCGATGGGAGCTGCCATCAAACAAATAGATGAAAAGGGATCCCTGACCAGATAACATTACAATCGACTTACTCAAAAAAGCTACTAAAAATATTATTAGGAAACTCAATACTATTTACACTGAGTAAAGTTTTGGACGATTGGAACGCAGCAAACATAATTTTGTTACATAAAAAAAGGACCAAAATATGTAAACAAAAACAGGTCAATAAGTCCAGTCATCTAAAAAAACTGAACCACTGGAATGCTAAACGAACAGAAAGCACAGAAACGGGCTACCTCAGAAGCTACTCACCCAGTGACAATTTCCATTCGGTAAATTAACTGAAAGAGAAAGTAGCAGAATATTAAATTACTTTTGCTATGATTTTTATTGACTTCGAGCAAGGAAAAATTCCCGCAGGCGTCCCTGCTATCATACAACAAAGCGTAGACTCGGTATATGTACGAATCATGCAACAAATCCCCCGACAAAATACATCGTTTCCAGGCCATATAACGACTCTGAGCTCTTTCAGCTGGAAAAAGGATGAAGATATGGTGAAATCAGCTCACTTGAACTCTTTACAACCTGTGCTGAGATGATTTCACGAAACTTTGCCTGAGGAAATATAGGAATCAGAATTGTGTGAAATAATTTGAGATTTGATGATGGCATCCTACTTATTGTTGGGAACATTCATGATTTCAAAATAATGCTAGAAGAACTGGGTGAAGAGAGGGAATAAAATTGCCTTGACATGACTTTTTGATTGAACCATTTCATATACCTAGGACGACGAATCACCATGAAGTATGCGAAAGAACAGGAAATCAAGCAAGAGGATCACTTACAATCGGCAAGCTTCCATTGGAGTCAAGAACAATACAATCCCATGGTATTGAAAAGAAGGGTATACAATTAATGCATTCTTCCGGGTAGACACAAATGGAGCTGAAACATAGAACCTATTTGAGAACCTTGTAACATTCACATAATCATGCTCAACATCGCAAAACAGCATAGTATATTGGAAAAAAGGGGAATCAGATGTATCATAGAAACATTACAACGCTCAAATGGTAATTGATTAGTTATATGGTAAGAATAACGGACCACTAGTGGACATAAAGACTGATGACTTAGATTCCAAAGATCAAAAGACACGTTCAGAAAGTATTGGCTCCGTGACGCCAATGATAGTGAGGGTTGGCGAATCTTGGGGAAAGTTTATGTCCAATGACAGATGTCAAAACGCTGGTGCTGAAGATTCTGATATAACTGACCATATTTGGAGTACATCTTCCTTAATTCCTCCAACTTATCACCCATTTTCGACCCCCTCTCAAGTCATGGCAAATGTGTGGCTTGACAACAGATATCAATTTACCATTTGAGGTTTCTTTAGGGATTCAATGAAGTTGTTATATGCCGTCAAATATGATATCTTTTTTTTGCATACCTGACCTGACTGTATAGTCACTTATTTGCAAGCCAATAAGAATTCAGTCCAATTGTTTTGAAATATCCACTATTCGATTGCGTTGAAAAGCGATGTTACCATCTTTTATCTTTTTCTTTTTGGTTTCAACCGAAGGACAATCTTTCTGTGTTATCATTTACTTTGGGTCCTTCATCAAACCAAAAGAAAATAATCCATGGCCAAAATTAGAAGGTGAACGGATGAATGGATTTGTTGGAAATATAACTAAGTGTTGTTTGATATCATACAAGCTGATGACTACGATAAATAAAATTTGATTGTAAAAGGAATTAAATACGATTGTCTTGAATTTCTGTGTGAATTCCTTCGTTAATGTTTTTCGAAGGATCCGGACAATTTTCACAGCACATACCAATAAAGTATGAATTCAGTAGATTCTTTTCCCCTTTTATTAGTGGAATAGTGAGCAGATGTTTTAGGATCTGTTTTCCAAGCAATTGCAGATCAAATTGCCAAACAAGCTTTTTAAATGATAGTGAAGAGCAATCGATTGAAAAACACATGTTTATATTTTACTGTTGCAAATTATTACGAGGTATTCAATTATCATTAGTTGTACCAGAACTAATATCATGAAATCCTCCACCTGGTTATCATATGCAAATATTCCTTGCTGGTGTTCATACAACATCCCTGACGTATGCGTGCTAGTTAGAAAAAATACTCGCTTAGGGTCGTTTCCAGTATTTTTTGCAATTGATTATATATATATATATATATATATATATATATATATATATATATATATATATATACAGAGAGAGAGAGAGAGAGAGAGAGAGAGTGAGAGAGAGGGAGAGGGAGAGTGAGAAGGATGGGAAGAGAGAAGGGACAAATTTCGGTAAGTATGAATATCTTATATTCATGGTCATCTTTTCATAGGACACCCGATGCGTCCTTTTCAATTACTACTTTAAAAAGTTATTTTAAATCAGCCTTTGTTTCGGACATATATCTTTAGAAATTGAAGTATTAACAATTATTCATATCTATCTCGAGCAATTCATGTTGCAAAATGACATAAAACCTTGGTCAAATATATGAGATTATAGAAGTTACAAAACTATTTGATATTATGTTTCCAGAAAATGAAACAAACGAAGTGGTGTTCATGCCTTCATTTTTCATATGAATAAGTCTGGATACAGTAAAACAATTGTCTAGAGCAGGGTATTGATATAAACAGGTGTACGTAATCATAATCGTTTACTTTAACTGACTGTTTATGTGGCACATCTGTAAGCAAGTACGTCCACACATTCGTAAATATGCTTGCGTGCGAATAGATAATGGTACAGACACGTGTGCGAATATCTCGTTGTATGTTATAGAGAAGCGTCTGTGTGTGACCCATTACGTCGGAAGGGAAGGCAGTTTGATCTATTTCTTTGGATTATTCCGCTTATCTTCCTACCATACGATAATCAAATCATGTAACATTATCTATTAACCAGAGAACATTGTGAAGGTTATGATCTGTCCATTTTGGTCCATTTCCTTTCCATCCAACAGATGCCTCACGCTGCCAATACGATGACGACGATGGCGACTACCTTTACGAATACGACTAACATTAAACGAACCATTACAGCGAGGCATGTGATTACGACAACAAAAGCAGAGATAATGGGGGAAAGGGTAGAAGGGAAGTAGCCGTACGGTAATGGATTTAAGTCAAGGCTGCAGAGGCAGTGAATCTATTGTTGTTCCTATCTGCAGTGGCGAACGGGGGCTAATGGTTACGGCGGTGGGACCCTGTTGTGTGTACCTATTAGGTCGTGCCTAAACCTTTCTTGGCCCCGACCTAACATGGTGGAGCTGCAGGTGTCGTTATTGGCTGAGATCGATCGACAGACTGAATAATGCAGCTTGACTAATGCAGGACCTATATACGTACTTTCGCAAAAGGCCATCGCTCACCTGCTTGCACAATTATACATTCCATCTTACATACATGGACAGAAAATATTTAAGCAAGTGCTGTATTTTATGTACACGCACATACGTATCATCTGCTTAAGTAACCACATGAATTGTATGGATGAATCCAACTATTGCATATGCACACACACACTCTATCACATATACATGTGCATTTAAGTCAGGTAGAACTTATATATTTGAATTATATATATATATATATATATATATATATATATATATATATATATATGTATATGCATATATATTTACATATATATACATGTATATATTCGTCTTGGCTGCTTTTTGAGTGAGACGTTTATATGTCTGCCGAAGCCAAGTGGTCGTTGTTTCAGTCAAGATGAGAGAATGGCCGAACGTATCCGTAGTACCTTCATTTGACCATGCCATATATGAAGCTGATCCTAGTGAATAAAAATCTATATTTCCGTGTATACAAGTGCATGCATAAGTGAGGGGACTTTTGTTTAAAATTATTCTATTGTGATATGAATAGGTTTTTTTTATTGAGATAAGGAAAGAAAATATAGCCAGAAAATGTTTTGTTAATCGGACGTACATGAAAAAGGAATAAAAAAGTAGGTCATTTATTTTGTCTTGTAAATTAAAGATATATTTTTTGTTTTAGTCCTTGTTTCTGCATTCTTCTGATCTATCTATCTATCTATCTATCTATCTATCTATCTACATGTGTGCATACAAAAACATGTATGTATGTATGTATGTATGTATTGTGTTTCAAAATATTTATTAATCATTATTTGTTAATAACAGTTCTGATCATCACGTAAAGAATGTATCCATACATAGTAAACATACATAAATACTTACATACATACATACATGTATGTAAGTATGTATGTACCTCTGTGTGCATGCATAGTGCTTTGAAATCTATAGTCACAGTTTCTCTTTTGATAATAACAAATATGATTATCAAGTAAAAGTAAATAACAATTCTGCTAATAATGAATGATTAATATAATGATGTTTCGAACGGAATCTATCAAACATGTATTTTCTAATAATGTTTCGCTCAAATCGAAAATGTACAGAATGCAAGAACATCACTGAGTCTTAAGCTGATAAACCTAATTCTTAGTGACGTATCGGTGCATTGTCAGATAATTATTAACATTTTTCAGAGAGAGAAAATACTTAAGAATCAACCAAATGTTGAACTTTTTACACCTTATTGATAATAGAAAAGGAACCACCAACGTACAAATTGTGTGATCATATGTGACCTAAGGACCACACATATCAATATAAAAAATTGTTTTGAGATAGAATCCAACAAAATGCAGTACTTCTAAAAGTAGATTTTCATGCACACGTTCAAGAATACAACTCGTGGTGTATGTATTATAAACACATAACGCTAACAATGTCTTTGCGTGATGTTTGTAAAATAAATTACACGTCACAGGTCAGGATGGACATGGTATTCACCGTTCTCTCATCGTCCCCATTTAGTTATGTTCGTCAACAATACAAGCGTTAATCCCTTGGTCTCCTCTAAAAAATCTGGTTTAAATTGCGTGATGAAAATGTGATTCTTCTTCAACAACAGAGTCCAATCTGACAAACCAGGATACTTTGATGCTTCACCAAAATACACTCCGCACGGGATGTGAGAATGGTCAGGGTTAGTGATTATGAATGCAACGGTTTACACAGTACGCTAGCAATATTTGCCTGAATAATTGGGGATAATTCCCATCTAGTCTTGTTTGTCAACCACTACAAATGTTTTCCTCCTTTGTTTTCGCTTCAAAAATATCCCAATATCCTATATGTGGTTCGCAGTCAGCTGCCTTGTTGCATTGTATCTAATCTGGCCTACAGTCTGAAATCTGTTTGTGTAAAATCAGAAGTCGCAGGGAATCGGATCAGGACCGTATGTCTGAGTATGTGTAAGTAGGGTCTGACAGACTAGGACACAGCGATGCTTCAGGGACACTGTGCACTACACGTAAATTCTGTGCAGACTCATTGATTGTGAATACGACGGTTTGCATTGGCTTGCATGACTACCTGAATGATTTGGAGAAATTGTTTAATTGTTTGCTTGATTTCCTCACAGCCTTCCAAACAAACTCCAAGAGATTCTCCAGAATTTCAAACAGTGTGCTTTCTATCTAGATGTATATTTCTCAATATCTATAGAAATATTTTCAAGAGCAGCACAAAAAATAAAAATAAAAAAACTGAGAGGAAATCAAGTAGGGCAAATGGGATGGTTAGCCAAATAATTGTGCATTTTGTTATAATTGCGTATAATTTTGTATATTTATAGCGAGAGGCGACATTAATTTTGGATAAGTCGCCTATGAAAATATGCCAATATAAAAATTGCTACCCGTATTTTGGTATCATCGATAGATATATTATTTTGAAAACAAAATCATCGGAGTTCTGTATCACCTATTTAACTTAGGAATAGTAATTTAGATCGTGTGTGTAAGTTATTGAAAACCAATGTAATTTTGTTTATTTTGTTTTACTGTATTTACATTATATACGTTTGGTATAAAATGAAGCTGAATTACACAGATAGCTTTGTTTTTGCCAGAACGAAGTTTGCTTCGTTCGCCAGGTATTGACACTTATTGCTATTATATCAATCGTTGTATCCATTTGTTTGGAACTATTCTATTTGGAACTGCATCGATACAATTATTATTTGAACTATGACCGCTGTCTTTTTTTCATTAATTGTCGTCTAACTATAATAAAAGTTGTCACTAATAATAATTATGACATCGAGGAATAAATATTTCGATTCCAGATGGAAAGGTCAGATTAACATTCACTGACATTTTTCACGACACATAATGTTATTTGATTCCGTTTCTAATCATCGTATTCAAACTTTTTTTTTCATTTATTTTATTGACAGGATTTTTATGCAATAACAGTGTAGCGCTCAAAAGTGAGATACAATGAATATCATGATCGATGCATATGCACTGAAAAATAGGAATTCAAAACGTAATTCATGAAAAGGGAAGAATGTACTGATTGGAATGCAGAAATCATCGTCAAAAAATTGATATTCGAATTTTTTGTTGTTTTCCCAGGGTCCACAATGAGGGAATTCCAAAACAAACAAGTCACTCATCGATAGTCTGATGATGATCTTTATTGGTTAGATAGTGACTTTTACTTTTATCGCCTTTTTAGATTGATAAAAATCGGCCGAATCTTTGTTGGTCTCCGGATGATATATTCTCTCATTTGAAATGTAAATATAAAGCACACACTAGTGTCTAATCTGAGGATTCTTCTCATAACCTCTCTAAGCATCACAAGGGTTTCCCAAGAATAAGATGAAACTTCCCACACACTCTCTGCTCTTTGGAATTAGTCATCACATTTCTCATCTCAACTAATCAAACTGTCATTCTACAGCCATTAGCGAATAGTGCTGATCAGAAGTGAAGAAAAAACTCCAGCTGAGACTCAAACTTGCACCTCTTCTACCTTGAAAAGTTTGTCTATGTACGACAGCTTTTCTACCGTTTGAGCTAATACAGATTTATGATCAACAGAAGATCAAATCTGAACATCTCAACTCGACTTTCATTTTCCTTGATATCTGGTCGCCACGTTAGATAGTTTTGTTTTTACACACACTAACGGTATTAGATATATTTATATTATTTTGAATTTGTTTTTCTTCTTTTAATTTTAACCATTCAGACCATCAGTCTTTGGTGACCAGTATACATTGCTGATTGGAAATGAAGAATAAGCGTTTGATTAGACACAAACTCAAATCATTCATTTTTTAATTCCGATGAAAAGAAACTGAAATTCAGGATGAAAGAAATACTCGTCAAAAATTTACTGTGGTTGACAATGCTTCATGTAGTGGAAATTCAGATGCAGACCTCATTCAATTAAAAATAATTCGTAATCCTGTAATTGTTATCATGAACGAGTTTACACACACGTAAAAAAGGGTGCAGATCAGTAGATCCGGAACCATGCAATGATAAAGATTGATTGGGGATAGGGGAACATGTCTGATTATTTCCAGTTAGTTGCGTCCGTTTATATCTAAAAGATGATTACATTTCAGTAATCTTCTGAACTACAATTATTAAAAACTGAAATGAATGAGAATAGTCCATGAACCAACGGATCAAATGTCATTATCATCTGCCTTTTTTGTCTTCCTTTTCAAACTCCCAGGAACCGGTGACTTAGAAGCAAAAAGTTGAACATTTTACTTGTCATATTTTCATCCCCCTTAGATGAAAATATCAGTTTTTCTCAAAATGGTACCTCTTGATTTGGAAACTGTGCTCTTATTGTGTCTCACTTGAACAAAATATCTGGTTATCTTCAAAAAACACTCCACTACTTTATAAGCCAGTATTTTCCAATGAAAAATACATAGTTTATTAAAAATGAAAAAAAATAGTCGTTTTACTCATGATTTCTGCAATATTCATTAGGCATAACTCTCCCAAAACTTTTGCAATTTTTTGTTTGCACAAAACAAAGCTTCGATTTAACAATTAGTCAATTTAACAAAATGTTACTTTTAAGAGAGACTCGGCAAAGTATATATCCATTGATGGGCATTGATCTGAGCCCACAAGATTACTATCAGTATATAGGGTTAGCACACGGGAACAAATGCCCCCATGTGAACATTTATTCAAATATGATCTGGTAATTAAAAGATGTTGTTCGTTATTATTTAAACTTTTAAAAGCCGTCTAAATCACTCTGATAAGTAATGAAATTACATAATATTTATATTGCTTATATTTGCTAAATGTGTGTGAGGAGGAAAGAATGAAATAGGAATTAATCACCATATTAGCAGTGCTTGTTAGTGTATATAGATTTAATTGACCAAACATTCTACAAATAATTGATAATTTGAAATGACTACTCTTAGGAAATCCCATTCATATTTTACACAATGTGAATTTTCAAGCCAATGCAAGGGAGATCAAATAAATCTGATTGATTTCTTTTGAGACGAGTTGCATTTGCTACTATAGTAATACAGGTGCTTTCATAACATTTATATTGCCATTGTTATAATCTTGTTTCTGTTAATACAATAAGTCGTTTGTTGTTGACGTAATGCTGTTACATTTATCTAATAATCCCTTTCAAAACGGAGGTTTGCATGTAAATACCCCAACCCATCTATGGTCAAAGATTGACAGAGAAAAAGCACATTATTTGGGTGGAAGTGTCAAACAGAAATATATCATGGAGGATATAAAAAAATACTATTGCGTGAAACATATAGTAAAAACTTTAAAACACTACTCCATTTTTTCTACTGCACATTTTTTTTTCATAATTGACATTAGCTATTTTCTAGCATTTATAACCGAAATTGAACCTTCAAAGAGAATATTTCATTCTTACAATACGTTCCAAAAAAACTTAGATGCTAGTAGAGACACATACACCAATAACTAACGGAGGCTATCCCCCTTTCTTACCACTATTCATTTCCATCTTAATAATTGGGCGCTCATCAAAAAATTATCTGTTTTTACAAAAGTCTTACCAGATAAATAGAATAGTAATAATGAATAAATTGATGTACTGTACACTGATTTGGAATTTAAGAAGTAATGTCTGGCATACTAGTCAACTGATCGGTAAATGAGTTGAAACTAGTTCAAGATTTCAAACTTGGTATATTTTCAACTTGGTTTATATTATCTATATGTATAATTTTGATGATTTGGATATCTTTCTTCTTATTGATAACACAAAGATTATCACGACGCTTTTGTGATTTCTTAGTTTTCCGGAATATTTTACGTTTTATGTGTATTGAGCTGCATTTTTTCGATGAAACACCATTCTGTATCACGTTACAAAATCCCTATAAATATTTTCATCAAATCATACGGAACTAAACAGCTATTTATCGTATCCACAAATGGAAAAGAATACGAATGGCGGAAGATAGCAATAAAATAATTTATGCATTGTTATGGAAATTTAAGAAGGGTTTTTGGAATTTACTCATTTTTTTCATTACTATTTTCGTGTATATGCACGTTAGGAAATGTTCGCTTGAAATTTCCAATTTCACTTTTTTTTAATGAAAATTCCGATGTGATATCGAATCGTCATTCACACTAATTACATTTCTCTTCGAATGCATGAAAAATAATTCAAGAGCTACACAATATATAACTAAAGCTTATGCTACATACATAGTAGGTGCAAGCACAGACATTGAATCGTTTGCCGAGTTTAAAACATATTCTAATTTCAAAATCGAATAACGCTACTGAAAAAACTCAGAACAGGATTAATTGGAAAAGGATTCAGAGAAAGATACAAACAGACTATACATATACATAGCAGTGAATGTAAAAGTACATCATTGAACTCATTTGTTCTGTACAATGGAAGAAATGATTAGTTCTGTGCATGGAATTTCAGCAGTGAGTTTGCAATATGATAACGTCCATCGTCATGTTGAAAATGCAACATGGCAAACGATCATATATATGGGGGGATGCATTTTAATGTGTAACATATTTTCAAGACTGGTCCCCTTTCAACTGTTTTGATCTATGCAAGAATTTCTTTCCTAGTATCCTATGCTAACATTCTCAAAACATAAAAAAAAACTCGACAAGTTTGTTAAATCATAACTGGAATTTCTCTCTCTTCGATGATGGAATGATTGAAAAAAATTGACGTTGACGTTAGATCATGAAAAATGTTGGTAAATTACTGAATATCCTCGTATGAATTGATCACAGTTGCCCCGGATATACCATATATAATTATTATTGAAAAACTATCTAAATCTATTAAAAAAAAATTGAAGAAATGTTTTTTTTCTATTGAAAAATTATCTGAAACAAATAGATCTTTTATGCCAAATCATCTGAATACAATTGGAAGATTTTGATCAAATGGTAAGTGTGACGCCAAAAAGAAACTCTCTGGAAAAAATAAAACTAAAATGACATTAGATCGTGCCGAGGGGCATACTTGTAGCCGCCAAAAGATGACCAAGAGCGTCTTGAACATGCACACTCACACTTGCGCGCAAATACAGACAAACACAAACGCTTACATGAGTGCAAGCAAAAAGATTAAAAAATTAAAACAAAGAATAATGAATGATAATTACTTACACTTTTCAAATGTAGTCCAGTCTTTTTTTATTCAGTATTCATCATGGCTATAGCATAATTGTGCTTTGTCTTCATGAATTATGTTAATTATTTTCATAAGTAGACTATTTTTAACACCAAATTAACAAAAACATAGCGCTTGAATGCGCATGTTCCACGTTATAACGCTAAAAAGTAATTTTCCGAGTATTTTTTCCGACTGAGTTTTTTAAAAAATCAATAGAATGAAATATATATACTCATCATGTAAATACAGCAGATTATTGTGATGTAATTCGAGGAATAATTTTCAAATTAATTTGCTATTTTTCGTCTGGTGAAATAAAATATAAATTATTTTTTTCTATCCAACTGTCTGTGGCAGTATGTATTCTCAAAATGGTCTTCTCATTAATAAAAATCGAGCATGCTCTGCACTATTATTCTGGCTGTACTTGCCAATAAGATTATGAGCTGAATTCACTATTTATGGAGTCAAATGTATTTTCTTTTCTAACAAAATGGAGGAATCTTTTCTGCCCATAACAACCGATGGATGTGTTCTATCTGCATGGATATTTCCTGATTTTTCCTATCTGCTTTTGAGCTGTGCATCAACTTGCAGGCCTCTAACGAAATACACGCTTCAACTTGTTTCATTCACTTGCTTGGATAATGTATTTTCTGTGTGATTTGAAAAAAAATCTTTTGCCATATGATATTTTAAAATGTTTTGTTCCAAAAGAAATGAAATCCAACAGTTTTTAAATCCCAATCCTTTCTACCTGAGAGTGTGCAAATGCAAGCCTACGGATAGATATGTAGCTTAGTGCAATAACATTCCTCAACATTCCTAAAAAAAAAAGAAAAAAGAAATGCATCCTGATTTTATGAGGAATTTGCTAAAAAAAATGAGTCAGAAATATTTACCATCAAGTTTCCTCCAACAATTGTTATTCAGAGCTATCAAAGAAAATGTTTGTCTTTTACTCATGTAAAAAAAAAAGAATGAAAAAGTGAATAGAATGTATTGCAAGCCTTTTCTTGGGTGAAATATCGAAAATGTAAGAGAAGAGACTAATTCTTTCAAAATGTTTAGAATTTAAATCGACCCAATGAGCAAAGTGCTGAAACGGATGGAGCAACCCTGATAAAAAAGTGATCCACTGAAATTCGAAGGGAAAGGAAGCTCTAAAATTGGCAAAAATGATACAAATGACCGATGGCAGTAAAGTCAAAAGATGAGACAGAACAAGCTGGTGACAGGCTCCATAATGAGATATAGAACAAAAATGATGGAGAAAGAAAAAAAGAAAAGAACGGAAAAGGAAAGACGATTGGTCAAAAGAGAAAGTAACGAATTGCATGTTCCATCAAGGCCCAAACGTCTAATGAACAACATATACATTTTATATGCATTTTAAAGTGCTGTTCTGAACTTTTCCTAATGTCAAAACGTGAATTAATGCATTTTTATTTTTATCCAAGAATTCTTTGTGCACTTTGAAACGTTTTAAAAGTCAATTCAGCTTTCATCGTTCGTCCACATTCGGTTGAGTCTAAAAACTTAAACAATATTGAATGCATTACAAAGACTTGGTCTCTAAGATCATAAGCACTAATTGATATTTTTCGAATCTTGCTTATGGTGCTTTTCATGCTTTCAACTTACCACATGGGCACATGCAAGGCTGTTTAATAACACCGAACTCCATTGTCACTGTCCCCAGATAAAGTGCTTGCTTTGTTGAATGTATATTTGTTATCCAACATAAGAATGTGTTTTCAAAAAGTTTTAAAGTGCTCGTAATTTCGAATATGAAAATATGAACATGTGTATACCATTACAGAAAGACACTACCTCACAGCATATAGATGAGCATATATGTGTCCGCATATAAGTCAGCCTACATATATTATATATATGTATATTTATATATATATATATATGTGTGTGTGTGTTTGTGTGTGTACATATGTATTCATGTGTTTAAATGAGTGTGTGTGTGTGCTGTCAAACAAAGCTGGAATAAATATACATTTAAGTGGGGAAATGATGCAATTCTCTGGGTAAATACGCGAAGATATCGATTATTTCATGGAGTATTCAGCCAGTTCCTGCGGGAAAGACCTGCCCACCTCCGGGAGGGGCCAGTGCATCCACCCAGATAGTGATAAACGTGCCGTATAAGGCTGTTTCAAACTAGAGTGTATTTCTGCATTTATATATGAAAGAGAGTGGGGGTTCCGTTTAGCGTAATCATTGCATTGTAAATATAATTTCTCAGCTGGAATAACCCATATTGTTTGCATGTAAAAACCTGGTTGAGCCGTGCCAACGTTTGAGAGAGAAACACGGTTGGAAACAGACCAATATATATTTTTTTACACACATGCATACACATCCACACGTAGACACACAAGCACACGAACACGCACACATGCACACACGCATATATATATATATATATATATATATATATATATATATATATATATATATAGATATATATATATATATATATTTATATATATATATATATATATATATATATATATATATATAGAGAGAGAGAGAGAGAGAGAGAGAGAGAGAGAGATCGATAGAGAAAGATAGATAGATAGATGGATGGATAGAAGTAAAGGTAACAGTCTGTTCAATTGAAAAAACGTTTAACTGATTAATGTTACTCACAAGGGAATAAAATTTTGCCGTCGTAGAAAATCAATAATATTTATTCTTTTCTCCCTCAACCATCTATTGTTTGAAACCTCGAGTCAAACACCACATATCTTTACATCCATCCAAATACACAAGTTGTACAGAGAGAAAAAAATGTTTTCCAGTGTTCCTCCCCCCCCCCCAATAATAGAAAAACAGCATTTCATCATCAAAAAAATATGATGCTTTATCTCCAACGTACCCCATAGGAAAAACCTGGTATCGTCAAACATTTGAGCGAGTAATCACCAAATCGTGACAAATTCATCGAATTTGACTGTAAACCCTATAAAGTGAACTGAATTTACAATGAGAAGGTGGGAGCATGCGATCCAACAACTTATTTATGGTCGAATATTTTGTTGAAAATATAATTCCATTTTATCATATGTTTGCCTTTTCATCTTGATTTTTTTACAAGCATGACTCATTTCTTCGCATAGTAGCAAGTTCCTCGGCAGAGGCAAGAGCCAATAAACTGTGATTGAACATCTTAACGTGGTCTCTGCTTGGTCTATGCGAATTAACAACCATACTGGATTATTTCGTCTAAGATTTGTTCAGTGTTGTTGCCATGTTTTCATTGCCCTTGTTGGTGCAATACATATCCCGCCTGATACATAGCTCAGTTTAAAACTCAAGTTGATGGAATATTTCCGATGACACAAGACCCATTCCCATGTAGCTCTATCACAGCTTAACAATGATATACCTTTCGATCTCACGCAGCAAACTCTAATCTACTTTCTTTTTCACATCAGAGAGTACTAAAAATGAATCCGTAACAAGAGCATATGTCGTTTTTCTAACCCCAAAAGTGATCATAAAACAGCGAAATTCATTCTTTCAAAGGGAGTTGCAACAATGTCAACCACATCTGTGGCCACTGGGTTTATAATTGCTTTCTTTCTAACAATGATCAGCTTGAAAAAATCAATTTTATCACAAATATCAACTAATAATTTATTTTCGATCATTGGAAGACGATTACATCGTCGAAAGTACAAACGATACTTTTTCTTATTTCTTGAAGCAAAAAAATCTTCCTCGCTCTCATCAAGGCTGATCAAGTTATATCGTTGACTGGTATTTAGCCACTAATCTCTATCATGCCAAGTTTCAAACTGTTCTCAAAGTATCTAAGCTGCTGATGCGGCTGCGAAGATGCCGAGACACGAGAATTGTTTTTCTGAGCAAAGAATAGCAAAGATGAAAAAAATAAAAAATAAAAAGGAAACTATTTAATGTCCTTATTTCTCCATTTTCCACAACCTCAGAGTTCAATTTAATCACTGTCCCACCACAGCAACCTCAGAGTTATTTGGCTTATGGATGGTATCAGGTAAAGCAACACGACAATTATAGGGCGCAAGGCGAGGAAAACTGACTGAAAACGGGAAACTCGGCTGGACTGCGGGAGGTTGATGACCCGCCCCTCACCGGGTAAAACTAAGGACAGCTGCCCGACTGTCGATCCCCCTCCTCTTTTATCCACGGCTGTGAACGGCCTCCAATGGGAAGGCCCATTGATTAGGATGTAGATAACGTACAACGCGTCAGTTAAGCCTGAGAAATAAACAAATGGTGCTCCCTGCGTCAAACACCACTTGAAAAGGACGGTTTTGTCTGAAATTATTTCTGGGTAAGTAAAAAAACTTATTCTCTGGAGTCCCTGTCTTCATTGATATGTTTGAGATAAGGCTGGTTGTTTTACACAGACATACCACTTGATTTCTGTGGTTTGCATAAACGTTCCTCATTCGTAGACGACATATCATTATCCACCCTAAATCCATGCAATGCACATCAACATCTTTCCCCTATTATATATATATATATATATATATATATATATATATATATATATATATATATATATATATATATATATATTCTCCTCAGTTCATACTTTTGCATCTTTCTTAATTGAATCTTCGATGCATCTGACATTCACACAGCGAATGACCGTGGTAACCCCAAGCTGCAAATAAATTTACTGTTTAGAAACAATAATAAACACTCGGTGAAAAACAGTTAAACACGATCAACAATAGAAATAGTTCAAACAATATTTGCAAAATACTTTTTTCAATGAGAAATGTGAAAGTTTATTCCAAGATTAAAAAATTTTAAAAATGTAAGGTAGAAAACTGAACCAAGTAAGTGGCAAATATTTGTATACGCAAAATCTGCGAATAAGAGACATAAATCTCACACATTCTCTTTTTCACGGTTCATCCTGATGAAGGAATTTAAAAGGTGTGGAAAAAGTCATGGAAAGAGCGAGTTCAACTTTCAATAAAAAGATGACATTAATCCTAAAAAAAAGAGTATATAACCAATGCATTCTCCTGATAGTCACTTTTGAAGCTGGAACATTGAACATAACTTAATGACAGAACTGCGAATGAGAAGCACCCATTGTGTGCATGAGAGAATCTTACTCAACCTCACATGGAGAAATCACAAGACAGCACAGTAAATCTGGGAGAAAACAGGAGCCAAGGTATTTAGAATTTTCTAAAAAACTCAAATCACAATCGGCCGGGCATGTTTCAAGAATGGCTGACAACTGATGGACGTCAAGATTTCCACGATAGATCCTCAGAGATACCATGCAAAACCGAGACTGGCAGAATACAAGATGGGGGAATTAAAAACACAAATTCAGAAAGTTCTGGCTCTGCGTTGCCCATGATAAAGAGATGAGGCGAATCCTGGGTAAAGTCTTTGTCGAACGGCAGACGATTAAAAACTGATGATGTTACAGAAATTGTTAATCTTTCTTCAATATCTTTCTATGCGCAACCGAGGCCGACAAAATGTTAGATGGAGAGACGAGCTAGACAAGTTCAGGAAGTACTGGCTCCGTGACGCCTATGATAGAGAAGTGTGGCAAATCCTGGGAAAGGTCTATGTCCAACGACGGACGCTAAAAGACTGATGATGATGATGATGATGAAGTTTCTAAGAATGTCCCAGTGTGAAGGAAAATCCACAAAATGATCCTATTGAAACATTCTCTGGGATGTTTGACCTTGAGATAAAGAGGACTCACAGGTTTTTCAGGCAACTACAAATTCGTTTTACTTTTCATGTTTCGTATAGTTCCTATCTAATTAATTTTAATGTTTATTTTCATCTATTATTAATATTTTTCAAAGTCAATCCCAAGTGTTACCAGGAGGCAAATGATTACCCTACTTCACTATAGATCGTATCGAAAGTTTGTGTTTGCTGGACTTGATTAGTTTTTAACAAAGAGTTAAAGTTAATGAATCATAGATAATTAATTGATAAGCTAAATAATCGATATTTTTTCTGCTGCCTCCGAATATTTTCCAATGCTGATGAGTGACCATCATTATCAGTAGCATCGATGCTATTTATTGAATTATTAAAATAATTCTGTACTGAATCGAGATTCTTTTGTGTTACTGCCCTATCAAAAGTGGCACAGTACATTTTTCATTTGCATTTTCTAATTGTTTTCTGCACCGATTGGATAATTCCTGCATTTTAGGGGTAAGTGTCTAAAGATTCTTCGTCTGACAAGAAACTCACATACCAACATGAAGACTACATCCCTAAACAAACAGAGCCAACAATATTTATTCCTGATCAGCTCATGATTTTTGTCTATTCCCCTGAGTACATCCTCATCATTGTATTGTGATATTACTTCATTCGTTGCTGATTAGGTTGATAAAATCTAATTGTTGGTTCATCTCATGGATGAGATAAATAACACAGAATGTCATCTAATATAATGCTTCTATTTTCTACCTCAGCAGTGATCTTTCCTGATCTTGAGCGCTTTTAAGTTCATAAATTGCCTCATCTTCAGTTTGTTCTAAAATTACATTCACGTCTTGCAGCTGAATCTGTTCAGTAGGGGATACAATACAGAGTCCTGTGGTTCGAACTCATTCGAGATAATCATAGCTTATTCATAAGTCCAGTCAGTGGTTTAATACTAATGGATTGAGCAATGTAGATGAGAAGTCAGCAAAGACATTGTGTTCCCCAACTAAATATGTGATTTTACAATCATTACCTGCGATGCCAAGAGCCAATGCTTGAATCTCTTTAATTCTAACATGAACAAATGCTTCAAGGGCTTATGATCACAAAAATGGCGAACAGAGTTATGTAAATAATGATCAAGTCTTTGTAAAGAGTGAAATATAGCAAATACCTTTTCCTTGATTATGGACCGGCTCGGACTGTATCACTTGATCTGTTTTCTGATTGTGTTTTCAAAATCTTTTTTTCGGCCTGGTCGAATTGAGTTGGTCTTAGACATGCACTGACTACCAAAATTCGATGAATTAATACGAACGATGTAGGTTTTATTAATGTTAAGGCAAGCTAGCATCGGAGCTTTAGCTGAGCTCGTATTCTGCCTACTTGAATATAGCGTATTTTCTTGCTGATTCTATTTGGGGTTCAGCAATATTAGAAAAATTCGGAATAAATCGTCTATAATACGAGTGCACTCTGATAAAACTACGTACGTTCCGTACAGTTTTTGGTATTGCAAATGAACTGATAGCATCTATGTTATCCTTATCTGGTGTAATGCCATCACTATTGGTGGTAAATCCTAAGTAATCTACATCTTCCTTCAGAAAAATCATTCTTACGTTGTTCCAGTTTAAGACTGTGCATGCGATGCTAGCTAAATACATTTATATGTATTGTAAATTGTATCCTCTTGCCGAAATAAATAACAGAGATATCATCTAGGTAAGCTTATGCATAATCGTCTATTCCTTCGAATACTATTGACATAAATTCTTGAAAAATACTGAATGAATTAGTCAATCCAACGTGCATGACGTTAAAACGAAGTCCTCTATGACTGGTTAACGCTTTCTTCTGCTTATCATTTTAGTCAAGTTCCACCTGCCTGGATTTTATGTCCTGATTTGAAAAATATTTGAAAAATATCTAGTTTACACAGATTAGGCTGTTTATCATCAATGATCAAAAGGGGATACACGTTGCTCCTCGTGACATAATGTGATGCTCTATCACCAACGCAAAAACATTTTGCTCCGTTCCTCCTTTTCACTAAAACGATAGAAAAATGAACATAGACTATGGGATTTCTCAATAACTCTACCTTGCAACACTTTATTTGGTCAACCCACATCATCTCCCTGTTTTAAGGGTGTGCGGTACTGACTCTTTTTTATGGGTTCATGATTCCCTGTATCTATTGTCATTTTCATTGTACAAGTTCTACCAGGATGTTTATCTGTGGCTGCGAATAAATAAGTAATTCTTTATCAATCTTCTGATCGGGGATCTACACTGACTGAGTACCTCAATGCTGTATAAGTCAGTACTATCGCTGACATTCCAGTCAGATGTTACTGCTGCTATGTCTAAGACTGGGAAAACACTCCTCATTATACACCCTGGATACTGCCTGGTTTGTACTGTTAGTGATTACCACGGGTATTATTCGGTGGTCATCTCAGATCAGATGGTTGGTTATTTCTGTATTGGTATTTCCTTTTCGATTCTCTATCGAAAACTTCATTATTTGCCTTGTCTACTGGGCAATCATTTCTCAATTTCTGCCTATGTAATGCCTCTATATCTACTCGTCACCGATGGCGGGTTATTCCCATAGGGTTATCGGTACCCACCCTTTCTGTTTGGAATAACATGGGAAATTCCATCAGCGCTATCTGTGTTGCTTTTTCTGGTTTCTGATAATTCTGTCTAATGAGCAGTTGCATAATTTCAGTGTTCATTTACCCACTCCCAAATGCATGTACCAACCATGTTTTCTATTGGGGGATCATAATTCTACCTGGAAAAGTCCCCTTGTATAGAGAAATCATTCCATATTTGTTTTCGTCCACACTTTTAACCTCCTCCTATTGTAATACAAATAATAGCATTGCCTCCATTGGATCTATGACTTATGACTAGCTCCTATCGTATATCTTTTGCAACTCGTTCTAAGTTGCACCTGGCATCAACTCGAAGAAGAATTTTTATGTAGTCTTTGGCTTTCCCAGTCGCTAACTGATAAGCAACCTGTAGACTTTTCTCATCTTCTAATCCTGCGAACAAAAAAAAATTCTCCCCATTTTTCGTCCATACTACATAGTTCTCTTCATTTGCATCATATTTTGTGATATTTGTAATAGAGATGCCTGCAATCGCAGCGTTCCTAAATCCATCACCTAATGATTACATCTAATTAGTGAGATAACCCTCTTTAGAAAAAACAACAAACAAACATCAGGTCCCTGGTCATAGAAAAACGATAAAAAGATCAAAAGAATATTCTCAATGCCTTTATTACTCTTTCTTCTCAATCTTGGAGTTCTGTGGCATATAGATGTCATCAGAGAAAGCAACACGGCAAATGCAAAGCACAATGATAAGAAAACTGACGAAGGACAGGAAAGTTATCGGGGGTACGAAAGAATGGTGGAGAAACTTTCCTCTCCTTGTGAAACTAATGACTGTTGTCCGACTGTCGATCCCCTTCTTTTTTTGAGCACGGCCGTGAACGGCCTTTTATGGGGAGGGCCCATTGATTAGGATGTAGACAACATGCATAATCTGTCTAAATCAATTAAGCTGGGAAAATAAGCAAAATTTGTTTCTGACATTAAAACAAACAAACGAATAGGAACCAGCAAGCTCCGCTTACTTTTTCATGTCAAACTTAACTGATTCATAAATGCATACTGGGCATAACTAAGTTCCTACAGTATACGTAACTTTATTCAATCATGACCTTTGTTCAAAATTCATTCGGAGTCTTGGCTGCTCCAAAGGCTCCGTCTCACCCTGGGTAAACTGAAGTTCAGCCCCATTCAAAGTATTGCATCTTGTCATGTCATTATGTCTCAACTTGAGAAAAATATGTACATGTATAATAATGATTCACACCAAAAATCGATAATTTGAATTACAACACATTAAATAATTTTCTTGTCATGGGATATGGTGATAGTGATCTCAAATTATTTCTATTGGTGTCAGCAGAATATATAGCATTCATAGACATCCCAGAAGAATCTAACTACATTGATTTATTCATTTGGGGGGAGGGATTTTCTAACTTGTATTTAGAAATACTAACTACCTTAGACCCATACCAGGCTCTTCCAAGTACTTGGTGCCCTAAGAAAATATCTTTGTTGCTAGTATCTTGCCTTTCGGCATATTTTCATCACTGATAAATGTTTTGTTCTATTTGCTTATTTCTTTTCATTCTTTCTTTCTTTTTTTCGGACCTTATGAAACGCCTTAGAGGAATTAAACAAAAGAATAGCACCCAATATTCTTTTACTATGGATGTTACACGTATGTACAAAGTTTAAGCATGGATATGGACACAATCCCCACCCTCTCCCTCTTCCTCTCTCCCCCTCTCACACATACACATAATTGTTAAGAATTGTTCCGTCAATAATTGTCAGACTACTACTGTGTCATACTGTCTATCAATGGATACGATGTCATTTTTTTTTATTTTCGTAGATGTGAGGCTTTGTTTATTGCCGGCTATCGACTCGATCTTTCAAAAATATTATATAACGTTTCGAAAATTGCTTTTTCCTGCAACATTTTCAGTTACCAACAAATCGTCTGGCAAGGGTGAGTAACAGCTTAGTATTAGCAACGATGAATAGTCTGTAAACAACTTTTCACATTCACAGAATCAATGAAAATCAAGATTCCATAAAATACCAGCAGAGTTTTGAAATATTGATCAATTTTCTCACAAAACTTTGACTTGCTAGCACCTTATTACCCTAACATCAAGCAAAATAGTAGTAAAAAGGAATAATGTAAAATTCATTTTTGTCTAAATTGTTCTGAGCATCACTGTTCGAAAAGACGACTGCACATACCGGATCTATTCAAGAACGTAGACGATTTCAGTGCAAATTATTTTGTGTGTCCATAGACACATAATTTAGACACAGAATATCATTCCTTTGAAGCCAATTCATCTGTATGCACATCTTAACTTTCTAATATTTATTTTACTTTCAATGTACTGTCTTAAATTCGTTTTATCACTTAACAAGTATGTTACCTTATTTCTTCTTTTCAACTTCTATGATCAAATATGAATATTCTTTTATTCCGTCTAACTCGTATGTTTCTGTCATATATTTTACTGTTATACCTGACTACAACATGCTCTAAATTTTATGTGAATAGATATATGTTCACTTTCCAAAAGACACTACGGCACTGATAACAAAATACTTATTGAACAGTTTGAAAAAGGGGAAGGAAGGACTTTCTCAATCTATTCTGGATCTCATGTTGCCTTGCACAGCCTTACATGTTCATCCGTTGTTTGTATTTCATCTCACTTCGAAATCCACTCAAATCTGAAAGATTTCATATTTTAGAGTTTTCTAGTGCCTCTAATTTCCTCGCTATCAATCAAATTTTTCAACGTTTTAACCCTTTCCTGACACGTCAAATAAAGTTCCAATGATCTACTGTGAATGTTTACAAATTAAAAACCAATACAAAAAAGTGTCATCCCCCCTCAAAAAAAAACGGGAAAGTGTCACTCCTCGCAATCCATCTTAAAAGAGTATGCATATGCAAGCAACATATTTCCGTGAAATTTACAGGGAATCCCATTATCACTGAAATTTGTAGATATTATGACCCTGGACAATTCAGCTCGAAATAATACAGGTAAGAGCTCAGTCATTTTGATTCACGAGTCTGGTCGCTTGGTTTTGGACGTTGGTTTCTATTTTGTGGTCTTCAAGGAACTGATACCTAATCAAAATAATCATGAGTAAAAGTTGATTGTATGGTCATTAGTAAAAAGGAATATTCCAGAAAATTCCAGTACAAAAATCTTTCTGAGAACTTCATAGAACTGGAAATATGCTTGAAAAGTTATACGATGGAAAGTTGTTTGCCGCTGAACGAAAGATAATCGTGAAACTTTGCATTGCAGACTGTTTTCAGACAAAAAGCACCTTGATTTTCAAAATCTATCGAAAATAAACTAATCGTTCAATCTTAATAGAATCTCTGGTACTAATTACCTGAAAGACGGTAATTATTTCAAACAAGTTTTAATTTGGAAAATTCAAAGGATGATTCTTTCCTTCTGATCACACTCATAGATATTCAAATCAGGGGCTGGATGGAGCAAATGCCGCTCAACATTCGGGCAAAACTGTTAGGTTCCAGGCAAATCAGTATACTTCTGGAAAAAAACATGTACATGTTTAGATAAATCAAGCGTCTGACCCATCTTAATCAAAATGTAACCATACGGTTCCCATATACGTTTTTTAATACATAAATTGTATCGGTAAACAGTTACGTACACTTATTACTTTGCCATTTTAAACCAAACCTTTACCAGTTCGCGAATTCCGTTTTTTTCAAGGAAATTGAGGATCCATAGAATTCAATGAGTATTTATTTTTGTTAAGTATAGAACTATTACATATTAACAATGAATTAAAAATAGAAAGATACTTACAAAGCTTATCTTAATTTGTATGTAGACTAAGAAGAATAAAATAGAAAGGGAATCAGTTCGGTCATTCTTCAAAAAAAAAATCCCTGCTAAGAAAATTTGAATTAAACATAGCTTATTTTCTGGCCTTAAACAGCAACCACCGGGTTGCAGGTACCTCTGTCATCAGAAGAAGCTCATTTCAGTGCGTCAAATTATACAATTTTAAAGTGTAAGTGATTTTCTCAATTGTATTCTATTATATAAGTGTGATATTCTATGTTTGTTCTGCTTTTATAACCATATGTGTTTCAGGTGTTTAAGGTGTTATAAAGTGAGTGAGCTAGCGTATCTATCGTCAATTTTATCCAAAAGTCTACATGAAATTCAGTTCAAAAGTATGGCATTTTCATGAACAAGTAATACTCGCTATAAATCGATGTATTACACCTTCTTTTGAATCTGCTCGCAAAATGACTATTTTCCTGTCGCTATGAATGTGTGGCTAACACTGTCAGTAGCCCTATGATTGTTTACACTTGTAAAATTATATTAGGCATGGAGGCAAATAAAAACAGGCAAAAGAGCTCCAAACAAAAGAAAAAAGTAGGTGCACAAAATTACTATGATAAAAAACACTAATTTCGAAAGCAGGAACGCTGAAAATTAGGATAAGAGGAATAAAATTATCAAAAAGTGAAAAAAAAAAAATCCTGATTGGTTTAGTTTCCTCCTTTCCGAGGCAAATAAATACGCGCCAATTTCATTAATATACCTAAGTCGTTAGGAGCAGAATGCAATTCAATTAGGCTATAACAAGTTTTAATCAATAAGTAGAAATGCAATTACGTCAGAGCAGTCGAATTAAAAAATACCTAATATGATAATCAATGGCAAATTAAAGCGGGGAAATTCGGTTTTATCTTTATATGCCTGGAAAGGTGTGTTGAGGATATTTTTTCCTGTCTATGTTCATGTGTAGAAAAGGTGATATACATGAGTCACATACATATTGATGTGAGTGCTTATGCTTTCTCGGTTCTGTGTTTTCATATAAGAACCATTTAGAATAATCTTCGCGTGGGCATAATGTGCATGTCATTTCTTGTGAGAAGTCCTCCTCTAATAATTTTGAATTTGTATGTGTCAGTACGTCGGAACTTATGGCCGAATGTCAATCGAAAGTGGTTCCCTTCACTGCATGGAATTGTCACCATATTGTATGAATGAGTTAGTCAAGTGACTTCTATCTATTGTGTCTGCACTTTGAAACTGAAATAATCTCCTAGTTTGATAAATCAGTAATATAAATTCTATTCCCTCTTTATTCAATTAGTCATATATCTAGCATTTTTTCTTTTTCTTTTGCCATTATCTATTTATGCAGTTCGTCATACATCCGGCAGGTTTTTTTTCTCTCCGGTTTCCCACAAAAAGTTGCTGTTTTTTCATGGAAAATATTGATATTCAAGTGAACTTTCTTTAGAGTGATATTCTTCCTATCAGTGATTGACCAGACTGATATTACAAGAATTATTCTAACTTTTTAAATGTAAAACGGCGTTGAATAAAGCCTTTGCAAATCGGTAAAAGAGTATTGAAAGAAAAACCCTTTAAAAATCTGACTGCTTCTAGGCATATTCATGATAGATGATTTACGTATTCTTTGCATTTGAATGGTCACCATGAATTCAATATCTCTCTCTCTCCCTCTCTCTCTCTCTCTCTCTATCTATCTATCTATCTATCTATCTATCTATCTATCTATATATATATATATATATATATATATATATATATATATATATATATATATATATGATTGTGTCATCCACAGACAGCTGTTGCTAAATCCGAAGCAATTTCCCCTGGCATAATTAGGAATCCCTGTCAATATTTTATTAAAATGAAAATATCCTCAAATGTTTGTGAACCCTATTATATTTGAAAGGTGCTTTAAACAAGTGAATATTTAAACAAAGATAATCAAATGGAAATGCTAAAAATCATTCCCATTCAGTACCATATATATACATCTCTTAAAATAGATTTGGATGTCAAATGTCTGAAAATATCACCGATTCTATTTATATTAGTTATATTAAGTTGAAAATGAATGGTTTCTCCCGAAATTATCCGATAAAACTCAGAAATACCCTCTGATGACTTTGAATGACATTTGAGACCCACCCTCAACAACCCATTACCTTTTATTTTGTTGAGTTTGGCCTTACGCCAGATATCAGCTTCCTTGGTCTAAAACTGTCTTACTAACGGCTCTCACTTACTAGAAACGATTATGAGTGACTCCAGGTGACCTGATATGTCCTGCAAGTTCAACTTTACAAAGGCCCTGACATTCTCTGGAAGAAGATGAGCTTTTATTCAAAATTTCCTGAATTATGGCCTGCAATTACCTTAATCAGTCAGGAATGAACAGGAATCCGTCTTTGAATGACTGCTGAGATCAACCTCACGTACTCCATGTCTTTTGCTATGAAAGAATGTAACCCGATGCCAAATTTCACCTTACTAGATGCAAAATCAACATCTGGTTATGTTGAACGGAAAATCATGGTATGATTCAGCAGTATATTTACATTGAGATTAGAAACCTGCTATCAAGATTACGGATAATCAACGATCTTATTTCTTCTGTCGCTGAAGGATATACTGCTATGCAAAATTGTAGGGTCGTCCGTGTAAGATTGCGACCTACAAAGTGGACTGGATAGACCTTTAGATTTTGAATTTTATGTATTGAAATCATGATCACCAGTAGAAGTCTTCCTTTTTACGTAACAAACGTGATTGTGCTAATCTTTAACATGTCTCACAGTCAAGTTTCTCATCCGTCCATCTTGTATGTAGCCTTTTTCTCGCTGCATTTGCTGTTGCACAGGTACCAATACTCAATCTGCTGTCCTGATATATCCATCTCCATTTTTGGTGCTTCATCACATTTCACTCCACTCTGATCATTTGTCGGATCCATTTTCTTGTCGCTAAGATTTGTCCCAAACAGTGCTCTCTCTATTCTCTATTCATGTAAATATGTACATTTCCAGGTTCCACATCTGTATGCCATACCTGATATCATCCATTGACTGCACACATCACGTTTTAAGTATACTGGCCACTTACTTTCTAGTATGTATAAATCCACACCAAATTTTCCCAACCAATCGTTATGCACCGTGGTCTTTCATTTCCGTGGTGTTTCTGTATATTTATCTCTTGCCTTAGGTAAATGTATCCCTACAATTATTTTGTAAACCTATTCAATTACTGTTAACAATGTTTTATCACTACATTCCTCAAATGGTTCAAACATGTTCTGGCTATGTTTACTCCAACTTTTTTCAAGTCTGTTATTATTGCAGTGTTATTTTTGTATGTATTCTTTATCACTTTTATATAATTTCTATTGATACTTTTTCCTGAATAGAGTGGAGGACTAATGTGTGATTCATTGAGTCAAAGGCCTTCTCATAGTCTACGTAAGTGGAACCAAGAATTTTTTTGTGTTTTGATTTGTTAGTTTAAAGTATGTGAGTGGCTTATTGTCGAACACCAACTTCTAAAGCCTGCCAGCTCATGCCATTCATTTTCGTCCCAAGTGTTTATTGTAAATATATTGATGGTTTATTTACTAAGTTTCAGGTATCTCAAAGAGTTTGTAAATTTAAGGCAGTAGTGTAATAGGACAGTAACTGGAAAAGTCTTCACTGTCTCCTTTTCTCGTGTAATATGATCAATATCCGTGGACATACGTTCTGGAGCTCTTTCGTTCCTCGTATCCAATGCGTGAATTGTGTTTAATGCCCATGTTTGTATATGAGGACTTTTTTATGCTGTTATCTCTTCGCTGCACTAAACCAAACTGTGCAGTCGTTATAATAAATGTTCGGGGAGGGGGTGGATTCGGTCAGAAAACGCCTGAAAAGTTAGCTATTAGTGACTCAATAGTGACTGGCAAGTGACAAACGTGTGTATTGAAAAAAAAATTAAAATGTGTCATTTTTGTATTTTGATTCTTGTACTAATCTGTTGGAGGGCTGGGTGTGTTTGCAGTGGTATTTTGCTGTCTAATTGTGTGTGTGGACAATACAACATTTCAAAAATGTTCAAGTATGACATATTTAGTTGAAATGTGTCGATTATATATTCTTTGATGCTGACCAAAGTAGCGTGTGTATTTGTAGCATGTGGTGAGATTGTTTTGTATCGACATAATCGTTGCAACGTCTTCATATATATTGTACAAACCGAGGTGTTGTTTCATAGTATTGCGTATGGTAATGATCTGATGTGTTGTTTTCCAATGGGTGTGTTTTATAATCCTAGGTTTTGGAGGTCAAAAGTGTGATTGGAAGGGTATAAGTGTTGTGGGGGTGTTTTATGGCTGTATTTTATAAGAGCACACCGCTGTTCATGTAAAATGCTATGGAATTCACACATGCACCCACACACACATACACACACACACACACATATATATATATATATATACGTGTGTGCATGTGTAAATGTGTGTGTGTGTGTTATTATTTTAGAATATTTTCAACATATAATCAAGTGCTTCAAATTGTATATCAATGGCATTGACAATAATGCCAGAACTAGCATTACCTATGAATGACTCAACGCAGACTTTAAAGCAAAATATGCATTCAACAGGAATCATCCTTATGCACATAAACGCCATCACAGTCTGAGGATTAATTAAGTATTCATTTCAAATATCATCTCTTTTCCTCCTCACAGCACGTAGTTCAGTCTTGAATAATAACTATATCGATTATGTATGTTGAAATTTTCAGACCAAAATTAACTAGAGACTAAATTTCAGGCTTTGGTTTTCTCGATGTACCCTCATATCCATCGAAAAATACACACATCAAATCAGTTTACAATGATTCAGAGATTGCTGTATACGTTTCTTAGAAATTTAACGAGCGATGAACACAATCCGTCTCAGTTAGAGTTTGAACTTGATTCGCTTATTCTATTTTGCAAGCAGGTAGGCCACCTTTTATCTAATCATACAAATACAAATTCCATATATTTGCTGTGGAAATTGTTTAATTTTTAAACAGCTTTGTTGCATTATCTGTATATTTGTACGCCATCTTTGTTCTATAGGATCGTATCAGAAGTAATTACGTAATTTATGTCTAATAAATTGATTATATGTGTTCAGAAGATTATCTGCACGCTACTCATTACAAGGTGTGTTGTCAAAAACAATTATCCTTATTGCAACATCGTCAGATGATCTTAATATTTCCGGTATTGATATCGAATGAGTGTGATTCAATAACGGTGACAGCTATTCAAACAAGTAATCAAAGTTCGTTGCTGGCATCTCTGAGAGCTGATTGGTGGGTTTCTGATTATTGACGTGAGTATTTACTTACACGTAAACTGAAAGTGGAAAGACGGCTTAGGTGTGCCCTGACCGGTGGCTGCTCTGTCCTCACTTTCCGCTTCCATCGTAATATGTCTGTCAAGTTTTGTGATGTAATATGTCGTTGTATTACGTAAACGTACACCTTATGTACGTCATTGTTAATAATAGGATTATGTGCATTCATGTACTCCTTTTTTCCTGCGCGCTGAAACATCAAATATCTTTTTTTAGCAGACACCTACAATTGTCTTTCAATGCTTCCTCATTATTTGAATACCCCACAACATAAACGCTTGTATACATACATACGCACATATAACCACATACACAAGTGGAGATAAATATGTACGCATATATTGATTAATCTTATCTCTTTCAGATCACGCACACACAAATGTAAAACTCCATCCAAAGATATATTTGTATGGGTGCATGTGCAAGTTCCTGTTTTTGAGTCTGTGTGTATACATCCAATTACAAGCATATATATATATATATATATATATATATATATATATATATATATATATATATATATATATATATATATATATATATATATATATATATATATACTTGGAGATATCTACATATATATAAAAGAAATGTCTGTGTGCGAGGAGGATTGAAACAACCTGCTTACTAGGTAATTTTGTTCAAATCCACGTGGAAAAACAACCTTGTATTGTAAATCAATATCAAGATAGGCATATTTTCCTCACTAGTAACTCATTGTAACCTAATGAATAACCACCATAACTACCGAGAATTAAGTAAAACATTGAATCTATCCCTCTATTAATATATAAAACAGACAGACAGACCAACGCACACGTACGTACATATATATTAAGTGCTACGCAAGCGTTCAGGGAATTCGACGATGAAAAAATTACTTAACGGAACACTTACTTTTTGCAGCATCCTCCAATGTAATTCCAATAATCATTCGGTGAGCCTGACTAAGAAAATAAATATCCACAAAGGGTAGCAGCAAATATGCAAATACATCAGTTACCTTTACTACATAATGCAATGCTTGTTATCTAGCCCAGGTAAAATTGCAAGCTGGATTGCATAAGAATTTTACCAAGTACGTGCATGCATGTGTGTAGATTTACGAATGTGTGTAGTTGTGGATATGCATGTCAATGGTCTGAGTGTCTATGTATGTGGGGCTGTGTATGATGAGACTCTGATGCAATTATTAAAAAGACTGTAGTCAGGGCCTTATCAACTGTTGTAGACTGTCAGTCTGGATCTGGCCAATTAAAATCGGGAGGCCTGTGGTTTCAATCTTTTTATTATTTTTTATTCATGACTTCCAGGGTTTGGAACACAAGGATTCAATGAAATTTAACAAACAGATTTAACATAAACATTAATCACATGACATAACTGAAAAATCAAAAATAAGAATCTGTTCAGAATTTTCGAAAGAATTCAAAAACAGTTGGGAAAAGTTACTCGAAGAAGCAACATGTTCCTCTCTGGTTTGCTGAATTTGCACACTAACAAAAGATCGATTGACCATTACAAGAAAGAAGGTTGGAATGGAACTTTGACTGCGGGGAGATAAGGGCCAATTCTTGTACACTAGAAAATAGCATGTTTTTGTAAGTACGTACGCAACGTGAATTCTTGCTCGAAGATAGAAAGTCATCCATGTTTATTTGGGGAAATGACCGCAAATAAAGCAATTTTTCATTTACCCTCCCAAATTCCATCGTGTTATTGTACAAACACAAGGATGCAAATTACGGTTTTGTTTACAACTTGTCGGGCAGGAAAATGCACAATGGAAGGCAACTTATAAAAAGGTATGCACACTTCTCATTTCGATCTTTTTCTTCCTCTCTCGTTCTGTCTTGTTCAGCCATTTCGTTGTTACCAACTGACTTATTTTCGGATGTCATGTTACTCTTTGTTCCTGTTGTGTCTGTTCTACGCCAACTGTTCGAAGAACAATGGACTCAATCGAGCGTATGTCATTTGCACATGAAGGGCGTTGTAATGCAACATCAATATATATATATATATATATATATATATATATATATATATATATATATATATATATATATATATATATATATATGTATAAAAATTCAAACCGGTCAAGAAAACTTATTCTGCAAGCTGAAAAATACAACTATGAACACAAACTTTTCACTAAATATCCAGGTTATTCAATATGAAATACTCCTTGACTACTGTGGCTTCTTATTTATTCCTTTTTAGAAGCAGACATTTGTAATAAAAGGGGGAGGATATTGAATATTAGAAGTTGAAATTATCAGCTATCTCTACGAAGCTTCAGCGAGAAAAATAGCACAGAAAATATTCCTGGCTTTTTGGCGATTCCTGATCTGCAAACTGCTGATGATATGAAAATATACCTTTCTTAACACATATCGTTAACTAGACTTACTTTTACTTATTAACAATCGGGTTGCAATTGAAGTTTGAACTTTTCAGGTTTTGCATATTGATTTTGTTTCGTTTCTTTTGCGAATTCACCTCTAATCTTGTCCCACTATTTCTTTCTTTTAACGTACACGCATGGCAAGTTCCCCGTGTTCAACGCATTATGCAGTTTCAAAGGTCGCAGACTTTTATCAAGCGAAGAAAGAACGAACGAGAGGCCGTCGGATTTAACAAAAGTTTGAAACTGTATCGAACAGAATACGCACTTGCGGTGGAAACGAACACAGTAAAGAAGCAAAATAAATACATTAAGATAAACAAAGTAAAACAAAAGAGAAATTCTCTTGTTTTATGCAAGAATAATCCGCTTAAAAGGAAAGACATTCGCTGTGTGGCGACTACAAAGACGAGTTGTCATGATGTTGAGATTTATCGTTTATAATCAATAGTAACGATAAATATTTTGAACTTTTGCCACCTCGATTCTTTTAGGTTTTAAATCTTGTTTGGCTATAAATAGTTGGTGCAGTCAGAAATGAATCTTGCTTTTCAAATTTGAAGAAAAGCCGGCAAACGTAGGAGGCTAGATTTATTAGACCCTTCAAATAATTACGGGAGAAAGAATTAATTCAAACAATGCAATCAGGTTCAAAACAAAAAGGAATGTGTCTACAGAAGCCTCTCACTGGAAAGCGTACATCCGATAATTATTATCTGGGGATTTGGTAGATTTTATTTTGCACAAATATGTATATATATATATATACAGTTAGATCGTGAATCTTGAGATCATGTAAGGTGAGATGGGCATTTCAGGAATGCTATTGTGTTCCCATCTTTACAATCAATGCAGTAATGTTTAACAGCCTTGTGTTGTGGATCATTTCTCTTGTTATGAATTGTGCCCCACAATGATCAAATTGTGTCAGAATAAGTAAAACTTCGTATGTATCAATACACACTGCTTCAGTGTTTATATATATATATATTAGCTTGACACAAGGCCGCAGTAGTGGCTCACCCAGTAAGGATCAAATGCATCACAGAATTTACACAGACTTTTCGTGGTTTATTTGAAGAAATGTTTCCATATGGAAGTTACAGGGAAATGTGTGAAAAAATCTTTCCCTCCATAGCTCATGGTATTAAAAAAAAGTAAACCCTAGCTCTGAATGTTATTCTATACACCTCTGTCTGGCTGTCCGTCTCAATATATACGAAAGTGGATCATCATTGCCTGACACACGATTATTTGCAAAATTTGATCTGAAATGTTCACCGTATGATATTTGATATGTGTGCATCAAACTCATCAGTGAATTCAATGCTCACGAGGGAGTATGTTACGTTGAAAATATTCAGTATGTGATAAACATGTTTTCTTATTTGATTTCAGGATGAGCTGTGATTGATGTATCAATGTGTGTGTGTGTGTGTGTGTGTGTGTGTGTGTTTATATATATATATATATATATATATATATATATATACGTGTGTGTGTGCGATTGTGCATAGTTGATAGGGTATGCCTTTGTGTATGAGTACATTAATATATATGTTTGTGCGTGCATTTTCACGTGGATGTTAAAGTATTTTATTCGACATATTCGTATTGAGTATTCTTCGAGATTCCAGCCCAGACACACACACACACACACTCGCACACACACATACACACACACACTCGCACACACACATACACAAACACACAAACACACACATATATATATATATATATATATATATATATATAGAGAGAGAGAGAGAGAGGGGGGGGAAAGAGAGGAGGACTAAGCAAGAGAGAATTCATAATGTGAGGGCAGTTTTTGTTCAACAATTACAATAAGAAACTTTTAAATCGTGACTAGATGTTTTCCAAAAGTGTCCTAGACATGACGTGAAGAAAGAGCAGCTTGATCATTGTGGATACGAAGGTCATACAGTACACGAGTTGACTTTGTGGAAACGGCTAACTGAAGAAATCCATAAGGACGTTTATGTAGCTGTATCTACAGGAAGGTTCCTATGATTAGTTGCCATGTTAAATGAGGGCTGTGATCTGAAATATCGAAAAATAATGATAATAATAATAATAATAATAATAACAATAATAATGATAATAATTAATAATAATAATAATAATAATAATAATAATAATAATAATAGTAATAATAATAATAATAATGATAATTATTATCTTGAAATCCAAGCAAGAATTGAAAAAAGTTTGCACAAAAACATTATTGTGAACATATAGGATATTACGGAGGGTGCTGGAGCATTGAAGGGAAATGCTGTAACTCAGTCTCGAAGGTAGGCCACCTGCTACTATTGGTATGTATACCAATGAAAAAGAACAAGATGAAGAAGAAAAAGAGGAGGCAATCTTATTGATTTTCTATTTCACTTGCCAAACTCTCAGTACTTACTGCATTTGCTAAACAAAGTTAGTGTAATAACATATTATTTTGACGTTGAATTAACATATCGCTTGATGTTCTGTCTTTGACTTGATTTGTTTTGAATATTGTCTGCAGACACAGATTTGGTTCTTATTGAACTTTAGAACTTTCGATTTCAACTAAAATACCAGCAAATTGGTTTGTCCATAAAGATAACAATAATTGTACGTTATCTTGACTAGACACAAATACAGGAAATGGACACGTACAACCAAACCATCCCCGATCAAATGTACAGTGCTGGACGTTTGGGTCGGTCATAAAACATATTCAAATATAGTGAATCAATGCTTGTTTCCAAGAATAATAAATATCAACCAATGTGGAAGTGGTTGTGGTGCATTTGTTTGCTGATAGAGGAATCTATTTATTCTCTTCTTTGGCCAATGTTTCTCTAGCCTTACTCTTATCGTTCGTGTTCTGTGCCCCATGCACGTCATTGTAGGCATACTAATACGTTGCTAATTACTCTGTAGGGATTATGGTGTTACTAAATTTGTACAAATAGGTATGCAGTAACCCTAGAGTGAGTTGTGGATACAAAAGAGTCATGACTGAAATCAGACAAAAAGGGTTTATTTGGATAGCTATATTTGGTTTGAATATGACCATTGAGCAGATCTTTAGGTTTCATAGGATTTTTTCATTCCTATTAGTGATATCTGATTTGAAATCATGATATTCCCTGCTATTCGAAAACAGAGAAACATTTGCGAACAGAATTGACGTTAAACAAAGAAACAATCAGCAAGATTTATACGGGGAAAGTTTTGTATGTTCCCAGACACGTTATGATGGTGAATGTAAGTAAGGACAAGTTGTGTGAACTTCGCATTGGAGAAGTAGAAGAAGCATTTGTTTAAGGTCCTACCCACTACAGAATATACAACACTAGGATTGAGGGCACAGGGGGGACGAATTAACTAAAGACTGAATGATTTTACCGACTCACCAAAAAAAGCTTTCGATCCCCCCAAAACATAAGACTTATAGCATAACTCCCTAATTGAAACGTGCAAATAAATAAATGAATACATGAAACATGCAATAAAATATCACACGATTGTTTTTCTTACTCGCATGGTTGAGTGGTTCGTAATGAATAACAGGTGTACAATCACGAATGTCGCCGGATTCGTATTCCATACGTAACTAACTTGCAGTTGATACATTTCTAAAATCTTCCTTATCATTAACTCAACTATTATCACAAACATTCACACTAGTACACATGCACACACATATATTTGTATACATTCATATACTTGTATAAGAAATCATTTTCCAAGACTATGGAAGCACACTCACACATACAAACATACACATATGCATACCTATATGTGTAAGTTATTCGATAGAATTCAAATGGTAAAACATAATAAGCATATATATCTCTATATATACATGCGCTAACAAAAATACTTGCACACACATACATGTGTGTTTGTTATAAATGGCAAAATATGTATGCATCAAGTAAATAGTTTTGATATCATTTGTAAGCTCGGTTTGAAAGAGTGAATTATTTCCGTCTTGGTTTAGAGAGACTATGTTGCAAAAAAGAAAAGAAAAGATATATACCGTAGAGCAAGTATTCAAAGGATATTTCCGTTGTTTTTTTTATTTTCATCAGCACCCAGTTCTTTCTCTGCTCTTCAAGTGGATTTGTATGCTTATGCCCTGATCAGTCTTTTGTGTGATGAATTTTGCTTGAACTATATGTATTGGCAACATGAGTGTAAAATAGAAAGCAGAATAAAAAGTGGACACAAATACAGATACTATGAAAGGAACAAAGAGATTTAGAATGGAAATGGATCATTCTGATCTGTGAGATGAAACAGTATTTGAATAAGTATTGCAGGAAAAAAATTGCTTGAAGATGATAATGAATCGGATAAAACAGTTGTGGAAAGAATGGAAGTGTAGGAAGATATGGCACGAATGGCAAAAGATGGAATGATTCAAGTGAAAAAAAAAAGGTTCGGAGAAGTTATCAGAAATTAATGTAAATATATTTATATACGAAAGCTTGTTTGTGTGCATGTGCTTATATATGGTTATAAAACAAAGAAAAAGTCAGAAGCGTTCGAGAAAAATGTCTTTAGGTTAGTAGGTGAAAAAATTTAACAATGAGAACAGTTGTTGATAATGTATCAAGATCTGTAGATAGCCAAAAAGTTGAACGCTCGCATGCAGGCACTGAAAATCACATTTGCAGACACGTGGACACACACACACACACACACACACTATACAACATAACACACACACACGCATATACACACACACACACACACACACACATATATATATACACACACTCACACACATATATGAGTGAAAACGTAATAAATATAATGTGCGTGTGTGTGTTCGTGAAGTAAAGACAGGATATGAGCGCGTGTGATTCAAGAGAGACAAAGAAACGTAAGTCTAGTTACATTTAAGGAGGGGTCGTCGATCCAAGTTGGACATCTAATCCCCCCCCCATTCTCTTCCTCTCTCTCTCTTTCTATCTCTCTTCCCCTTCTCTCTTTATATATATATATATATATATATATATATATATATATGCACACACACACATATATATATATAAGTGTGTGTAAATATAAATATATGATAAACATAGGTGTATATGTAAATATAAATAAACACACTCACAATTTTATATATATGTATGTATATTTATATGTATATATGTATATATATATATATAGAGAGAGAGAGAAAGAGATACACTTATATTTTTGTGTGCATGTTTTTTGGTTTTTATGTGGGTAATTTTACGCATGTGTACATGTGTATGTGTACTAGTGAATATACGTATTCGCAAATGTATATTTGCGGACTACGACAACTGGATGTGAATTTAAAAACTAAGATAAACCGACAATGTAAATGATATAAAACTTAAACTTGAAAAGAAGTCTGTGGAATTTTAGAAACGAAAAGAACAAACATATTCAATTTGCGATCTAATAAGGACGGAAAGCAATTCCTGAAACTGGTTTAAAACAAGTAAGTGAATTAATTCAGTCTTCCAATCTCTATCTCCTGGGGCCCGAAAAACTGCATGACAGAAATAGTTTTGAAAGTAGAACCCCAAATAGAGTTCAGTCGAATACAACATAATATGATTCTTTTTGTAATATCGGCTTCTTTGAACTTCACCTGATTTTCCATTCAGAATTGTTATTTTGGGTGCCAAAAAAATAAAAAAATAGAATAAAAAATAAATAATTGATAATGAAAAATATCAAAAAATAAAAAGGTGAGATTATGAAATATATCAAGAGCGGTACTACATAGTATAAAGTGGATCGGGGAGAGGGCTAAATCTAATATAAAATTCAGTTATGTATTACAAGATGGAGAAATCATATATACGCCGCCCCCTTCGGCCAGGAAATCTTTCGCTGTATTAGTCACAGAAACAAACAACAAAGTCTGAGTAAAGCAAATAAGAAATAAATTTTTCAAATGATTAAAATTCTTGGTAGTAAGCATTACGTAAATCCACCTTCATCTGGTTTGTGTTTGTGTAAACGGTTGCATTACTTTTTAACACTTGAGAATCTCTGTTCCCCTGTCTCTCGTATCATCATCATCATCATTAGTAGCAGTAGCGTAATAGTGTCCTTCACCAGATCCAGTATTTTATTTAGTTTGTCACGCTATCTTATATTTCGTTGCTTCTGGATCTGCATGTGATATCTTTGGATCTGAGTCGTGATGTTCAGCAGTTGTCTGTCATTCTCTTGACATAACCAATTCATTGTCATTTAAGATTTCTTGAGATTTTATGATATCTCGGACTCTTGTTTTTTCTCTGATATACTCTACCGTCTTTTGAGCTAAGCATATTGTGTTTAGCATGATTGTCCCTCATCTGGATTGTATGGTTTTCAATCTACGGGTCAGTTGTTGGTTTAGCTTCCATGTTACAGCTCCATAGGTGACAAAGGGGAGCTTTGGTTGTAGATTCTTCTTCTTTCAGCACTGGCAGAATTTTGTTGTCTTTAAAACTGAGTTGGCCACGTGGGAAACTTGCCAACTAATGATGACTCTTGAATTTTCCTTCTTTTGAGGATTTCACTTTCGTTGTCCTTAATAGATGTAGTAGTCTACTTTCTCCAGTTGTACAATTGCTTTGTTTTTTCTTCAACATATTCATTGAGAATGACATACATTTTACTGAATTAAAGTTGACACTGTATCTTGCTCTCTTTGTTCAGTCTATCCAGCATGGCCATGAAGGATCTTAGCAAAAAAGACGATGTTGACTGCAAATCTGAGGTTGCTTAAGTATTTGCATTCACTTCTGTCTCCCTTACCAGTTTAATTTCCGGAAGATCATCCCAAGGCATGCGGCAAAAAGATTTTTCTACCTGGAGGAGGTCTGATTTTTCAATGTAAGCTAATGAAAAAACCGCTGTGTCGGTAGATATGTTGCAATACTGTGGTATATACTTGATATACGTGTTTTTGAATGATGGCATCAATAACTTTTGTGGTTCCCACCGATTTGAAGGCTTTCTTCAAGTTAGTTGATGCAGAGGATTAGATTTATTTAACTGTTGTCGATGAAATCTCACAGATTCTATTTTTTTTATGAACATAAAAGCATTTCGATTGCGGGGTTCCAAATATCTGGGACTTTATTTTGTTTGAGGCGTATGTTAAAATAGAATGTCTGACTTCCTCGTAAGGACTTTACCAGCGTTTTTGAGTAGGACAATGGTGATGCTATCTGGTCCAGAGTCCTTTCTTCTCTTTATCTATTCAATGGCTTGCTACACTTTCCTCAGAAAAAATTCAGGGAGATCTTCAAACTAGTTGCTCCTGATTTATAAATTTAGTTCACTTGTTCGTGTTAATCGTCTGGAGGAATAGAGCTTTTTATAGAATTAGCGGGCACGCTCAACCCTCTCCGTTGTTAGTTCTCCATTATGGATTCCCCGAGACCACATGCGCAACCGAGGCCAGCAAAATGTCAGATGGAGAGACGAGCTAGACAAGTTCAGGAAGTACTGGCTCCGTGACGCCCATGATAGAGAAGTGTGGCAAATCCAGGAGAAGGTCTATGTCCAACGACGGACGCTAAAAGACTGATGATGATGATGATGATCTTCAAGCACCCTGGGTATTCGTTTTCTTTCTGAATTAAGAGTTTTGCTGATAACTTGGAAACCCAGCCCTCTCCGTGAATTGCTTTGGTGACAGCTGTTGAGTATACTTTTTGATATCTGTTCTTTATTTCTTGTCGATGGTTGTTTCAATATATTTCCTTTTTGCTTTTTGTGTTTCGAGATTCCAGCGTTTCCTACCAGAGTGTTGGTTATTTTGTTGCTAAACTCGTTGATATCAGTGTTGTTCCCTTCTGGTTCGGTGAAAGTTCATATCTGTTTTTCAGTTCGAGCTCGCCATTACAAGATAAAAAGGAAGAAAGTGAGGGAAAGACATATCGGCTACACCAGATTAGAGCTTTTAATATGGATGAGAACAAACAAGATGACTACCCAGGTATACGTAAAGCTTTTTATTACCAGTTTAACGTATTTTTTTACCACTTGTTATTGTTTTAGCTGTGAAAACATGGAAGGGGTTGCATCGAGTGGTAGAGAAAAAAATTGTAAGGTTTATATCAAACGAATATAAATACAAAAGACAAAAAATACATGAAAATATTTTTGTATTTAAGGAACAAGAAAGATTCATTTAAAATGATTATATGTCCATGTAGTATTTATGCATGTATGTATGTGACTGGGTGTATGAAACATATTGAGGTATATTGCATAATTGAATTAGCGTCTATAAAAATATGTGTGTGTATGAAAACGAAAAACACATAAAGAACGTGTGCACCTGACTGGACACTTATTTTGTCCTGGTTGAGATGGTTGGCCTTGCTGCTGAGGCTCACGTGTATTTGTGAAACTTGTGTTTGTGTGGATGTGAGCCAGCAGTGTATATTGAATAGATTGAAAGAGGAGTGGTTTCGTGATTAGAAACAACTGCGCATTTTCTTCTTAAATACAAAAAAATCTATAAAGTCCAAAAATTAAACGTTTCTTATTGCATTTAATAATAATTTTCTGTCAGTCAAACTCGATTTGTCTCAATTTATGACTGTGGACAATGGCAAGTGCGTTAGAAGCAGGTTCGATAGCTTCCGTGTTTCGATTCTCCTTGCTATTGATGAAGATCGTCTTGCTGTAGCCATGGTAGATGGATTCTCCAGGAAAAAATTACATATGATGCTAATGTTATGGATCATGGCAGGTCGAGGAATAAAGAACTGCTTTTCATGATTTGAAAAATCATCAAAACAATCCGGCATTACGCCCACTCCAGTTGGGAACTGATTCTTATTTACTTCACCACTACAATGACTTCATCACATGGCATTTTCATTATTAAGTGATTTCAAACGTAAAGTTTCAAGTTTTTCATATTCATATTCATATATTGAGTGAAACTATCATTCATTTATAATATGATGGTTATACTAATACATTGTCCGATACTGATCACACCATGATTGGGGATAGCATTTTTCCTCATTACTATTGAACCCCTCTACAAATTGTTAAGGCGAATAACTTGGTGTACTCCTTGTTCATGGCTCACTGGTACTTTAACAATGATATACTTCATGGCCCTTTTACGATATCATCGTAAGAAAAATAAATCATTTTTCGTTTCTGAGCATCAAAAAACTCTCCACTGTCATTTTGACAAGTCTCTCACTGATACTGGTGGAGATTCTATAATTTCGTAATGTTATGAATCGATTATCAGTGAGGAGAAAATTTGATGACCAATATCCAACTGTGAAAATAAAACAGAGGATTCCATCTGCTTCTTTACTCATATTCTGTGGGCCTCTAAATCGGTTTCAGATGATCATTCTCAGGACAGTGTCCCCAAACATTCAACAATAGACCATATCTGTCCACAATTCTTTTGAAGCTAGAGACACAGGCATTGCATCACATTTCAGAAAGATTTAGAATGCCGTTGGCTTGATAAATGTTATCATCCCGACATCTTATCTGTTCCAGAAGATTGCCAAGCAGATTTTCTCACTTGGGAGAATATCTAATTAAAACAGTAATTCCCTCTGCGCATCCTGTGGTAACCCTTAATATTTTTACCGTTTTGGTTACGTCTTTGACTGACAAATATAATGAATTTGCATGACAGTTGGTGCAATAAGCTGGTAGCTGAATAGCAAACATCTGTTCTTCAACCATGTTGCTCACACCCTCACAGAACACTGTACATGTTCAGGTTAGCTTCATATCTTTGTCAATATGACTTCAATAGCGACATCAGAAAAGCCACCGGTGATGTTTAAAGATTCATAAAACGAAATAATTCATACAGGACCTCAACCGTCATTTATAAGAGATATCTATATTTTCATCTCATATCAGGAAGCAAAAGGTATATCATACAGGCTCGGATAGGCTGTGGATGACTTGATGTCTAATAAAAGTATAAATTTCATTTTGAAATTTATGACTCGTGAGTTTATCATTTTTTTTGACAACCAATCATACAATTTAGGGAACGATTTTGATTGTGACTTCAGAAGCTGGTTTGAATTTGATTTTTCATCATCATCATCAAATCTTTGAAGTACTAGACATTGTAAAGTTTCTAGAATGACTATAAAACAACGACCATTACCTTCTCTGCTTTTCATTCCACGTCCGTCTATGTCACCAAATTGTAGAAAAATGACTTTAAACTGATCCATGACATTGGGATGTCTGATACTCAAATTTTTCTTTTATCGTCTTTCAATTTTGAGTCCGAAATACTTTTTTGGGAATATAAATCTTTGGTTTGGTTGGAATTACTGGAGTTGAATAAACATTTTTTTGAACAGGCGATACTATCCATTTGGTTTTATGAAGATCATGTTTGTCATTTGGCTTGGGGTCTAACATGCTTTTAAAAAGTAATTGATCACTTTGCATTTTTATTTGATGTTTATTGATTTCTAAATCATGTAATTACCACATTTACGAACAGATAGAGCAAAATATGGACAGTGAATGATCAAGATTTGTTGATAAAGCTGTTATTTGAGCCTTTGAAACAACCATGCACCTAAAATATCCTTCAGCAACAAACGTACCACGACACTATGAAAAAGCATAGGGGCCTCAAAACTGTCAAACCAGAAATCACATTGAAGTAACAAAAATAACACCAGTTAACACTTAATTTTGTAACAGTGCGCTCTCTGCTTGAAAGAAAAATCGCTATAACACAGATTAGTCAAAATAGATTGGAGTTCATATCAGAATGCAGACATGAAAACAATTTCTTCTGCCATACTCAGCATCACACCACGACTCAAAGATTAAATCATTAAACAACACGGACAACAACGGCAACAACAACAACAACAACGACGACGACGACGACGATGATGATGATGATGATGAGGATGATGATGATGATGATGATGATGATGATGATGATGATGATGATGATAACAACTCTATCCTGAAAAAAAAAACCCTCCCTGAAGATGATTTATCAATGAAAGATCCACAAATTTATTTCATCAGTAATCATCAGCAGCTGCAATAGCTTCAACCATCTCTCATGGCACACCGTCCCTTCCCAAGATTTGCTTGACCTCAATTTCATGGGCCATTATTTTCGGGATTTTATCCTGAATCTAAGATACTTCGAAAATAATTCCAATCAAACTTTTTTTTTTTTTAAATCTTTACAAACTAAAATCAACAAACGATACAACTATCAACAAATGATAAACGAACTTTTTATTCGAAACATCTCATGCAAAACACCAGTGGCCACCCTCATGTCAAATCTTTAACACCCTATATACTGGAACTGCTGGAGCAGTAGTTGTAGTAGTTTGAAAATTTTGCAGGCATGGAACTCACTGCAAAAGACTGAATTTTCTATGCACACACACACACACACACACACACACATATTTGAAAATCAAAACAACGTGAATAGAATAAAAAAAGGTTAACCGTTTCAGTGAAAATGGTGAGAGCCCCCTATTTTGGATCAGCTACCAAAGAGGCTGCATTTTTATTCTATTCATTTCGTCAAGGCCAAGGGACATATAATTAAGGAAATAACAATAATAATAATAATAATAATATATACATATATATATATATATATATATATATATATATATATATGTATATATATATATATATGTATATATATATATATATATATATATATATATATATATATATATATATATATATATATATATATATATATATATATTCATTTTGTAACCATTCATAACTGTTACTTGGAAAAAAAAACACATAAAAAACAAAATATTCTCCCAGCAAAGTACACGATTCACAGAAACAGATCAGTGAATGTTTTACTCAAATAATCCTATATATTGCAACAGTTTTAACCGATATTTTAATTTTAATTGCCACTTATTTCAACACGAATGATTTTAAAACAGGGACTATTTTGTTGGCTCACAAACATGGAATGTTCCTAAAAATGAAAAATATAAGCGCCAAAATAGGTCCTTAAATGTCTCACGTCACACGATATTTTGACCCTCACACACTTCGTTACTAAAAGTGTATTGTAGCAATTGATCAAGCCAATAGATTGATCGTACACGTGTCGTTCATAGCTTTGAAAAACGAATTGGAATTACAAAAAAGATTATTTGAGAAAAAATACTTATCACATGAAATAAGATGATGTATCGATTTTTTTATCTTGGCAACTTCTTTTCGAATGTGCACTTGCTTAAAGAAAACATGTTAATTTTTGACACTATAAGGGAAAAGGAGGGGAAGTCTGTAAATTCTTGTGTTTCTTCAGATTTGTCAGATTCCTGCAGATCTGCTATTTAGATAAGTGTAACTAAATAACGCCAAGCACTAAGCTAAATTTGATTTATTTGGACAGCAGTCAAGCGATTTTTTTACCGCGAAAATAGAGTGGATGAAATGATGTTTCAGGTTTCTTAACAAAAATGCAAAAAAAAAAAAATACTCTAAATGTAAATATCGATTCATGTTTATTGAAATTATCACCTAGCAAGTTAATGACTTATTAGAGTGCTTTCGCTAAGAGTCATCTGATAAAAGATCTTGTCCACGATTTTTGATGTCGATGTTACTGTAAGATCGTGAAACTAGCGATTTAGTGTAATTCGTAGTGATTTTTAGGAATCCCTGTGCCTTTTAGTATTTTTATGAAATCCTTACTTTCAAAATCAGTCTAGTAATGGTAAACAAGCCTGTAATTTACTATCGTAACGTACTCTGTCCTAACTGAGCGGCCCTTATTTTGACCTTGTGTCAAAGTGAGCTGTTAATACAGGCAGAATAAAAATGATAACCAGTAAGTTCAGCTTTTGGGGGGGGGGGCTGAGACTCATTGGCAAGACAAGTGATGAGGATCGTGCTAATCACAAGAATGATGGTCCGTATCACAATCTTTCAAGCACGATTACACTGATTGTATAACAAGGAAATTAATGTAATTACTGACACGTCCGAGAATTTAAAAAAATCACTAGTTTCACAATCTTACCCAAACATTGATACAGTTTCAAACTGTTGAGGACGCCTTCATAGAAATATTTGATGGATTATGTGCGTGAAAAGTCATGCAGAAACACACACTATTGCAAAGACACTGAGATTGAAAAACAGAGCTCGATCTCTCTTTCCTCTCTTTCTCCATCTCTATCAATATATACATTTGTATACATACACATACACACAAAAAGACCCCCTCCTTTGTCTCAATATATATATATACACACACACACACACACACACACACACACACACACATATATATATATATATATATATATATATATATATATATATATACGTGTATGTGTGTGTGTGTGCAGTATGTCTATCAATAGATATGATCTTTCAATCGGATAAAACATGTCTGAAAAATAGTTTGAAAATTGCTCCAGCACAAAGATCTGGAAATTGAGATCACAAAAATAAAGCAATTTGAAACTGAAACAATACCTGTTGTTATTGAAGCCTTTGAGTTTATATGAATGTGTGTCAACATATATTTCGGTAGAGTACCAAAAAACTCAAACATCGATCAGATAGAGATTTATCCTCACAGGCACCGATCAGATCCCTAGCAATACTCTCTTAATGTAAGTATTTGGTCTTTCATACAACTACGTACTGTTTTTGTAACTTATGTATTGTCCTCCACTACGTATGTCTCCAGCCTTTTCTCCGCATAGTCCACAGCAGTACTGTGGTTTACAGTTTCACACCAGTTGCCTGGTGGTTATCGCTGAAAGCTGAGTGACAGTAAGTCTCCTCAGATCCTCCTGCTGTTTAGTTTGGTTTTTGATATTTTCCCTTGTCCTCCTAAAGTATTCTCTATTTATTTTGTCCTTCATTTCTTCCCCTTTTATCGTGTCACATTCCAGAACTCCAAGGTATTTGTATTGGGCTTGTGTGGTCAGTGCTCTAATCTTCCTGCTGTCCGGGACTTCGATTCCTTCAGCAGCTGCGAGCTTTCCTTTAAGCATTACCATAATTGCACATTTTTATTTTCCGAACTCCATCCCAGTGTCATAACTGTATTCCTCAACTATGTCCAACAGCGTCTTGAGTCCTGCTCCTTTTTTTTTTTTTTTTTGCAAATAATTTAATATCGTCCATGTACATCAAGTTGTTGACTTCTCCCTTTGTTTTGGAGAACTGGTATCCTTTGCTGTTTTTCAGGATTATTATTACTATTATTACATGTGATCAATAATGTTTTACTTTCGAAGAATTTAAAAGGAGAAGAAAAAAATCTAGATTTGAAAAATTGGACTCAGCAATACGTTTGGATTTTATTTTGTTTCTCTTTGCAAAAGGCACCCAGTACGTTTTCGAGTTTGTTTTACGTTTGAATTCTGACCGTAAAAGATATACAAAATATTGAAAAAAGTTTTGTTTTATAATATTTGTTATATCATATTCAGAGGAAAAAATCGAAAGTATCTTGATTCTCTTCTTGTTTTCCTTTTATTCATTTTTGAAGATTTTGATTTTTCCAGATTTGCCTGCTTGGAGAATCAGCGTCTGAAACAACTCTAGACAACAGAAGGAAATATAAAATTATCCAAGTTACCAAGTACGTATAATAAACACACCAACATACACATGCATCAATACACATACACACACATTGATATATACATATATACATACAATGCATATACTGATACAATAGCCAACATTATTAATGAATGAACCATACGGAAGTTAGTAGTATTTAAATCAACTTTATAATATTCACATATTTCGCCATCCGGCTTTGTCAAAGTGGTAATTAAAACGAAACAATATTGGAAAATTCGTGTTCTTAAGTAGACAATGTCACGAAATATCACACCACGAGAACACATAACCAAATATACAACATAATGAAGGAACTGCAAGATGGAAAATGAATTCATATATCTAAAAAAATGGAAGAGGTATAGAAACAAATTATGAAGGATTTTCTGGAGGATTTTAAGAGAATGTTTTACATTTTGATTAGGGGTTATGTGACGTGGGTATCTTACTATGACGTTGCAATTGAGTTTTTATTTTGACTGAAAACAAACTGGCTGCACATCATCAGATATTGCCAAAACGTTGTGGTAAAGTTAGGAAGTGCTGTAGCTAGGAATTCTGCTCATTCTAAGGGGAATATAAAAATACTTTTTTCACAGCATATGCATAGGAAGTGCACAACATCTTTAAATAGTTTATCAATCCAAAAGTGCTTTTTTAGCAAAAGTATCTTCTTATTGTAACGTCCGGATGTGTTGAAAAACGTTGTCCGCAACATTGCAGGGACATTATAATGCAACAATACAAAGAAAAATTTATGTGATGCCGCTGATAAGTCTGTGTAACATTCATGAAACATTGTAGTAGCATCAATTTGTTGGGCAGGTAATGCGTTTGTACGTTTGTATGTGCGTGTGTGTCTTTTGAATGGTGGCATTAGAAGCCGTTTTCTTTTGTATTTCAATATATGTATATGTGTGTGTTTGCGTGTTCTGAATGATGGCATTAGAAGCTGCTTTTCGAATTTCGATATATATACGAGTGTATGTGTGCATGTGTTGGGTGTGTGTATACCATCAATCCTCTTTCATCCACTATTACGGGATAAGTCAAATTGGCTGGATAGAGAAATGGTTCAAGTGAGTCGATTATAGCTTTTAGTGATTTCTACAAAATATACGCCATTAAATTCGTAGTATGCCTATGCATACATCTATACACCCGTCCATACATATTGTGTGCATATTTAATTGCAGGAAAACTGCAATGTATCAATATGTTTAAATAAAACAGCATAGTTATTGCTTGCGAGTAATATAATTGTGTTACAATATTACCTCATTTAAGATATCTTATCGTTCGTGGTAATGCATATACGTGATGGAAAATAGGTAAGAGGCCTCAGAATATATCCGCAGATACGTTTAAATAGAAAAGAAGTAGAAATAAAACATCAAGTAAAGTGTGTTGTTGTCGAGTGTTGTTCGAATAAGTTTTAACATAATTGGCCAGAGTGTTCGGTAGTATATTAGTGAAATGGATATGCTGACGTTACCAAGTTTCTTGCATCATAACAAAATTTAAACACATATGAGGTAGTGGGGGTTTAATTCCATGAACAGCGTCTGTTCATTTCATCAACTCATAGGAATTACGGAGACTAAATCTTATCTAGAAATATTGGATTGTGTATGCCACCGTCAGATCGAAACAATCAGAGTTGGTGTTGGGTATTTCAGTCGAATAACGACCCGAAATGCACTAGTTTCAGCCAACATTGAAGAGTTTGAGTCGCTGCAGGTGTCGGTGCAATCAACGGCTCTCATTCTCTGTTGGAACTCATGGCAAGAGGCCAAATCTAGCATCCGATGCAATAAAACCACAAATGCGAATTATCTTTGCTCGAAAGTTTCGAAGAATTGAATTGGACACTGTCCGGAGTTTATTAGATTTTCACGTCTGTTCATTTACTCATTCTATTTACATTTCATACATGTTATTTAATCAGATAAAACTTGCATATAATTGTATTTTACTTCAATTATATATTCTCGGTATTTTTTCACTTTACAATAATATGGCACTGGTTTAATTATTGATTGTAAAGATGCATACCAATTAGGAGTGATAAACTATGCATTAATTTCTGTATGATTCAGACATAAACAAAATAAAATGAAACAATATACTCCAGTCTATTTTCTTTCCATCTTCTTTACTATCTATCTGTCTCTGTATATTTGTACTTTCTCTCTTTATACGTATATATATATATATATATATATATATATATATATATATATATATATATATATATATATATATATATATATATATTAGTAATATTATGAAACTGAAATAAATCAATGAATACATAAATCTATAAAATAAGTGACTATCATTTTAAAATGCCCATGTGCTATATCATTGGTTAAAACTTGAATGTTATACTAAGACAGTCTGTAGAGAACATCTAACCTGTTTGATTTAGCAAACTATTTTTGTCTTTAAAAAGTAAAATGCGTACTTTTTTTTTACTATGAGTCACAAATAATATCCATCACTAAAATTATTTGGGGATGTGGAAGGCTCAGTATTGAACATTTTATCATAAGATAAAGTCTTTTTTTGTTTCAAAAGAAGTTTGAGAGTACTCCGTTGTTCATGTTTTGTCTTCATATCGAAACTATTATAGTTGTGATATCTATGTTCCCAACTGCGCATGGATGCTTCTAATATGTTTTTCGTGTTTGACTGTTTAGCTGTAGATATTTTGGCTAAGTATATGTTGTTTGCAGTTACACAATGATTGTCTAGAGAAGATGTATCTTTGTTTTACAAATACAGTCTGTTTTCGTCAGTTTATTTGTTCAAGATTAAGCTAAAGATATGCTTGTTGTGTGAGGTGAGATTGATGGGTATGTGCTCCCATGTAACGTGGCTCTTACCATTTAACTAAATAGCTACCATTGATGCATAGACCTAAACACAAAATTATATACATGCTTTTCCAATCTTGGAATAGAGCACCTTGGTAGACGAAGAACTATGTGTGAGTGAATACATATAGCTTGTTTTAGTCTTACTGACTGTTTGCCTCTTGGTCTGAAGTGTGTGTTGCTGGATGTTGGATAGTCTTTAACCACACTGAAAAGTTGTAATACAACAATCCAACTTTCTGTGGATGACACAATCTTTAATTATATATATATATATATATATATATATATATATATATATATATATATATATATTTTTGAGGCATTGTTTCCAGGAGATACTGGCTAGTGGAGCGTTGTAGTTTTTTGTCGTCAATTTTCTCAAGAGATTTTGATTGGTTCCATTCCTATATATTCGGTCATTCCCGACATATCTATGAGTGTCATCTAGGGATTAGGTCGCCATTATATAGACAAGTTGTTGAGTTGCAGGAAATTTAAAGTTATTCATAGAAAAATTAACAATAACATTTAAGATAAATGGAATGATAGTTTCATTGTAATTTTGATACCAACGTTTACCAATGTATTCGGACTATTAAGTATTATCGTTTTAGTTCGAGTTTGGGTATCATAACTATGTTTGTATTGAATTAGTGGTAGTTTCTCCGAGTGTTGATTTGCATTTGGTTGTTAGGCGCCTTTGTCGAAGTTGGGCCTAATTTGAGGTAGTAGTAAGTCGTTACATTGTTCTTGACGTATTTCAGAAATTGTATTTACTAGTTTGAATTGAGTATTTCAACATTACATTAATCGAAACTTATAGGTTGATATTAATGCAGTCTATTTTTTTAGTTTCTCCACATGAACAGTAAATTGAGTAGTGGACGATATTTATACCTGATACATGTATTGAGTGAATCAGATTCATGGGGTGACGTTAAATGCTCTGTAGTACGTGTAGTATAAAATAGTTACGCGATTTTCTATGGTTGTCTTTCATTATTAAATCTTTTTTTCATTCAGCCCTAGTGGCAATGTGTGGTTAGTTAGGCTTTATTCAATCATTTAAAATTCAAAAAATCAATTATACTTAACGCTTTGAATATCAAAATAATCAATTATATTGATAGTATTGGCTCAACTCCTACGTAATTTTTAAAGCTTCTTATGGTTATACTTTTCAGGTAAATAGACCAATAAAGGAAGAAATATTTCATTCCAAAACACTTTATCATTATAAACTTCATCTTGAAGAAAAACACCACTTCGAACTACGGGAAAATGATTTTAATATCACATGAATGAATTAACAGAGAGAAATACGGAGAGGGAATTGACTGGTTGGAGGTAAAATGAAGATACTGCAAGGAAAGGAGAAAGAAAAAAAGGCGACTGAAAGTTCTGATTTTTCAATTTTTTTTTTGTCATTCGTACCGAAAACAATGACTCCCTCTATTTGTGAAAATCTTATGAAATAGTTTCTGGGTGCACCTATCTGTATATTGATTCAATTTTTGAAAAGTTATTTGTTGAATTAAAATTTGTTATGAGTTTGAAACTAAGATTTGACCAAGAGTCTTTTTAGGGGTTTATCCTACATTATTGAAAAGAAATAGAAAGCTCTCTCAAAAGACTGTAGTCAAACTTTTTCTCTCTTGATTTCAATTTTCTCCAGTTGGGAGGAAAACGATAAATCTGATACATACAATCCTGACGCTTTGATATTTTGTTCCCACTAGTCATTTTTAGTATTATGCATTCATTTTATACTCCATGCATTTTGTAGCAATGTGCTTTTCAATGCATGTATTCATACCGAATGATTTCCAGCCAATCTTTATACATCGTCTTATTTCACTTTCATGGTCTTTCTCTAACATCATAACCAGTCCTCAATCTTCATTCGATTCTTTGCTATTTTAAATCACTGCCAAAGGGAAACCGTCCATAACTTAGTTGAGAAGTAACACGAATGTGGATGAAAGTAAATAGTAACAAAAAGTATTAATGATAATTGACACTACTTTATCTAATGAAATGTTTTAATACATTGTGTTACTCATTGAGAACCACCAGTTAGTAATGAACATGGCCTAGAAATGATTAGGTAGGGGGTGAATTCAAGTGTTTGGACATGCGGCATCCATTGATTCCTACTACTCCGTGGCAATAAAGGGGAAGGCGTTAATCAAATCACCCTCATGCATAATGCCGTTGGATTGATTCCCACCCAGAAATTATTCTTTGTGCAACAACAAATCATACGAGTAGGAGGGCTCCAAATAATGGAACAGCATAAGACTTGAATTTGAACTCCTGCTTGCTACTGATGACTGTAGCTCAGTAGCAAGATCTTTCAGTCTTTAACTGAGCCATGCTCCGGTATAAAATGAGGTGATGTCGATTTTGACCCGGGAATTATGCTTTATTGCAATCCACGCTATGAATAAATTAAATTCATCCAAGAGGGAACTGGTCTGAGTTTAGTTTCAATAAAAGGCAACGAAAATCGAGATGAAAGTAAAAAAGTAACACCGTATTGTCATTAAAATTGACGTGATTCATATACTACTACTACTACTACTACTACTACTACTACTACTAATAATAATAATAATAATAATAATAGATGGATAAATAAGTTAGATTATCGAGGTGGATGGCCAGGCATTATGAAAAGAAATGGGGATAAGGAAAGCATTCAAGTGTTAGTTTTGGACTTGCACTTGTCATTGATTCTTTTACCTTGGTTGCAAGATCAGTTGGGTGTCAAACGAGTCATCTTCTGGAATAGAGAGTCGCCAGTTCAATTTTCATATTGAACATATTTTTTTATTCTGATCCGTGATCCTCATTTATTAACTCATGGCCAGAAAGAGATTGGATTGAGTTTATCCGCGATACAAGTTAACAAATATTCTGATGAGAGTGAAGAGTAGAAACTTATTGTTAATCACTTACAATCCTTTATGTACTAGAAAGAATAGATACTTTGGACAACTAATACTGGACTTGCAGTAGATGAGGAACATAACGTAGAAAGGATCGGGAAAAAGGGATATTCAAAGCGCTAAACACACTGTACTGACTGCAGTAGCTCAGTTCCATGAGTGGTCTGTTATTGCCACAACCACCCTCCAGCATCGATGTTCATGAATTTGATTATCAACTGGAATTTATCCATTTTTCTGATCTATGTATAATTGTGATAAAAAGCAATGAAAAAGTTTGGGTGAAAATTAATTGTAGCAAATAATGTTAATGATTCACAATCCTTTATCTAATAAAATAAATAAATCATACAACCGATAAAGAAATTCCAGATGATAAGAAAGAACGTAGCGCTGAGGAGATTTGGGAAGGAGATGAGTTCGAGGGTCTGATTTGAACTAGCACTCTCTACTGATACCCGTCGTTCAGTAGCAAGACGGGTCAGTCACTAAAGGAACCTACGGCATAGAGAATCGTGATTTCGATTCTCACAAGGATATAATTCTTTATTGTAATCTGCTCGTCTAATTTATTCATTCACTGCTGAATAGAAACTGGTTTGAGCTTGGTTACGATAAACTGTAGCATGAATTGAGATGAAAATAAATTGTACCAACATCTTAATGATAAATGATTATTTCATCTGATGAATAGCTAATAATATTGTTGGGAGGGAATATAGTTTTAAAGAAAGGTGAGTAAGAAGGGTAACGGTTTTGTAGCCGTCTGAGTGGGTGAGGAAAGAAATAGAGGGAGTGTAAAGGAAAATTAGTTTATTGAACGTGTATGAAGTTAGTCTAGTAGGAAGGGTGATGAGGTTAGGGTAAGAAAAAGAGTTATGTAGTTTATTAAATAGAACATAGATGCTTACAAGTTAAACTGATCCTGTTCATATACCATCCAGGAAAAATGATTAACCAATGACGAAAATTAAAAGGGGTGAATGAAGGGAGTTTCAACGAGTCCTACGAGTCAATTATGATTGTAATTAGAATCACAGCAAACAAATACACAAAAGACCGGAAACCTTACGTTACAGTAATGCTACCCTCGTCCTTATAACCTATATATCCAAACATTTGACCCTCAACGGAACACTTATAAACCACTCCATCCCATTATATCTTTGCAACGATTTCATCGAGACAAAATACAGTCACAAAACAAAATAAGAATGAAATACTGTATAGACAGTCCTACGGATTGTGAAAAAAAAAAATGAATTGGTCAATTCTTACATCAGTTTGATCCAGGTATTCATTTTTTTGTGAAAAAAAAGAAAGAATACTCCTAAAAAAAATGTCATGTTAAATGGAACCAACATATTAGTATGAGATAATGATGATAATCATATAAATATATATAAACATATTGAGTACACTACTTATATAATTTGTAATAACATATATGTATAGAAATAGGAATATATGCAGTGACACACACACTCAAAGACACACAGACTCACACGCACACACTCATATATATATATATATATATATATATGTATATATATGTATGTATATATCTATATATATATATATATATATATATATATATATATATATATATATATATATATATATATATATATATATATATATATCATCTCACCTGATACATGATATTACGTACTGATATATGAACATATATTACCGAATTTTCATTTTTTCATTCAGTTAATTTTCTCATTATAATTTGTTTCAATGGGATAGAAAAATCAGTTTTAACCAAGGATGTTTTATTTCTAAGAAAATAGTTAATTCAAGTTACTTTTGATAAGAGATATGATTTTAAGTTAATGAGACATCGATAAATGATTATATGGAATAAGAAAAAAATATATTTCATTTCTTTTTGTAAAATGTATCTGAAAAAATATGGTGTGGTCACTAAAAACGGCAAATGTCTTTTGAAAGTAGAGTGAGTTTAACATACATCAAAATCAAGTTAATTTTACGTTCAGGCGAGGAAGTGTTATGCGGTGAGATTATATGGATAAAGGTAATATAGTCTTCGAATGGCAAGACATTTTTCTCTCTTGCCAAGATATTCATAAAAGTAAATAATCAATAGATCACAATATTCAGAAATATTGTTTGCACAGGCAAATTTTGACTAGCACCCTGGAAAAATGGGAAATAATGGTAGCTCTTGAATTTCTAATGTCTACAGGGATTCGATATGATTTTAGACTAGTACATTTCGCAACAGAACTAATGCAATTGTTTATTGAACGTAAAAGGAAAACGGCCACAAACTCCCACTTTTATTTCTTGGCAATGAAATGCTTTTATTCTAAGTACAAATTGTTATTGATTTTGATGTATAGAGTTTGATTCACTGACATTATGATATCGAATAACGCTACATTGTAGAATTTGAGTAACATAAATATTTAAATGCATTCTAATGTTCGTATGAATGTTGCGTACAACGTGTTCGTTTATGAAATACAAAAGTTAGTTGAAGTTGTAGTAAATGACATTGTATCATCAAATTGTTTTTTTTTTCAATGTTACTTATTCATAATCGGAGGGGTCTTCAGGCAGGCAAGGCATTCTTACTAAAACTTTTCTGAAGTCGAAATTGCATGATCGAGGAGACAATTAGTATTAATTCATATAGGAAACATTTTACGGCGTAAGTCGACTGCGAAGCAGTGATGATGGTTTGTTATACTGAGTTTTCTGGGGGTTGACAAGGTAGAGGTCCTCAAGACTAGATCGTTGAAAAGTTGAGGAGAGGATGTGCGTATTAAGAGAAACATATCTTTCAATCATTTTGTTTCAAACTAGAAATCAAATAAAATTAATTTGAAAAGAAAATACTCCAGAAAACGTATGCAATTTTATTAAGTTCCTTTACATAAGTAATCAATGTTCGATTTTCACTGTTTTGTTTTACATTAGACATTATAAAATATTTCTTGAATCCTATGAATCCAAAAAATTTAAGACCGCTACTATGATTCAGTTTTGATATTGAAATTATTCAGTATGATGGGGTCTAGAAGTTGACTAATAGGTTTCAAGAATAGAAGCAATCCTCTGAAATGAACGGAATCTTGATCCAAAACGCATCCTTCTAATCGTTTGGTAGAACAATTTGAAACATTCAAAAGTGATCCCAGACTGAAAAGAAAAGAAAACAAAAGAAAACAAAAAACAAAAACAAAAAAAAACAAAAAAAAAACAAACGGCATTGATATTTTTTAATGTTGGATACGTAGACGTTAAGTCAGATAAAGGTACTGGAGGCTAAATTGCTGTGCAAGGAGGGAAAAGGAGCAAGCTTCCGATATCACAGGTCACTGCAAAACAAACAATAACATTGTACAGACTTCTTGCTATTTTTCCGTAAAAAAAAAAAATTTAGAAGTGCAGGATACATGTATTCATGTAACAGAACGTATTCAATATTTGATTTCATATATAAACTCTTATTTTGAGTTACACACGGTTCTATAGATAATTTTGTGGATACTTTATGGTTACTAAAGATATAAGGGCGAATCTATAAAGCAATCTATCCTTAATGAAGACTGTACAAGAGGGAAAGAAAAGCCAAACTTAAAAGGGAGTAAATGATAAATGAATCATGTTAACTGAAAAACAAAAATGAGAAAATTCCCTGATATGAAATCAAATTTCAAGGAATAAACTGACTGTTCAAAAATCACTATTATGCATGGAAATAGGAAACAAAAAAACAATTAATTTGATCGATGCATTTTAATTCAAGTAATTGATTTCGAGTACAAATGAAAATAGTATTGAGCCAATCCCTGCATACTTATTTTTTCATTGGAAAGTATAAATGATAGCTTGCTTGGGCACCAGTAACCTTTGAGATAACCTTGTAAAAGAAATAGTAACAGAGTGTGCGGATATGAGAAAAAGAGCAATACAAAATGTCAGAGGAAAATACAGCGTACAAGGTGAGAAAAAGTGAAAGATGAGAAAGATAGGTGAAGAACGTAGAAGAGGTCAAAATAAAATGAAAATGCAAACATTACTTGAGAGATTGACTGGATCAGTTAAAGTGAAATACTGAGGAAATCTGTAAATAAGTAACGACGGGTGGGAATAACCCTGAGAAAATTGGCGGGATGATGATGGAATGCTCGGAAAAGATTATGAAAGAAAGAACGATCAAATATGAGAGAATAGACAAAAAAGGTTTGACATTAAGCTCAGATGAGGGCGAAAGACGGACATTGACCGTACAAAATGCGAAGAAGTATTGATATAAAACGAATTAAATGGTGTGTTTTCAATATCTCAAGATCCTTTTGCTTGCTCTGGGATAATTTTAAGATGGCCGTGCCTGCCCATTCTTCACATCACATACAAGGTGTATTGGCAAAATATTGCATTTCTCAGGTCTGTTAGCCCCTCTTACAGTTCTGATGTGCACCTCAGCCACTTATAGTTCTTTTTCCAATAAATGAGTTCAGACCTCTTGCAAGATGAGGAAGAAAATATTGGTGCTGGTGATGGCGATTCCAAAATATGATTCATTGACTGGTTTGAAAAAGTGGGAGGGGCGCTGGGATTTGTGTTTGAGGTCAAAAAGAGGTACTTTGAAGGAGATTATGGTATTATTTATCAAGGTTTTGCTATTTTTTGTGACTTTGAAATGGCTGGGTACTTTACCGGCAGACTCTGTGGACTGAAAATCTGAAATCGTAAATAATGATAAAGAAATTGCCCGTATAGATTAGGTACCTAGTATCACTGTGACTCAACAAGAGTTATAGGAGCTTGTAGTTAATTAGAAAGATCAATTCTCCAAGGAATGGTGAAGCTGTAGAAAATGATGTAGGGAGATATTTCCTTTATGACTAGCTTACTGTGAACGGATGCAAATCCTTAATTAAATAAGTTATGGGATTGGAAACCCAGAGAAATGATTCAGACTTAGGTGGCGGCTTGGGGGCATCAAGAGTACTGAAGAATACACTTGGAATATAAATACATTCTGTGATAATTAAGGGAGAGAGAAGTAAAAGTTTAAAAAATGCACCATCAAAACAGTTTTCCACTTTCTCTAGGTTCAAATTGCAACATCTTCATTCAGTCACTAATGATCAGTTGATTATAAGTCTTATAAGTTATCGATATATATGAGAATCAAAGAGAAAAATCGATAAGAAAGAGACCGGTAGACAGTATTGCAAGATCTGGAGGGACAACGACTTCAGTCCATGACGGTGGAGGACTCCAATAATCAACTAAATTGAGAATTGTGAAGCTTTTCTGTACTTACATTCAACAGGAGAGGCCCGATAAATGTACGAAAGACGAGAAAATTAAGGGAAAGTTAAAATCATTGGAGGTTTTTTGATACCTTAAAACTTTTGATATTTAGTAAGAGCTCTCAGTAAAAAGTTCTCCGACTGAATTTAGCAATTACTCAACAATAAATGGGATGCCATTGTCAGGTCAAAAGAAAAAATATTCAGGGCATGCTTTGGCATGTATCTATTTTTCTGAGTAGTAAGATTTTCATTTGATTCTACTCATATATATATATATATATATATATATATATATATATATATATATATATATATATATATATATATATATATTGTTCAGTGGTCAGGCAATGTTTGGTATGTTTTTCTGAATACAGTGCTTGTTGGAATGAAATAGATATGCTTGATGATAGGAAAAAAATGAAACTCAATGTCAAAACCAAGGCCATAGTAAAAATTCTACGTTTTTTGAATAATAACATCTATAAAAATGCAAAAAAAAAAATTCTGTAATGCATATTAACACACATTGTAACCAACCAAACAAATCCTTGAAAAGATCCCCCAAATCGATAGAAACTAGGCTAATATATAATCTTTCAAATAAAACAATATTCAATGATGTTAGACATGACTATCCTAAAACTCTGAAAGAACAGCAGTTACAACGGAAGAAGTTTCGAAATAATGAAAGAGTCAAATCCAATAAAGTGAAAAATAGCAGCCAGAGAAAAAAAAGGAAAAGAAAATAAAGGTAAGAAAATCATCTGGTATTCATTGCCATTCAACGTACAAGTGAAAATTATCCCAGGAAAAATATCCAACTGTTATAAAATCCACCCTGAGCAACCCACTAAGTAGAATATTAATCAAGAATGAACTCAGTCTTAGTTGTATGGATGATTTTTATAAATTCATAACAAAACATAACAATAAAGTAAAAAGGAATGAATGATAACGACTAAGATCATATGAAATGAAACTTTAACATAAGAAAACAGATTCAAATGAGAATGAAATATTCTCAGAGGAAACATACTGCAAAGAGCTGGCGGTTTTACAACATAACGGTGACCATATCGTCTTCATCCATAATTTATGGCAGCCAAAAAGCACTCTATCCACACTAAGTATAATAGAAGACATAACAAACAATGACGAACCACATGACTAATCAAGGAGGGAAAAAATATATATATAAATAGAATAAAAGGAAGATTCAACAACCTGGAGAAATAGACCCCCGAATTAGTAGGAATTAAGACTAAAACGAATCATTCTCCCGAAGGAGACGATATCGGACAGCTATATTCGTGTTAAAGCAGCAAATCTTTATTCCATCATATTTTTAGCTCTACAATGAATCAACTTAATGTTTAATGCTGAATGCATTTCATTAAATAAACCGATCACATACTGGATAATACATTATATTCCTGATCTGTATCATATATATATATATATATATATATATATATATATATGTGTGTGTGTCTGTGTATGTGATCATTATCATTAGTCTTTCAACGTCCGTTGTTGGACATAGACCGTGTGTGTGTGTGTGTATAAATATAAATACGTCTAGTACTTATTTGATAAGTTTTCGCCTTATAAACAGTGTTGACTTTCCATACTACCATGAACCTTGCAAAAAGATAAGACAATCGTAAACACTGTCTTGTTCGCGGCAATTTCTTTCTCATTACCTGTCTGCATTCGTTTCTTTACACCTCGATGCCTCTACCAACTCACATCAGCTTTCTTGCTTCGTTCTCCTCAGCGTGTGACGCTGAATTTTTAATGAGGAATCGTTGATAAAAAAAACAAACCCAAAAGATGATTTCGAAATGGACCACTATTCAGATCGCTGATTTTTCTAATTACTTTTTTCTTGAAAGAATTGAATAGTTGATAACTGCTAGGGAAAGATATGATCATGTTAATGTTCTCATGGAAATCTGATGTAGATCAAATAGACTACTTGGGTGTGTACTTATATTCTGTACTATATCCATTGGATGTTCCACAAAGAATGCATCCTTAAAGATAAGAGGGTGGTCTTTTTTGCTCGGCAACAATGTCCTCAGACAACAATAATCAACAGTTAAAAATAATTACTCTCTTACTGCTCTCATTATGGAATATATTTTTTCGTGAGTGTATCATATATATATATATATATATATATATATATATATATATATATATATATATATATATCAGCCTTTTGTTTGTTTTTCTTACTCTTGTCTCAAGTAGCAGTCCACTTGGTGTATGCGTGATTTTACTAGAGGTTATTCAGGTTTATCTAAGGTCATTTCTATCTGTTGGCCACAATTTCGCACCAACACTGCTGAAATTTAGTATGTGGGTACATCTTTCTAGGAAAAAATATCTGAATTTATTTAACTTTGACTTATGAACCCACGCAGAGTCATCATTTGTCATTTTAAAACACGCTCCGACGTCTTCCACCATAATTTAGCACTTATGTTTCTGAAAACAGTCATTGGCATATGTATCGTGATATGCACGATGCTCAATAGAACAGCAGAGTGATTTAATGTCATTACAGGTCATTTGCGTTTGTTTTGAGCCAATGTTTAGTCTTTTGGGCCACTATTGGGCACAAAATTATTCATTATAGCATGGTCACATAATCTCAGGGCAAAAGATTGCAATCTGTATTTCACCATCTTGGTTCATTTGACATCACCAGAAATATTTCTGGTCATTTGGCAAAAAAATTCTTAGTATAAGCCAACACTTATGACTGCAATCTGGCATGAGGATGAACCTTATCTTAGCAGAAATAGTCATAGACAATACGATATTGACCCCAGAATCTACCTGAAGAAATTACGGCTCATACTCGGTCAATTTTCAAGTTTCTAACGACAGTTTTGCACCAATGGAACTGAAATTTAGTAGTAGATTATTTCACATAAATATTTAGGAATGTGATCTTGACATTGGGATAAATCGAGGTCACCATACGTCATTGCTGCTCATTTGTAAGTTATTGGCCATAACATTGTAATTATGATGCAGACATTTTGCATAGGCTTACACCATTACACGGTGAAAGTTATTTACCATGCAAGGTAGATGTTGGACGTAGAAAAAGGTCACAAGGTCAGTTCTAGAAGTTGTAACAAGGCACTGGACAATGTTTGAAGATCGTTAGCTTTTGTCCGACCTCACCATGATTTTAACATGGACAGCTCTATAATGGTTGTCCAACCGTTTCTTATATTCTTATATATATATATATATATATATATATATATATATATATATATATATATGTGTATATAAAACCATTTCCTACACCCCCCACACACACATACACACACACACGCATATATATATATATATATATATATATATATATATGTATATATATAATATATATATATATATATATATGTGTGTGTGTGTGTGTGTGTGTGTGTGTAAGGGAGCGCACATGATAGGTGCCCAGAATGCCACTTTCGGGAAAAAATACTTGTATATTTGATTGCAAAATTTCAGTACTTCCCACGCAATATTTTCATTATTTTTTTCCTTCAATAACATAGGATATCAGTTTTGTAACAAAATTTCGATACTTATCTTTTGATTTTGATATGTATAACAATTTACTTACATATATCTGTACCATAATTAACCAAAAATTCTCACTATGCATCATATTTTACAACCATTTAATGTTATATGCATCAGAATTTCAATGTAAAATGTCCTAATTTTGAAGTTAAAAAGCGTTGTAACGATTTAAATAATGAATTTTTGACGGACAAATAATTTTTTTTTCAAAACGGCTCACTTCACTTTAACTAAATAACGGGAATGGTTTGCTGACAGTATTGAACCGTTTTAATAAAGATCTTAGAATATGTTTTTGTGGTACAAAAGCTTTCGTAAATGTTTGTTTCAACCCAGAAGCCTGGGTCCGATACCTGACTTTAGATAATTGAATATCCAAATATTTGCCAAAAGTACTCAACACCTATTACCGTTGAATGGATAATATATACCCACCACCACCACCACCACCACCATCATCATCATCATCATCATCTTAGCATCCGTTGTTACACATAGACCTTCCTGGGGATTCGTTATACCTCTCTATCATGAATGTAACGGAGCCAATACCTCATTAACACATCTACTGCGTTATGCCATCTCATTTCTTGCAAGCCACAGTTTCGCATATTATATTTCGAAATCCACATTGTGAGTTGAGATATTCATCTGTTGTTTGACATTCTAAAAAATAACCAACCCGTTGCCATTTGAGTTTTCAAATAGATTCTACGCCAACCCTGACTCCTCTTTTTTCTTATATACTGTGCTGTTTCGTGAACTCTCCAAATATATATCAGGTATGGTTTCATGCATGTTGAATGGTTCTCAGTTTGAGGGCCAATCTTTGGTAATGATCGATAATGCAGTTCATTAGTTGAGCATCAAGAGAAAACATTGGTTGTAGACCTTTTTTCAAAAACTAGGGAAGTTTCCATGTTCTATAAGCTTGAGCTTGCTCTATCAAAAACTTGCCATCCTACAGCATTTCTTTACTTGATTTATTCTATTGAAGGTTTAATGGAGATTGTCTAAACAGCGTAGATATAGTGGTATATTTTTTCCGGTTCTTCGATCTCAAAGAACATTGAAACATATTTTATCAAAATCTAAAAAAGAACAAAACAAATTTATTTTCGTACACACACACACACACACACACATATATATATATATATATATATATATATATATATATATATATATATATATATACATACTCACAGGCATGCACGTGCGTGCTCACACACACACACATAGGTTCTGAACTTGTCATGTACAAACTATTGCTTTCAAAAATGAAATGACGATCATTACATATTCTGAATTCATTTGAATTGAAGAACATTACACATTTTGGAATTTTAAAAATCACAACAAATATAGATTTTGAATGTGTTGAAATGTTGATCATAACATATTTCGAATTGTATCGTATTTTTAGAAAGTTCTATGATTATAAAAAACTACATATAATTACTTAAACAAATGATATAATAAATGATTCGGAAAAAATACATAGATACATGGAATGAATTTAAATAATCTAGAAAAGTCAGCTAATATAAAAGAATGCAGACATTTTTAATATTCAGTCTGTCTACTTTTTATGATATAAATGTCGATCAGAATAAACACAATTGTTGGAATATCTTTTTTGCTGAAGTTGGATTCCGTTTGAAGAAAATCCTATCCAACTCACAGATTGTTGAAGATACGGTAGATGAAAAATAATAGAAAATTCAAATGCAAATACATTTTCTGTTCTTTTTTTCATATCAGTCCACCAAGTTGTAATAATGTGGCTGCTTGACTTTAGTTCAGAAGTATTTGAACGACTAAAAAATGATGGTCCAATCCTCCAAAACAGGATAGCATTTAAGTTTTGAATTATCTTCGGCATGTCTTTGTCACCATTATCGACGGTAATTTTTTTTTTTTACTCATCGTTATATCTGAATCCGCAGCACTGAATGATTTGATACCAAGAAACAGTACAGACACTACTTCAGACTGCATCCCTGGCAAAAATTTAAATTACTAACCCCCCACAGAAAAGATTTACGCTGTTTTTTTTTCACCTACGTAAAAATTATAATCTGTTTAGAATATATTCTGGAACTACTCACATCTTGCTACTATAGGAAAAGGGTAGTTTATCTGTGATATCTCTCTAAGGAAGAGCAATGATAAATAGCATATATCATGAAATACATATTATATTTGTAATAATTATCAAAACTTTATGAAAAAATGTGAAAAATGTTATTCGTAGTAGCTCGTTTACGTGATAAATAGATATTACGCGTAATGCAAAGAAGTCACTTTGTCGGAGTCCATTCAACTTTTTAATTCTACTAAATTGGAGCAAAGTAATACCGGTACAAATCTCTATGAGACCCTCAAAAGAAGAAGAAATCAAGCGAAGAATCACTCTAGGATCGCAAGCTTTTTGCAGAGTAAGCTCAACCTTCGAAAATAAGATCCCATTAATCCTAAAAAAAAGTTACAACCAATGTCTCCTAGGGAGCTGAAACATGGAACCAAGAGACTGCTCCGCAAATCGAGATTCATGCAACGTGCACAGGAAAAAATTATGCTCTCATATGGAGAGACCACAAGACAACACAGTACATCTAGAAGGAGTTAGGGATATCATAACATCTATTTAAAATCCTAAATGGCAGTGGGCTGGCCACGTTGCAAGAATGGGCGGACAACCAATGGACATTGTAACTCACTTCATGGATCCCTAAAGATGGCATGGGCAACCAAGGCCGGCAGAGTAGCAGATGGAGAGACGAGCAGGACAAATTGAGAAAATCCTGGCTCTGTGACGCTTACAATGAAGAGATGTTGCAAATCTTTGAGAAGGTTTATGTCTGACGATGGACGTTGAAAAACTGATGACAATAATGACATATGTAATTACCCTTCCGTAGAGAATTACCGTAGTATGCGAAACCAAATATCAATCGGCTCAAATGATGTATAAGCATTTCAAGGAGGTGTAGAGACTTGGTAAAGAGATATAACAATTTCCACTGCTGTAAGTGAGAGAATACTAAAATTTTCAGGGTCCCTCTCCTCAAAAGGGATAGAAAAAAATTACTTTTTTGTGCTTTTAAACAATGGCTTTCTTTTAGTAATGGAATTTGTCAGTTTTCAAGGTTGTTTTTCTAGATTTTCCTTAATGAATCCGTTTGTGCAAGTTTGAAAAAAATACGTACGTTTTTTTTTCATTTTGTTCAGTTAATGTTACATTTCAAACTCTATTTCTTTCTTAAAATTCCTGATGCATTGATATTATTTTTTGTTGCAGACGTTTTAACAAGGAACAACGAGTAATGAAATGAAAATAAAATATACTGAATTTGAACTTGGACTCTCATCTTTTCTGCTGCAAGAATGGATGAAAATTCGATTTTGTATCTTGCAAATTAAATCTTATCATTGATAACAAATTTGGAATTATTTTTATAATAATAAGATAATGTGTCTGCTTACCCCTTTGCGGCCTTTTTGGTGTTTTGGGAGGCTACCGTAGAACGGCAAGTTCATCGAAAATTATTGCAAATTACGAATTGACAAGCACGAACATACTCATAAAGACCACAAATACTCGCACTCACACATGCGTACGCATGCATATGCAACATACAACAGCCACACACCTAAATCTGCTCATACATACACCTTCTCTCATGCTGTTCACAAACATATGCATACATGCATCCGTATGTCACATATACTTACATGTCCTACATACATATACGTGCACATACGTATACAAGCATTCGCATTGCATACAAGCACATGTATGTAAGGGTGGGTGTGGGTTTGTGGTTCGTAAGCATGCGTGTATTTTGCATCTTTCTCTCGTTTGATATCCCTCTGCTGAGGGGTCACTGTTCATATTTGTGTTTATTTGTAGTTTATGATATCATCAAACTTATCAAAAACTGGACCTGTTGAGATGTCACAGATCTTTTTTCCACAATTTTCATTTATAATGAGTTTGGAAATATCTTTAGGGAATTTGAGGATATATATCAAGGACTATCTGAATGACTGGGTGGCAATGTGAGCCACATCGGACTGTCTCCCCTTTCAATTTTTGTCATAGATATCTTTAGATGTTCATGTTTCCTTCAATGAATTTCGCTGAAGGGCTCCAGCATCCCTTGAATCACTGGGTCTGTGAGAACATTTAGGGCTCTGCTAAAAGTGAAAACAATTTTGCATTTTCTAAAATACGATTCAGATTGGAGCCTCTACTTAAAATAGGTATGCTGATTACCTTTATGATGATCGAATTCTTATACTGATAGCATTAATATGATAAGGACTCTCGAAGGATGTAGCATTCGATTGATCAATAAGGAATAACTAATTGCTAAAGCGACCATTGATGAATCTAGGCAAACAAATTTTGGGTATTAGATGTATTGATAACACCAAGGAGTTCAATGCTATAAGCAGTACCTCGATCTTATACTTACATATCTTAATTCATGAACACGCAGACTAATTGCATTTGGATGAAAGAAATATGTAGAAATTGCATTCGATTTTTATCACTTCATTTATTTGCGATGTAAACTCAAGTACGTTTTTAACCTAACTGCAAGGCACATAATCTTTATCATGAAGCCCGACAAATTTCCTAAGCCAGTCAGGCTTGTGGAACCAAATGCATGCCTTTCTTTGAGGCTGCTCAACTGGAATCGATTTGAGTTTATCATTTCTGTTTACCTTTACACTACCAACTACCTGTAATATCTATCTATCAATCTATCTATCTATGTATCTATGTATTTATCTATCTATCTATCTATCTATCTATCTATCTATCTATCTATCTATTTCTCTATCTATGTATATTTGTGCAAGAGAATTAGTTGTTGTGCTTTTTTTAAATTCCTATTTATTTTCATTAGATATAGGATTTAAGAGAAAAATTAAAATAAAAAATACAGAATTCAAACTTCTAAAATGGAATCTCAAATGCATCCTTCCATTCCTGCAGCATTCAAAAAATAACGAAACAAAAGCCGTACTTTAATCCGGCTAGGCTCAAAATATCTAATCAAAACACGAAATCTTATTTTTAATCAAAGCAATGCACACACTCCTCGTTCTCAAAAAGTGTCCCGTTCTTCATTTCTTGATATTTTTTTTCAAAAATACTGACATCTATCTCAAGTCGACAAAAGTTGATACTGTTGCTTATCTGTAATTTAAACAAAGAAAAGATGGTCTCAGTGGGGTTCTTTGGAAAATTAACAAAGGATAACGTATTGTTGAAAATAAATTACCATAATTGAATAGTATTTAGTTGTCAGATATTGAAAGGAGGCTTTAAGTAGAAAAGCAAATCTGAGAACTCTATTCAATAAGCAATAAACGAAATTATAAACAAATAGTGAAGGCATTGTGTTTCTCTTGTTCAAAAAGAAAATAAATGAATTAACTTATGTGTGCAACGCACAAAGTACCTTGACTCCGACAGCTGTCATAAAACACTTTTTCAAACACTTGATCATAACTTAGACAAATACTATTATATTGCACACATAAGCAGAATGACACTTCCTCTTATTTTGCCGAAATGTGTACGTCTTTTTCTTATTTTATATTCTGTGTTCAGTCCGTTATTTATGAGAGACTTTAAATTTTCTTTCTGACATCATGACAAATAAATAATTTTGTAGGGCACCCAGGTGATGTTATAAAATAGGAAGCAGTTATCTGCAAAGGTGGTAAAAGGGACTATTTTGCAAAAATGTTTTAGTGGGCACTAATTGCTTCAAAGAAATAGACGAAAGAAAAATAATATGAACAATATTATAAAATGGCCTGTATTGTCTCTTTTTATTTATGGGAATGTATTGTCTTCAAATGAAAACCTTCCAAATGAAAGAATTCCGCAAAAAAATGTTTCTTGCGTAGAAAAAATACAAAAACTGTTTTTTTTAATAATTTCATTTCTTTGCAGACTTTTACTGGCTTTTGAATAAACATACAGCCACAAAGTAATCGATTGATGATTGAATCTTTTTGTATTCGTGCGCACAAGTGTGTTTGTGTAATCGTTGCAATCACTATTTGCCAATGTGCAAAGTTGACATTCTGTAGGTATATCAATCAGCACATGAGGCAGTGTAGCGTCGAGTTCGAAGTTTTTTTTTGTTCAATGTCTCGACAAGACGTGAATTATCTGCATTTAGACATGAAATATCCAAATACCTACTTTTGCTGCACTGAAGAGAAATAAACAAATTATTTTGAAGTCGTAGTTTCGTACGAGGGACAGTAATTTTTTTTTTACATAACGAGGAATTGAGGTTGCTCTACACACCGTAAAGTCTGACCTTTTTCCAAATATACACCATTGAAACGGATACTGAGCAAGTGCACATAAAAACCTATCCATCTGTCAACAGAGCTCCCCTATTCTCTTCAAATGACAATGCTTTTTTTAACCAATGCACATTACACACACAATGAACCGAAAGTTGCTGAAACAAATGCTTTATTAGTAATTTTAACGTTTTCTTTTCATTATTCATTCTGGTTTATCTGAGGTTGTCGAATCAAAGATGGGAGAAAAGCAAATTTGAGCAATTTTCTTGTGTATTTCTAAATGGGAAGTGAAACAGCAGACACTGCTCGCAATATCAATTTTGCATTCGATCAGAAGACCTAAGAGATACATTCAGCTCAACTTTGGTTTCAAACAATTTGAAACAGAAAAGAGAGCCTTCTTATCAGGCGATCACCTCCAACTTCAGAAATTGTCGTCATGCAATCATCTGACTGACATTCACCCACAATTGACTTTGCGCCATACCAGCTATATTACAAAAAATAAACTACTTTCAATATGTCATCAAATACGGTATATTTTAGTAAAAAGTAGAATAAAAAGGATATCACGATGTTTTTTCATTTTTCTTTCTCTATGTGTGGATGTTATTTATTCAACATATTATACGTACTGTGAGGATATATGATCCAATTGTGACTATGTTGTTATACGCTGCTCCACCAAATATCTTGAACGAATAAAAATCTTCTATTCCAAAAATGAATCAATCCTTTATTTCCAATGATATTTTTTGACATTTATTGTCACGGCTCGTTATACTCCGGTAACAAATGATACTCGAAGTACACTTGTACAGTTTAATGAAAAAATGAAAGAAAATCGATGGTTTTCCTCTAACTCTGAAAAGCCAAGAACACTTCGTGTAGATTGGTAATAAAATATGTTGGCAGGTAACGAAAGGCTTCTGTGGTATTAAGGCACAATGGTATTCAGGCAATTCCTGAGCTTTTTAAAAATTTTACTTGATAAAAGTTATGGCGGAAATCGTTGTCTGCATTTCTCCTTTTGTGTCTGGCAATTAGTCTTACGCATCACATGGGCCAATTTATTGCACTCAAAAGAATTTCAAAATTGATAACAGATCAAATGTCGAATTTCCCTTCACACATTGTCCTTTGTTGACTCAGTTGCTGGGTTGAAGTAAGTAACAAATCAAGTCTGTTCAATTCCCCCGAACATCCTTTATCTAGCCTCGATACGACATAATTTTAACTGAGCACTGATCGCCAGAAATTTCAAAGAAGTTAGAAGGGAAACGAAAAGGGAAGATAGGAAATAGAGGGAAGAGAGGCAAGAAATATTAAGAATGGAGTCTCTAGAAAAGAGAGTGAATTGCTATAGCAACAGTGGTCGGCGGACGCCTAACAAAACTTATTCTTTTTAATTAAAGATGCTTACAAATCTCTGTGCATGTCTTTCTCCGTGAGCAATTATATATATATATATATATATATATATATATATATATATATATATATATATATATATATCATTCGGTAATCTGAAGCATAATCATAGCAATATGTTGCATACATTAATACATGCATGTCTCCGCATTGACATTGATTCAACACAGTAGACCTGGACTAATAATATGCTGCATATGCTACCTCAGGTGTATCCACTGTGTCAGCTGTCATGAACATATCCCATGGAGTGAGATCCTATAGCGTATCAAATTTTCCAGCACGTACTCCCAGCTGAATCATCACCCTTTTCGATTGCTTTCCGTCGTTGCATGGTGGCTTGGAGGCTGCCAAAATACATTTTGTACGGACAGCTGGGTATTGAAGACTGGCTGGTCGCCTGGCCACCTTCTCATTCCGATTCAAGGATATGTACAAGAAAAGCCTGCAACATGACTACAAACAGGGAAAATAGACTTAGAATCGTGATGCCTGGTGACGTACTATAGGCATCGATATTGCAGACATGAATAAGAAGCGTATTCGGCCTACATCAGAGGGTTGGGTCAGCAAAATCATACTGCAGAAACTCTCATAACCCACGCGTCGCTGTAAATCTGCACCCAGTTCAATGATTGCCATCCTCGAATTTGACTACCCTGCCACCCCGGACGATAACTGGACCCTAAGTTCTGACTACAATCAAGCGGGCATATCAGTCTTGGCTCTGTGGGACTGACAATTGTGTTTCCTGGCGATAGTCTATCTGCATGGAAGACATTGATTTGAGGAGTGCACAGCATTCACCTGAGTAAGAATAGGATGCAACAACTCAAGTTACCCAAGTGTCGCTGTGCGTCTGCCCCAGGGTCATCAAAGATGCTCACCTCACATTTGATTATACCACCACATTAGACGATAACTGGTTTAAAAGATCTTACTACAGGTCAGTGGTGCATCAGTCATTGCCTCGTGGAATTAAGCTCATAATGATGATGCTTGTATGTGAAAAACGATTTGAAGCAACTAAATGTACAGAAGAATTGTACGGCTCTTCACAAAAATAGGTAATGTAAATTCAACGTTCACTAATTGGAATTATTCCAAGTGTGTTTGATTTAGATCAAACAATGTTATATCATACATTCCGATGCCTGTCCATATTTCATCTGTCAATCAATCAATTCATCACCAATCACAACATCTAAACGCATATCTCATGTATTTGTTTGTGCATACGTAAGAATGCCTTTGTTTTTTCTTTGTGATTAGGGTTAACTACTAATAACATAAGTGTGCATTAAAAATATATGTATATTTGCTGAATGTACGCACGTAATCTTTGATTAATCCATGCAAACATGAATGAATCGGGTTCAACTTTATAAAATATAAACCTGAATATTATGGTTCTTTATAACTAAAATATAATGTAAAATTCAATTTTTTCTAGAATAGTACCATCAGGTTTAAATGTACACGTACAGACAGGCTGATCGACAGGAGCACACAAGCTCATACATACATTAGCTCCAAAATAGCTTGTATTTAAAAGGAGGAAACCAGTTTGACCCCATTATGCTACTGCCTAGTTATTCCCAGTTTCAGTGTTAGTTGGTTGGTTAGGGATATCAAATAAACAATCGTCTCATTCATTCAATCTGATGACTGAACTTGTAGTATCGAATAAAATTAAGATAAATATAGAGACTTTCAAACAAAAATTTAAAAATATATAGCTCATTTATAATTACTATAAAATCTTGATTACTATAATGATCTTTGATGATATTTGACATTTAAATAATGTATTGTCTGTCAATTACCAGAATCTACTGATTTCGTTTCTACTCCCTAATTATGTGTTTTACCACATCGGGATTTTGCACTCACAATATGACACACATAACATTACGCTACTTTTTTAAAATTCACTTTTCAGTTGTTCCCCAAAAAGTGTTAATACCTACTCAAAAACGTATAGGAAATGGATATCATTCCGTTCAATTTCTGATTATCTGATTAAAACATTGATGTTTTTGTCATTATCCTATACGCTCCAATTTAGAGGAACTGTTCCTTATCTAAAGCTTTGACTATAGTCCTGTTATTGGCTGGTGCGTCTCACACATCATAATAAAACACTCTAAGGCAAAGCTGAAAGCTGGTGTCACAGTTGGACCACAAAAATCCTGTGGCGCAGGGAAATTTCCAAGAAGCTTGGATACCTGGATGTGGGAACGAGCTTTGCACAGCCTTTTCATAATGCTTTCGAGCTTTTAAGGCAATCAAATGACCGAACATTATGGGGATCAAGTTTTCAAGATTTCAGATGATAGTGAATAACATCGATAAAATGTGCTGCAGACTGTTCTTAAAATCATTACCCTTGACGTTAATCCTGATAAATTCAAAGAGAGCATTGAAACTTATTAAGAGCAGAAGGCAAAGTCTTACACAAGGATATACCGCCCATTCATTGCCGCTATAAGGAAAGGAAACAAAAACATGTGCTGTTATATGTTTGGTCTTGTGTGAGAGTAAAGTACAGTGCAATTGTAAATCCTGAAATACGAAAATTAATTCGGATTCATACTGAGCTGTTTTCTTTAAAAATATCCTAATGAAATAAGACCATGCTCATTCAACTATTGTACAATTCTGAATAGGTATATTCAATGATATCACTGTTCTAGTCAGAAAAAAAATTTGTTAGGAATAAAAGTTTTGTTTTATTCTTCTCTTATATATGCAATGAGAAAATTATACTGAACATTCAGTAATATGAAATGCATTGCACAATGTTAATGAACTCTAAAACTAAAATTATATCGTATGTACCTGATTTGTTCTTTCAAAATTTCCTTCAAATATGTGCATGCCTCAATCTACCTACTTTGCCAATGTATCCCATGCATTTTCCTCTTATAGATTTGTTTTTCTTGATTTGAACGTGTCTAAACTGGGAAGAAGTTAAAAAAAAGAATTTCCCAGGAACTAAACAGCCTTGCTGTGAAGAGGGTGATAATTGTTGCAGTATTAAATTTCGTTTGGTGATTAACAAATGAGGTGGCGAGAACGTTAATTAACGTCCTTTGGCGGTGAACATGAAAAATATACTTTAAAAAATGCAACTCAGAGAATCATCGTACCGTAATTGATTTGTGAGAATAAACATGATCTCGAATTTTCACCGTTCTGTGTGTTGAAAAAGGCAACTTATTTATGTTTTCAATGGTTAACTGATAGCCAAATACCTGTGTAATAATTCGTGTATGTTCTCATAAAGTGCATTGATTCTGACGAAATACTTAAATGGAGACATGCTGAAAATGGTTGAATGCACACCGTCTAACATCTACTGACACTCATATAAAAAAAAACAAACTATAGTTATGTCTCTGATGCCACGCTTTGGCTTTCTGTAGTTTTACTACCTTTTGTTCACCTTTCCCACTCAACATATCTCCTGATTTTCATCTTACTCTCTTATTCCCCCTCTGTTTCATTTGATCAATCTTCATTCAACGCCCATTTCCATGAATACCTTGTCATCTGGCTGTTTCCCTCTTCTCTTTTCATGGATCAGTTGACAACATCAAAGATTTTCGATCAGAATTTCCCGAACTGGAATCGGCCGGCTTCCTCTACAGAAGTTTAAGCACGCAACGTTCTTTGGTCGTTTTATCGCCAATTACTCTTACACCACTGATTAGTTCAATATGTTTTGAAGATTGGAAGCTGCAGAGTCGCATAATGGTTAACGGTACAGAATACATAATTTGATTGAAGCAGTTTACATTCACATCCCCCTAATGACCTTAGGAAAGGCATGGATCATTTTTTTCCTCAAAGCTATCGGTAAAAGGCAAAGCATTTAGAGCTTTCGGCCCTGTAAAACAATTTTATCTGATCTGAAAAAAAAACTGTTCATAGCTCGGGTAAAAGAAGAGGCTTTTATATAAGGCTTACTAGTCTAATCAATAAAAGTGTACTTTTACGTAAATGATAACAGAGTGGTTGAGGCCCTATGCTCGACAGGAGTCTAAGAGAACGAAAACAGAGTTTGATTACTACGATGTTACACTCAATGTCAAACAAAGCAGAGGAACCAGGCCGTGTGTCAAGGGAGAAGAGCAAAAATCTAAGCAATGTTCATTGGATAACTGAAAAAAAATAACAAAACAACTTAATTACAGCGGGTGAAGTATTTGGTGTGGTGTTCAGTATTCTGGGATATTTAGTTTTAATTTTAGTCGGGATTTTTGGGACTTGGTGTTTTTATTATTATACAATGATATTTTCATATCAGTGTCCTCACTTTTGTGGTCATAAAGCCAATGATGGTATCTTTAGCTGCCGATACGTAAATCAGCTTGACTTATAGATGATTTTCTTGCAGTCTCACCTCAATACTTTCTTCTGACTTTTATGTTTTGAAGATGGGATTTGAAAAATTAGTATATAATCAGTAAGGGAAGGTAGCTGATAGCATCCATGGTATATTTTACTTGTATTGATGTTTTGTATATTTCAACTGTACTAAAATGGAGATGCGCTGAGGAAGAACTGGCATGGAGATCGGACTCTGAGAATCGAGTTTGAACTCCAATTGAGACAGTTTTCATTCAATGCACATTAATATCCATGAAGAAGTCATTGCTTTTTCTTCTGTCTCCCAACTATGAGTAAAACTGCACTGGATGAAGTAAAAAGGATGCCACTTCAGGTGATTGTCATCTCTTAAGTTTATTTAACATATTGCAAATCAAGGCCAAGTAAATGATATATACAGGCCAAAAAAGGATTCATCTCTAGGGATATAGCATCTTTACAATGTAGGCAGTCAAATTTGATTTTCATTTAGTAAATGTCTGAATCTTAGATATGAATTCCATATAAGGGAAAAACAAATGTACAGCTAAAAACACAGCGAGTAAGAGAAAGGAGTTAGGAGAAATATATGCTAAAACATGTGGTGGGTTCGTCGTCAATTGGTTCCGCTTTAATAGCTAATTGATCATGATAACAGTTCAAGTACATGTATGTATACGTATTTTTATGTAAGTAGTCGTATGTACGCATGTAAACAGCCATAGCAGTCGTGTATGCGGGGTCGTGGGCAAAATTACACAAAATAATTAGCCTAGACAGTTTTTAGAGCCCTATCATTCAGTGTGACCGGTTATCCCGACTCTAGCCAACCAAACGTATCCTAGGGTTGGGGTTACTCTGATAGTTTTATTTATGTCTATGGAAGTTCAAAGTAAATAGATTAGATTTAACAAATAGATCTAATATAGATATTTGGTCATATGCCATGGTTGACTGATCAAAATTAAGAATGTGGCCAGTCGGTTCTGAAGTATTAAAAAAAAACAACAATTTGAGTTTCACCTTGCATGTCTTCAGGCTGTCAGCCACAATGTTTTGGTTGCAATTGAATTATACTCTTTCAGGCGGGAGGAAGCACGAGTGAAAGAGATTTTGATTCCAGAAGAAAGGCAAATATAATTTTGAAGGATTCAAATGACACCTTCGTTTACAGATTCATCAGCCAAGAATCGTGGAACAGAAGACAACTTGTGAAAGGTATGCAGAATTCCTTATCTATACATTTTCTCACCTATTGTCTTGTCCAATCTTCTCATTATTACAGAATAAATCCTTTCTGGATGTCATGTGACAACTTTTCAAGTCATTCCTTTTTTTTTTCCATGACCCTTTTGTAACAAAACCGACTTTTCAATCGAGCCCACGCACACACACACAAACATATATACATATACACACACACACACACACACGCACACACACACACACACACACACACACACACACACACACATATATATATATATATATATATATATATATATATATATATATATATATTACCATTGATACTTTGTGTTGTCTGAGTAAGAACATATATTCAAATTAGACAGTATATAAAATATCTTTCTTATCCAACAAATGGAGAAATATCATATACAAAGATACATGAATGTTTATTTTCTATTTTCACTGTTTACAAAATATTGTAGATTGATTGCATCACCTGTGAGGTAATTAAGAAATTAACAAAAAATGAAGGATGACAGTGAACGAAAGTAAACCTTTGCTAATAAGGATTTACAGAGCAACATCCAACCCAAAAAGATTACTGTCGATCTTTTCATCCAAAATTACCTATTTAGCGGTAACAGAGAGTCATGTGGCCCTACACTTTACCCCTCCACAAACATTTCTTATACGGAAATCTAATTTCGGGTGATTTTTGTCGTTGAAAAAAAGGGAGGGGTAAAGGTTAAAACAAAAAAAAAAAAAAAAAGATCCAAACGCGAACACAATGCAATTTTCACTGCGACTATTAACAGTTTCCATGTCAAAAGATGATACACGATCAAAGATCACTACTGTTTGTTTGAAAAATTGGTTTTATCGTTAGAAACATGGATGGCAATTGTTAGACAAATATTGACAATTGATGGTATTTATCAGTTTTATGGCACTCGAACCTGAAGAATGGCTGGAGGGTGGACAGGATACAATCTGATTGAACCCAAACATTGGGTTCCTGGGGAATGTTTATTTTTTCATTCTCAATGCCAGATATTCGGTCGACAGATCTTGTTGTTCTCGTAAGAAAGAGGAGCAGACAAACAAACAGGAGGCTAATATATATATATATATATATATATATATATATATATATATATATATATATATATATATATATATATATATATATATATATATTGTTTCATGAATCTTAATAATTTTTACATAGTGAAGAACTGACGAACTTTATATGATAGATTGGAAATTACCGATTAAATGACAGATGCCTACATTGTAGAGAGGTTACTTTCCCCACCGTGGGCTATGCTTTTTTACCATCCCTGCTTGGTCTTCACTTATCACAGTACTACTTACTTGGCTATGACTAGTGAAATGTGGTTGGGCTCATTTTTCTTGGAGGTGGACCACGCGAAATAAAGTATCGTCGTAAAAGTTGACAGAAGATTAACTCTAACTTCTTTGAAAGTACGTCTCGCTCGAGATCATTAATTTCAAATATTTCTGGACTGTTGATTAGTATCAAATACTGGGGTGCAATCTTTTAAATGAATGAAACATCGAAGGTTCGAAAAAGTTCAGGTACAAATTTCAAAAGTGATATCTTTTATCATCAGAGACCCTTCAAAGTTCGCTGTTAGACATGGATCTCTCACAAATTCCGCTAATTGTCCTGCTCCTGAGTTTCAAGGCACCAATTTTTTGAATTCGTCTGGATTCTCATAGTGCAGGCCTTAAGTACATGAAATATTGGTAACAACCTTAATCCTTTTCCAAAAATGGAATGATTGAAATCTACTGTAGCCCCTCTTTTTCAGTCGATCATACGATATTACACCGTCAACACGAGTAAATCTTGTCATGAAATTTTACGATATTTACGATGTATTTTTTAGTCAATTGAAGTCTTTTTGAAACAAGCAAATTTCAATCATCCCCCATAAGCTGTTGCTGTGAACTTTACTTTCTGTAAGAATTTATGCTTTTGAAGCATTTGATGCCTTCTAAATATTGAAAAAAATCATTTTTGAAATATTTTACTTTTGAACAGAAGTTGTTTTTACGATATATCTATACTGCTAGGCTTGACAATCATTTTCAGTATTTCGTGCAAAACTTAGATTTTGAAGTATTCTTATTACTTTTTTCTTAGTTCACAAATAGATAATTTTCCCAAAAAATTCTTCAAGCCGTCGGTCAGTGCACTTTTTGACTATTCTCCTAAACCTGATCATCACTCCCTGTAGACAGTACTTTGGTAACTTGACTTTGATTTGTTGAAAAAATATTTTTTACAAAACTCAATTTTCTTTGGGTGCATGTGGTTTTATTTACTGGCATCCCGAATATAACACAATTCGTGACAAACAAAACAAAGACACTCACAAGTAAAAACACACAGACACACACAGACACACAGACACAGACAGACACAGACAAACACAGACACAGACACATATATATATATATATATATATATATATATATATATATATATATATATATATATATATATATATATATATATATATATATATATATATATATATATATTGCACCACCTGAAGACAGATTTTTCATTGGAAGAGTTGCTCCCGATATAACGTGATTCATCATTGAGCAGTTTTGTATGGAGCAGTCTTTCAAAAAGCTGTCCACGTTCTACGATATAATCGAGTTATAAAAGTATTTACATTTATTTCATTCCGAGGAAATTACATTGAATGGAGGACTAGATACAGTCTCCAAACGAGTTCGTATGAAAATACCTTCATTATCATGTATACTAATCCTAATCCATATCAAATGACTTCTATTGTTTCGAGTGTTTGTTCTTTTTTCTATTGAATGTATTATGAACAAAAACTGAATTTGAAACCTAATCAAGACTGATTCTTGGGGGCCATCTTCTGTCTCCTTCCCCTCCTACCTGACACTTCCACCTTTTTAGAATGTGCATAATAACGCTAGATCTTGTTGAGTTGGATTGGCATAGCGTAGACATATCTAACAAAAATATAAAATCAACAAAAATTAAGCTATCAACGTTGAAATAAATCCTTCCAATTAACTAAAAGCAGAAGTTCCTAATCAAGCTAAATGTTTATTACTTAAGTATTACTTCTGTATGCACTGTTACTCAGTTAAAAACATTGAAATAAAGGAGAAGTGAGACCTAACCAAAACTACTTAGTTACTAGAGGCCAAAAATTTTAGGACAAGTTGAGAAAATCATTCATTCATATAAAAGAAGACTCAATCTTCAAGATAAAAAAAAATTAATTCATCCTGCAAAGAACGTAATAGAACAAATGTATCCTCGGGATAGTCAGCTATGGAGTTGAAATATGGATTCTAACCATGAGACTGGTCCACAAACTGAAAACCATGCAGAGTGCACATGGCAGAATCATGCTCAAAGGTTGGGATAACAAAACAGCACAATATATTAGGGAAAAACAGGAGCCAAACACATCATAGAATCCATCAGAAAACTGAAATGGCAATGTACTGGTCATGTTGCAAACATGTTACACGATTGCTGGACATCATTTGTTGAAGAATGATTTTTGGTTTATTAATGTTACTCCTTAAGTCTAGCGAAGTAACTTATTCTTTGATCAACTCTTTTCCAATCTTTAATTGACCACCAACAACATGGTTTACCGTGACACAAAGTCACTCGAAAGTCTGGACCTGTGAAAATATAACCCTGTATCAAATGGTCTACGCAACTAGCCTTTTCTTCCATCATTCCATGATAGGTACCTTATGATAGGTACTAAGTTTAGTTCATCCTGGCAGACGGGATTACTCACCAAATACACTAGAGGAAACATTTTCAAATCGCTTTCCTTTCTCTCATTACATTTCACCTTGCGGAAAGCCACCACATACACTGGGGAATAGATCTGAAAGAGAGATATTTTAACCGTTACTATATAGTACATAGGCCGATATTTATCAGGGATATTTTAGTTTAAAGCTATCTGTTTGAGGGGGATCAAACCTACAAAATTATTGATTGCTTGACAGTGCGCTGCAATACACTGTTTCATGGTAGGTATCAAAAGCATTAACTTTATGTATGAAAACTGGATTATCCTGATCAGCATTCAGAATACAGTACTAAAGGCTGAAAGCAATGTATGAATGAATGAGTTTAACAGAAGATCCTCAATATTTTTTTTGATTTGGAGTCACATAGGATCAAAACACAATCAGTTACTGATATAAATGGTATATACAAAAAATTGGCGTAATTTACCTTAGCCTTCTTGTGATTATTGATAAATCATAAGATTTGAACTTCTAAAATTAATGCAAATCCGTGTGATTTATGCAAATTCATAGTGATTTACATTCTTTGGCTTATGAAATATTTGTTTTCACTGTTAGATGTTGAAGCTCCCAAGTCATGGAAAAAAACTGAATGATAGAGAATGAAAGAGAAAAAGAACCAATTCGAATGTATTAAAAAAAAAAAAAAGATTTAGGTATGAACAATTTTGAACAAAAATCCCACTCGGAATCAATACATGATTTTACGAACTTGATAACACTTTAAAAAATACTTCCTCGATTTTCATATTTTCCAAGTAAAATATCGTAGATTTTCGTCTGAACAAAAGGGAAAAGGATCATTTGATTAATTATAATGCTAATGTTGACTGTATTGGCACAATCTTTCTTATATCTTGCTCAAATCTATAAGGATGTCATCATTGATAATAGAGAAAATTATTTAAGGAATTCAACATTCTGTTTTTTAAAATATACTGAAGAAGATGATTCATATTCAGTTTTATTTTCATGTAATTGAACTGCACTAATATGTTCGATATTTTGTAACTAAATATAGCCAATCAACAGCATTCGAAAGGATTTATTGATATTCATGTTCGAAGTTAACATACGGGGTATTCTCTATTGAGTATGGGGAGACTGATCGGTCCTGCAGGGGAATTAACAACGATGAAAAGAAACCGAGCTGTGCAAAAATCAGGGAGAAAAGGGGATTATAAATGAAAATAAACATTAGAATGATATAAAGTCGGATAGGAATCGAGTAAAAAAATAACCCTCTTCGAAATTCGGATTGGGAAATTACTTTTTTCCTTCGACTTTTGATGGAAGAAAAAGTATTCGAATTTTTCATAAATTGAATAATATGCTGATTTTGCGAGATTTTAGAAATCAGGGGTTAATATCCCTGTGATTTTGCGTCCATATTGTTCATCCTATCATAATTCATCAAATGTCTGTCCGTCTGTCTGTCCCTCCGTACGTCTGACTATATGTAACAGCCTACCTTAGGTATTCCTGGTAGTCCTGGAGATAGCAAATTAGTTTAAAAAATCAGGGGTTGGTTCACAATGGATAAATCTATATTGAAATAAAACAATGTTTATGCCCCATGGCAGAAACAATTCAGAAACTGATGGCTTTTTCAGCAAGATTCAAAGAGTGGGAAGGCGCTTTATATTGTTTGTGTAGAGATTCAGAGAGTAAAAAAGTTAGCTTGGAGAAATTTCTCTTTCTCTAAAAACCTCAGAAGTTGTGTACAAAGAAATTTTCTCACTCTCACAGTCTCTCTCTTTAAGAACTTTAATTCTTATTCTACCTTTCTCTTCAAATATTTGCGAGCTGTTTCTTTATTTTTCTTGGAGTGTATAAATTATTATGATTTTTTGCTTAAAAACCACCTCTTCATATTGAAATCATTAAAAAAAAACTTATTAGATAGAGGAACAGATAAAAAGATTATTTTTAAAAAGAAAAAAGCCATTTTAACCAATTGAAATGTTTTATACCATTCCCAATCAATCGAGTATAAATTATTCTAATGTTACTTTCAATTTAAAGAATAGTTTGAATTCCTCAAATGCTACGTGTGGAACACCTATAACAAATATTATCAAACTTTGATATATTTATACGATTTTGTAAAAAAGGTTGATTTATTCACTTTTTGGTTATAATTTCAGCTTATTGCAAGTTCCACTCCTTTGCTCAATAAACACTAAAAAGAGACTGCGGACAATAAAAATCAACAACCTGATTTATTCGAAACGATAGCACTTTTTCTAAATATTTTTGTTTATCTAAATAAATGGAGAATGGTAATTATTATGGTAAAATTGGTTTACTACCATCTGCCAAAATCTTAATTGTTGTTGTTTTTTATTGGAAGTGAACTCAGACTGGGTCCCCTTCAAAAGGGAGTAAATAAATCAACCGCATTCTCCACCTGATAATAATACTAAAAAATTAAATGAAATTGTTATAAATTTGAATGGATTGCGTTCTTAATTTCAATTCTAGTTTCATTTAAAAGTCAGTCTGAATCCCACCTTCTTATCTTTTTACTTTAAAAATTCCTTTTTAGGACTTCAACCTACTCTACTGGTTGGGATCGGTATTTAGTTTGATACCTATTAAGAGAGAAGGTCGAAAAGTCTATATCATCAAATACATAAAACATTGCAAACAAACGAAATAGAGCCTGAGAGGAAAAAAGTACGAATGGGTCGAATGATAAGGTGATGGACTGAATATATATCTATAAAAATGGTCTATTTTTCTCAGGGAAATCATTTGAATTATGGTAAGAAAAATTCAAACTGGTCTTTTGAAAGCTTTCTTTTTATCGAAACATGTCGGATGCTAAGCTGATATAAAACACTAAAAATGCTGATGGTTCTAATCGGGAACAAATGAAAGTAAAGAATCGATGGAAATACGAAGATAGCTTGAGAAAGAAATTTAAGAAGTAAACACATGAAAAAAAATATAAAAAAATATTAGTGTATCAAAAGTAGATAAAATTACTTATGAGGTGGATGGATATTGAATGAAGGTGTTCGCTACTCATAAAAATCTGATAAGTGAATATTATCTTTGATATGTAGTCATTTGGCAACCAAAAGATATCCTCCATTCTCAACTACTGAACACTGAAATTCTCATTCAATTTTTTAGACTGCAGCTTTCTTATTCTCAGAATCATTCATCATAAGATCAGCTGCAAATAACACACCATTATATAAATTTACGATGAAAAGTACATCGAAAATTGTAAATATGAAAGAGCATAGCACAACATATTTTTACGATTTGTCTTTCACTTATGTCTGTTTGTTCATAATAAGCTTGTGTGGGCGCATGCGTGGATGCGATGACACATTTGCTTTATATACGCAGACACTCTTTTCTCTTAAGAGTCGTGTTTATTGCCCCAGTAAGACAATTTATTGGCTGAACGCCAATAAGCTGGGACGCTCTTTGCACGAGACGGTCATATATTAGAACATGAGCCGACTCAGGGCGTCATGGGCTAAATAAAATAATTGTTTTCCTCTGGTGTATATTTTTATTGTAGTTTAGCTGGTGAACTCTCCCATCTTCAGTAATGAATCTTACGTGTATATTTTTGGTATAGGAAAGGCTAGGACCACAGACAATGTCACTCAATGACGCTGATTCTTTTAAAAGCGGGTCAATATCTGAGAGAAAATGACCAACTATTTATGATTAAAATCAATACAAATACAAACACACAAACACTCACACACACACACACACACATATACACACACACACACACACACATATATATATATATATGTATATATATGTATATATCTATTTACTCTTCATGTATTGAATAATATTCACTTATCTATATATCCATCTGTCTATTGAATCCTGGAGCGAAAGACACGAATGAAAAATTGCGATGTCACGTTATTACTCTGAGCTCTCTAAAAGAAATCGTAGCCGGAAGAAAATCCGAAGAAAAAAGTGGCAAACAAAAAGTCGTAAGAAAAGTTTATTCTAATCAAAAAGATATTTTTCTTCGCACATTTATATGCATAAATTATTTTTTTGTGATTTATTCGCTGTTTACTATGTTGCTTTGAAAGCGATAAGTATCGCCTCAGTCGGTTCAGATATCAGAGGAAAAAACGGCCATGTTCTGATGCTTTTGAAACTCAGATCATAGTCATTGGTCTTATGAATCATTCATCGCTAACTCCACGAACCACCAACTGTATGGAAGCGGATATGACCTAACCCACGATTTTGTCACAAATTTCAGAAATTGGCATATCGGATATCAAGATTTTAAAATTTTAGAGCATTCATCAGTCTACTACTAAGGTACATGAGAAGTATATACTATTAAAACAAAACAAAACCCTTTTAGGGATGTTTTAAGCTCGGCACCAAAGACACTCATGAATGACGGATGCGAAAAAAATCACTTCAAGGTTCATGCTATTTTTAACAAGTCGTTGCCATTTATTCTTTCTTGAATACCTCTCCGTTTTTTTCAATAAACTCTAGTTACATATATCACAAGAGATTACTGCAGTTGGCAGTCGGTCGAATCCTGGATAAGTGAACTCCAAAATCCTTCGATGTCATAGTAAATAATTGTTCATTTGCTCCACGTAATGTTATTGAAATGTTTTTTTGGCGTGACTACATTTGTCATGTCTCTTGACACTTCGATTCATATTTTCTAAAATGTATAAAAGAATTTGCTCAGATTTTCCAAGAATTACCCAGACGTGATATCTATGATCACTGTTTTCGAAGATCATAACTCTAATAATGTCGATTGTAAAGAATGTATAGTGGTGTGACTTCTCCACGTTGGATTTATGTTTATTTCTCTGTTTTCAAAAGTGGGATCAAGATTTTTTTGAGACCAAGCACAATATAATTAACGTTATTTTCGCTTATTTGAGGTTTTGGGATTGATCCTTGTATTTTATTTACCTACCATGATGGGGACTGATCCGACGCATATTGATATTTGACACCGCGTTTTCCTGTTTTCCTTATATTGGCTGTTTCTGTACCTTTGTCCCCTCTGATCCAAAAAAAAGTACTGAGTATTTTAGAGGTGTGACATGCTCTATATGCGTGGATTTTGTAGGTAATAAGGTATCACAAAGCGAATTAAGCTTTGAGGAAAAGCAAAATACGTTGGGCGTAAAACTATGCACATGCATTCCTCAAACATGAAGAAAAAGAAAAAAGAAGGCACGAACAGACTGTAGAATTACACCTGTTAACTTCTGACAAATAAGTCAATCTTGCTTACGTATCGAAAGATTCAATATTGTTACCATTCTAAATTTCAACTTACAAAGAAAGTATATAATCCTGGCATCAATGCGTCTATTCAAGAGTTGAGGTGTATATAACTGCGCTCAGGTGTGTTGGGAAGTTTGGGAGTGGAAATTCATCTGACCCTGTCATCTAACGAGCACTTCGGACCTATTGAGAGTATTTTAAAGTAGGAAATCACGAGAAAGATAATTGCAAAGAACCAGAACCCCCCAAATTGATTATGCCAAAAACTATGCTTATATTGGGTAATAGATGAACTAAATGAAGAGAGCAAGAAAGTCGGCCTACACATGAACTTTAGCAAGACGAAGATCATGTGCAACAACCACATTGGATATAAGAACACTAAGATCAAAATCAAGGACACAGAACACGAAAAAGTAGACCACTACATCTACATAGGACAACGAATCTCCATGAGACCCTCAAAAAAAGAAGAAATCAAGCGAATAATCACACTAGGATGGCAAGCCTTTGGCAGAGCTAGCTCAACCTTCAAAAAAAATAAGATCCCCCAAATCTTAAAGAGAAAGGTGTATAACCAATGCATCCTCCCAATAGTCACTTATGAAGATGAAACAAGGGACCTAACCAAGAGACAGACCCGTAAATTGAGAACCATGCAACGTGCACATGGAAGAATAATGCTGGGCTTCACATGGAGACCCCACAAGACAGCACAGTACATCTGAGAAAAGACAAGAGCTAGGGAATCATTGAATCCATTACCAATCTAAAATGACGGTGGGCTGGCCATGTTGCAAGAATGGCAGACAATCGAAGGACATCTCGACTCACAACATGGATCCTCCGAGACCACATGCACAACCGAGGCAGGCAAAATGTTAGATGGAAAGACGAGCTAGACAAGTTCAGGAAGTAGTGGCTCCGCGACGCCTGTGATAGGGAAGTGTGGCAAATCCTGGGGAAGGTCTATGTCCAACGACGGACGCTAAAAGACTGATGATGATGATGAGGAGGATGATGAGGATGATGATGCTTATGTATATGTGTGTGTGTGTATGTGTGTGTGTAAGCGCGCGCACTTATGTCTGTATGTGTGTGTAAACAAGTTGAAACCAAAATATCCAGTCCTTTTGAATATCTAAAGAATCGGATGTACAGCTTCGGTATGCTCAATCAGATGGAACCTTCTTGTGCATATGTGAAAGTGATATCCTTCCCATGGGTTTTACTTTGACCCCTTCACGTCTAACTTGAGACCACCAGTCTTTTTCCCTGCAACTTGTAGGTTTTTATGGTTGAAAGGAATGATATTACTGACTGCGGACGAGATTAAGAAAAACGTAACAAAACAATTAAAGGAGACTTCAGTATTACAGACAAAAATTATATAATGTCATCACAGAAATGTAGGGATCCATAAATAGTTAAAAGTATATTACCAACATATTCCCAACGCGATTTAAATGAAATACATATTGTTGGTACTAAATATAAATCATATCTAGTGAAATTGACACTTTGAAGGTTGAGCTATAACGTCTTGCAGCAGCACTCATATTCATCTGACGGTACATTTATGTTCCAACTCGATAATCTTAATACGAATTCAATAATAAGGGACTGTAATTTGAACTATTGATAAAATGGTGATTTCTAAAACTAAATTTTCTTGAAGTTGGGATATCAACATTCAAGGGTCGTTAGGTAAATGGCATTGCTTGTTTTGTCTCATATAATGATCAAGTATTCATCGTTATTTCATTTAGCTGATTCTTCAAAAATGCTTTGTATGTAACAACTTAATTACACACACAGACACACGCTCACACGTATATATATATATATATATATATATATATATATATATATATATATATATATATACACATATACATGTACATAGATATGTATAAATGTGTGTGTGTGTATATATATATATACATATATATATATATATATATTTTATACACGCGAGCATAGGATGATAATTTGCATCCATGCATATACCATAAATGCACATTCATAATAACATACGTAGGAAAATTAGTCCTGATAACACCAAGCAAAAGACATAGACACAAGGCGTTCGATATACACAAGAATATCTCTATTTTAAGACCAATCTGCATCGAAATGAATGACTCTAAAAATGTTGAAGCAATTCGCAGTGCGAAGTGCAAAATATTTTCAGTTTTTCTCGTTGAGTTTCTCTTTGCACACTTGCATGTGTGCGTATGTGTCTGCATACGGACATTTTCTCAGCTCGTTTGATGCTTTAGATATGTATGACCAAAGGCATGTGCTTTTTACCATTTCTCTGAACAGGCCTCCTCTTCTTGCAGCTCAATCAGCAGCCAACCCAAACCCGTCCACTACTCTTCAACCAATCTCCAATAAAAAATGTGAATAGATAAATATAAGAAGAGAAAATATAACTCAAGTGAAATGAAATAAGATAGAAATAAGAACTAAAACAGATAACAAAAATTGCGACAACTGGATGTCCAAATCAATGCGCATCCTGTGCCACATATGAGAGAATAATTCATTTCTGTCTTGGGACTCATTACCACCAATGCTAGGAGCCCCGTCCGAATGAATAGGTAAGTAATGAAGCATCAATAGATAGATAACTTATCGAGCATTTCTAGGTGTTTGATTGTTTTTTTTTTCTTTAATGTTGTCTTTCTTGTGGTACTTTTTAAAATGGTCTCCCTTTTTTCTTTCCCTTTTTTATTTTTACCTAATATTCTTTGCTTTATGTCATTGTGGATCGTTTTCTCCCGTCACTCTATTTTTAATGTCCCTCACTGTTGTCTTTATTTGAATATTTGAAGAAAAAAAAGTAATATCATGCAAGGTATTCTTGTTTCTATTTCTTCTATTCTTTTCATAATTCATGTGTTTCTTCTTTGATTTCTCTGTTCTCTTTTCGCAGTTTCTATGGTTTGTTTATTCATTTATGATTCATGTTGCTTTCCTTGCAGCTGTTTTCATTTTTACTATTACTCTCTCTTCCCCAATAATAATAATAATAACAATAATGATAATAATAATAATAATGATATATATTATTATTGTTATTATTATAATCATTATTATTGTAATAATAGTAATAATAATTATTATTGTCATTATCATCATCATCGCTGATGTTGCTGCAATCATTATCATCAAAAAGTCAAAGAACAAAATAATGTCAATAATGAGTTCTTTTCTGCGCTTGCATGCGCGCACACAAACACACACACACTTATATATATACACACACATATATATATACATACATATATATATATATATATATATATATATATATATATATATATATATATTCACCCATTATACATTCTGTTCGGAACTGAGTGTTTCTATTGAGTATCCAAGAGTGCGATCGATTGTCTAATAATTCCTCCATATTATCATGGAGAAAATACTTCCCTCCATCTGTTTTCCTGCATATCTATTCTGTGTTAGAGAAGAAAGTTACTTCAAATGAATATTGAAAACATCAAAAATCATAAGGATGCATTTTCACAATTGTTATGAGTTGATTTGTTATATGATAAAACTTGTTTGCTTTGTAATTACGTAGGATTGATGCATTCAATCCATGCTGAGAGTTTGTATTTGTATTTGCCAGTTTTCTCATATTTTAGGACAGGACAAGGCTGATTGATGAATAGATATTTCTGTCGACCTAGTTTTGAATAGGGGTTTCCACCTTTCAGGGGATTTATGTGAATGGTTTTCCCTAAATCGATGCCCATGTCACAGCCTCAGAATGATTATAACCATTACTTGATAATCCCTAGGATATAAACACTATTATTGTCACACGAATGCCATTTTAACTATCTGAGGCTAATTTGGATTTTTTTGACTTTGGGGTCAAAGTTATGGAATTAAACTTGGTATTGAGCGTTTGATAATTTATTATAAGTTTGGGAACATTGAGTGAAGGATACATATCCTCTTAGAATTTTTTTTGTCATTATGATTATTCATCAAACAGTGTCAACAGTCTCATTCTTACTGGTTTGTCATGAAAATCCAATGTTCATGGCAGTAATTATAAGTATGTTTGGCCGGCGAGTTTGGAAATTTGAATGTATTAAAACTCTGATACCAAAACTTTGAAAATGATATGAATGGACAGCCATATGCACTGAGGTAAGTTGAATGAAAAGCTGACAGAGGGAAAGAATGCTTGTAGAAAACATTCGGCGTTTGAATACTCTGTGGGAGATCGCTGATTTCGGTAAACCTTTCAATATCAGTTGGGATGATCGTTTGAGTTTGATTGGGAATTTGAGCCACCCTATTTGTAAGAAGTAGTTTAAACTAACAAGGATGATACTATTCACTGCCCCAAGCCACCGAGAATTCCACTATGAGAAAGGGTCGATAATAGACTAAGCTTTGACATTGTTACATTCTATTTCCTTGCGATTAGTCTGAAGAAATACTGAATTGTTTATCCCCGAATCTCCCTTTGCATTGTCACCAAAAGTGTGATATATTTTGGAAATGTTCTATCCACTTTCTAATTCCGAACGTGAAAAATGTTTTTGATTCACAAAAAGACTACATTTTCTACCTGTTCATGAAGTTGATGTGTATAATTGGATCGAATCCAAATCAGAAGCCAAAAAGAATGGAAACAGGGGATTGGACGTTAGGATAAATACATACCACTAAATGGTGACTGTGTTGGAAATGAATATTGTAAGTTTGAGAAAAAAATACCTTCACTTCATTTTGATACCAGCTTCATTAATGTATCTGGTCATAATCTAATTATTGGATAGCGTGCCTTATTTTTCAATCAGTTTTGGTATGCATCATAATTGATGTTCTTTCATAAAATATATTTAGAATAGATTCATAAAACAAGACGCACACAATACCCACAAATAAGGTAGTTTTCATTTGATAAGACATGTTTTATAGGGAATTTTTGGCATAAAATCTTACTTTTAGTTTGATGGTAAAGTTTTATAATATCATTTGGTTCGATTTGGCATTGGAATATATATACATAATACGATGAATCTCACCTCACAAAGATTTTGGAGAAACAAGTAATACAGGAAAAGATCAGACACGAAGTACTGATTGCAATTCTTAACTTCCCGAGAAAACAAAGGAAACTTATGTATTTTTTAATCAGACTACGTACCTAATCATATGCTGCTTTGTGAGAATATGTTTTAGTTGCAGCTTTTGTAACACCATATTGTCTATATCATTCCCTTAAAATCGATTGATGGCTATTCTATTGTGAAGGAATTACTAAATCCCGGCTTAATGTAGCACATGGGCACGAGTTGTAGCATCTTGAAGCTTAAACTAATTACACGAGAAATGATATGCGATATTATCTGTTCACTGCACCATGGCAAAAGTGTCACTTAACTTGGCATGATTCCAGTCTGATGTGTAATAGTAGGAGCAAACATATAAAATATCAAGATTTACCTTGAATTAAAATTCACCCATGTTTGTTAATTGTTAAACTCCGAACTCGAACTATTGATTATGCTTTTTTAAGTTTTTGTTTTGAATACTAAAAATTCAAGTGTGCAATCCAGTTTCCATAAATGATTTTTGAACCATATCAATGCAATTTTCTCCAGAAAATTTATACCTGAGAAATTAAAATCCTGGCAAAAATCAGCATATGAGTTGAATTTGATAAAAGTTTCAACACTTATCTATTGAAGGATACATTTGAAAAGAAATTACATGCTATTCCAAAGAATTCACAAGAATTATATTCATATGATTACTACCCAATAATTATTATTTCAACAGTATTCAGGATTTTTTTTCAAAATGCCCGTCCTGCTCGAACCGGAAGTTTTATTTTATGGATTGAAAAAACAAAAAACAAAACAAAACAAAAAAACAGGAAAATGATCTTCTCGATAATTTGTTTTAGTTTTTTTCGACTAATTATATTTTAGGCATTCTATCTAGAGAATGCATTCAATCAAACAAAAGAAAACAACTTTTTGATTATTTTTAGATTATTCAGACTAATCGAATAACTTAAAAGTTGTATCCATTATTTTTCCGATAGGATACTTTGACTGGAACCCATGAACAAACATCGGGATGCATATTTGAATATAATTGAATAATGGAAAAATATTTACCGGCGTATTTAACATAAATTTCTCTGCTTTTTTGTTATGTGCATGACTGGTACTCCAAAATTTCAGGAGATTTCAAAATGGTGCAGACAGTAAAACGTGCTTTTTTTTCTTCCAGATGTTGCACAACTGAATTGAATTGGTCTTGGATCCCGCTGCCTATTCCCTCGATCATCAGTATCGGTAGCAAATACAGCAACTGTCAACATTGATCTTAAATATCGATAACTTCATTTGAAACGTACCGATTTTTAGTGTTATTAGTGTTTATTTCATTTTTTTTTTAAAGCGAGCGGGTTTTCTCATTTTAGCATTGCTTAGTTTGATGATGATAAAACTAAATATCTTGCTAGGATCATCAGAATTTTGCAGAATATTCGTTGCAGTATATTTCTAATGACTGGATTTTGCATTTCTGAAGAAAAAAATACTGACATCCATGATGCCATCACCATTGATATTTTGTCCCTAAGAAACTTAAAATTCGGAGCAGTGTAAATCAGCGTTATAATCGATGAAGTGTGTGGGTTTTGTTTTGTTTTTTTAATACACATTTTGGCCTATTTACTTTTTTAGAAAATATTTTGAAAATCATTACCAAATTTAAACATTTTCCATCACTTTTTTAAAATCAGTCATCGACTTCGCAGGTAGAAATGTTTCTTCAATATTTTCATGTAAATGTTTAATTTATATTAAAGGAGAATCCATTCACATTTCAATTTGATATATCAGTGATTTAGCCGGAATACTAAGCAATGCTATCGTGTTTATGGTCCCATTTCAATTATATCAAATCTATACTATACTTGAATATCTGATGTGAAGACACTTAGTTTTGTATATACACAATGCAGAATCCATACAAACAGAACTAAAGGCCATTTTGAGAACTATATTGTGATAAGTTATTCATGCCAAAAACTTGGGTCGAAGCTTTCCGAATATTCTAACTGAAACCCCTTAAGTGTAACTTCAATATTAACCTCAGGTTCCACCTTCCAACTATAAAATTAACCTCAACAATGAGCAAGGTTTTAACCCCTCGTATTGACCAGGTCACATTCCCGAAGCGAGAGAAAATTCATATTATTCCCATTAGTTTTAATTTGCAATCAGAAAGTCTATGTTGATATTGGCCAGAAGTGCTTATGGTCAAGTCAAAGTAAATGGTTTTCATTTCCATCGTTAGGACAAACAATAATGACCAAGCATTTTCAAAAAATGGCGAGCTAGTCTTATCAGGGGCGGAAAGGAGTTTACTTCAAAATTATGGATTTTACTGTCACGAGGGGACTAACAAAAAAATCCATGACTTTTAATTGAGAGACATATTTCTGTTAGTTCCGTTCGGAAAAATTTAAACATTTTCTACTATTCCAAAATTTTTATTCGTGTCCTTTCAAATCAAATTTGCTCTTTTTCTTCAATTAGACAAACGTTTCTCTTATCAAATGGTTGGTGTACTTTTTGAGTTGCCTGTCGTATTTGTTTCAAACATTTGGTTGCCATATTATTTATCGTTGTTGCAGTTTTTTCAAAATTGCCGTGATGTATTTTTCAGCATACTTAAGTGTTTTTTTCTTCAGTACGTGTATTATTCAATTTTCTTGTCTCACTTTAAAACTTTCACAGGAAAGGAACAGCCAAGCATTTTCGACAAAAAATTTGTATTTTGCGATAAATGCATGCAGGGTTGTATACTCATAACCAAAAGCATTAAGAAAAGATTTACATTTTGAACAATCTCGATTTTCAAAATGTTACATGTAGTAGTAATCTTTCAAAATCGTTGCAATTAAACGACGGTTCCCAGATCGATTTTTCATCACTGGTCGGTTTGATATGATATTGATTACTTAAGTGATTAATTTTCTTTCTACAATACACAATTTTGGGAATTTTCATTTGGATAATACGTTGGAATTCCACGAAGGTTGCAATTTCCAAACATAATTGTCATAACAGAATATGTTCTTGCAATAGGTGACAACAGCAACAACAACAACAACAACAGGAGGTTAACTAAATTTCCATCGCAGGGAAGTCTATTCAGCACTCCCATTCACAGTAACGGAGGGCTGGTCAGTATGAGGTAGCCTGACACAACCTTACTTACATTCGGGGAAAGCATAACTGGAGTGAGCTGCACCTGGTAGACACGTCCAAAAAGGTTTACAGCAACATCCAGGCGTCTGAACATTCCCAACTACATAGTTCAAGTAGTTTTTTTCCTGATGATTCAACGACCATCTATCAGAACCACACTGTGTGCGCACATCATCAGAGACAGGCGTCTTTCCAAAAACACCAAAATAGTAGACAATGATATTATTGAACAATCAGGAAAACTTTGAAGAATTTCTATTATACTGATAAAAAAGTTCAGTACAATACAGTCCGTGGAAGTTTGACAACTAGACCGAAGAAGAACCCAATCCTCAGACATGCAAGAGACCCAATCGATAAAATGACCTGCACAAGTATAAAATCCTCAAGGGTGTGTATATGCCATTAAAAGATGAACAGAAAACTGTATTCTTCGTTCCATGTGAATAGTTAGATTCCAACGTCATGCCACGTTATTTAAGAAATGCAGGAGCAAAGAATAATCAAAGAATAATCAACATTCGAGCCAGAAAATGCGTACAGCTGCCTCATCTTAAACCAATTTTTCGAAATGTCAACAGTAAAGAGATAGCTTCCCTACTGGTAGTTGTACACGATCGGCACGTTTATTTCACTAGATTTGATTTTTCATTGAAATCTAACCACAATACATCGGTTCAATTATACAACCAGAGGGATCCTTGTTAGGAATTTATAAGATTGCAGTATGGGCTTCGACAACTCTGTTAGACAACACAGTGTTTCTTGGGAAATTGAATGTAAAAACGGAGTCAGTGTCAGGAATAACGAGAGGCACTGCCAGGAACATCGGGAGGCACAACTTCAACGGATGATTTAAAAAGTATATTTAAGGATAATGTTTCTGAAATGGACTATACTACTAAATACTCCCCGTAAAATAATCGGGAGCAGAAAATAATTCTGAACCACTACTAGGACCAGTTAGGATTTCGTTATTCATAACAATAGTATTCTGCAGGGAGTTTGAAACGAGTCCCCAATCAATCAAGGATAGATGATTATCTATTTACCAAGTCAGGGATATTTATTTTGTAAGCTTTAATCAAATACTCTGTGACAATAAACACTAACACTAATTCATCCACTTCAACGGAGTTAAATGTTCTCTTCAAGAACATATTTCATTGTTGAACTATGCCCACCTTTGTCCGTCGCTTTGATCATTATCGCCTTATCACCATCAGATGACAAGTTCCAAATACATGTTCCTAGTTGGTGACATTCTTTCCAATACTTGAAGGCACTTCCAGTATGCATCAACAGTTTACTAAGATTTCTTAGAATCGTTGATGTCTATTCACAGATCTCCAATCCAGATTTTGTCTGATCAGAAATCGAATATTGATGGAAATATAATTTATTTATCCTTCAGAACATTCAACATCGAAAAAAAGAAGGTCTCCTACGTACCACAGTCTCAAAGGAGGACGGATCATCTGAGCGTTATTATGGAAAGGTATGTGGTACTATGCACCTTTCATTGTTTCTGAAGTGAACACAAGTGAGAATTCATTAACATCTTGTCCTTCGTCGTAATAGACACCAATGTCTTGACATCCCAACAACATTATAGCATAAAACAAATAGAAATACGTCACACTGAAATATATGATCACGTCGTGACAAGACTCGGTTTGATAAGCACCCAAATACTGAGACAATAAGACTGGAATATAAACTCCAAAATTTATCGAAAAACGGATGAAGAATTGTGAGAGAGGAAAATATTAAAAAACTGGCAAGACCTAGAAATTAACGATTCGAAATATATGGATCATGGCCTATTTAAGAGAAGCTCATCAACAGAGTTAACTTTTATATACGGAAGGGTTCTATGAAAGAGATGTCAATTGTCCATCATATTCGATTACATTCCAACATAGATACGGGAACACCTCTTGATATGCTACGGGTCAAGTGATAGATAAACTGAGGGAATATATGAGTCAAAAAATTCGAATCAAACTCCAAATCGTTCAGATGAATCAGACACATGAGAAATCAAAAACAGAGAACAATAGAAGGAAGCATTTCAAAGGGTAGTGTTAAATGTTTCTAAGCAACAAACCTAAAAATTGAGAAAGGATGTTTGTCACAACAGCAACCGGGATTCGATTGCATAATGTTAACTCTTTCACCCTGGGACATACACTTTGAGTTATGTGAATGACTCACCCATGAATATTCTGATTTATTATTATTATTATCTGATTACTCTTCGGTGATAATTAACATACTAATTATGGCGTCTCTTAACGAAGCTAAGATGACAAATTTTGGCACAAAAAGAAGGATACTGATCACTCCGAAAGGGACAAGAACAGGAAAGTTCTTTGAGAGAGAGAGAGAGAGAGAGAGAGAGAGAGAGAGAGAGAGAGAGAGAGATTGACAAATAGTTTGTGAAAACGAAATGATTAGTGCTGTCATTGCACTTCCTTCTTTTAACATATTTCATACACCTCCTCGAAGGTGTAATATTTGGTGTGATCGTATTTGTCAATGCAGATTTGCTCTTTGATTTTCTCTATGATTTTGTTTTTTCTCGGGATTTTTAAAAAATGAGTCGGAAAAATACATTTAGAGGAGCAATTGGCTTCCTCAAAAATAAGGTTGCATACCAGCTGTGAGCTAGCTTTGCACGAGTCGCAATTACATACGCAGTTGCTAAGTATACTGAGAGGGAATGGAGTCGCAGAGAAGTAAGGAGAAAGTACAAAGTGAAATGATTTTGGAAAGGTTATGCCCCCAAAAGTAAAAATTCACCCATGGAAAATACGTAACCCAAATATAGTTTCTGATGTTCAGTTATTGTGCAAACAAGAGAATGCAAATTAAGGTTCCGTTCACAGCTTTCCTGACAGAGGATTACGCAGATGGGGCAACGAATGCAAATGTATGCTCGTTCCCTCACAGACCAATTTGTTTCTCCTTCTTTCATACAATCTTCCTGGTTTATGTTATCTGTTCCATACCAAGTATGCTTTTTAGACGTAACCCTCTCATTCGTCCTTTTTTAAAAGTACAAGTATCGATCATCGTTCGTCTTGAGAGAGGAAAAATGAATAAAAAAAGTTTTACCAGATGAAAATACTTTTATTTCTTATCAAATTGAACTGAGCTTTTTTCAACGGTTGTGCAGTTCTACAGGTTGCTCCATAAAACATATACCACCTGTAACCATCGTTGATGAGTCTCCAGCTTGTCTGTGATTCGTCCCCCTTGTACGCTGGCCGAGCAATGGTTACTTTAGAGCTGTACATGCAAAGGTGCAGCTCATTGTACACTGAGCATAGCCAAAGCTAACTGTAAATACATTATTTTCTAAATACTATATGAGTTTTTTTCTCTGACTTTTCCTATTCCTGGGCAGTAAAAGTTTCTTTCGGATTGATTGTTTGTGAATATTATAGAAGGCGACTATTACCACTGTCGAATTTTACTTCTGCCAATAAGTCAGTGATAACATGATATCTACGTATGTCCACCTGGATTTTACATTCTTAATCACGGTAAGTAAGAAAGAGCTGAGTTTGAAGCGAATAATGGTTGTTTTCAATGCTGATACTAGAAATTGTCCTGAGTAATCTGATTTCTCAAATAATCAGTACTTTGTTACTTTTTACTTGTTTCCCTGGCAGTTCATAGTTTATTGTTTATTATAATATCCTGACACGATATGAAATATAAAATGCGAATTCAAATCCTGTAGATCACTACTTCTTTTTCTCCGTTTCTCATTTCAAAAGTTTTTGAAAATTGAAACCTAAGCGTTCTTACGAGAATCATCAATGCGATAACGAGATGACATCCAAATTAAGAACGATGACACTGATATATATGTATATATATCTTTCCACTAATCAGTATATGCACACGTCCTTATACTATGCAAATAGATGTTTGTGTGGGCATATACATGCACAAACACTCATACATGTAACCGATGTTTACATATATATATATGTATGCATGTATGTACGTATGTATATATGACAGACACAGGTATAAAAGTGTATGGAAAATTTGTTTAATAATTTGTTATTCCATAAATTAATTAATTGAAGTGCTAGATATATTTCGGGGTTTTCTTATCTTCTGTAGCGTAAGCTGTGTGTTTGTACCATTCGGTGGTTAAAAGTTTTTCGTAGAAAATAAATTTACCAGCATATGTTTTGTTTTGGCAGCAAAAAGTGGAATTGAATCTTTTAGGATCAACTTGATGTGTGGAACTTAGCTATGTCTGTGATGAAGTCTGTGCGTGTCCGTGTCAAAGTATGATAATAGCAGCAGTAGTGACTTTTGAAGGAGCCATAGATTGTCAGGGCTGAAGGGCGATGGTTTAGTCTTGGTTAGTCAAGGTAATGAGGTCAAGGAACCTCATTTATATTATCCTTGCAGCTCATTGTGAGTTTGTTAGCTCGGATTCGTACAAATCAATTATCATACGAATGTTTCTGTAGGTAGGAGTCTGTATGACGATAAAGTTCCCAATGCTAGTTTTACATGAAAAGATATGACAATACAACAAACCACAATATTTGGCTCGTCATGGACTCGGTAAAAAACTCGACACTATTCTACATAATGTGTGAACAAGATATGGAAGTGACGTAACAGTACTTGGGAATATATACGAAAATGGAAGTGTAATAATAAGATCACATAAAACATTAGGATACAATTTCATCCAAACTATCTACACGGAGCCTAGGAAACACTTTTCAGAAAACAGAGTGGAGAAAATGTTTATAGACATGGACAGATAATGATTGAACCCTTTAAAGTTTGGGATGATATTGTATTCAGTATCAGGGATGGTTTGAAAAACACATAGAATTATCGAGATAAAGGAGGTAAAAAAAGGATTACAATATACGGAACAAAAAACAAATTTATGTCCAATGATAAAGTCCCCAAATAGCCCACGAGGAATCGTTATCATGATAGGCCTTTATAAATACACTTCATTAGGTTCAACTTGGACTGTTCTATGTCTTGAAGATTAGGGGGACAAATCAGGATAAAATTCACTGAACAGTTGGAACGATCTCCAAAACTAGCTAACTAATCATTGTCTATTTGGAAGCCAACGGCAGATATTTTTATAACGCAGTTTTTATATTACTGCTCATACAAATGAAAATGTTCAAATCACAAACTTTAGGTCTAGCACAGCTCTAGACTTCCGTAGGGACAAACTTATATCAACAGATTTGTCTACAGACCGAATGGATTTTATCAACAACGTCTGGTATTTTTATGGTATAAAGTCCCATGTCTCAAGTTTTACATATGTCAGTTTGGGTATAGATCTCATTCGAATATTTTAACAGGAAAAAGCACAAGTGGCGTCAGTATGTAAATTTCATCAAGAGGTTATCGATTCGAAACCTTATGATATTTCATTGACAAGGAAGTCTTACCAAAATTTATTTAAGAAGAGATAAAAAAAATTCTATATAAGTCTCTATTCATAAGTATTGATGAATGTGTTTTTCTTCTTTATCTGAGATATTAAAGATATGATTAATAGATGAAAGAAAGTGGAGATTCTTTCCTTGGGGCATAGCGGCAGGATAGAAGAATCGATAAGAAGTTCAATTGATATGAATGATATTTTAAGTGTCAAAATACTTGCAAAACTCGCTTTTCTTTTATGATTATGAAGTTATTGAACAGTGTGGAATGCTCAGATGTCAAGCAGGCATATGCACATAGAAAGATAGAATATACACACACACAAACACACATGCTCGCACACACACATTTATATATATACTGATAAGTAAAAATATAAGACGATAAAAATATTTCAAAATTTCTCAATTCGAGAGTTCCCAGTGCTTTCATATGGAGTTATGAATTTTCTAAAACCTATTCTGAATTTTTCGTATGTATATATATATATATATATATATATATATATATATATATATATATATATATATATATATATATATATATATGACAAAGGAATATCACTGTTCTTTTCTTTCCTGGATACAGGAATGTATCAATTTTTTTGTGTCAAAAACTCTTAATACTTCCTGTCCAGTTATTTCTTTCAAATGATATAGTACCATTACAGTTGCAGGTGCTACTTTCTCGCCTTTATCTTAGAATAAAGTCGTCGAAAGTTTGAGCCAGCGAAGTAATATGTTCACCCGTGTATCTTTGCACGGGTTTGCTACAATACTTCAATTTCATTGTTAGTGATTTAGAATGTTTACGCCTCGTGATGGCATTAGCACGTCTTTGCCATTGATCAGTGTCGGTCATTCCACTTTCAAAATAGTGTTTAAATGCTCTGAATATTAATAAATGATGTTTCTCACAATTGTAACATTGACTTGTTGGATATCAAAATGGACCACATTGAAGCAACTCGACTAAGCACTTACAAAAACTATCCCTGCATTTATGTATATCAAAGGTTGTCCTTTAGCCTGTCCGTATTGCTTCTTGTATAACATCCATTTTGATCACCAGTAAACGATGTATTAAAATGGCGAAGTGTCTTGAGTGCATAGTATACGATATGGCCGCCCTTGCTTTACCATTAGCTTCTGTCAAATCAAACAGAACTATCTTTCATGTATAGGCACCTTTCCAAGCAGTAAGTAATGATGCCGAACCGTCGAATACCTTCAATTCAATATATTTCACAACGATGGCATCACTATTTTCATCGGCAAAAGCAGACCGTCATTAAATTCACCATTAAAACATGTTCATGGCACAATCTATCGCTGTTAACTTTTTTTAAACATTTCAGACAAAGATTCCCATTTGTTTAGAGAATCATAGAAGTAATTAATCGATAAGGTTACTTTTTCCTTTCATCACTCATCGTACATTGCATGTTTAGTGTTCTCCATACCACAGTCCATTTTTACTGTGACTAGTAAAAGAATGAGTCAAGCCATACTGTGTCAACTGAAATCATTCTATTCCAAACCAAATACCTACAGACTAGCATGCATCGATATTATTCAGGCATTTTGAAATAGTTACAATGCCATCAAATCTATTGTTATTTTTTTTTATCGAGAAATACTTATCAGACAGCACTAGCAATTAAACAATGGTCATTATTAATTTTCGTTCGTAGAATTCATGTTCACTGATGATCTCAAAATTCCACCGTTTGTTTGCAACTCAGTTATCTATACTAATTAACACTTGCTAAAGAGTAAAATGTTTCAAAACATTGCTAGTGTTTTGTCGTTATTTGATTAATCTTAGGTGGTTTAGGCAATGCTATATTTCCATCAGCACTTGTGGATTATGTTCAATCCCTGATGGAAGCCAAGATTTGGATTCTTGTCCATTGAGACAACATGGCACTCTCAGCTTGATTGACTAGCACAACGCCCCCACCCAGCTACATTGAAAGTTTATCTGCACTTTACCAAATTCTAGACACTTCATTTAACCATTACAAACATATATTGAGTGCTTAAATAGCCGAGTGAAATATATTGAGAAAATAGTCCAAAAAATAACACTTAGTAGCCACATATAATTGAAATTGGAAGCTATCCAAAATATGAAACGGCTTATTACTTTCTTATCAGTGCTTTGTTTCTCTCAGATGGTTTGCTTTTATTGAATATAGCCATAGGATAAGGCTTGCCCGATTGTGTATGTGCACACATAACGACGATCGCAACATATATATGTAATTTACATACGTAGGTGTACATGTGAATGCATGCGTATGGGATAATTTAAGACAATACGTTTCTTACAAGATTTCATCTCTATTTTTAAACTGCATAAACCAAGCTGGATCCTATTTCTTGAACTAGATTCCTCGATGAAAAAATCTTGGTTTTCGTGTTTTTGCAAATTTAGCTTTTTATCTAACGTACGCTGTTCATCGGAATTATATGGATGAAACACCTGCTATACCGAACTAACTCTAAGAGGAGGGTTGTTGAAGTTTGTTTTACCCAATGCTGTGTTCAACAATTATCGTTGGGTAAATCAAAGGCAGCTTGGTTGCCACTGGATCTATTTTTGACCTCACCTTGAATCATTTGGTAAAAAAAATTAGGTTAACCTAGTTTTGTGGTCCAGCCTTTTGCATCATTTTGTTAAAGATTTAGGCATACAGTATTCTCTTGTCACGTCAACAAAACGTACCATTAACTTCCAGTCTCCAATTTCAAAAGTGTTTATAATTGTACCTATACAGCTTCCTTTAGGCGGATATTGCTTTCTCAAAACTGCTGGAAAAATTGACCAAACAAAACAATTTCTTTGAGTCCAGTCTTATGGTGTCTTCTCCGAGAATAGGCAACATTTTGAAGAACTCTCCACACTTTTCCTAATTTGCAACATCAACATCACTACGTTGTATCAACATTACTATGTTGTAAAATGACCAAAAATCCCTTTTTATTCATAAAGTCAATTCACTTCGAGTTCACAATTCAAAAGAATCAGTTGCCTGTCGCTGCATTGGGATTTTTCACGGTCTCCAATGATATGAAGTCAAACTTTTCCAGGTCCCAGTACTAACTATAAAGCATTTTTTTTAAATTTCAATTTAGGATTTGTTATCAGAAGTTGATTAAGATTTAGCCAAGGTTTTCCATAGTTCACGATTCTGGTAAAAATCCATTTCGAATTCTAGTGTCTTGTCTGGTTATGTTTTTTTAGCTGAATAATAGGAAACGGGCATATATCTAAACGATGACAAATTTATATTTCCATTGTTTATGACACACTTTCTAACGTCTTATGTAAAGATTATATAAATAAACTTCGGAAAACTTTTGCAAGGTTTCCTTAATATTTCACCAAAGATTGTATTTGAATTTATAGATTTGTCCAGTAAACAAAACTGGTGTTAGATGTATTCATTTTTCGATTAGTTACAAATTTTCGTCTCCAAATATATATTTTTGTAAAGAAATATTTTACTCTTCTGGGAAGTAAATAAGATGATCAAAGCAAATGGGATACTTATCTCTCTTTAAAAATGTGGTCGACTATGTGCGGTAAACTTATATATTTTATCAACGCTCTACTGTCATATGAGTTTCCTAGAATATAACATCAAGTAATCAACATTTTTTTCTCTTAGCATATTTTCTCTTTACATGCAAACGCATATATAGCCATGACCACATATGCACACACAAAAATAGAAATGCACACATACGCCCAAAGGCACACAAACTCAAGCTGGCACATACACAAAGGATCACACAATCACACACACACACACACACACACACACACACACGAATTCACATATACAACGTGTTCATACATGTACGTTAACAAACATACGTGTAAACATTTACACTCACATGAATATAAATGCACACGTGGAACAGACACACGCATTTGCACACATTAATACATGCTCAAATATACATGTATACATACGTGAACACACGTTCACACACATACACTTGTGAGTACACGTGCAAATGTACTCAGAAATATCTGCACATACATGCACATCCATCTATACATGCGTATATGCGTGTGTAGTATATTTTTGGTTATGTATGCTTATGAATGATTCTGTGTGATTGAACCCACGGGGAGACGCGTGTGAGAAAAATAATAAGTTCATGCCAAGATGCTCTGGGAAGCTAGCAAAACTAATTCGAAAATATGGCCAATAACATGTTTCTCAGCTCGACAAAGCATTTCGTTGAGCAAGTAATATCCTTATTACATATCAATGCGAATGAAACCTACCTCACCAATGCCTACAATACGTTCGGGCATGTGAAATGAAAGGTACGATTAATTCGCTGCCTCAAACGCGTTGCTATTTTCAGTGCCTTTGATTTAATTCCTCCTATAGCTGAATACAAGCCAGTTCCAGCTTTTCGATTTTCGAGAGCCTATGTCTCCAGGAGCTCACAAGCCGGATGAAGTATTCGTATTTTCAGTGTTCTTTTTTATAGTATCTATTAAGTTGGAAATTATGTTAAGCCAAACTAGGAACAATGGAATATCTTAATAATTTAGAAACTTACTTATGCATGCTCACAAAAGTTGGAACAAACTTGCATAGAAAGATGAGTAATGTATCAGTGTGCATAGTAGATACGATCACTCGTCAGAACGTTGAGTTATAAACGTATCTCAAAAATATACTATCACGCAAATGGTCGAATAAAGATAAAAACAGACGAATTAACAATGCTAATTTAATTGTGAGAGGACGATGATCATCAAAATTAACATCCGTGAAATATTGGAAACTGATACTACGATGAACGCTGATTTATACACTAAAAATCAAATTTCATAAATCGCTGGTTCAAAATATTTTAGCACACAGATACAAACACGTACACGTTCACTGACATTGTATCATATTTATGTATGCATATAGTTACCAGGACACGCACAAACAAACGTATATGCATAGATTTATATTTATCAATGTACACTCACACACACACACACACATATATACATAAAGATACTTAAATATAAACAAATGAATAAATACATACATTCATACTTACATACATACATACATACATACATACATACACACGCATGCACGCACACATACACACACACACACACACACATATATATAAGCTTGTTTTCGACCTTATATTTTGCATTTAGACGGAGGAGACGTCTACTTAAGACTTATGTTTAAAACTGAGGTCACTTGATGTAATTTTTTTCTTCCTCGACAGCATTCAGGAATGTCTGCAATTTTGCACCAAGGATGTATGAATTCAGAATATTGACACATCAACTCACAGTGAAGGTTGCAACATACGTGACGTTGACCCTTGAGGTAATTCAATGTCACCAGCGATATCATGTAGTCATTTTCCAAGTTTTGAGCCGCAACTAAGCACATATGAAATTGAAATACATTGAGGAAAAAGACATGACGATCAAACTTTAGTAGGTATCTACACAAACACGCACACACACACAGATATACATATATGTTTATGTGTGTGTGTATATATATACGTGTATGTATATATATGTGTGTGTGTGTATAAATATATATATGTATGTGTGTGCACGTGTGTGTATATATGTGTGTGTGTGCATGAAATCCTCAAAGGAAGAATAAATATACGCAGGCAATCTTTCGATAGAGCTACCTCTACTGTAATTAACCCCAATAGATAGAGCTACCTATACCGTAATTAAACCAAAAGAACGGTATGCAACCAAATACATCCTCCACGTAGTCACATGTGGAGGTGAAACATGGATCATCATAGAAAGATTAATCCTCAATGAGAACCATCCAAAATTACCATCCGTCATTTCTAACACATTAGTGTCGTGCAAAATTTTTCATAAAATTCTTAAAACATCATGAAGTTGGATGTTAGTAAATGTCATCTGGAGTAATTCCCAGAAATTGTAACACAGACAATCTATTTGGAAAGGTTGAGTTCCCCCATCCTCTGTATTTTTTTTGTGTTAGATTCTTGAACTCTATGGATGGAACACTCCTGTGTTTTCTCCGAATACCCTATCAAACTAAACGAAGGCATCAATTTATATTTATTCGCGCAGCATTATATCTCAGCTTGTTTTCATGTGTACATACTGTAAATAATCATCAATTCGTCGGTGATATTGTACAAAAAATATATCAAAGTACGTTACGTGTTTATCCTGTTTTCCTGTCCTGAGCAACGCCGGGTAGCTCTTATGTTTATATATATATATATATATATATATATATATATATATATATATATATATATATATATATATATATTGTAGTAAAAGAAACTCTAGAAAGCCAAAGTATCATTAAATAACAACTATTTATTCAATTTAACATTTTTCGCCAGACGAGCTAACTTCTTGGAAAAATGAGCAAAGAATACAGGTAAGTGTTTTATATATGCTTCGAACAGCTGTTCGTGTAATATCCAGGATTCGGTGAATATGTTTATTCAATCTTAAAAGATAATTTTTCTGCACAGATTGAGGTAGCTTCTTTGATGTCAGCTCTGTCTTTACTGTTAAGCAATTTTAGGGCACAATGAGATAACAATTGGTTGTGATAGATCTTTCAACTGCGAGTGAGTATTGGAGTCAGTATGTCTGATGTAGTTAATTGTGTGTTGTTTTGTCGGTGTAAGGTTACTTGTCGTCTGTGCGGATAATTATGAGAAATGTCTACAGAAACTTCGGGAGATCTTATCTGATTCCCTCTGTTGACAGAAATAGTGTCGGGTTTCATGAGCGAACATCGGAACGTATTCATGTGTGTGAAAGTGTGTGTAGAAATTCTTAACTTAGCAGGTGTGTCCATATTTGGGAGATTCGGCGATGTATTATCAATCGATTGTGAATGTATATTCTCCTACCATCAATGAGTGTATGGTTATATGTAAGGTGGTTGACTGTGTGGAAGTGCAAGATTTGAATCTATACATATGGATCGTCCTATTTGTCCAGCCAAAAACAAGATATTTTGAATGGTGTCCAAGTTACGTTCATTTATTAGCAGCCTGCATTCGTTAATTATGTTTTGCTAATTCCGGGGAAATATTAGAAGAGTATTGTCATTTTTGTCTGAACTTCTCAGGTGTGAGATCATTTCTGTTGAGTTCTTTCGGACTCTCTGCCTCGTCTTAGTTTGTTTCAAATGTTCTTTTATGGTTGTCGTTACAAACAAATGTCCTAAGTATTCTTCCGACTGTTGACATCGGAGTGGGGAAGTTTCGGTGAATGACTGGAATGGGCTGAATTAACTGTTTAATTTCGGGGGAGTTAATTTTCTTTCTCAAAACCATGATGTTCATCGTAATTGGTGTCAAATATCTGCAGTTGTAAATATTACAAGTTATAAAGGCTTTTTTTTTAAGGAAAAATATCTCCACAAGACAAGAAAATCATGATTACCGTTATTTTGTTTGAAAAAGGGGCAAATAAATCTTTTCATGGCTTAAAAAAGGGAGTGAATTGACCAGGTAACCTAATGTTTAGGGGCTATATAACTCAATACTCTGTGGTTGCACTGTCATGTTGCAGCCGGAAAGTCACGCTCCGATTAAGTTTGATAATTACAATGTAGAACCCGTCCCTAATACCTTGAAAAATCAATGTTTATCATCGCTGAGAAATATACCTAGTGAAAAAAGGTATCATTAATAAAAAGTAGGGATGAAAAAAAAACAAAAATTAAGTAAAACTTGAACATTTTTTTCAGCTAATGTATCAAGAATATGACAGTGAATCATTTTTTAGAAAATTACAATGTCTCACTGGTGGATGTAGCAAACAATATGAAAAAAATCAAAAGAAATGAAGGTCTGAATCCGTCTTTTTAGGAAAATCAAATCTATTCCTAAATATACGGTTAGATGGAAAAATCAAAGCGTACTTCTTTGGAGTTAAAGCACTGGTTCCAACTCTAACTCTGTTTGAAAAAAAAAACGATCCAAAAGGAATGAATCAAGATTCAGTCAAATCAGATCTGCTTTAAACGTAGTATAACTATGAACAGGCTGATCGTTAGTTCGTTTCCAAGTACGGTCTTGAAAAAATTTGATACCTCTTTGCATCGATTTTGTTCTTTTGTATACTATCATATGAACAGATATCCACGCTTATTTATGTGAAGATAATGCAAAAACAAACAAACGCCAAGTTTAAAAATAGTAAAATCTAGTTCATGTACATGATCAGGAAAAGTTTATTGAAAATTTAAAAGAAACTGAAATTTGTCTTATTCAAACATAACTTTCTAAACACACACACACACACACACACGCACGCGCACACACACACACACACGCGTCGCAAAAAGACACAAGTTCGAACTGGTTGAATGATATGGAAGAATCAATGAAAATGTTTGTTGTGTATTTTAGGACACACACTATATACATAGATAATTATAGATATAATTAACGGGATAGATCATAGTTATTTTTACACTGAAATAAAATCAGGGGCACTTATTTCAAATCTTCATTTATCCATAATTAATGAGAAACAGTGTTAGGTTCTGGCTTCTATTCACGACAAATTAGTCAAATGGCATTTGCTGAAGATTTCTTCAAAGAAAAATAATCTTATAAAATATATGTGAGACAAACTGAATAAATATTTTTTTTCCTCTTAAGAAATAGTTTTTAGCACTAAAAATGATTTTATAAATTAAAATAAATAGATAAATAAATGAGTTGAAAAAATGTGAAAAGCATTGTTCCCAAATTTCTATTGAGTGAGATACTTTTATGACTTTTGCCAATAAATTATTGACAATAACGTTTAAGTAGCTTTTTTTTCCATTTCAAAGCGAAAAATTATGTCCTTACTGGCTTCTTTTGACAGCCATTCTCTTCTGTTTCATAGACATCAGTGTGAAAGATTTGAAACTTATGCGTAATTAAATATCAAATGAACGTATTTAACTATTTTAAACCTTTCTATAATAGTTTGATCAAAATCTAAATCACCATTATCCATATAATCCTCTTTCAATTATGGATCCTATTCCACTGCTTATTTCAAAATATTAGCTTGACGAACACGTTTTTAAAAATTGACATTCAATCTATAAGCCAATACCTAGAATATCACTCTCATATCCTCTAGGTGGGCAGATGTTAGTTGTGCTTTTCACTTGCCTGACACCTGTAGTTCACAGGTTGACAGGATAACCATTACAAACTGGATGGAATTACTACTGGATGGGTAGATATGTTGTATTTTTTTATCTTTTGTACATTCATCACTGGCTACACGATATATCCGAAAGTTTACAACGCATCACGATTAAATGTTAGGGATGAGTGAACAATGGGAAACATATAAGGATGATACTTTGATTTTTCTTGAAGGTGCATTCACTTATGACTGGACACAAAACATCTTTGAAAATATCTTAATACATGTGTTGATGATTCAACGATTATGAGAGGGACAATAGCGAGAATGGCCATTTATGGCTACAAAGAGAATATCAAACACATAACCTGTGCAAACGAATGCAGTGGTCATTTTCATCCCCAAAAAGGCAAAAGGTAAAAAATAGCAAATCGTTCGGCCTCTCTGTGAGCACGGTCCCGTGATGTATCGCTCAGTTAAGTGGAAGGGGCCTATCCTTAAGATCGGTCCTATTTTTCAGTCTTCTGTTTAAGAGTTTGTTAGACCTGCTTCTGTGATAATCCACTTGGAGTTCATCTTCACATGTAACCTGCACAGGTTTATGCATATTAAGCCACTTCTAATGCAATGACATTTTGGGAGCTTGCTGGATGGCAGCTGCAGTGCTGCTTCAGGAGCTGGGACTCCTATTTTTTCATTCTTCGGCTGGCTGGCCTTCGCAATTTCTGGCTCAGTCATGCTCGAATAAGCTTTGGACATGTAAGTACGCATGATATGCATTAGGCGAGAGTCATCAAATTGTCTGACTGGCTAGACTCGAAATTCTCACCTCATGGACAGAAATGCTGACAGCGGGCCGTGTTAAAGCGTTCTCTTGTCGTTCAGCTTGTACCTCAGCTTGTATGTTTTTCAAACGGTCGCCATGAACTCTATGAGGTAACATTTGTTAACTATACTATTGAAAACCTTTCTCCTTGTCCGCTTTTTTTTCATGATATATCCCTCAAATATACATAGAAGGTGAACGACGAACAGATCAGTTAGTACATACTACGGATATTCTGTTGAACCAAGAACCGATACATGCAAAGGGAGTCTACTGCACTGTTGAAAGAAGAGCTATCAATGAGCTCCTTCTGGTATTCTTCCCTTATATCTCCTCTCCCTTGTTCAAGAACTGCTGAACTAAGAACTGGGATAGGTATTTTAGCATCACCACGCTACACTTGGGGGTAAGTCACTGTGATACTCTGGTTTGCATGCAAACATACACCGGGTACGACACTATGCTATGTTATTTTCCGTAACTTTTTATTCTAGTCATCAAATATTGCTATAAGTTATCATTATCGTCATTATCCCAGCCAAAACCGTTCAAATATAGACGGATATATCTATTTCAGATATATTGTGTATAAAATCATGGGAGTACGCTTGTATGAAGAAAAAAAACAGAAAAATATCTACTGATCCTAAATTCATTCCTACATTTGCCCATTGTCTGAGCTTCGACAGCATTTTTATTGTCAACCAATTGTGAATATCATGTGGACAACAGGAATGTATACATGTATGGAACATACAAACAGAAAAATATCTCTCAATCGAGTAATGATTTCTGGATCCACCCTCCATTCTGGTCAACACATATTGGTCCCATTGCCTACTGTTTCTCAAAAATGCATCCAAAGTTATTATGAACTTTGATAAATATCTTCTAGGTAGACGGGCGGTTATCTGTGATGTGGATGTAAATCCACTGTATGGGAGGTAACTCCTCATGGATTTGTTCCGAGATTTCGTTGCTTCTGCTGTAGTTTATTGTTCATCCTTACATCAGTTATCATAGAAATTCATCAAGAACTATGGGACATATCAAGAATAGAGCCTATAGAGGTTATGTGGTTTGAAAATATAATTACAGGGTAGAAAAATAATCATGCACGAATCCACTAAAAGGTTTAATCTCTTCGCTCATAACCTATTGTCCATTGAATGCCATAGAAATCGATTGTGAACTTTCTGAGATATCGTGTAGGCCGCAATTTTCTCCCCGGACATTTATTAGATGGCAAGAATTAAGGTAATAGTATTTACCAATGAGCTACCTATCTGTGATGGTTTTCAAGCCAAACTATGAACCAAATATGCCATGCAATTAAAAAATACCTCTAAAATTAGCATGCTACAACGATCATCCATAGGTCGCTTGGTTCATAGATTATTTGTTTTGATCATCATTTGCTTGAGCTTGTTTTGACGTTGATATTGAACTTTAATTATTATATTATTTTATTGAGGTACATATCATTTTAGTATCTTTCTCTTGCAATAAAACAAAATATGTTTATAATCGAAAAGCATCCCCTGTCATTGTTTGATTGTGTTGCCGGCTGCAACTATGTTTTTGTAAACAACATTCAAATCCGACTAACGATTTTTCAACTAACAAGAAATATTTTATTTCGAAGCGACAACTAACCAGACATGTCATTCCTCAATCTCGATGTAAAAACACGCAATAACATTCCTTGGTGTCTCATAACTGTCAATGATGCAGACGAAAATGGCCCAAAAGTTGCTTGGAAGCATTAACATAGCAAAACTGTCATTTTTCCATTTATGAGTATTTAGTTCTGTCAGTATAACAGAGAAAATAGCAATAAATATCACCATCTGAATTCCCGGCCACGCAAACTACACATACAGCAAAAATGAAAAAGAAAAAAAAAATCAGCGAATTTTGAAAGATGCTGAGGGTGACACAAAATAATGTTGAGGCAAAAAATCATAAATTCGTATTTCTACAGACGTTCAATAGTTTAGGAAAATGTTCCTTTTCCCATCTACGTTCAGCGGGAAATTGATTATCATACAGTGCTATTGAAATGATATGGATTAAATTTTATTTCAAATTAAGCTTAGGCTCTTATAAGAGATGGGCAACAATTTAGATATCAAAAGATATACGCAAAAATCCAGTCATGCTGCAGTTACCATTCGTCTCTGTCAATTTGATCAACTTATGATGAATCAAAATCTATATATAATAGGTTATATGATCATTTTAAAAACGGCCATTCTGAGAGAAATCATCCCAGATTTTAAATTGGACATGGAATAATGCATAGAAATTTTTGGACAAATTCTAGTAGAAATCTACAGGTTACAAGATATGTTAAACGCAATGCAAAACAACATTAAATATTTAAGAAATTACAATCAGAAAGCATATTAGTAGAAAATGATAATATGTGTGAGGGAAAATTTCAGCGATTACTTTTTTATATTAGCAATTACATTATCCATACACCTCCCTGCGCTGACGTCTGGGTAGATATAAATAAATTGATGAACGAATGTGGGCCGGTATGAAATAATTCTAAATTGGATAAACATAATAAATACATACACATGTAATACCAAGATGGTGTCTGTCCGTCTCTTTCTTTTCCCTCCCTCCTCTTCCTCTCACTCTCTTTAGAAGTGGCTGTTAAAAAAACTGCTTCCATTCCTTACTGGCTCATGCAAATAGCCTGTTTTTAAATTACCCCCACTTCTATGAAGGAGGAAGACACGTCCATATAAATACTGGCAAGGTATTGCTGGTGAGGAAGTCCCATTTTTGTATTGCTACATTCATTGAAAACATTGTCTTACGATTAGAACCAGTGTGCTTCTCATGTTCTTTCTATGTAGAACTATTTGCCATATGAACGATAGTGTAGGTTTGAAATCTCAGGCAACGTCCTTGAATGTTCCCAACCCCATTTATTTTTGTCTACATCCGGTCAGGGCAATCTGGATGAACTCCTGAAGCCACTTATATTACCAAAGACGAAATTGGTTTCCCACAGGATCGGCTGCAGACATTGTAACAAAGACTTTGTAGACGGACTAACCTCCTTCAACGTTTTTTTCAACCTCTTCCGGACTGTTTCCTGGCCAACAAAGCCTAGGTATAAATTATCAAAGTAACATTCCTTTCCTCAAGCTATCTCACCTTTGTGTTATCAGGAAAAGAAAACTGAAATTTCAAGTTTAGATACGTGACTCATCTTGTTTATAGCTGACCGTTACTTGAATCTTGTTTCAATTGGATATAGTAAAATTTTTTACCTCGCCTTTCTTCCCATTCGTTATTTAATTAGACGTCTTAAAACTGTAAGAGTTCTGCAAAATCATTTCCAGGGATCAAGATTCTAACTGGGTAGCTCAAATATATATACATATATATATATATATATATATATATATATATATATATATATATATATATATATATATATATATATATATATATATATATATATATATATATATATATATATATATATATAATGCAGGCTTTTAATACAAAGAATACATTGAATGCATGGCACAGCTATGACGCATGATTGAGAAACCAGGAAACTTACAAAACCGTTCGAAAACAAATTCGGAACAATGCAATCTTTGATTCGTTTCACTAAGAAAAAAAAAGTCTTCCTCAGTTTCATTGGAGGCATCAGATTATCAAGGGTAGAAAATCAAATTTACTCAGAATCTACTTCTGCTGGGAGCAAATCATTGTATTTTGTCATCTTTTCTCTCCATTATTTCTCCAAATCACAACTCCAGGGTTGCACCATACTGGTCTTGTGACACAATCGCTTTGAGGTTTCCGTTTATAATATGAATCAACATTTCGTAGGTGATTAAATTAATTTATTATATTAGATGATTAGATAATTAACCTGAGGGAGATACAGGGTGTAAAAAAACTATAATGTCCCTCACGTACTGTTTTGGTTGGAAGACACAGATTCACTGAATGGAGATATAATTGAATGACTGAATAATGATGCTATGCATTTATATGATAATTCATATCCTATTTAAAGTATTTGCGTGAGTGTGTGTGTGTGTGTGTGTGTGTGTGTGTGTGTCAGTATGTGTGTGTGTCAGTGTGTGTGCGTGTGTGTGTATGTGTGTGGGTGAAAGACAGAGAGAGAGAGGGTGTGTGAAAAACACAGAATATTTATGCAGTATGTTTATGATACACTTGGCTATATATGCGTGTATAAATAATGCGTGTTTACGTTAAATTCACACATATCTGCATACACACACATACAAACAGACAAATTGTTGCATTCAGACTGACCCATGATAAATGATATTTACTTGGTACATTTCACGTCAAAAACAACGTAAAAAGTCGTTGCTAATATGCTTCAGAGCTTTCATTCCTTTGGTTTAGCCCCTGGTAATGGTTGTTATAATTACAATCCCACAGCGTATTAATAGTATTTGTTCTCAAGAAAAAAAAAAACACATAAAGAAAATAGTTGCTTTTAAACACAAGTCAACTACATCAATGATCTGTGTGAATGATTGTGATCCTTGAGTTTTGAAAAATAAATTCGGAACAGCAATTTCTATATACACATATCTATCATTAAGTTTCTCGGAGATATTTGGCTTATGTGTTCCAAGAAATAAAGTCTGGTGGGTCCATCAATAGAGACAGTCAGATAACCACTGCCTATTAACCGCCGTGGTAGTCAGTCAAAAGAATCGAGTAAGCAAAACCAATAAATAAATTACTTACAGTTCCTTACAATGTGACCTATTTAATAAAAAGTCCGAATATGGAAAACAAAACTAGCGTCAATACTGCCGAACACAAACCAAAGGTACAATTTAAGATGATCTTACATCGTGAATTAAAAACCAACAACCAAAAACCCCCTTTCATGGGAGGGGGGAGTTTGAAAACTTACAAGAAATGTCTTCCAAGATATAATAAAGAGTGAATGTTTAGATTTTCACCCCTTTAGCTCCAGTGGCTCCAGAGACTCGGCTGCACTCTCTCTCTCTCTCTCTCTCTCTCTGAAAGTGATATTGGACCAAGATATACATTTTTCGATATAGCCAAAGACACACATGATTTAATGACGTTTATATTTTCAAATGAAACTGGAAAAATAATTTTGTAAACACTAAATCAGAGACAAAATTGCAAAAATATTCAAGTTTTTTTACACTCGAATTTTTACCGATCCTCGTTCATATACTGCTGTTTTAATAATGTAAGTAATAATTCCTATACTAATGAACTTTATATATATATATATGAACTAAAACTGCATCCTTCTATATAGAAACCTATTTGAGGTGATTTCCTGCCGTTACCTGGTTGATATATCATTCGCTGCAAACAATAATAGAGTAAGCAATTGGAAAAATAGAGTTCCTGTAGGAATCGAACTTGCCACCGATAGGGTAGCCACTTAAACATAGCATTGTGCAATAGTAATTAGACGGCCACGTCGCAACGGCTAACTTATCAGTGGTACGTTTGATTCCCTATCTTCCTCAATTTCTCATTCTATTCACATTGTCTAGGGTGAGAGATATATCTATAACTGAATAACAACGGAAAAAAAGTCTCAAATAATTTTTTTACACAATGCAACAGAATTTATTATTCATTTTCTCGGACCATAATGTCCATTTCTGAATGTATAGTGAAGAGAGGGAAAGAAATAGACTCCAATGAACACAGATATATAAAGAGTATATATATAAAGATAGTGATGTATTGCATATGTGTTTATATTTAAGGTCCTGTGTAAGATTAGAATACTCAGTTATTTACTCATATATTTCAACTAAAAAAAAAAGAGTTGCTGTACTTCCGAAAACAACTTCAGTGATAAATTGTACGATCACCAACAAAGGTTTTTATTTTGGCGATATATACTTTTTTTATTTTTGTTTACATACTCATTCAGCGATAAAATTAGTACGGCAATCTCAAAAATGATTTTAATCTTTGTAATAGATAGTTTTATAGTTTGTTTACGGAGTCAGTCAGCGATGAAATTAATACTGCAAACTTATGAATGATTTTAATTTTTGTAATAAATAGTTTCACATTTTGTTTATAAACTCTCCCAGAAAACTCAGAACATATTCTGATTCTCGTAATGATACATTATAACTCATTTTTAACTCATTAGCAGTGCAAACTGAAAAATGTTTTTGATTTTTCTTCTAAAAAAATATTATACTCCGTTTACGAAAAAATTCGTATAGCAATGTTGGCTTGAAAACATTTGAAGAAATATCACTCCTAAATAGGTATGAATAATTACTTTTTGTCATGAAATAATCATTTTTCATATAAGATTGAAATTTATACAAAAACTTAATAAACAAATGGTGGTGATTCAACGTT
>OY735199.1:57027145-57034645 GCA_963457665.1 Thysanoteuthis rhombus | reverse complement strand
AAAGATTTTGTCAATATTGATGATGATGTGGATTATCATCATCATCCTATAAACTCTTTCGAAATATTTGCTGGTTGTGAAAACATCGAGCAGCCAATATGACTCGTCTTGATTGTCTCTGATTTTTTCGCCAGCAATATTTTCTAATATAATCTATTGTTAACCTACTGGTTGACTGACATACTTACCAAGATGGCAAACCTTTTGTCTTTTGAGTTTTTGCAAAATAATTTTATGATAATTTTGCTTCGTTCTTTCACAAATTTACAGCACTGGCTTGTGATAAGCCCGAAAAAAAATTCAACATGTACGTTACATCTTTCCCAGAATTAGAGACAATCTTGGGTTAGTTTCCACGGAAGTGAGTACCCGGAATCATTTCCTGTGCACATTATATGCTTCTTAGTATGAGAACCATTCTCCTGGTGAGGTTCCTTGTTTAATCCTTATAGTATAAGGAAATATAACCATTTTTCGGTAAAGTATTTTTTTTCTCTAATGTTGATCTTGCTCTACAGAGAGCCTGCAAACTAAAAGTTTGATTAACCCATTTTGAAGACTAAAGCAATGTCATGTACGACAAGCATATTGAGAGGAAACATACAGCGATCAGAATCGAAAATGCAGAGCTAGCTTATGTTGACCACTATATCTACTTCAGACAACGATTCTCTCCATGAAGAGTTCAAAAGGACTGGCACCAGCAGAGTTAAATTCAAAGGAAAGGGAGGCCGATACGAGGTTTGAAAACAGAAGGAGGAAATGAAAATATAGAAGGCAAATAGAAAAGGACAGAAAGGGAGGGGAGGGAAAACATCACAACAAAAAAAGAGGAAAAGGATGTTTTAACGAGAAGGAAATTGACGGAAAGAAAAGAAATTTCGGAAGATTATCATAAAATCAGATCAGGCATGAGGCTCGTTGTATGGATGCCAGGGCGTATGACAAGACTTGACGCTGGCCACGATAAGGTGAGGTTGTGGCCACGCAATTAATAACTCTAAGTTTATTTGTCTCCTGACAACTGTTATCGTAATGGGGTTATTTGCTTGTTCTTGCATTGGCCAGACATTGCCGGCTCGCTACAGGCTCAATACATCGCTTGGCTATTGGTATAGCCAGCGGGGTTCGAATGTCAATCACCCTTTGGCCTCACGATCGAATTTGGGGATCTGTTCCTAGTCAAGTCTCGAATACCTATCATAGATGAACGGTAAATGTAGCTTTGGCCGACAAGTTAGCAATAGAAGATTGATATGGTTTCCGTGACCAGGATTGGGTCGGTAAGGTGTAACAGAGAGAGACAGACAGACAGAGACAGAAACAGAGACAGACAGATAGACAGAGAGAGGGGAAGAGAAGGGGAGGAGTGCAGACAGATCGACTGAGAGAGGGGGCGAAATATGCTCGGAAAGAATTACAGAGAGAGAGAGAGAGAGAGAGAGTAAAAGCAAATGCTCATGAGAAAGGAGTGTTGTGTAATATATTCTAAAATCACCTATTCACAAGTCCACCTAACCAAATTACAATAATGTTACGTTTCAGTCTTGTACTGTATTCATAGAGAGCCTCCTTCGAAACTTCACGCTATCATATTTACCCAAAGTTGACATTGTTTGTACACTGCACCAGGCATAGATATTCTGATACAGAAGAAAAGTTTCTCTTGATATTTGCTCTATTTTAGACCATCAGTTCTGAAGATAAACGGCTGAGAGATATTTCATATTTCTATTTGCATGTGACTGTGTTTACCTCCCCTCAAACGGTGCATCAAAGCTGGGGATATTTGGAAGTACATTGAGAATATTGAGAACAGTGTGTGGAAAGAGATTCTGGTTGATGTTACATTCTATCGGTTTTCAGAGGCTTCTATTTACTATGGATATATTCCTGAACTGGACCCTGAGTTTGTGTTTTAAATTGGAGAATGCCGTAATGTGATTTTAGGACACTTATTTTGTTGGTATTTATTTTTCTGTGGAATGTTTTTTTTTAGTGGTACACTTGATTCGTCGTTGATCAGTCGGTAAATCTTCTTTGATGAGATGCTCCAAACCTGAAAATATCTCAGTGTCGTGTGATGTGGCAAAATGGCGCTGAAATCTCATGCAAGCAGTCAATTGTTTGGTGGGCTATTTCGTGCATTTTGCCAGGAAATAATGAGGGAACCAGCCGATTTAAAAAAAGGAGCAGTTCACTCAGATTTCAGAGATTGCTTTTATTTGATGTATAATTTATCATTTGAAAATCCCTTTAACTTGAACTCAAATTACTTTTTTTCTAAAGAATATGGCATTATAATTTAGGTATGAAGTTGATGGGAGTTGTTGAAATAATGGAATGATAAGTAATGTCCCATATAATTGTTTGTCTACGTCGTATGAAGAAAAAAAAAACGCGAAACGTATGCCCTCATTGTCCCGGAAGCACATTATTTTGAAATTCTGAATATATACATCGCAAAATGTAAACAAAAGGATTTAAGAATTTTACCAGGGATTAACTCCAGCAACAATGATAGTCAAAATAAGATTTAGGTTGGAGACGTTTATTGTTTTGAGATTCTTTAAAGTCTCTTTTACAGAACACAACTTGGGGTTCAAGGGTTCCTTGTTACAAACACTTCGCTGGACACTTTGATTTGTTGATGGATAATTTTTCAAAAACACCGAATTCAAGGATCAGGGATTCTGAAGATTTCATAGGGGGAATTTATTTGCGTGGGTGGGGTTTGAGGTGTGTCAGTTCTTTTGATCAGATGTACTTGAAACTTGTTAGAAAGGTGTCTCTTGATACGATGCACTGATATTTTGTGATCGTTCTACTTAACCTGAAATTATTTCTGACTGAAAGACACGCGGTCTGATGAAAAACCGATGAAATTTTGCAGGGGACCTCCCATTGAATATTTGGTTCCTGTTTTCCAGTTTTAGGGTTCAAAACGATTAGGAAATTGCTTCTTTCTCGGGGTGAAGACCGGGGGAAAGATTTATTTTTTTTCTAAATTCAAAATCGATGGAAATCTTTCCACTTTTAGTTTTTTAAATGGAAGTGAAAATGTCAATTGTGCTATAGAGGACAAAATCTTATTGTATTTTTCTCATTTTAAAGAAATTTCTTTCATTTTCAATGAGCAAACTCAGCAGAAATCGAAGGTCAACTCTCAGGTGTTAGAAATGAAGAGCATTATTATAGAGAAATTCTCTGTCGAAAGAGTGATAGTAGTCGTTTTGATCAGCCCGACTAAAGCAGATAAGCATATGTATAGATCTTCTCGATGTATATTGGTGAAAATTTTCCAAGTTTATGAAAAAATCCATGCTACTCGCAGGAGCGTCTATCAACCAGAGCTCTCAATGAAACAAAACCAATAGAGTACCTCAATACATTCAGGATCAAATATATGGTAGGGCAGACACTAAATTGCATTGACTGGAAAGCAATTGTAGTAATTACTTATCATTACCTACGACAAAATCGATATTTCAATTTCTATGAGATCATTTTTTCGAGAAAGTAATTATATACATACACATTTCTAGGGTGGAAAACCTTCCTCTTATTCTATTTATCTCTTTTTTTTTTCTTATGTGGTTTGTCACTGCTTGTTATGTTTCCCCGTATTACATAGTGAATATAACTGACTGTTTGGTAGTTACAAATTGGCAAGAAATACTGTATACACTTTTTTTGTCAATATGTTGTTGAAAATTTAGCTCTTCACGTTGTATATCTTTCTGGAATTTTTTTATTCTGATTTTAATGTGTTTTACAGCATTTGGATTGATTTTGACACGACTTTTGTCTGTTTAATTGTATATTAGGTTAGTCTCTTTATATCTGAGATAATTTGGAAAAAGCGATTGATATTGCTTAGCTAGGAGATTCCATTATATGAAAGAGGAATTGGGATATTTTCATAGGTGTTACGAATGAGAAAGAGTGATATTGTTTATATATATATATATACATTTTTTCTTGTGTTGCAACAGGCTGAGTATTCTTTAACGTCACAGATCTTGTTTATACAGATATCTAACAATACCACAAAATAATCGTAAAAATAACCTTGATACACATTGAAATTACATGTATCTGAACAATTTTGTATATGCTCAGATATTCTTTAAAGAAATTATATCATAGATGATAAATTTGTTACATATCATACAATTGTTGAATTCATATTTCACTAACATCAAATCTGTTGGCAGTGGTATTGCAGACTTATAATTGGGTGCAGCTTATTTGAACTATACCGGCATTGCTTCTTCAAATACCTACTGAAACGTGACACGTATACATGCTTCAAATTTATAATGTTTTTTTTTTAAATTGGAAATTGCAAAAAGCACTTTTTTTGAATGGGTGACAACTTGGAACACTAATATGGCAGTAGTCTTTTTAACTTTTTGACAAAATAATGGGGGTCAGTTGTATGGGTCAATAAGATTTTGCCTGGCATCTACGTGGCTTTCTAACATTATCTGTTTGATCAACATAGTATCTGATTTGTTCATTGAAAAAGTTAGGCCAGTTTTCCAAAGCATCAAACTCTTGGTACTTGGCCAGTAAGTACATTGAGTTAAAGTGTCCGTCTAATATCAGGCTGCTGGAGAATTTCGTTAATTATTTTTTTTGAATTCGTAGATATATTAAATGCAAACGTTAAATAGCCGGAATGATAGCCCGGAAAAAGCGTTTTGCAGTTCAGGAAATGTTCTGGTTCCTTCATTAGGAAGTAAAATCATTCCATTCTAAGTTATTTCGGAATAATTGAGTCTCACTGAGTGGAAGTTTCATGATAATCTTTCTCACAGAAATTAACTACGGCCAAGAATATCCAGTATCTAACCATTTTGTTCAAGTATTATCTCATTGATCACAAAAAAGTAACAGTTCAAACAGTGATCATGTAGAATACAATTTATATAAATCAATATGGTATTTGGCTATGTTAATAATAAATGGGTATGTGACCTAGCAAAATGAATATAAATTGTGTTCCATTGTATTAATATAAACGGCCGCTGTATATTCACTGTATATTAGAGAGATGATTTTCAAAGCAGACTTACTGGAGAGCTCATGGAGTTATGTTAGTACAAACACACACACAAAAAAAAAATTGGTTCCTGTTGAATAACTTTTGAGATGGGCTGTCACATACAGACATCGGACAAACTTTTGTTGAATTATTACAGTGAGATATATATATATATATACATAAATATATATATATATATATATATATATATATATATATATATATATATATAATGCGTACTTTAGAGAGTGAGACAGACTCGGGAGTGAAGTTTCTGGTGGTAAGGTTTATTAATCCTTATATGTCAATAGTCCATACATGTTTCGGGATTTCTCCCTTCATCAGTGGTTTGCGTTGTGTGAGTGGGAATTAAAATGTACCATGTGGAACCAGAGTCCACCGCCAGGGGCTATGCATTGTGGGTAGGTTTTGTTGTCAGGGCTACTAGAGGCCTCATGCTGAATGTAAGAATGACCAGGAGGTATTGGGATTTGTGTGAAGCAGCAGCAGTTGGTCTTGGGGAGGGCAGAGTGTGTCAAGGTAGGGGGTAGTGTTGTGGAGGTGGATTTTTCGGTATGATTGGGATAGTGTAGGAGGGGTGGTGGGGTCAAGGAGCTACATAGGTATCAACCTTAAAAGTTACTGAAAATGTTTTGGCTTTGATTTGGACAGGGGTTGTAACAGGCTGAGGTGAAGTTTTTCCTATGGGTCTAGGTGACTTTGAAGCTTCCATTATTGAATGTGTCTAAGATGTGGGTGTGAGGATATTAATTGTAGGAGTTGTGTGTATTAGTGTTCTGTGTGGTGAGGGTTGTTCAGTTTAGTATTTAATCCATTAGGATATAGGGTTTTAAGTTTGTTGATCCACCCCAAAGTGGACTCTAAGTTTGATCCTTCTGAAGAAGTCATAGAGATCTTTGTTGAGGGTGTGGTTGTTGAAGTGTGGGGGTCGGGGACAGAAATTAAGGCCCTTGTTAAGGAGTTTGAATGTGTCCCTAGTAAATCGAAATTTACTTAGGTTCATTACTTTCCCTTCTGGGTCTTCCTTAATTCTGATGGTGTGTAGTAGTGTTTTAGTAAGTTTTCTAAACTGCTTACTAGTGTTGGAATCAGGTTTTCTAACCCCCCTTCCATATTTAGTGGTAGGGCGGTTTCCTCATTTTTTGGTGGAGTGTGTGTGTGGGTTGATGTAGGGGTTACCTGCTGGTCAGGGTGTTTGCCTGGGTCTTCAGGATGCTTTCCAAGGGTCAATGTGATGGGTTGAGGGAGGATGCTACTCTTAGGGCTTTCCTTTTGCAGAGTATGAGGGGTAGTAGGTCTGAGGACCTTATGGTGTCTAGTGTTCTTGTTCCTATTATCTGTATGCTGGTTTTTGTAGTTGTGATTGTTCATATAGCTGTGTCTGTTCACAATATTGGTGTCAGTAATATTAGTATTTGTGTAGGTGTTCCTGTTATGTTTGTTCATATGTGTGTGTCTGTTATAGGTGTTAGTATTGTTAGTGCCAGTGTAAGTGTTTTTGTTTTGTTTGTTCATATGCGTGTATCTATTTCTATCGTTGTTCGTGTGAGTATGGGTGATGTTTTTGTCAGTATTGGTGATTCTTGTTGGGTAGCCTGTGTCTGTGTGTCTAGTGTTAAATCTGTGTTTGGTGGGGGAATTGGTTTTTGTTGGGTATGTAGGTGGTAGGTTGGGAGTGGGTAGCAGGGGCCTGGTGGCTCTTTTGGTGGGTTGTATCTTAATTTCTCTCATATTCTGTGGATTCGCAGATCTGTGTGTGATGTTGTGTCTAAGTTTGTTGTATTTTTTAGTTTTGGTGAGGTTAAGTTGTTTTTTTCTTCCTCCTATGTTGACGTTGATAGCTTCCTGTATTTCATTATATTCATCTGTGTATGTGTGTTGTTGTAATTTTTGTTCCAATTCGCTGATATCTGTTAGAGTGTCTTTGATGGTTTTTTGGCAGAATTGGATGGTGTCATCTAAAAGATCCATAGAAAGTGTGTGGATCTTGTTGTTCCATAGATTAAGGAAATCTGCATCCTGGTTCCGTATGGACGGGTGTAGGGAGATCCTGAAATTCACGGGAGTGAGTTTATTGTCCTTGCAGGACTTTAGGAAGTCTAGATGTGACTCAAAGCGGGTAATTTTTTCTCTTCTACGGTAGAGTCTCACCGACCATTTTGTGATGTTGTCTGAAGAGGTTGGTTCCATTGTGGTGTTAGGGTGGTTGTCCTTGTCAGAAGTGATGGTTGTTCTAGGAATGTGTTCCTTCTCCATGTCTCAGTAAGGTATGTATAATGCGTACTTTAGAGAGTGAGACAGACTCGGGAGTGAAGTTTCTGGTGGTAAGGTTTATTAATCCTTATATGTCAATAGTCCATACATGTTTCGGGATTTCTCCCATCATCAGTGGTTTGCGTTGTGTGAGTGATTGAGTAACCTTGGCAATG
>OY735199.1:56937145-57022145 GCA_963457665.1 Thysanoteuthis rhombus | reverse complement strand
AGACAATTTGCTTTGAGGCCACAATTCTGCTGCTATGAAACCGTACTTTGGTGTAAGTTTGATTTTATCCACGACTGAGCTTATACGCGATGCAAAATTCTTGGGGATCATTCAAGTTTATTTTTGGTAACTTCGAGCTACTTATATTGCTGCAGAGAATGAAAATGTTTTCCAAGTTTAGTAGTAAACATAATGTAAAGTTCACTTGGATAGGAACTGTTGATCTCTGGGGATATTGAAGGCACCACAGTTCAATTTTTGATTAGAACTACTTCTTTTCAGTATTTTTTCTAGATGGACAATTATATTCTTGGGGGTATCTTAGTACATTACATTAAACTGACTCGATGATACAATAGAAGAGGCAGACTTCAAGGATCATTGTAGATAAGCAGAGGTTATTCTTTGATTAAAATAGTTTTTTAGCGATATTGCGGCTATTGGAGGTCATCCAAGTCCAGCACAAGTTAATTTGGTATTTAAATAACTTTTCCCAGACATACAGACGGACTACGGGGATTAAAACTGATTTTTATGTTTGTGTATAAACAATTGTGCAAGTATGTATGATTTTATTGTTATGCATATTCAAGTCCTGTGAAACTGAAGCATGAAATCATTCGTTCTGTTTTGTGTAAAAAGTATCCCTGATTTTTTCTATATATTTAATTTAAACAGCAAACCATTTATCATGGAATGGAAAATCTTTTTGAACATACTGTTCTATTTTGATTGTCCCCTCCTGTTGTTTGTCATTGTCTTTGCCAGTGCCACACGGATATATTTATTTCCATCTACGTTGCGTGCGGTTATTATCTGCAGTATGTAGGTTAAGCGATCTGAATATTATAAAAAAAATTGAACAATATGTTCCTTACTTCGTTCAACGGGGTTCGACAGAAAACAACTACTTCACGCAGATCGGAGAAAAATAGATTCAGCTATCGGCTATCGGCTACTATCTTTTATAAAATCTGATTTGTGCTAAAGCATATAAAGGCGCTGTTTCATAGCGATGTGCTTCGTCGGATCCTTATTCAACTATTACATTTTAGAATCACATAAAAACACAGGGAAGCATTACTATTCCAGTCAAAAGTGTAAGTTTTTGCATTGGAATTGTTTCGAGTACACCTCATTTGTAAGTATGGTTCGATCTCTGATAATAACACACGTAATATGGATCATGCAGCTCTTCTTTGTATTTTTTTTCAAATTTATCGCAACTTTTTCACGCAATGCATTTGTATATTTAAAAAATTCTCAGAAGAATTTTTTTGAGATATGTCAGTTCAAAACTATTTCAGGATGAACAATAAAAATAAAATGAAAACAAATTCAAAACGTGTCCTATACTTTATTCATGTATTTGCAAATGTTTTTAGAAATTCATTTTGTCATGCATATTCCTACTTTCAAACTATGCTTGTCTATCCGTATATTTTTTCTTGATATCCTTCCAATTTTGATTTTACTTGCACAAAGTTTCGGAGACAGTTTCCTGAGAGCAACCAACGTCTTTTGTCTTATCCAGTGTTGGATTTCCTTGTCAGTTTTAATTGATATCTCCTTTATGACATCAATGTTTCCGTTCAACAGCTCAGTGAGGTCTACAATCACTGTCTTCTTATCATAAAGTAATTTGCATTCTTCCGTCATGCAGATCCTGCACTGTTAGAAATTTCATTTTTCATCCAATTACTGAATTGGATTTGGTATTTCTTTCAAACAGAAAAATTCAAAAATCTTTTGTGATAATATGCAATTAATGTATATAATTTATTGTAGTTGGAGTAATACTTCATATATGTTGAGCCATTACACAAGAATAGTTTTGTGCCATATCTGTGATTTATTCCTTTCCTGCAAAGTGAAAAATCTTGCTTGAGTTTTACCAAGGCAGTATCACTTCTTCAATACTATCAATCACTTTTTTTGTTTACAATCAATGTTTCAGATCATTTCCAAAATTCCCTTCGTAGCTTGTTTCTTGATTTGGAAAGAATATTATCCGCTACAATATTCATGATGAATTGAAGACTAAAATCTCTTTGCATTGTATTTTGCTCGCAACGAATATTAATCCAACAGGAAATGGTAATTATCATGATAATACTTTTTTTTCTCTTACTACAGCTCAAAAAGTGCACTTTTGCTTATTGCCGATATAAATACAGAGACAAATGCAATTAAAGTTTACAGTTTCAAAGGTTACTTTTTCATTGAGATTTTTTTGAAGGATATTTGTGATCACTGTATGGGAAAAAGTGCCATGAACGTTGTACAACTCATATGGATGCATTGCAATCATGCTCTGTACGTGTTATTAATATATACTGTGGCCATAAGAACGATGAGATTACTGGAAAACATCCACTGCATAAGAGCAATGATACGTTGTCCTGAAAAAAAAATGGAGATACATTTGTAAATGGTGGAGTGTGTCTACGAGAGTAGCAGAACACCCACTCAGGTAGTGTTAAGGGAGAGGCCTGACAACCCATTCCTCGGGAGGGGGCTCATATGCTTATTTGGGCTGTAGCTTAAAACCCACTGTAATAGGCATTTCCACTCAGTGTGCATAACTGGTAGAAATTAAAGGTTCAGTTTCATTATGGTTACACTGAAAATAAAATGTTCTGCTAAAGCACTTAGAACCTTTATCTGGGAAAACTCGATAATCCTATTTTTTGGTCTGAGTCTATCAAGTATGTTTACTAATTTTAGTTGAGATACACCAAAGCTATGTCAATGAATAGAGAGTATGGATTCAACTTTATATGTAGTTACATGTGGAATAGGACCCCTTCTAAGACCTTTGAAACGTTTTTTTTTTATCGAAAAATGTTATTTAGTCAGAACGACTAAGTATGTCTACAGAAATAAGTTGAGTTGCGCAATTTTTTTACGGGATTGAGCAATACAGATAGTCCCTGCTGCTTTTTATATGTGTATCGTTAAATAAGGGGGCACCAGCCTCGTTAGGAACGTATTCTTAAATATCCCCAAAATTTGAGGAAGAATCAAGAGATTTAAGGGAAGTTATGTGCTCATAACTGTGCAGCAACCGTATATCACGCTCATGGTACATACTCTCATTAATACAGGTTGACAAAATTCAAGATCAGCGTAGAGTATCCATTCCATCAAAGTTTAGTATTGACAGCAGTTGTTATGCAATCGATGGGATGTAAACTTGTTGCAAGTTGGAAGAAACATGGACAAAATTTAACAGTCATGGAAAAATGATATAATTGAATCAAAAGAGGGATAAGAGAGTAAGCAGTTTTGACAACAATAAAAACAATGACTGTAATAATGTGTAAGATACAGTTGTTTGTTTTAATGCAGGGAATCAAATTCACACGACAGCGCACATGTCGTCCTTATTGCGATACTGATATTGCGAAAGGCTGTCAGTATTATCGTATTGCTGCGTCAGCAGGTCTTCTTCATTAATAGTTAGGGTGATTTCCTTTGATCTACATGATTGTAACTGCCAACTTTGACGGAGTGTTTCACTTATCTCTGGTCAATAAAATGCATCCACATTCAACAGCCCAAATTTATGAAGTAATAACCCGAGATTGTTCACTGCTAGTTACAATAGGATAAGTTGTTTCTCAGGAGCAGATGAATGTTCGTTATTTAGTGTTCAATCAAGCAAATGATACTTGGGGCTTGAGGGTTGCTCATTCTTCGACTAAGCCCATGGAGTCTTGATCTTTGATTAATGACAATGGACTAAAAATTGGAACCACGGTTTTTTGCCCCGGTTACAAAGGTAAATAAGTCATGGATATATCACAGAGAATATTGAGCTTGATGAACCAACGATGTTATTGTTTCTGCTTGAGTTCTTTGATCATTTTCATTTGATATTGACAAATTGTGCATGCAGTGGGTCATTCAGCAAACCAAAGTGATCAATGATAGCGTAGATTTAAAAGTAGTTAACAATATATGTTGCAGTTAATGTTTATGTCTATAGGAATCGCTCTTTTATGAAGTGTTGCTGGCTCCAAGTAAAAAGACATACATGAACAGTCATAGTTTAATCACAAGTTTCACAATTTTTTTTCCCCGATTACAACTTGTTTGCCGTGCAAACATGGGGGTTTTCGTGGTCCAAGTCGCTGATTTAATACCCATGAAAGATGTGTCCCTCTGTAAGGTGCAGGGTATAGATTTAGTCTCCATGGAGGATATTTTTTGTAGAAATCCTGCCAAACATAGAAAATAACAACAAAAAAAAAGGAATATAACTATTAGAAACAATAAATTCTGAAAAGACCTTATCGAAGAAATTTGAGCATGTATATCAGCGTTGAACCAAGTTTCCAGTATTATGTTTGACATCAGGTTAGAATCAAACTCACTACACTTATGAGTGATAGTTAACCATTGTAGCTGGATAAATAGTTTTATATAATATTTTAAATTCTATTCATTTTTGATTCACTGATTGTCTCATCCAAAACATCTGGCTCCAAATACTCTTGTAAGTTTGAGATTTTACGAATTTCAAAACGGGAGTGTGGGTGCCGTATACATTTTTGAGATATTTTAATCAGATGTTAGTTAATGGCGTTCTTTCAGTGTTGACTTAGATGAATATTAACATAGAAAGGAATGAATCCAAAATATAATCTAAATGATATATAACAGTTTATCAGTATAGCAGTAGGAGAAATGGAATAAAGATAGTCCATGAACAACTACAAATGGTGTTTATAGCCGGTGTCGAAATCATGGTTTCCGCTGTATGTACTATTTAAGTAAGTTTCAGGTTTAGCAAATATAGGGATCCATTCTTCCAAGATTTTTATCGCCATACCCTGGGGATGGTAAAAGTGCATCCAAAATATACTTCCCCTTTGATCATATGGCTCAAGGTATACTGTTCAGCTACTGAGTATACAGGAGAAATTTCCCACTCTCTCAGCTCATACTGATAATCGAACCCGGTTACATTTGTACATGAAGTAAACGTGCTAGCGACATTTGTTTCATTTCAAATACTAGAATCATGATTTGATAACTCTTTATTTTTCAGGGAAGGGATTGAAATTGAATTCCTTTATTGATTTATGTAAATGAGTATTCTTATCGAACTACCAAAAAGACAGACCTGATAAATACTTGTTGTCAGAATTCATCCATCGTTAGAATTGGAAAAACTCTGTTAACTTCGTATCTTTCAGTATAAGTCCAAAAACTGGAGTTCCAACTGGATACAACTGACTTCATAAAATAACTCCTTGCATAAAATACATCCTTGCAGTAGAATTTAGTGTCGGACAAAGTTTTAAATGCGTCATTTCTTTGCGAGACCACAGGGGTTCTGTGTAGATCAGTTCCTGATAAATCATTTGAAAACATAACAGGATTCTCAACGATGATGCGTCAAACACACTCGTGCAGTGTAATTACAGATGCATTGATTGCAGCATGGTCAATTTGGCGCCTTGTAATCAGGAAAATCATCAGGTCTGCATATGATAATCAAACCTGTTTAGTTGCACTATGCCATCCTGATGAAAATAACTTATTCACTAGACGACAAAACGTAGAGTTCTTGAAAAATAAGTGATTGAATGTCTCAAATGAGAACTGAAGGAGCAATAAAAAGGAAGAAAAGAGATAAAAAAGAAGGAAACCGGCTACTGCAAAAAATGCAAAGAGAAAAAAGTGAAGAGAAAAATAGAGATAAAATAAGAACAGCAGAAAATGTTGGCTACTAACTCGTAAGAGTAGATGAAATATAAAAATGAAACTTCTTCTAACAAAAAAATTATATTTTTTTTAAATGATCCAAATATAGAAACTATGAGAAACAAAAAAGTAATTGAACGAACAAAACGTCTATCACTAGTAACATTTTTTCTCGTTGAATTGACTTTTTTGTCTGAACTAACGCTTTGAGTATATCTATATATATTTCTATTGTAATCATTAAAAAGCGTCTATTGAATTTTTCAAGGTCTTGCAAACCTGAATTAATACCTTATAATACGTTTTAATGTATGCATTAGTAATTTTGGCATGCTACGTTAGCTGGATTCTGAGAGCATTATTGGCAATTCAAAATGTTTGTTAATTTACATCATGGTGAATGCCAAATGGAATTTTAGGGGACGGATTTCAGTCCAGGATGGCATGATTTAGCCTTTTCAAGGTATTGTTACGCTCGATGCTTAGTGAAAAAGTGATTTGATACGTTAGTCTTTGCTTTTTGACGATACATTCCGATCCAAAGTGGATTGATGCAGTGAATAGTCTCATCTGAAAACCAAATGTATGCAATTGTCTTCGACTAAACACAAACAGTGAGCATGTCATGCAATATCTGCTTCATTCATAGAACTGTCTGATAGTGTTCAGTGATGTCTAATTACAATTTGACCAACCATATTGTCAGGTATGACAATCTTTATTGGGATTACCGTAGGACTGATGTTTTCTCTGCAGTCATGCCATTGTTTATTAAACTATCGATGAATATGGTAGAGTGAAAGGATCACACTTCTTTCGAACAGGTAATTCCAATCCTAAGTCATGTTGCAGTACAAATCTTGGTGTTACTGCTTAAGGGATGATCATCCCCTGGTATTTGATGAGTTATAAATTCATATTTTTTGCGAAGTGTTATGTAGCAATATGTAAAAAACACAGGCAGTGAGGTTGATTTTTAAAGACGCTAACATACAAAAGTATGATACAAAAATAAATTCATGTACAAAACTACGGACGATTTACAGGATGTATATGGTTTGAATTACGATATAATACGTACGTAAACATTCATCCCACTTTCCTCCCCTAAACTTACATGGATGAATTGGATATTGTACGGCTAGTGGTTGCAGTTTGATGCACAATTTTTTCAGCGTTTTATTTTGGCGTTAATTTTGTATCGAACTATCCTGTGGTCGCTTTCTACATTCACTCGATTGAAGACCAGGATATCTATGACAGCGTGACTTTTTTCTACTATTATGTAGTCTATTTTGTTTTGTTTTTTTGTTGATTTGAGCTCCTTTAACTAACTCTCTTTTGGCTTCCTTGTTGAAAGAAGTGCTCATAATTTTAAATCTATTTGCTGCTGCAAAATGAACAACAACCCTCCCTCTTGTTCTGTATTCATACTTACCAATGAATTTTTTATTGCCTTGTTGTACTCGGGCGTTGAAGATTGATTTTGAGATATTGTTGGCATCTTGGAGTGTCGAATCCAAGTTGTTGGAGAAGTTACACTTGATTTATGTTGAGTTTATACATTTTTGAGTGCAATACGCTGACATAGTCTTCACGATCTGAGATGGCTCTGAATCTTAGAACATTGTCTTACAAAAATTCTTTTATGAATATTGACAATCATTCTTTCATTCCTGTAGTGGTTTAGAAGATTTTTGCTTTTTAGATCGATTATGTATTCACTGGGTCTTATCATTTCGCTAATAAAGATAATGTCCTATTCGATGTTTTTGATTTCACTTTCAAGATCAGTTAGGTGCATGTCTGTTGAGAGTATCCTGACGCTATGGGTGCAAATGTAGAGTGTTGCTTCAATGGTGACATTTTGGGGTTGTGTTTAGGTAGTCAACCCCTAAGACGAGTGATCAGACACTACTTTTTGAGATTGCAGCCCCAGTCCGAAAGGTTGTTTTCCTTGGAACATTTTTGGGTTGTCACCCTTGGAGCACATCACCGTAATCAAAACATACGATGTATCTTGGCCTTTTCAAACAGATGGCACAGCAGGAACGGTCAGTGCATTTTTAATCCGGCGAACCATCAAGACTGTTAGGCCATGTCCTGCTATGCTTGTCGGTGATTTGTTGGCAGGGGTTCTGGACAGGCAAAACTATCCGATATTTTTATAAAGTATTTATTGGAATTCGTTTGAAGTGATCACCAACTGAACCACCGAAATGGCTGACGAAAATCAAGTGCAAAACAAACTGGCTTTTGAAAAGCTATTCAACCGTCATCCATCTTCATAATATGGGAACAAAATGCGCATGATTCTGAAATATAAAACTGTGGTCGTAATATCAATGGCCTCAAAAGTTCAAATTAAGATTGTTTAGATTGTTCAAAACGTAGAAAAAACCGTGAAAACTTGCGTATTAGAATCGTTCATTCTATCCCACGAAAACAGGACACGTACGATCAGACCGAAGGTCATACTGCCATCTTAAGTTCAATATGGTCGTCTTAAATATAAAAAAAAATTGCAGTATTGATTAAATGAAACTTAAACGTTCAAAATGTGGAAACATATTGAAATTATCAATTTTACAAAACAGGATTCTGCCAATATATAGATAGTATCACTAGGATGATTTTTGTGAAGTAGAGTCTGTTTAAGTACAATTGTGTACTTTTGATGGTACATATAGTTAGGAGACAAACCAACAACATAGAATAAACATTTAACATAGTCTGCGCCTCATAAAACTCCCAATATTGAGATCGAAAACATCCATCTCTACGGATTGCAGATCTTTTATAATGTTGTATCGATGCAAATACTGACAAACACCTTTGCATACTTATCTAAGCTGAGCAAACAAGTAATATCCATTGCCTTACACAGACAAGAAATAAGGATTAATATTTCATCAGGAGCAGGTTTTCCCAATCTGAAAAAAAGTTTTGCAATTCATCATTGATTACCGATTCATGCCCATCTGATGCAGGGAATCCTATGAAATCTTCTGAGCAAAAACCAGCTTGATAGTTGGTTCTTGAAATTTTTTGTATGATTGCATTTCCGCATGGTGGAAGTGACCAACATGTAATCTTCTTTTCTTTTTGACGAAGTTCAATTCATCAAGCAACACAGTGAATTGAACTGAGATTTATTTTCATAAACATTACAAACAGACATTTGAAGAACTTAAAATCAATGGTCGACAACGAGGAATATGCAAAGAATGTTAATTATCATCAATCATTACATAATTGGAATTCTGGCTCATGATAGAAAATAATTGTTTTTTTCTTTCGCCTGCAAATGAACTTGTTTATTGTACTTTTCATTTATATGAGTAGTAACCACGAGTATCCACGCTTATATGAATATATAATTTCATGGGAGAATAACTATATATATGCTGAAATATATGCTTGTGTTTGCTCATGTGTGACATTTTTCACGCGTTATTAAAACATAGACTGACTGTCAGTCACAGTTCAAGCATCAAGGCAAACCCAGACAGCAAGTCTTGTTCCAATTTGAAAGATCTTCAAAAGACCACTTGGACTGTCTTTAAATGGGGATACTAATTAAAAGTGAGGATGAGTGGACATAAAAGAGAGAAGTGGAAAGAAAGGAAGGAAGAAAGAAACAACAAAAAAGAGAGTGGGGGAATATTTGGCCGAGCCAGCTTGGCTAAAGTCAGCAAAGAATCAGTTATGATATTAAGATAAAAACGAAAAAGCGTGATTATAGAGAGTTTTTTTTCCTAAATCATCGATTTAGTTTAGGGCGTGGCGCCTGCACTGTAGCGTAGAGGCACTTGTTGAAAAAATACCTCTTTTATCATTATTTTGGGGTTGAAAAGGTCATAAGATCTCAGTTCGTGGTATTTGGAATAAATTGAAGAAATAACTTTCTTTCATGGGTTTGACGATAAATACTAGGTCAATAAGCTTTGTACTTTTAGCATGAAACACGCACAGACGAACAACAACAGAGCTCAAATATATATATATATATATATATATATATATATATATATATATATATATATATATATATACATATATATATATGTATATTATATATATATATATATATGAATAAATATATATATATATATATATATATATATATGAATATATATATATATATAGGTATATATAGATGTATTTATATGTATGCATGTGTTTATGTATTCATGTATATTCTTATGAACATGAATTTATATAAGAACAATATATATATATATATATATATATATATATATATATATATATGTATGTATATCTTGCCCCATGCTACATAAATCATGAATATATTCGTTCTCTTACAAATCTTTATGTGCTCTTTCGAAGCTAACTCTGCGAAGGTCATATTTATTAGAAGGTAAGTTAACCCATGCCACTTGGCTCAATAAATCATAAAAGCATACCCACGAGGTTCCACCTACGTTCAGCTCAAAATATATTACGTGGAGTCCCTGTGGATTTTAATATGACATGGATCAAATGTATTCCTCCTGGCAAGTACAAGCATACATGCTCGTATCTGAGGCACTTGTGTACATCGTAGATCCAATGATATGCGTAAACCAACGTACACTGAGATGGATTTTTATCGAATCGTGCAGGTATTGATACAATCATGTGGAAACCATTGTATTCTCTGTATGTAAGTAAAGATACATAATCGCTTTTATATATTCATATATAAATGGTTCAGTATGTATTTATTTTTTTATTGATTTATCTTTCTATCAAGAATAGCAATATACCATCAGTAATTGATTTGGGGGAGTTCTTATGAGATTACAGCTGTAAAAGTCATTCAAATTAGGATAAATTACGTAGAAATATTATAGAACAACCTGTTCAACAGGAGCACGGAAATGCTATTGAGAAAGGCATATTCCAGTTATTATCAACACATTCGGCGTTGGTCGAGCTATCTCCACCCTATGTAACGTGTGAGTACAGTGTGGTTAAGATAGAAACCGAACACCTTATTCCATTTAAAAATTATGCATTGGTCTATCCAATGAACATCATTTTTATAAAAAATGCCAATTTATACGAATGGCTTGATCATCTCTGCATGCCAACCGATCTAATCAGAATCCTTTCGACTATTTACCGTATATTGGAATTGAAATGAAGTAGGGATTTGATACTAATGTCTGAAGAGCCAAATGATAAGACTACAATTTGATATTCACACTACTGCTTAAACGAGACCTTACAAGTAATTTTCAATATACAGCCGGAATATAATTATGTTCTCTCTCATCCTGTAAATGATAACATAAAAATTGGGTTTCACCCACAGAAACAGTTATGGAATCTAGATATTCAACTCTAGATGATTTAAACTATAATTTACAAAGATTGATGCTAATGTGGAAGCATGGAAACTGTTTTTCAAGCGCAAAGTAACATTTAGAGATGTTAAGTACGGTAGCTCGAAACGGCTATCGTTAGAAAATGATGTTTTTGTTTACATACCAAAAATTTAGCAAATTTTCCAGAGAGTACTCTGTTGGGGGTGAAACAAGCCATCAAACAACTGAAGAAAGAAAAAGCCCCTGAGCCAGATAACATCACTCAAAAAAGCTGCTAAATCTATCACCAGGGAACTAAACATGATATTAAACTGGAGGTTCTCAATGATTGGAACACATCAATCATTATGCTAGTGCATAAGATATGGAACCCAAATGATGCAATCAACTTCGTTTTATCGATGTGATCATTAATTGAATAACTAAAATGCTCAATGGAAACCAATCTCAGGGACAGGTTGGATTCAGAGGAAAAATCCATTCAACCAAACGCCATCACCATTCAGTAAATCAAATAAGGAAAGAGCAACGTCTAAAATGCCACTCGCTATAGCATTTGTCAACTTTACAAAGGCTTCCAACTCGGTAGAAATTCAGAAAGTCACCGATTTTAACGTACAAGACGTCGCCCCGTATAGGTCGGAGTCTTTTTTCGACACTGGAGTTCATTTATTAGGCTACATAAAGACTATGGGCCCTTTTAGGTCGAGGAACAAGTGATAAAAAAGGAATACCGACTCACGCAAAATGGCCACAACCCGTCTCGAAATGATCTTGCATAACATAAGATTTGAAAGAACAAAAAAAAGAAAAAAAAAAAGAGAGACAGGACACCTAAGTAACCTCGATTTTCTGATGGGCCATTAAAACTTGAAAAAAATTATTGACAAAATGAATGGTAAGTGAAATGAACTTGAAACCTCGGTGAAACAGATGAAATGTAAAACGGAAATAATGAAGACAAAATTGACCCCTTCATCTGACTCGGACAACGAATCACCATGATATATCCGAGAAATTAAAACTTCAAAGAAGATATTCAGATTTAACAATACATGTTTGGAAAGCAGTAGAAGCGTGTGGTGATTGCTGAATTGCATAGGTTCATTTCAACTCCATGTACACAAATCTATCAATACTTGTTATGTTTATTTTTCTGTCACATAGTGATTAAGTAATTTGCACAATTTCATGTGGAATAGAAATAAGTCTCTGCGCTGTAATGGTTTGCCTGGATTATCTTAAAGCACTTCAAGCGTTGCCAATTTTGCGCTTTTCACTTTATTAGCACAGAGCCTTGATCCATTTTTGCTGTGTCTTTGGCATTGTTTATTATTTTTGTGTGTTTTTGCTATTTTTTGTTTTTTTTGTCTTTTTTGTTTACATCAAACGAATCTTTTCGATTTTCAGCTATGGAGCTTGAACATGGAACATATCCAGAAGTTCGAACAGCAAACTCAGAACCATGCATTGGACATCACACTGAAAGATCATAACCATGTCCAGAAAATAACAGAGAATATAAAAGAAAAATAGGGATTATGGCTGTCATAGAATACGTAAGAAAACTCTAATAGTATTGATCTGGACATGTTGCAAAAATATCAGGCAACCACTGGACTTCACGACCCACAACATGGATACGTAGAGTTCATATGCCAAATTGTGGCCGACAAAAAAAGATATGACATGACGAGCTAGACAAATCCAAAACATTCTGGCTTTTCATACCCCATGCTGTCAAAATCAAGTGAACTCTTGGTAGAGTCTACGTACAGCGATTGACGTCAGAAGGTTGATGATTGTGATACATTTTGAAAATCTAAACTGTACTCAAACTTTTAAAAAGTAGTTGGACATAACATCACCATACAAAAAATACGTTCAAGGCAGCTTTTTTTGGTCTTTTTTTTTCATTACTTGAAGTAAATACCTCATGATTCTGCCGGTTCCCAATTTCTGAAGTAAACAACATACATAGATAAGCAAACAAATTTAAACCTGATAATGTATTTTGTCAAATTGTAAATGTTGATACATATATATATATATATATATAACATTTTGGAAATGGAATCCTATCAGCATTCTAACTTTATTTAGACAATATCTATCTATCTTACTGCTGCATATTTAGCACTTCGCACAGAAGTTCAAAGTTATACGATGAACGCTTCCTGCCAATACTCATCTCGGAAGCTGAAACATCGAACCTGATCAGGAGTTTTACCTGCAAACTGGGGAGCATGCAACGTGCACAAGAAAAAATCCTGCTTGACATCAAATGGAGGGATCGCAAGACAGCACAATATATTAGGGGAATAGACAAGTTACATTAGTGCTTCATAGTCAATGATCTATAGATTGTGGATCCAAATCGTTATCGGGATAGATACATATTCATGCTATTGTTGAAGCTTTCAGATGATGTATCTTTACGACATGAATTTGCTAGGCATTAAACATTACATCAAAGAAAGTGAAACTAACCATTTAGTATCTAAAAATGAAATTCAATATCCACCATCTATAGATTCTAGTTCCACACCCCGATGATGATGATGATGATGATGATATATATATATATATATATATATATATATATATATATATATATATATATATATATATATATATATATATATATGTAATTATTGAAAAGAGAATAGAGGATAGATAGAACTTTTTTGTCAGTGTATTTCAGCAGTGTATTTCTAACTTTTAGACGTGAAAAATCACAGCTGGGAATGTGTAACTAGTTATTCTGCTTTTTATACGTCCTATGCCTATGTCTACTTCATGTTCAACAGTCTATTGGTTTTTGATTTTGTTCCTGATTGGAAGATCTACATATACATAACATTGGGAGAATAATTTTGTTTTCTCTCAAATAGTCAATCTTTTCAATATGTTCATGCTGAGCATCAAAGGTCTTAGACAAGATGCAGGGGTAAGTATTTAGTATATCACAGGGAAATCTATGTACCAATTAGTCCATAGTGCAGGCGTGAAAGTTTGTCCACGAAAAGTTCCCGAATTTTTTTTTTGCCACTAGTTTTTCAGAGTGTTTGAAGTGATACTTCAAGATTCCAGAGGGCTAATCTTAATCATGTATAGCACCAAGTGTGGTTCTGGACCCAGCCAAAGTAAAAATAGAAAAAAATAGCATAACTCATAATTTTGACTGCATACTGGGAGGAATGATAAAAAAAGCGGCTAAATAGTGCAGGCGTGTTCCCACGAATCTAATTTCACAACTCAATCAACAAGTTCGTGCTAATCAATAGGTATTGCAAACAGGCTTAACCACTGATTAAAAACGAACTTATTAAATAAACCTAAAGATAAGATTGGAAGAAAACAAACCAACTGAAATTAGTACAGATAAGATCAACATCACAATTTACAATCTTCTGAAATGATATCGATCTGGCAAACAAATGTGGGAGAAAAGAGCACAAAGATCATATTTGGCGATTAAACAGAATACTCAGTGAATAGATAGCAATCGTATTTTTGAAAGACTTACTATAACACATGGACACACAGACGCAAACGCACGCACACACTGACACACACACACTCACACACACACACACACACATATATATATATGGAAATAAACGTCAATAGATATTACTCAAGCTCGAGAACTGGCAGAATATAAAACAGGTGGCGGAAAAAATATTTCTATACATTAGCATCAAATCTATCCCGAAAGATAAATGAGGAAAACACAGATATCATGTGTGTTTCCATGTAAAAAGAACTTTAAGACGAGTTAATATCTTTATGTATGGTATGTGTATTCTAAGATTGGAAGAACCCCATCATAAAAAGATCTCTTCAAAGTAGAAAAGAATTTTCAGAATTTTTTTTCTGCTAGTCTGTATTTTCTTGAAAATCAGTTTTATCAGATCGATTTTCGCTCTCTGATTAACTGTTACGATTATAAAACTCATTCACTCAAAAAGTATACCATATTTCCCTTGAATTATTTACTAATTCAACGTTCTCTTTCTTTTCTCGGCCACCCAGAACATACTGTTTTTTTAAAGCCTAACTTCAAACTATCATTTCTGTGGACTTTGCGATCGTCATGGTAACATACCTTATTCGACACCTTTTAATCTCTTTCACTTAGACCAAGCAATTATAATGTACAGGTTCTAAGTAGGAATCAGACGAATGAATAAATGAAAGATTTGCATCTATCTCTCTATCTATCTATTTATATATCTATCTATCTATCTATCTATCTATATATATATATGTATATATATATATATATATATATATATATATATATATATATATATATATATATATATAATCTTGAGAGTTTCAGGGTTCAAACTCTACTCATTCATCTTTTTTCTTTTCACTTCAGTCACTTGTTCCCCAATACCTGTCCATGCTATATATGTGATTTTCCCTGTATACATTGTTATTATGGTACATTGTCTTTCCAGGAACATTAAACGTGTTATAGTTTTGAGGTTCAAAAGAGCCCGACCAAAACGGTTATATTACCGCTGCCCCCCAGCTGTGTTGATCAAAGACTGCCTCCCTTCCAGTTATGCTATGTAGCTTATTTCACTCATAAAGTCTGTACAATTTTACATTCGGTTTAATGCGTATTGTATATTGTTATCATTTCATAGTACACATAATCTTTTTTTTAACAGGGCTTACTATCATAAGTTTCCAAAAGGCATGTGTATATTAAATCAGTTGTGTTGGTTTCAATCTCAAACAGCATGCTAACCAAGATGATATAATTTCAATGATTACTCTCTCTCACACACACACATATATATATATACATATATACATATATATATATATATTTATATATATATATATATATATATATATATATATATATATATATATATGAGATGCTTGTTAAAATACTATTACTTCATATATTTATTCTAACTCTTTTGCAACATTGCTAGTTAATATCCCTCAGTGTCCGTAAATTTTCAATGTAACTTTCTGTTTAGCAGTCAGTCGTTTTGTTATTCTAGCCCACTCAAGCATTGGTCTCTTCAGATCAAGGATGGAGATTTTGATGAAACAATTTCAAAAGTGTGGATGTTGCCAAAGGCAACAATCAGTAAATTACGACGTGAATTTATTTGCCAACGTTTCTGTTCTTTCTATTATAGTAGTTGTTTGTCGTGAACAGAATTTGAAAAAGAAGCAAAGATTAAATAACAATACCTTGGATGGAACAACCCGCCGTATTTGTAAGCAGTGTTAATATAAGCAATATACAGCCATTGTGAGATTCAAATCTTGAATATTCGATCACACCGTGTCATCATGAAAAGCAAATTGACACTGCTGTATAAGTTATGCAGACAGCCACCAGGGAAGAGAAACACGAATGTAGGAGCTATTGACTTAAAATACTATCTTTTGTTTCAGGGTAACAATGCATAAGGAAAGGCTGAAGAGAACAGCATTGCATACATTGTAGATAGTGGAGTAATATATCTTGAGCGACGTCTTCACGTTGGAACCGGAAACAATGAGAATCGAGGAATCAAGGGGTTCTTTGTGTTATCTAATTATTCATAGAGAAATGCACCATGCTTGTGCGGGAAACTTGAAGGAACTCAATAATATCCGAAATACCTCCGGGAATTTCAACAATTCTTATACGAATACAAGTATTGAATGGACTTGATTTGAATGGGAGGTTAGTACTTTCCGTTCATTCCTGTAAAACTAAAAATATATTACTTTCTTCAAATCATTGGTGAACTGTACACAAAGAGATATATCTAAGCGAATATCAATTGAAATATATAATTATATATATATATATAGTTATCATAAAACAGGTTTATTATTATAATTCAATCTCTTCAAAATATGCCTTCACATTTCATCAAACATTAGCTTTGATATACAGCAATCAAAAGAAAAATGCATATATATTCATATAAATATCAATGGAATAACGCTAGAACTGCCATAAGATGTGAATTTCTTAAGATAAAAAATATTTTTATGAAGCTAATATAGAGATCAAAAAAATTTTTTTTTTAGAAAAATTACAAAATTGAAAGGTGATTTTCCTCTTGGCTGTAACGACAGGAACAGTAAAAATGCAATCAAAATTATAATTTCTTTGCACATAATATCATGTTTGCCAAGTACTGGAGGTGTTAATTGGAAGCTAAACCATCACGTATAACATAGGTTTACAAAATTACACCTCTATTTCTCATCAAAGTTGCAGCACTACTTTCCAGAACTATTTTCAGTTTGGGTTATAAATGTTGAGTCTATTTCATTCTCTCACGTCTCAATGTTTTCCTTAAACGTGCACTGTTGTCAGCTCTACTGTACATATGGCAATGTAAATGAAGATCGGAAAGAAGTTAGTGGTCAGAAATCTTCACTACAGAGAATCAACATTACTTCATAGAAAAAAAACAACAGAGATAGTATGTTGAAGGACAATCTAAATCGTTGAGCGTTTGACCAATTATGGTGTTGTGTCTCATACCGGATCTCAGCGCTCCATCGAAATGATATTCTGACAAAAATCATTTTCATCGTTCGTCAATCCTCCTAGGTTTCCTGCAAGTCCAGATGTCAATAAAGGAAATGCAAATTTAGTGACATCTGATATCCAAAAGGCTTCAATCACTTACTTATCTTCTTTTTTTTTTCATTTTTTTTTTTACTGAATTTGCAATGTTCAAGGGTTTTTTAATCCGTAGACTAATAAAGTTACTTAGCGTCAGAGTCGAATATTTTGAGGCGAGAAAAAGAATTTATCAAATACTTCAGCAAAACTGCTGGTTCACACAATCTTCGCGTAGGTCTGCCCGATCTCCCATAATGCCAAGCAGTTGCACGACTATCTCATGGGCATAGAATCCAAAGTATCTTGTAATTGCTGACTACATTTTCATCAGCATCCCGATCACTTTCAAGTTGAAACTCATTTTCGAGTGATAGATTTTATATTTTATTACATTTTGGAGTGCTCGCATGATCTGATAACACTTGCATACTTACTGAATATTCTGACGGAACAAACGTTCTAGTTCTCATTTTGCAGCAACGAAGATTCAAAGCTTCTCTTAGATGAATAACTACCACCGAGAGGGAGCAATTTGTGGGGATAGTTCATCAATGTGGTTGCAAAAACTAGTAACAAAAAAAGTGAGGAATCAGTCTCATTTTTTTCCCTTGAAATAAGTTATGCGAATGTCATTCTTATTTCTCTCTTAGATATGATACCAGAAGTCGAGCTTCATGTCTCGACAGTGCCAAGTCTTCTTAGGAAATATGTATATGATGCATCTTGGTCGTCAAATATGAATTGTGTATTCGTTTCCGCTTCTTTTCACATCCTCTGGTGATAGTCGAATTGGCTGGCCGTTATTATTGTGTAGTACAAGCCCTATTGTGAAAAGGGTCATCAGCAGCTTTTCCTAAACAAAGCGAATTCCTGTTTTCAAACAAACCCAGCTTCTACGCAAAAACATGGACACCAATATAGCTGAACAGCACTTGTCAGTTGTTACATAGAGCTACAGATAAATGTTATGGATCCTCCGAATTTGCAACCTGACAATTGGTGTCCCTACATTCATGTACATAGCATTTTTCCCAATTCCAGAATATTGATGAATATTTGTAAACAACGTTTCTAATTTTGAAGTAAAAGCCAAAAAAAAAAAAAAAAAACCTGAGTATTCCAAAGGCACTCTTGAGACTTCCTTCTGAGGTTGACATCGACAAATTTTCATCAATTTTGCCTTTGATGCCGTGAAGACAGCAACATGACAACTACGTCTATTGCTACCCATTACAGACAGAAACTTGTCAACGGTTGTATCACTTGCCAATTTCTGAAAAAAAGCATCCACACTAAAAAGACTCAATATATTCATGGATGCCAACTATGTGATTACTTGCTTTTCTCAACATATTTCTAACTGTAGCATGTGCACTTCAGATAAGCATACTTTTGATTGCTTTCCTCTTCATGCTTATATCCATAATCTTTTGGGAGGGAATGGTTTGGATGATATTATGTTTAGGTATTCAATCGGCATTTTATGTGTACGTGAGCATAACTGTGATTACTGCAAGGATCTGCGGAAAGTTTCACCCAGATTTAACCCTAGAAAATCTATACACATATCGATTTATGATCAAAGTATGTCCTTGATCTTTTAAGGTCCATCGAAATGGAAAGCATTTCCTTTGAAGGTTGTTGTTTTTTTCTGTCTGACACATCCCGTTTAATCAGTGTTGAGATTATGGATCAGGACGAGACAAAAATTTCATTTCAGAGCGGCTCTTGAAGCTAAACAGTTGATTGATTCTGTGAAATCTTCAGCGTAACAGTTGAAAGTGGGATATGTCTGCCATATCCAAATAATGTGTCGATTTTTGACTAGAATACATTAGCGTTAGATGAAAGAGCCAAAAAGTACATCAATTAATATCCATGACGCTGGGGTACTGATGAAATCCTATGGTACTTATTTAAGAAAACGACTATCGGTAAGGAGCACTTATTTCAGAGAAAATATTAAGACATTTAAAAGGGGATGACAATATACATTGATAATATCATTAAGAAATATAAATGGATGAATCACTTCTATCTATCCTTCAATTTCTCTCCCTCTCTCTCTATATTCATGTCTTTCCAGAAATTCCCCCCTCTGTCAGTCCGTCTGTCAGTCTGCTTCACTCTCTCTCTCCCTCTCCCTCTCTCTCTCCCTACTCTCTTTCTCTGTCTCTCCCTCTCTGTCTGTCCGTCTGTCTGTCCGTCTGTCTGTCTGTCTCTCTCTCTCTCTCTCTATATATATATATATATATATGTGTGTGTGTGTGTGTGTGTGTGTGTGTGTGTGTGTGTAGGAAGTACATGACAATATTTGTTTCAAATCAATGAAGATTAAATTCCTAATGCTACGGGGAGTGGTAGTTTATATTCTGCTGCTTTTTCTTCCAGCTGATTCATCGAATGCATGTGGTCCACGGTCGAGTAGCTTCTTCTAAATCCAGCTTGCTCTCGGGGTAGGCTTACATCAAGTGTTTTCGTGATTCAGTTGGGGATGATTTTTGTGAAAATGTTTTTATACGCAGTTGTGTAGTTTCATAGGCCTGTGGTTGTTGAGGTCTTTCGATTTCTTTTTTTAAATAAAAGCATAACGATAGCAGTGTTTCAATTATCTGGGACTTTACTCTGTTTTAGAGACAAGTTGAAATGGATGGCCAGTTTCCTCGTGATGATTTTACCCATTTTCGGTGTAGGCTGATGGTGATGTTATCGGGTCCAAGGACCGTTCCTCTCTTCGTCTGTTTAATGGCTTCTTTCACCTCCCTCTGGGTTACTTCTGGGGAGTCCTTGAGTTGATTGCTCACGTCTGGCGTATCCTGTTCATTTTTTTGTAGTCTTTGTTTGGACAAATAGAGATTTTGGTGAAATTCTATGGCACGTTTGACAATCCTGTCTCTTTCTGTTGTTAGGTTTCCATTTTCTTCCTGTATGCTGGTTATTTGCTTTTGTCATGAGTTGAGACCTTTGTTTATAGCTTTGAAACCCCGACCTCTGTGAAGAGTCGATTTGATGACTGCCGCCGTGTATCTCTTTCCGTCTCCCCTTCGTTTTTTCTTCATTAATTTATTAAATTCGGTGTCTTCTAATTTGCTCTCTTGGTGTTGTCAGTGGCTTGAGGTTTCAGCGTTTTTCCATGAGATTTCTGGTTACTTCTGAGATTTTACTAATGGGTTGTGTGCTCAATGGTTTGAATATAATGGAGACTTCTATTATAGATGCTCTCATTTTGTTGTTGATGTCTGTGTGATCTTGTTCAGTAAGAATTCTAAATCTGTTTTTCAGTTCGAGCTTGAAGAATCAATCGTGCTCTTTTTGTACATATCAACTTCAAAAAGGCGTTCAATTCAGTAGGAATCCCTAATGTCACGGAGGCCATCACTCGACAAGGTTTAGATCCAGTATATGTCGAAGTGCTGAAACATATACCATTACTGCAACTCTTTTATCAGGTTACATAAAGACTCGTGCCCCTCTCAGCTCCAGAAAAGAGTAAGACAAGGTAATACTAGCTCATCCAAACTTTTCACAGACTGCCTCAAGATGATTTTCAGAAGACTAGACGGGGAGAATAAAGGAAGCAAAATTGACGGCGAATATCTGAGTTACCTCAGATTTGGAGACAACATTGCCCTTTTTGCTGATAACCTATGTGACCTTCAACTAATGATAGCTGAACTAGATGAAGAGAGCAAGAAAGTCACCCTACACATGACCTTAGCAAGATGAAGGTTATGTTCAACAACCCATTCGGAGGTAAAAACCTTAAGATCAAAATCGAGGACAGAACTAGAGAAAGTTGATCACTAAATTTACCAAGGACAACAGATCTCCATGAGACCCTCAAAAGAAGAATAAATCAAGCAAATGATCACACTAGAATACCAAGTTCAACTTTCAAAAATAAGAAGAATTCATTAATTTAAAAAAAAAAGGTTTAAAACCAATGCATCCGCCGAAAAGTCATTTATTGAGCTGGAACATGGAACCCAACCAAGAGACATCTGCAAATTGATAACCATGCAATGTGCAGATGAAAGAATTACGTTCGGCATCACATGGAAATACCACAGGACAGCGTAGTACATCTGGGAAAAGACAGAAGTCAGGGACATCATAGAATCCATTAAAATTCTCAAATGGCAGTAGGCTTGTCATGTTGAAAGAATAGTGGACAACTGATGGACATCCCGACTCACGACATAGATCCCCCGAGATCACTTGCCCAATCGAAGCCAGCAGAATATTAGATGGAGACACGAGCAAAACTAAAAATTCAGAAAGTACTAGCTCCACGACGCCCATGATAGAGAAATGTGGCAGATCCTAGGGAACGAATATGTCCCACGGCGGATTATAAAGACTGATGATGATGATGATGCTGTTTCTAAAATTGTCATTTATCTCTAATATTTTCGCATTAACCTGAGCCTGTACCGATAACAATTCTTTTATATATATGTGTTTTTCCTATTTCTCCCTCCCTATATATATATATATATATATATATCTGTGTGTGTGTGTGTGTGTGTGTGTGTGTGTGTGTGTGTGTGTGAAAGAGGGAGAGTATGTTCATGTGTGTGGAAATATAGTTTTGTTCGATGATGCAACTGAATGATGACGGCAAAAGTACGCAGAAGTTACCAATTACAATTCATTAGCTAGAATTCACTAGCTTTTTTCATCCTGTTTAGATATTGCTGGGCTGAATGTGGATACAGCCTCCCCATTCAAAGACATAAATTGATATTTATATATATATATATATATATATCTATATATATATATGTATATATATATATATATATATATATATATATTTATATGTATATATATATATATATATATATATATATATATATAGAGAGAGAGAGAGAGAGAGAGAGGGAGAGAGAGAGAGAGAGAGAGATGGAGAGAAACGTTGAACAGAGGGATCGAATATGGAGAATATTTTTCCTCGGGAGGAAAGCCAGATATATACCAGATATTATGCAACAACTGTCCCCAAATGTGCATTGGCAAAACATCCAGTCATATCAAAAACGCAATTCAAGGAGACCGACTTGTCCTCATAAAGGGTGACCAGAAAAACACACTGATACAGAACTGCTGAGGAACAGACCATGCAAAGGATCATCAACAGCCATAATAAAAAACGTGCACCACAGAACCAGCCAATCAAAGCAACGGCTGGTTTGTCAACAAACTTAAGGACATCGCAAAAATAATATCATCGCAGAATAGCGTAAACATAAACGATTCCAGACAGATATACCTGCTGAAAGACACAGGTAAACCACACCATTGAAAACATACATGCACTTGAATTGGTGTATGTTGAAGCACGTGAATGGTCGCAAGCTGGAACAGATATAAGCTTAGGCACGCTCATGCATAAACCGGTAAACAGTGTGCATCACCAGCGTCATGCTCCTGCATTGATCATATATGTGACTAAACTCATATACATATTGCATGGCTGTATATAAAATAATAATTGGATTTATGCACACCATTTGTGAGTACACATATGTAGACACCCACATACACACACACACACACACACATATATATATAAATATATATATATATATATATATATATATATATATATATATATAGTCTAAAACTTCAAAAATTAAAATATGAAATATTTTTCCATCCTTGATAATATCGATTGTATCCGAATATACGTTGATTCAGTTCATGCAAGCTTTTCAATGGGGTTTATTATTTACATAGATTTATATATCATGCTACTATATGTGAATCTTCTTTGCTGACATCATTCCTTGTTTAGCACATAACCATTTTGTGAACATGACATGGCTTCTGGTTGATTAACTACACCTTTATGCTATGCTCCTAATATCTAGCTCAGTTTTATCATTTTGAGGGCCATGTGATGACACATGGAGTTTGTTATTTTGTTTGAAGTATTATCATTATATCGTATAAGGATTTTATTTCATAACACATTTAAAGTTTTGAAATAAAAATATAACTCACTTCGGTTTTCGAAAAACGTTTACGTTGGTGAGGGATCATAAAGTAAAACGATTACTGTGAACCATTGCTTGTGTGTTTACCTATGTGAATATAAAATCCATTTGGCCGGATTAGTTTTAAGGCTGCATGCATCCATTTCATGATATCATCCTTAAGAATACCCAGAAATATATCCAAGTGGATTTTCTACCGAAATTATAAATCGAATAGGAGACAAAATATTTATAATTCAGCTCTTTTGGTTTTGTCTCTTTCAGTCTTTATTACCAGACTCCCACTCGTTGTAATTAGTTTTATTACCCAAGGGTATTGCTCTGTCTACCAAATCTGCTGCGTATTTGATTCTGACAACCAAAACGCTTCGATATAGACGAATGATGTCTTAGAAATAGCAACACACCAAGTATCCTTAGTGGTACGAAATATGAAGAGCAGAAAAGTTTCATGTGAAGACGGCATAATGATGATCCTTTTTGAAGATACAAGAGAGGTGCGTCAGACAGTATTTTTCAAAAATATCTGCTCAACGCTCACGATGGGGATAAAGTGTATAATAACATAGACAATGAAGAATTTAACAATTACCCAGACACCTTAGAACATCACATTGACAATTGTCAAAAATATTCACACATTGATTAACAAACACTTCTGATGGAAACTAAGAGCGTGAACGGAAGAGATATTCGACACTCAACCACCCACAAACATTTACCCAGCTGATTGGAAATATATCAGATCAAAAAAGCAAACTTTGCTAGGATTATGTAGACTATGGAGGTCTATTGGCTCAGTAGAACACGCGGCAGTCTTCAACTGAATGCATGAATAAAGTATAGATGAGACATAAAAGCGATTAAGATTATATACCAAAATGGTAATGCAATAATTTAACTTCATGAACATAACAGATGAAGATTGAAAGGAAAAGAGTGAGACAAAAAGATATAATATAATCACAGTTTTTTTTTGCAGCTAACATAGACTAAGACATCCCGGAAACGGAACAGGGGAAACGTCGGAATAAACATTGATGGAAAATCATTGACCAACTTGAAGTGCAGTGAAGATGATGCATAAATAGCAAAAATCGCAGTGGATCCATAAACATCAATTGATCTAATAGCCAGAGAGATAATAAAGGTAAACAGACCAAAGACAAGAATAATGTTCTGAAACAAAGTCACAAAAAGACCACAAGAATTGACGATGAAATCACTGGGAAAGTGAAAGAATTTACTTACTTATGCCAGGCAATGAATCTCTCGAAAGGAATGGAATGACAGCGTATACTGACTGGTTGAAACAATTTCGTATCAGACATACTGTAAAAAATACTGTTAATATGCTTAAAACGTCAAGTATTAATAATGAATAATACCAAATATAACATACTGAAAAAATAGATACCTACTGAACCATTGGAAGATAAACTCAAATAACAAAAGGGGAAAAAGGAAAGAGCGATGTTGGGAGTTATCCTAAACGATAGAATGAGATCCACATGGATTTGACATAATACTTTAACAGGGTAGAGAATACTGTTAAAAAAATCAAGCAAGATAAAAAGAGATAGACAGTACACATAGTGTGGAGAAAGGGAAAACGAGTGAGCAAAAAAAAGAAAACGAATTTGTGCCTTTAATAAGGAGGGATCAGATACGAAACGGAGGGACGAGATAGAAACATTTGATGATAGGAAAGATATTGATAGAAAAGTATAATATATATATATATATAGAATAGGAAGATATCAAAATGTAGAATATGTGTAAGCAATCTTTATAATCTTTGATAAAACAAAAATGTGGATGCCTATGTGTGTGCATTTGTATGCGTGAATTTGGCATGTGAGTACCATTAAATTGGTTACCTTCAAATTAACCTTTGCTATTGGGCAAGTTATTGAGATTCAGGGTAAATAGCTCATGTGTAATTATTTTGATGATTTTCAGCTGTTCTGGTTCAAAACAAATTGAAGGTTTGGAAGTAAATTAACATTTTGCTCCATTCTTCTGTATAATTGCCACGTCACTGAAAAGGGGAGTCGTTGCATAGCTGATGCATATCATTAGATATACATCTACCAAGGCCGTTGCAGCTAGACGATGGGGTAGCAAATGGAACTCAGAAAAGGCGAATTACATACTGAATGAGGATGCACTGACGATGATTACGGGCGAAATAAACTCAATGAGTCACATCCAACTCGTCTGACAAAACATAGGAGAGGTAAAGGGCCACTTTGTCCGAATTGTATTGAAGAATCCATGGAAAAATAATTTGCTCAGGTTTGGGATATTGAAGAAAGCCAAGTGAGCAGTTAATTTATAATTGCTATTTTTTTGTACTACGGAGGACACGAGAGAGTTTTGGGCAGATTGTACCTTTTAAAATAGAAGTTGAGCAGGATCGGAAAAAAAATATGTTATTATAATTCATCGCTATAACTCAGGAATAATAATTTATTCCACCCTCTATGCAAAAGAGGTTGGTCATTCTAAACCAAACAGGGCAAGTGAAATCATCATCATCATCCTCCTCTTAATCATCATCAGTATTTAAAGCCCAGCGTTGGACTTACACATCCCCCATGATACGCCACACATCTCTATCATTGGTGTAGCGGAGCCAATACATTCAGAGTTTGTCTCTCCATCTTGTATTCTGCCAGACTCAGTTGAACGCGTGACCCAAGGGGATCCATGTCCATTGGTAGTCTGCCATTCTTACAATATGACTAGTCCATTGCCATTTAGGTTTTATAATGGATTTTCTGATGTTTAAGACTCTTGCTTCTTGATACAAGTGCTGTCTTATGATTTCTGCATGTGCGGTTGAGCATGATTCTTTTGTGCACATGTTGCATGCTCCCCAGTTTTCTAGCTCTTGGTTTGGTCCCATGTTCCAGCTCAATGAGTGACTATCGGGGAGGTACTTTTTTTTTTAAAAACTGATGACCCCTTTTTTTTGAAAGCAGACCGAATTCTGCCGCAGGCTTGTCATCCTACGGTGATTTTTCGTCGCCCTGGGTAGATGCAGTGGTTTACTTTCTCCTGTTTTGCTTTTTTAAAAATTCCGATCGTCAGGTGATCTTCTGAAACGAAATCTGAACAGACTTTCTTCCTTTCAAACATCTACTTATTCTTTTGTCCTTTTTTTTCTGTCTTGGTTCTCATTGCACTGTTTTTGTGTTTTTGTGTCTGTCATTAATCGGGTAGGGGCTGCTTTGAAAATCCTCGAAACCGTTCTGCAATTTTCCTAAAAAAAGATGTGATGCTGTCTCCAATAAGTCTGCGTCAGTTTGTATATACAGAAGATGAATGGGACTCAGCTTTAGTTCTCTTCCAATTTAAATCGTAAGCTTTCTTTTTAATGGTCTCAAATGTTTTGCCTTCCTTAAAAGATATTTCGTTTACAGTTAATCCCTTTGGTCATTTCAAAGAAACAACATCTATGCATATTAGATTGCACCCTGAAAAGCACACAAACATATCATTATTGCACCTCAAGTTGGAAGGAATTTATGCCAGCCTTGAAATTGTTCACTCAATTTCTTTTTCTTCAACGACATGCGATAACCTTGTATTATTTGTTTAGTACTTGTCTAAACATTCCATACAATTACCAAAACTACGTACTGAACAGCACCAAAGTCCCGATCACATGCATCAATAAACTTTCAATTTTTCATTGTAGCTATTGCTATAAAAGTACTGATGCAAAATAGTTTGAATCCTTATTTTGACATGAAGTTTTTGATATTAAAACAAACTGATGAAAGAAATACGAAAAATATCAATGTTTGAAAGGAATGCAGATCTTCCATACGTAAAAATGTCGTACAATTCTGATCGATTCGGTTTTTAGAACAACGGGAAACAGCATGGCTATGATATTACGTGTAAAGTTCCAACAACTCTCATTTCCTTCTGATCAACTCCCGTTGAAATGAAAATTGAAAGATTGATCAGAAAATTGATAACTTTTCCCGTAGTATGGATCTATCCTTTGAGAAATTCTAATATCAAATAGGGTTATATAGAACATTATTTGTGATATCAAAATCATTGTTTATTCAATTGTATTTTATAAGAATCATAACATTCCGATAATTTTATCTTGAAATATTTATGGGAGAGCAGTTTGAACTTATGTAAATTCGTACAAGCCTGACCGAAACGTTAATCAGTCCATGCAATACAATATAGTTATTTTCTAATTCGAATAAATTGAATTTTTTGAACGAAATATTCTCCTAGGATTGGTTGTTAGCAAATATTCTTCTGATTTTCATTATTTCCTATATCTTTCGTAGATTTCTCAGGGCTATTTTATTGACCAATCTACTGAAGACAGAATACAGTCATCATCTCTATCATTTAATTGCGAAAGTGCGTTACTGCAACCATCATTCCAGTCCCCCTTAGTTGAGTTTTATATAGGTAAGGAGAGACAGGAAAAAACAGAATAAGAATTTCAATATGAAAGCCACTGAGAAATACAGGCAGTGAAATCCCCATGAACGAGATGCAGAAGAGAGAAAGAGAGGGTTAGCAGAATGGTTTAACATTGAGTTGAATCATTTGCCTCTGTTGTCTTTTGCCGCAATGATGTTGGAAGAACGAAAAGATGGAAGAGAGAGTGTGAGGCTGAAAAGAACGAAGTGAAGAAAGTGAAAGAAAAACTGGAGGAAAATTGGGGGAGAGAGAAAAGGAGAGAGAAAGTGAAATAAGATAAAGAGGGAGGAAAATACATCATACAGTATCGTTAAAAGGGAGAAATAAATAAATATGGATGTGAAGATGGATAGGAATAGAAAAACAAGGAGAAAAGAATGGAAGTGATGATTAAGTGCCTCTGTGCCAGTACCTAGTGTTTTGATTTTACACTCCCATGATATTTATATTTTTTGCAGGGAAAAAGGATTTGTTTTATTTCACAAATGATTGTATGTATATTGTATGTATATATATGTATATATATATATATATATATATATATATATATATATATATATATATATATATATATATATATATATAATGTGTACTTTAGAGAGTGAGATGTATATATATATATATATATATATATGTATATATATATGTTTTTATATATGTATATATATACGTATATATATGCATATATATACATATATATATACATATATATGTCTATATATATATATATATATATATATACATATATATATACATATATATATACATATATATATACATATATATATACATATATATATACATATATATATATATATACATATATATATACATATATATATATATACATATATATATACATATATATATATATACATATATATATACATATATATATATATATATATATATATATATATATATATATATATATATATATATATATATGCAACATTCAGCTATTTTTAGCCCATTTCAAATAAATTATTCCACCAATTCCAACTTTTCTGTTGGTATTTTCTACCACATTATCCATTGCTGTAATTCTTTAGCAATTGAAATATCAATAGAATAGCTAACAGTATTTTTTTAACGTGTTAGGCGAAATATTTTGAGGTGGGTACAATGAGCTCTGGAGCCTTCAATTCAAGATCAAAGTACAAATGTCAGGTTTTTTTAACTTGACCTGAACATAGTATCAACTCCCTATTTGCAATCATAAACGTGTGTTTCCTTTATGAAATTTAACCCAATTTGAAATTTTCTTTCAATTTACAACAAAAATCCTTATTAAATTATTGTATTGTCATCACAGAGTAGCATGTTACATGATGTTAGATACTGGCACAGTAATAATCAGTATTAATATGTTTATTTTTTCGAGGGAAGTTACTACCTTTTGCCATCACAGATTTCTTTGTCATTGCAATCACAAAAAAAAGCATGTCAGATAGTATTCCTGTTTTCAATTATAATCATCATTCATTATAAATCAACTGTAGGTTTTTCTATTTTTTCCCATCCTTGATTGCACCAACTTCTTAGATGTCTCATTGACATTTTGGCTCCATTGTGCCAGATCTTTTCTCTTTATTCTTGCTAAATGACCATTCCATCCACAGTTATACTTCTTCATTACTAGACTCATCCAAAGCATTAATCTTTCAATGTCTTTCGTTATGATTTTAAGTTGGTTCTCAGTCTGTTTCGTTATTTCCCATGCTTTGTATTGGTACTATACATTCATTATACACTTAACACGCATTGGTGCTCTCTGATATGTCTCTACTCATACCATATGATTCCTAGCCTACCATTGTTTAATTTTGCTTTCATGTTTTTTCTTCAATTGTCCGAGGTTATTATTTCAATGAACTCTTTAAGAGCCTCGCCTAAGGTCTCTTTGGTGACTTGATCGCTTAAAGGATTACTTATGCCTTTGTTCTGTTCATATGATCACCTACTTTTTTTACTTACCTAGTTAATATGTCTTGTAATTCATCCTATGCTACTGACAGCATCGAAACTGCGAATCTCTAGTGGTTTGAATATTCTCGGTCTATGTTCATTTCCATTTTTACCAGTCAGTATTCCAATGGAAGCTTTCTAGGCTTACTGTGAATTAATTTATTCATGCGTGAGTTTGATTTTAAGCCAAAATCATTCTTTTTTTGCAATCCGTGCTCCTAATTTATTCACTCACTGGCGAAGGGATATCAAACTGAGTTAAGTTGCGATAAAAAGCAACGAAAATTTAGATGACGTTAGGAAAGTATTTAAAAATCAATAATGATTATGATACATCTAGAGAAAAAATTGAATCACCTATACTGAATGACAAGCTGATAACTACCATAAAGCAGAAGAATTCAGGATCGAAGATGATTTAACATTCCATTGTACTCTCTTTTGCCATTGATTTCTGTTCAGTTATGAACAGTGAATTCATTCGCCATTGCAGAGTTCATCTAGGATAAAAAGCAACGCAAGTTGAATAAAGGTAATAACGAGCTAAAATTTAGTAATATCCTTTGACGATGTTCAATCTGAAAAAAATGTATTGCCAGTATTGAAATATCTGTTAATAACAAACATTACTCAGAAGAGATTGGGATAGGAGAGTGTTTCAACATTTTGATTTGGACCACCACTTGCAACTGATACCCGTTGCTCAGTGGCAAGAACTGCTAAACTTTAAGCTAGTCACTATCTGGTATAGAAGGTCATAATTTCTATCAAGCTGCGATCCAAGCTGTTGATTTATCCCCTCCCCCCCAAAAAAAACTACAAAAACATATTTAAATGTATAAAGTAGAAAAAAATTATAAGTAATAACTAAAAATATATATTTGATAAAATAAATAAAACCGATTTCCAACAAGGAACAACGACTCCATAATAAACAACGCATAGGAGAAATGAGGGTAGGGGGTGAGTTTTACCATTCAACTTGGACTTGCACTTACAACTTGTCTCTTGCCACTCAGGTGCAAGATTAGACGGACGTAAAAGAAAATGACCAGACAAGCCACCGGTATATTGCACTTGCTTTAAGTGAAATGATTTGTCTCAAAGGTAGAAATAAAGTATCCATTTTTTTCAGTTGCTAACATGCATTTGGTCCAGCATATGCCGTTGGAAAATTGCGGGGAGAAAATTGTTTGCAATAGAAAGCAAAACATAGATATGAAAGAAACTTGTTTTATAAACATCATCATCAGTGTTAACGACCTATGTTGAACGCAGAGCTTCCAAAGGATTTACGACACCTCTCTATCGTGAGCGTCGCAGAGCCAATATTTTCTGAATTTGTCAAGTTCGTCTCTCCATCTTGTGATTTCAGCCTTGGTTACACATGTGATCCACGCTGTGAGTAACAATGTCTATCAGTAGTCTACAATTCTTACAACGTGACTACCTCATGGCAATTTGTGTTTTGTAATGGATTTTGTGATGTCTCAGACTCCTATTTTATCTTTGATATATTATTCCTTTTTCTGATTTCTCTATGTGACGTCGGGAATGATTCTTCCACGTGCCAGTAGCATGCTTCTCAGTTTGCAGGTCAGGCTGTTGCTCAGGTTCCATGTTTAAGCTCCATCGGTAATTATCAGGAGGATGCATTGGTAGTATACCTTCCTTCTTAGGAATACTGGCCTTTGTTTCTTAATCTCAAAAGGCAGACGTATTCAGCCACTGGCTTACAATCCCTGAGTAATTTTTCGCTATATTTCTCGTTCTGGAGATTTCATTGTAATTCGTTGTCCGAGGTAGATGTAGTGGTTTACCGTCTCCAGTTTATTGTCTTTATTCTGATCATTGTGTTATTCTTTTTGTCATGATTGTTGCACATGGCCTTTGCTTTTATGTGTTGGCTGACTTTCTTGCTTTCTTCATTGGTGTATGTAGCATTAGTTGGAAATTGTGTCGGTTTTCTGCAAATAGGGGATGTTGTCTAAAAATGTGAGGTTGCTCGAATATCAAGCGTCCATTTTGATTCCTTTATTTTCCCATCATCTCGACACAGATTTTGGAGAGTTTGAATGAGCTGGCATCACCTCGCCTTAACCGTCTTTAGAGCTGGAAGAGTACTTTTGATGCAGTACACTGACATATATGAAGTTTACACCTTGCACAATGGTGGCCTTCATCCAACCCAAGCAGGCTGTGAAAATTATTATTACCCCCCAAAATCGAGAGATAAATAAATGGAAAAGCACGTTTGATTTAATTTGTTTTTAGAATCGATGTAAAAGTAGTTATTCACACGGTATTGGAGAACAAATGTTGAAAAAGAATGGTACTAATATAAAAAAGTGTATTCGGCTAATGTGAAAAGTGGTGTTGAAATGATAGTGTGACAATCAACATAGCCGTTAATCTACCCTTCATTTAACTCCTATAAGTAATAGAAGGATTTTTGACCACTAAATCTTGTCTTTGCTTTTAACCCCGAAGACAGAGAAAATTTTTTCCTGGAGTTTCATCCAAGAAATGAAAGAGAAAATCGTCTCAATTTTCACAAAAAAAATAATATAAATAAAATAATGAAAAAGAATGACCTCTCAGTTTGGACGCATAAAAGTTTAAAATTCCCAATCTCTGAATGGAGTCCTGAATGTGAAATGAAATTCCATTAAAAGTGATAAGAAAAGTTGAGCCTTTCAAAGAGAAAATTCATCTGGATTTCGACACTTGAGAATAGGACAAACATCTTATCCCCTGTCTTTGAGAGTAAAAGAATATCCACTCAATTTCAAACTTTGAAAATGGTAAAATTTCCCCCATCAAATTAACCTTCAAAAATACCCCCCAATTTTGATACCCAGGAATTCATTTTGACCATCAAACTTCGGAAGAAATCATCCTCTCATTTTTAAACGGTAAGAGTAGAAAAAAAAATATTCGCAATTTTGATCCTCATAAGTTTAAAAAGTATTTTTGATTTCGACCCCTAAAAGTGAAAAAATCCATCCTTCAATTTTTAAATCTAAAAATGACCCCCATCTATATTGCCCCCGAAGACAGAGGAAAAATCGTCTACCCAATCTGTCCGATTTCACTCTCAAAAGGTGGAATAAAATATGTACCCTCAATTTTAATGCCAAGTAATATGGAAAAAAAAATTCTGCTCATTTTCACCATGTAAAGAAGATAAATATCTTTGATTTTGACCCATAAAAATGGAAAGAAAACCCTTCATCTTGGTCTATGACCCCTTGAATGTTTATGGTCTTCATTTCATGTAAGATCATAGCCTAATGCGATTGAATAAAAACACCCAAGACCCATGTCGGGATTCAAATTTGAACCATTATTTTTCTCTCTTGGCTGACTGTTAATACATTGTTAATCTTCGTTTGGAGACCTAACAAAATCCTCTCTCGCAGAGTGAGAGAAAGCTAAGGCGAATAGTCAAGATGCTTTTCATTGTCATTTTGATATCTGAAAAGAGTTACCCGATAACTAATCTTATTTTTACCTTGTATCTCTGTATTTCTCGTATATACCCATGCAAAAAGCTATTTGAAAATAAATGGAATAATTGAGAATAAAAAAAGAATATCTCATTGAAGAGTCTCTGCCAATCCACACATTGTAACACCCGAAATATGCACAAAACTAAAGACCGCTATCGTCAGTATCTATTTATTACCATTAACTTATGATTTGCAATGTATGGGATAGGTTGAAGAATGTTTCCTCTTGTCTGGGAATGAGTTGAGAAAAAAAACAAAAACTGTTTTACTATGTTTATCTACGACGAACTAGTTAAACAAATGAAATAACAAATATTCTTTCATAACGTAATGAAAAAGTATCTATATCATTGATGAATAACCATAAAAAATATCTGTGTAGGGATAAATTTAAATGTTTTAATTAGAGCAGAGCTTGCTACTGTTTCCTGTAACTCAGTGGGAAGAACGATCAGGTGTCAACTGATGTAGAATGCTGAGATTTCGATTCTCCATCGGAGGTTATTCTTTGCTTTTATCACACACAGCCGAGGGGAAATTGTCCTGAGTTTACTTTCAATAAAAACAGTAAACATTAAATTGAAAATAAAATAGTCTCAAAAATAATGTTAATGAATAGATTGGGATACTGGGCGAATTCAAGTGTTTCACATGAACTCGCACTTACCACTTATTACCACGGCTAGGTTAAAGCAGTGGGCATAGCAGGTAGTGATTGAAATTCTCTCCATGAACTCAAACATTAATCTGATCCCTGCTGGTACTTTTTTTTCACTCACTGCCGAAGTAGGGAAGAAATGAAAGTGAATGATATCCAAAAACTTTCAATGATTTACAATACTTTATTAACAGGATAGATAAATAAATTCGCCGAACATTAGTAAATTTTAAACGTTCTGCAAAAGAAATGGGAATATGGGTTTAATTTCAACGTTTGATTCAGACCTGCACTATCAATTGATACATGTATTCCAGTAGGAAGAGTCATTGGGTCTTTATTAAGCCATCTTTCCACATACTATCAAACAGAAATCAGTCTTAATTTAGATTCGATATAAAGAAACACCTCTTGAGAAGAACGTTAATAGTTGCAAAAAATGTCAGTAATGATAGTTGATACTTTACATAATGAAATAAAAAACACATAGATAAAGTGGATCAGCCTTATTCAACTATCAGTTAATTTAAATCACGGTGTAGAAGAGATTAGGATCGCAATTGAGATCAAATGTTCGATTTAGATTCCTGCGTTAAAGGAAATGAGAACTGTGGATCAGTGGTGAAACCGATCTGATATCAACCTAACAATCGTCATGATTTTGATTTTCTCCCTGAAATTATTCTTTAATTCTATCTGCGCTGTTAATTTATTCACTAACGAGCGGAAAGAGAATCAACCCGAATTTAGTTGCGATGGAAAGCAACAAAAATGAAGATGAAGGTAATTAGCTGCCAAAAATTATTAATGATTCAAACTATTTAAAAAGAGAAAAGAAGATCACTGATACTAAACTACCGGTTATTATGAAACACGACGCTGAAATAATTGGAATAAGTGATGAGTTCAATTGTTTTTGGATTTGCTCTTGACACTGATTCCGATACCAATCGGGCGTTAATCTAGTCACCTCCCGACTTAGAACCTCGTGATATCGATTTTCATCTGGATATAATTCTTTATTCTGATACTTTATTATGATAATTTCTCCTCTCAATACCGAAGGGAAATTGGACTTTGTTTAAGCGCTATGACATTTGAAATGCAAGTAAATAGTTGTACGTATTTATTATTGATTTACAAAACGTTTTTAAATGAAATAGATAAGCTTGATTACTGTTACCAAACTACCAGTCGATTAGAAACATAATTCAGGAGAGATCGAATAAGGAATGCGTTTAGTTGTTCGATTACGACGCTTGCTTGCCACTGTTTCCTGCAGCTCAGTGGTAATTGTAGACGGAGGTCATTCGATCCAAGATCTCACCCCGGGCACTCTTCTTTGTAATCTGCCTTTTTGATCTTTTTATTTACTGCCTAAGAGTTGCCAGCCTGGGATAAGTTGCAAAAATAGGAAACAAAAGTTGAAACGGAGCTGAATAGTAATGATGTACCCCTTATACATTTAGTCAAGAATTTCATACGAAAGCTTTTTTCCAGTAAGACATCTAAAACGTCACTTCTTACGATGACTCCCTATAGAAACCCTTAAAAAGCGTACTTCATTGCTTATTAGCCCTGGCAATTGAAGTATGTTACCTTTATTGGTCCTGGCACTTCCAAAGGGTAAACTATGCACAGTAGCTCAAGTTTTCTATCTGGTTACCTTCTTCCTTTCCCTATCTTTAAACTAGCAGCCGGCGTAGTTTCTATTTCTTGACCATGACTTATATATACATACATATATATATATATATATATATATATATATATATATATATATATATATATATATATATATATATATATATATATATATATATATTGTTTTTTGCCATTCATCTCCTCAGAGGTGGGAATTTGAAAGAACTTTATAACCGATAAATGCAAATACTGAAACAACTCATTTGTGCAATAACGCAAACGCTATGCTCACTATTCCACCCCATTTACCTCCTTATTGCATCTAATCTGAACTAACTGCCGTTTTATAATCTGGTCAAGTCAAAAATGCCACTCATCATAACTGGCTCTACTTCTCAGGCTCCATTCGATAGAAAAACCAGACAACGTAAGACTCGTTATTCCAGGTTTCCCCTTATACACTAATTCTTTCCTATATTTCATTTTTCATTTATACAGATAACCTTTTAAACAGATTAGGACTCTTATCTCCCCTTCTTTACATAATGGATCGTATTAATCTGTATTTGATTTCCAATCTTTATTCCTCATAAAAGTTGTGAATCAAATGTACGTTTAATTTGCTCATCTATGTACTTGTATGTGCTTCTACCACTCTGACTAATACCCGTATCTGCATTCAAACATAATGCCCATGTTCCTCACATATCTCCTATCCTCTTATAGTATTTCTACAAATTCCCACGTGCAGGCCACAATCTCAGTGAACGCCGATACTTAAACCAAAATTACGTTTACCAACCATCATAGCAATAACTGATGACCCTGATAACTCCTGAGAACCAATGATTCTACAATAACAAAACATTATAACTAATGCTTTCGACACATCAGTCTGATTTTTCGACCAAACATTACTCGAGCCTCTACTGCAAATATACGTACGGTTCAGAATCAGGTTGAAAAGAGATGATCTTGAGATAGGTGTTAAGTTTGAAACAGAGTTGACTAGATATGGAGTCTGAATTAATGGGAAAACATCCCCAATATGTCGATGGGTTTGAAATACAAACCATTAAGATATTCATGATTTTGAATTATTTTTTATCCAAACATACGATTAATATAGGGGTTGGAATTAATCCCAATTTAAAATGGACAATTGTAACGATAAATTTGAACAGGTCAGGATTAGGTTTTTTCTTTCCTATTTGGTCGTTCAGGAAGCACTATAACCACCCTCTGATGAAGGATATTATTATTTCCATATCCTCCATGAACGTATTCTGATTTGCAATCAGCTCTGATAATTTATTTACTTATCACTGAACAGAAACTGGCCTGGGTCCAGTTGCAATATGATCCATCTAGAATTGATATTGAGATAAAGAGTAGCGGGAAATTATGAATATGATTTATAATACTCCATCTAATAAAGTGAATCAAATCATAAAATATATCAATTTTATCCAATTTCCTGGTAGCTTAGTTCGATGAGAGATATCAAGTTTTTTTATTATCTTGGTACTGAAGCTACCTCATTTGAACTCCTGAGCCCACAAATTTTGACTCAGAGAACAAAAGACACCTTGAAAAGCAGTTGTGTGTGTGTTGGTGTTATGGGGGTGGGGGTAATGAACAAATGACAATCTGAATTGACGGTAAAATTGTTCATTGAAATCTACAAAAATACACAATTCGCACACTTACATCAATATTAGGCACTGTTCAGGATCAGGTTCTGAAAAGATGATTTCGAGATGGAAGAAATGGTTCAAAAGGAATAGACTGTGTCTTGGGGTTGGATATATCTCCCATCCGAATACAAATTGAGGGTTTTAAATTAGGTCCCCCTGATATGTGCATGACTTACAATTAGTCTCTCTCCAAACAAAATGCATGTTGCTGGAATCAGTTGACTCAAAAGATTTATGTGAGTCATGATTAGGTTATTTCATTCATATGAGAAGGATATAATGAGGAAGAGAAGAGAATATAACAGCTCCTCTATAAATAAGAGACACCTAAGAAATGGGTATGATAATGTACATGATAAGAAGGTAAAAAAGATGGGTTGTTTAATAAGGAGGTAAGGCGTCCAGGAAGTACGACACATCGTGTTGTATGTGTGATGGGAAGAGACAGGGGAGAAGAGCTGTTTATTGAGAAGGTCTGAAAATAAAATAAACAAAGAAAAAGTTTTGTCGTTTATTGAGGGGTGTAAGAATTTGTTGTTCATGAATCTAGTCGCTCCATAACATTTACAAAAAATCATGGAAAAGCGACAGATATTGGCAGGAGTATGAGATGATTATTTCAGTAGTCAACATCCAGTTGCTTGGTGGTCATCGCTGAAAACTGAGTGACCGTGAGTCTGTTAAAGTCTTCAGACTTCTTCTCAATCGTACAGTCCACAGTGTTATGTTTTGTAGTTTCACATCAACTACCTGGTGATTTTTGCTGGAAGTGTTTCAGCCCCCCTTCTCATCCTCCTCTCATATCACCTCGACCTTGCTTTTTTTCTTTTAGTTGGTAGGCAATTGATGGCACCTGTGAAGTCGTAGATGTGATACTTCCAGTATCATCCTCAGCTGTGGTGTGGTTTGCATAGTCTCAATCTTTCATTTTACTTCAAGCTCCTGTAAATTCGTTTTCAATGTCTATGGCACGGTTTCCAATGAGCTTACTACTATTTGTACTGTTCCGTCCTTTGTCCTGCATACTTTTTAGCTCTCTTTCTAAGTCCATGTATTTTCCTTGCTCTTCACTTGCATTCATATTCATTCTGTGACCAACATGTAGAGTTACATTTAGTATTTCGCAGAATTTTTTCCCTTTGTCCATGAGTACTTTGTGCAGGGATTTTGCTTGGATTTGGTGGTCAGTATCGATGTCAATGTTCTGGAGTAATTTGTTGCTCTTATTTGTGTCTTAATTTGAATATTAGTCATCTGCTTTAGTAAATCATAGTTGCTACCCGGTCGTGTCCGTTCTTGGGCATTCCCCACTCTGGGTTTCTCAACTATATTTATTGGTTACGTTTTTCTTGGTATCATCCCTCTCTCTCTCTCTCTCTCTCTCTCTCTCTCTCTCCGTCTCTCTCTTTCTCTGTCTAAGTCTCTGTCTGTCTGTCTGTCTGTCTCTCCTCACGCAGGTGGCATTTGCTCTTTTTTTTTAGGTGTGTGTGTGTGCGTGGGGGGAGTTTCAACGATGTTTGCCTTGACATAGTTTTTCCTGATGTATTTGTTTAGGTTTTCTATGTGGGAGCAATTCTATTTCTTCTCATCGGATTTCTCATGCGTAGCTTTGTCCATGATACCTCATTCTTAATATTTTGTCTCTTAAATTCCTTCTTGTAATTTTTTGCTAGTCTGCTCAACTAATTGCTGCTTGCTTTTCTGTTGTTCGTCGTACTGCATCGGGTCCTTTGTGTACTATAATCACGGCTTCCATTGCATATAGTTTTATAAACCAAATTTGACCTTTTGGAGAGAGTCTCCTCTGCTGGTAAGTCCTCTATCGACTCTTGACCTCGTCACATACAGTCTACCCGTATCATGTTTGGGCTGTAGAGAATTGTACATAATCATAGGCTCTCTCGTTCACCGGTCCATTGCTTGGAGTTCTTCCTTTATCCATATTGTTGTCCAGTGATTCATTTCCTTTGCTATAAGACTTTTGTTGTGTATCACAATTAGCACGCATTTCCCTATTGCGAACATAATTTCCAATATAATTGCTCTAGCCTTTGACTTGAAAATTTCCCTCACTTATTCATAGTAAATAGCCTCAGGCCTTCACGTACAAGAAATGATGGACCTTTTCATCTGATTGGTATTCTTCGCTGGTTTCCAACGATTTTTTGTGGTTTCATGGTATATACAAGTAGCAGTGAGAGTAGAATGTCCTTTTTATGCACTTAACATTGTTAAAAGTTTCCCCGGAAATTTCAACTCAACTTTCCAGTTTGTTTTTCAAAGCTCTTTATTGTTGTTAATTTCTACACGTTGTAAGAAGTAGTTCATATATTGTTGAATCTTTTACTTTTTTCCTCTCTTTGCCTTTAACGAATAGCAGAGGGTTCTTCCCTCCATTGCGTCTTGGTGTTGTGTCTGTTTTATTTTTTCTTGGTTGGGATGTTGATGCCCCTTTCTTGTATACGGCTAGTAATTCGAACAGTGTTTTTGCATCTGTTTGAATTTGTTTCTACTTGATCGATCATTATGTCGTCATATTCCAAAATATAACACTGTTCGTATAATAATCACGAAAATGTACAACTTTATTTCTTCCTATTCAGGTTTCTTGAAGTGTTTTTCAGGTTTTTCAACCATCTCTCAGTGACGAGAAGAATGGATATGATTGAACGATCACTTACAAGATAAATTCACCTTCTTATATCGTCTATACGACTGTATGCACTTGGCAATATTTTAATTCGGAAACAAATTCGGCTGATATAACTGCAAAACATACATTTCTAGCAAATATAACTCCTGGATAGATTTAAACAAATGTTTTATTGGAAAAAAAACTCGGATAGCAAAGTATTTCGCATCGTTCCGCTTGTAAACTAATTCATGTAGCAACTTAAGATCAAGTACTGTCATGTAAACACCCAACGATCATGCATATTAATTTATATGAACACTCACAACATGTGATGAATGAAGACATATTCTGTGACGCAACTAAAATTTCATCTGCAACAAAAATTAAACAACGTATATTACCGAAATTCTTGATATATTGTTCCTTTTCTAGTCAGAATTTTTTATATGAAAAATTATCATCATTATATACAGATTTATTCGAATGGTTGTCTCTCTTTCGTCACAGTTACAATTGTGTTGCTGTTCTGTCCCCTCACTCCCATATGCCTGACGTATACAATGACATTTTCGAATTTCAAACCAAACCTTTTCTCTAATCATGCAGTTATCGTTCCATCCTTCGTGGAAGGGGCATATTTAATTTTTCTTTATTTGTTATTTAGTCATGTTGCTCCTGCTTGTTTCACAGAAAGAGAATATTCAAATTCAACTGCCTGAACCTCAAAGGTGCTTTTGATTGAAGTAAGAGACTAGATTTATGGTTCCAAAATTACACAACCACTTCATCCTATGGGACGAACGGGATGGCATATATAACTGGTGTTCAATCGTTGTCGTTTACCTGTTGGTCGAGTAGTCCGTATAGTCTGGTCCAGTAAAACATGCAGAAGTTGTATCACGAACCTGATTTAACAAGGATGAGTTAAATGAGAGAATTATATCCTCGAAGTGACAACAAAATGACAAAAATTGAATCCCACAAACGGCCAATTCAAAATTCTGAAAACATCACCAAAACAATGTTTATATAACTATTGTGGTACATAATCGATGACTAATTTTGGATTTGCGTTATGTTGGATTTTTAAAGCTGAGCTTATAAACTATGGCTGTATTCAAAAAGAATTCAAACAGTTGCTTATAGAGTTGGTAAGTTGCAATAAATGACATCGAGATAAGATAACTATGAAAGGAAGGATCAGAGGGTTTGAAGCATTTTCGTACAAGATTAGATTGCGCCTTTTTTCGAGTTATCATCTATCACATCTCTTGTTAACTGTAAAGGGCAAAATTGGATGATGTTGCATATACTTGGAAGAGTTGCCGTGTTGCAAGCATAAGTGTTAATATGCCATGATTTCTCCAAGTACGGCCTTGCATGAAACCTTGCAGAGAACTGCCCAAAGTTCATGATCCCTTTCAGTTTGTGTGCTACCGAGGAAGCTGGGCAAGTGCCGAATTTTTACCATCGGGATAGACCTCTGATTGGACATAATTGGACGCCATCTTGAAATGTCTAACGCTAACCGACTCTGGCACCAACCCTTCTGATTAACAACACAGAAAGTTAGTTACTATTCATTTTGTAGGCCAATTGATAACTTTCTCACGTTCTTCTTGTTACGAGACTTCAAGTTTGCACGATATGACAAGCTTACTAAATCACATATGCGTATAGCCATGATTCGCGTGGAAACTAGTCAAACTTTTCGAGATAATTCTTTTGTGGGTTAAAGTCCTTATGGCGAGGAAATCAGAAATAATTCTTCTTACAATAGTATGTAGCATCACTTCCTTTCTCCATCCATCTATATAGTAATGAAGGCATAATATCGTTATAATTCCATTGACACTGTATTCGCTATCGATTTGTTAGACGCTCCTGTGCTTAGTTGGCCAGAGAATTCTGTATTTGTCTGATTCATTTAGTTTATTCAGGTAAGATAATCTGGTGATGCTTGGCTCTAAAATGCATTCCTAGATAAAACTGATTTTGGTTTAGCATTCTGCTAGGTTAGCTAAAAGACCAGCTGCGTTTGAAAAAAAATGTACATTCATTTCAATATTTGTTTTCAACAATGTCTTCTATCTAGAATTATCCTATTTATAATACATTACTGGTTAAAAAAGAAAAAAGAATTATACCTGAATTAGGGTTAGTTTTCATGAAGTATTCTATATTTATTGCATTTATATCTATATTGGTGGATCTTTATAAACCTGTGTTAAAGTCATATTCCTATGAAAAATTCAAGACAAAAAATGATTTTTTCTACTCAAGTGGAATACATGCAAAAAGTAGAATTTGATTTCTTCTTTCGAAAGCACAAAAAGTGACATGAAAAATATTTCAAATAACAGGAATAATTCGATTCAAATTCATTTTACTACTCATAGCAAAATATAGGATCATTTCACTTAAAGGATGTTCTACCAATTTTCCACGCTTCATAGCATATAAACACATATTTGATATGAGACAAAACTAGTTTTGTTCAAAAGCTTAGCTTAGAATAGTTACTTCTTTGGCATGTTTTCATGGATCAAATAATGTAAGATCTTTAGTAATCATCAATCAAACAATCAGGATTAGTACTTTTTGGTCCCACCATGGGATCTTATGACGACCAAGCTTTATTATGCCCAATCTTAAAAAAGACTTCAACATCCTTCAAATTGGATTGAAATCAGGACAGAAATCGTGCACCCCTTCTTTCAGTGCATATCTCCAATAACTGAACCTGAGATACTTCCTTCATCATTTCTCCTGTCTGGAAACGTTAAAAAAAGTTTCCCATATAAATTAATAATTTTGTGTATGTGTTAAGCCATTTCTTTTGAAATTTGTTTTAAAGGAACGTTCCACTGATGGATAGCAAATAAAAATGGGTATTCATGAAATTTTCTCAGATGCATTAATAGTTCGTCGAATAATCATCAGAGTCCGAGATAAACAAAAACACAAAGATTTACCAACAAAAGAAGTCAGCAACAGAGATCATGACAGAACATACCAATGAAAGACAAACAATGAAATGGGTATTCAAAATCCATAGTCTTCGAATTGAACGATATGTATCATCTTCCCCTTAGCCCCAATGGTCAATGTCAGCTTCAAAATAAACAGCCAGGAGTTCAAATATGGTATTAAAACTAGCCGGCCTTTAGAACATCGTTGAGTCACAATCTTGATGATCATAATCAAAATATGCCATGTTAAGTCTTGAGAAATACTTAAGTTTAAACTGAATTCTAAAATATATATGCATTCCTTTACTGTTTTTACTCATATAATCCCAGTACATTCATACATGAGGAATTTTACGATCATAAAATACAAAATACTTCCAATTGTAGTAAAACATTTGGCTCTCGTGTCCATATATTTCGTATAAAACAAGTGTGACCGCCACACAATGACGGTCATTACGCTGATCTTGCTGTATTTTTTGCCAACTATCAATGATAACAACACAAAACAACAGCTTTGGTCGACGAAATTTTGTACTCAGTAGATATAACACACGCCTCTGGATCAAATTTTAAATATGAGTCTTGAAAAGAATGTCCCGTCGAGCTCTTTTAGCATACAATTCTACACGCTGTATGTTAAATCATCGTAAAGCAACATATCCGCTGAAACACTGCAAATAAGTACACCCTGCTCAGCAAATATAAACTTTCTACATTGAAATGTAATGATAATGCATGTTTTAAATTTCTATTCAACTTGTACTCAGAAACAAAGGGACAGCGGTCTTAACATTCCCAACATTTGCCTTTATCTTCTTTTGTCACACACACACACACACACACACACACACACACACATGTATATATATATATATATGATACTCTCTATTCAAGGTTGAGTACTCTTTAAGTGAGGTGATTCATCCATTGTAAGCTTATTGAATGCTCTTCCATAGGAATAGAGCGCATTGGGGGATGGGGAATTTCCGTGTAAATAAATATATCACTTCAATTCACCCTTACTGAACGTCCAGTTCCATAGCCCAGAGGTAGGATATCAGCTTTCGGGTATTAAGCAAAGGTTTCAATCCTGCCTTGCGGTACTGGATGGGATAATGGAAAGTCTATAGCCACACTGAAGAGATGTAATACATCGAAACAGCTGTCTGTGGATGACACTATATATATATATATATATATATATATATATATATTCCACTCCTTTTTGTCCAATCCTCTGAATGGAGATTCACCAGAAACCCGTTAACCGTACATTTCTTATTTAATCTTTTTCTATCCTCAGGACGATGAATTAAGACTTTTCCGGTTTCGAATCAGAGTTGTTTGTTCCTTGGACTGGTCGCTTCTCAAAGCTGGAAAGCCAAGTCAATCTTACCATTCAACCACAAACAAAGAAAGAAAGACGGGTGCATGCATCCCCCAAGGCCATTAGTCCAAAGTGTATGCAAACTGTCTTTATTCGAGCTTGAACACAGTCCGGCAATTCCATTTTCCGTCCTCTTAAATGTTGGTTACCTGCAAGTCCAACGTATTTTGATTAATTAGAAAACATCCTCTTGGGAAACGTGGTTATATTTATAAATAACTAGGAATTGTTATCTGAAGCTTGGTTTTCAGTAAAAGCAAACAGGAAAAGCCTGATACGCTGATGGCATATTTGATTAATGACAAATCACTGATGAAGCCAGATACGAGCGTGATTATTGATAACTGTTGGCCAGTGATTAATTGTTCATATCTGACATCTGGTTCTGTGACCAACAATTAACGTACAAATTCACACTGGCAAAATCTGTAGGCACAAACATATGTGAGACTTACCTAAGCATACGAAAATAACTCGATTATGAGTTAGAAATCTCTTATAGATTTGAAATTTAGCCGGGATCAACGCATCACTGGTGATCTAAGGATTTGATTCCGCCTCTCGCTATCATTCCCTCACCCGTGAAAAGTAACTACAATTGATCGAAATAAGATGGTTTCTTCTGTTTAGAGGGATATTTTATCATCAATACTTACGTAATAGCCGTTGGGATGACAATATTTAGTCACGAGTCAGAGTATCTGCGCACTCAGCCGGACGTTATACACAAGATAAGTGTATTATATGGGAAGTCATTGGGATAGTTTACAAAATGAAAAGAAAGTTAGACAGATAGATAGATAAACAGATAGACATTAAATTCATGTACGTTGTCTATTGTTGGAATGCCATCTTTATCAATGCTCGTTATATTAATGTTTTTGTACGAGTAATGGTTGGGGTATCTTTTTACGTACTGTGATATTGCGTAGATCCTTTTGAACGATTCATTCTTGACTTCATATACTATATACAAATCTTCAAAGTCTTATTTCAAGACAGATTGTCTCTCTATGGATCCACTATGATTGACGATGAAAGACTGAAAAGGTAAGGGCAATGAAATGAGGAAACTGATTTCTGATCAAATCATTTTCTCCTTGTCTAAATACTATGTGTTCGAATATTCTAAAAAGTGCATACAACACGTAAAAAGTTTTTCGAAATTAGATAGGTGATCAGATATTTGATTTCAGGCATAATTAATCTAAAAAAAATATCTCATTGGAAGATATTACTAGGTGGATATTTATAAACCTTAATTAAATCAGGTGAAATACATTTAGTATCCATTTGTAACTGAACTCACTTTCTAAGAATAAAACTGTTGACTGAGCTTGCAAACCTAACATCAGAGAGAAATACCTGAAACGTCTTACATGTGAATTGTGCAGTACAATGAAATATACATGAGTAAATCTGCTATTTCGATTCGGGGAATGATTTCCATATCATCAAAAACGAATATTAATGATTTACTCAATCCTGTACATCAATTTTAAAAACCTTTTTTCTTTTTCACCCTGTTGGAAATATAAGATTTTAATGAAATACAGTTGTTTTGTCCTCAAAAAACACTCTTGACATCAATGTAATTATGTACTATGCTGTTTATCCTAGAACAAAATCATAGAAATTTGACTTTCAGTGGAGATCGAACTCACTGCATATGCAAGATTGTTTGCGAAACGGGATTGCTATCCATCAAACGGTATTGAGCGCGCGATAACTTGGAATATATATCTCTCTTTTTGGGGGAGAGATACGAAGCAAGAATATTATTCAGCGTTTCCTGTGTCGAAACATCACGGTTCCGCCTTTTTATCAGTCTTTCGTGACCCTATTACCTCTAAAATTCCACGAACAAACTAACATACTATCATTTCCTGAAAGTTCGATTGCTGAAATGTTTTTTATACAATTTGACGGTCAATGCTCCTCCAGTTTCCATCATTTCATCTTTTAGAAGATTTTTCTCATAAGAATGGGCCTACTTTCCACATCAGGGAAAACATGTATTTACAAAACTTGAGCCAGTTCAGCAAATACTAATATTGCTATGCACCTTGTAGGGATTGACCTAACTGTACTTGCAAATGGATATGCCACAGGAGTTTGCAGACCGTCGTGCTCTGTAGACTCTAACACAGTTGTGAATAAAACAGATCGTTCACATAATGGATATAAAAGAAATGATAACAAAACGCTGAGGAGAGAGAAGAAATTATTCATACATGTCCCATAATTGCACAGACCAGATCCAGGGATATTTTCATGTTATACACAAACGTTAGTGTCTCAGTAATATTCCTAACAATTTCAATACCTCCACCGAAGCACTTAAATTCGGTGTGGAACATATATCTGCCGTGTTGTTTCGCCATTTATATGACTATATATATATATATATATATATATATATATATATATATATATATATATATATATATATATATAAGTGTGTGTTTGTATGCCTGCGTATGCGTGTGTGTCAGCATGTGTATGTTCCCAATTTTCCCTCACAACATTCCCTGTCTCCTGAGCTAAACGATTTTATCAGTCAGAACCCACTAAATAATCATGCAGTAGTACAATTAAGCAAGCCTCTCTAGTGGTTGAAAGGTTACCTGTCTTCTCTCCGCCGGTATCAGACATCAGGTTTCCAGCCAAGATTGTCATGATAAGTAGGCATTGCCTAACAGTGAGATTGTCTCAACAGAATCTTCATACTATCTTCCCACTCAAATTAATCCCAATTCTTTCCCACCAAATCTGACTAAATCCCAGTAATACTCTTTAGATTTACAATTCAACAACTTTTTGATCTTTGTCAAAACATTTACCCTTTTCAAACTTCACTGGGCTCATTGAAAGCTTGGGCCTGATTAGTGGTTAAAATAGTTGAATGTTCCTCAAAGAAAGACAAAAAACATCCCGGCTAACAAATGACTATCACTAAATACAGAGGCGAATGTTGGAACTGGATCTTGGAAAAAAGTTGCCTGTTACAATAACTTTGGCTTTTCCCCCAAATAGTACAAGGATGCAATGGGGAAATATAGGTCTTTGGAGACAGCGCGATAGATTGCTTAGAAATCTTGGACGCAATTATGAATGTCGAAAAGTATTTTGTAAGATTCCGTATCATTGGTAATCAGTTACTCCATCCATTGCAACTGTCTTCAAGGTTGCATCTGGATCTTTCTGCGCGACAGTGTGATCTGGCACAGTGCATTAATTATACGGAAATTACGTCGGAAACATGAAGGAGACTTCATTTAGTTTTCCTGGCCACCGAAATCCCCGGATCCAAGAGTCCCATCGGACATAATTAGATGTGTTAGACGAACAGAATCACTCAGCAGGATCACCAACACGTAATCTGCTGCTGTAAATAGACTTGCAGTTAGAATTGAGGCAATCTCCCCCTCTTCTCTCTCTCGCTCTCTCTCATTCTCTGTCCGTCTATCTATGTATCTATTTATCTATCTGTATATACACATATATATATATGTATATAAATATATATATATATATAAATATATTTATAAATATAAATATATATATATATATATATATATATATATATATATATATACATATACATATACATATACAGATAAATAGATAAATGGAATGTACTACAAGAGTATTCAATACTTCAATGCTATGTTCGTGCTTATACAAAAAAGTTTATTATGGGATTAAAGAAATAAATATATTCATGTTTTCGAGTGAAGTTTAATGCGTTTTTATCTTCATTGGTCTGAGCAGCTGCTATATCGAGTCAAGCAGATACAGTTTTTGAAAAATGATTCTTCGTAAACTCACTGTCCGCCCCGATTACCCCAGCCTTGTATCGACCACATATTACACACCTGATCGCTCACATTTTCCTTGTCTGCTCACCTGGAAAATCCTTTTTCCCAGAAATTTGCTATAGTTTTCTGTGACAGCTAACCCGGGAGACGCTGCTGATGAAATTAAACACAAAACTTAGTCTTACGGGCTGAGTGTTTTTACGAAAGGAGAAAATACGAGGAAAAGTTTGTGTGTGTGTATGAGAGAGAGAGAGAGAGAGAGAGAGAGAGAGAGAGAGAGAGAGAGAGAGACAGAGAGAGAGAGAGAGAGAGAGAGACAGACAGACAGACAGACGGACAGACGGACAGACATACAGACAGAGGAAGAGAGAGAGGGAGGGAGGGATTTTGGAAAAAACATTGTGTCAAAATTTTAGCTGAATCGTTTTGCATGATCGTTTGCTTGAGTGTTCGCACATGTTATGGGCTTTGTTTATTTCTTTATTTGAATTTGAAAAAAGATTTCTGATGGAAAAAGCCACTGATAAATGTCTTTGTGTCTATCTACTGTTTATAAGTTCATACACACACACATACACACACACTCATACACACACACACATACAAATGCACACACACACACACACATATATATATATATATATATATAGTGTGTGTCTGTGTGCATTCAAGAGTGTATTATTCTTGAATTATTTGCAAAACTGTTGTATGATACATTATAATATGAAGAATTGACCTATTTGAGGCAATATGAGACATTAAATATGAAATGAGACAAACATGAGCATTTCAACAATGGGAATCCTAGATTTAGTCTTCAGGTAAACCTTCTTAAAAATCTTCGAAAAAAACCCTTTCATTTGAGGATGACATCAACACACTTCCTCACTTTCATATCGGAATTTTTTCCATGAACCTATGACTGGAACCCTATTTTAGAGCTTTCTTGTTCATTAAATCTTTTTGACTTTCGATATACTGATCATTTAATCTCCTTCAATTGTTTTTTTTATTTTTATTCCTTATCATTTTTTTTATGTACATCTATGGTTTATTATTGCCTATTTCCCACGTATTTTGGATCTTAAACGATCCTTGCATTATTTGATAGGACTTCTCTAACAATTAAACATCATGGAGCTGATGTAGATTGGCTCAAAGGAATCTTCAATTTGAATCGATAAACATAATGTTGCAATTATTTATAGAAATTTTAAACAAACAAACCCTTGGTTTTGAAGACTGTTCTGAAGTCAATTGCAATTTAATAGTACAGAAAATAAACCCAACTGTGAAAAGAAAAAAATTGTATAAATGAGGAAACTTACACATAAAAGATTCATTATTAGTATTAAGTATATATTTTCTATTTTGTTCATTCATGATTCCAATAATCAAAAGGAATGAAAAAAATTGAAAAGATTGGATAATTAAACAAATATCAGCATGTATAAAAAAACGTATATATGGGTAACTTCTTAAAGAGCATTGAGTTTGAATTTTACCCTCTACTGCTCAAAGTTATTTTAATCGAACAAATTTTACGATCAACATCCATTGTTTAATTGATAAAATCTTCAAAAAGAAGGCTTCTTTTGCAATCTTCATTCTATTTACTGATCGAAACATTTAGCAAAAAAGTGAAAGTTTACATCTTGTGATTAATTCTACACACACACACACACACACACGCGCACTCACACATATGCACACACACACACATATATATATATATATATATACATATATATAAATTCATTTATCCATATATATATATATATATATATATATATATATATATATATATATATATATATATATATTTGTTTGTGTTTGAATATTAATATGAGTATGAAAGCATGTATATATAACAATGTGCATGATTGACGTTTCAAAATTTGTAAAACGAATACGGATACCAAAAATATAATTGGGGGAAGGAGGATTTTCTTTGAAATAAACTAATATCAGTCTTCATTTCCAAAATTATGATTGAGTGGTATTAGACTCGCATGGACAATAAAATATTTGACGCTATTGAAATGTGCACACGTATTTGCATTAGCAGATTTATGTTGTAGGTTTATGTAAAAAGAAGCATCTTAGAGCAGTCCTAGTTTATACAGACAACCATCCCTTCAAATGCAGAATTTCTTGAAATTATTAATGGTAATCTCTCACAGTCCCCCGGAGGCCACACGTAGTGACATTCTCTTTAAAGTGACCTAATCACATTAGTTTCCAGGCTATAGTTTATCAATATCCACACATACATATGCGTTTACATTTATGACGTTATGATAAATCTAATTCTTAATCTTAGAGATTACATGTGGGCTCTTCATAAATATCAATTGGTTCCTCTCTGGAGAATTACGTTCAATTCCTCTAATTGAATATTTCGACATGGATACTTGGCTAACACTGTCTATTTGGGATCTTTTGCTCCTCAGGTTTTATGTACGAAGTAGTTTTGTTAATCTTTATTGTTTTTATAAATGCATATTATGTAAACATCAACAGGCTCCCAAAACGATCTTTTTTTCTGAATTATATATACATACATACAATCATTGACATATTTTTGACAAAAATAAAATGGAAACATATGATAAAGTGTGATGACACATAAATACTCTTTATAATACATAGGGGATCGTGAATGCAAGCCAACAATCATCAGTCTATTTGTTACTCGTTCTGATATATATATATACGTATATATATATATATATATATATATATATATATATATATATATATATATATATATATATATATATATGATTATCATATTTTTCCATTATTTTGCTATTTCTAATGATATATTCATGAAAAGGCTATCAACTTCCTTTTATGAAAAAGGAAAAAAACATTTTTTTCAGCATAGTTGAACTTCCATTGTAAAATTATTCTTGAATATCAAGCTATATAATTGAAACAATATTTCTCTAATACTTATTCTTCATACTGATTTCATGTTGTCCTGTTACATTGTTTTGCTCTGCCAGAAATAATCAACTAAAAGTCAGGTCGACTGTCTGTGAACACATACCCGAATCAACAGAAAATTCTCAATTAATATATTATATCTATTGGTTTATCAATTCGAACAAACATCGTACTAGCATTTTCAATTGTTATGGAATCGAGTGTTTATTATGATAGTTATACTGTATGATTATTTTCAAACAATTCTAAATGTTTTCAATACACTAAACTGTAAACAAATACATCAATCTGAACATCAAAGTACCTAAAAAAAATAATAAGGATGAATTAACATTCCCAGGCAGTATAATATTCTGAAAAAGTTTGAAACAAAGGAAGATGTATAATTCAATGGTATATAACATTTTCGACATTCCACGTAGATGTCTGTCGTTGAACATAAACATACACCAATATTTTGGCGGAATTCTCTATTGTGAGATGCTTTTGATCCCAGGGGAGCTACGTTATGGATTGTGATATCAAGCGTTTGTCTAGACTTCTCACAACAAGACCATCTCATTGCCATACTTTTTAAAAAAAATTATTTGTTTTATACATTATATAATATCTCAGAATCCTGTTTTTCTACCAATAGACTGTGCCGTCTTCTGGTCTCCGCATGTGAGATAGAGCATTCATTTAGATGTGATACAAAGTCGATTCTACGGTGTGATAGGTTACCTGTTATTTGCACTCACAATGCAAGCATTATATGACCCAATGTTGAGGTTAACCCCTTAAAATAGTTCCAACTGACACAATCGAAGCAATGGGACAGCGCTGCTCGAGGCCTTTATTTATCCACTCTCCCACCGGAGCGAAATGCGACTTAAGGTCAAGTTTAAAGTCGGAAAATGAAGCACCTAACCCCCCCCCCATCGAAAAAAATAAAGCCCCAGCCGATGCAACTGAGGTTGCTAAAGCAATCGAGGTCACAAAAACGTCAGGACTAGCTCGACCTGTCCGTCTTAGTGAAATGGGACGACCCCTTACCTGCAGCTGGGTTGAGTAATAGAGAGAAAACCCGAAGACGAGTCAAAAGGTATCCAATGCATTTAGCAACGCACCTCATTGGCTAACTGATTATGTCAGTACCAGCACCTCAGGCTATGCTGTGGAACAGATAATATACCTTAATCCACACCGAAAAGCTAGAAAAATGGCTGGGTTACTGTGATTCTCTCTCGTCCATGCTACATGGTTCCTAATTTGAGGGTCGATAATTGGGTTAGGTTCCATGTTTCGGTTCTATTGTTGACCGTTGGGACGGAAGTCAATTCGCTTTACCAAAAGCTTGCCAATCTACCGTGATTCCCTGCTTGATTTATTCTTCTTCAGAGGGTTTTACGGTGATTCTGTGTCTGAAGTGGATGAAGTGGTCTAATATCTTCAGCACTTTGACTTTTGTGTTTTTGTACTCAACATATTTGATGTACATGACGTTCGTTCTATATTTTAAGAGTCATGTGTACCATCCATATTTCTGATGCAAAGGGAATGTATTAGTGATTTTTGATATAGTTCCAATGTATCCATGACTATGCTCCCTGGGAGTCATCTTTAATCTGTTTACTGTTATTTTTACATGCATCTCATGATTGTGTTTTTTTTCTTATTTTTTAAAAGATATTTGTGCATTTAACTTAGTTATATGATCATTCATATCTCTAATTTGATTCCCTTTTGGGGGCTGTTCAGTTATTTCACCATAGCCTTGTTTCAGAAGTATAACAAAAGAAATTCACATATGTTCACATGAATTTATTACCCCATTCATACCTACACGCATAAGTTGTATACCATGATTTGCAGAGAAACAAAACCTTTCCCAAAGCATTTCCCTCCTATTATGGTTATGTTCATGTGGATGTTTATTGTTCAACGAGGTTTATACATACACCCAAAAAGTAAAAATTATCTAGAATACGCATTTTTTGCAGGGTTCACAAATATGCGCAGATTATAATTGAACTTGGAGGTTTCAGAAACATTTTAGAAGAGCTTTTGTGCTATTGTGACCCTAATCAAGATACGTTATACATCATTTGCCATCACATATACTAATAGTAATATTCCTAACTGCGACGGTTGTGACGTAGATATATGGACATACAAAAAACAGAAACAGTCAATACTATATGAAAGAATGTCTCTTTACAGAGCAACTTTTCTGTTACTTACATTGTTTTTTTTTCCGGTTCCTCCCTTCTATTGTCGTAATTTTTTTTAATCATCCGCCAATATTCTGTATTCTATCATCTTTTCTCTTCCTTATTGCTTCATAACTATCAATTTCCTCATCAAGTTTTGAATTCAATTTTATTATCGAATTATCCAAATTATATGATGTTGTTTATGTCCGTCTTTCTTTAGAAAAAAACAAACAAAAGACGTATGTATTTTTGAAACATGAAGAAAAAACCATTGCACAAAATTCAAGTGTTTTTTTTAGAGTATATGGTATAGAGATACATAATTCAAAACTCAATAGAAGGAAACCATTAAATCATCTATTCCGACAGTTTACCATTCACTGACCGACCCAAAGCATAACAGAAAAATAGACACAAAAATCTGTCTGACACAGGCGCTGATCAGTATTCCCGCTGCCATGGTAACATTGATGAAGGGCCAGTCAAACATCATTTCTTCAAATAAATGAAATAATTTTGTCTGTCTTCTCCACATGACCCTTTTGTCTTTCCATTTTCTTTACCCCGCATTTTTATCACTCCTGTCACTTCTGCAGCCAATCGATGTAAAGGTGACGTTGAAAATTCACGCTGATCAAGATGCTAAACGGCCACTTGATTAATGGGGAAGCCTGTTCACTGGGAAGCGAAAATGTAAAGGAGAGATGCACCAGGCGTCGACAGGCAATTGTCAAAGTCGTGGGCAACCAATGAATACCAAAGTCTGATATGCCATAATAAATCAAAGCAGAATGCCAGAAAACAAGCAAAGACTCTTTGTTTTCACTTTTTGTCACTTCACAATATTTGCATCAGGGCACGGGTATATATTCATGGGTCTGAAAGAGAGTTCGTGCGTGAGTGCTAATGTGTATTTCAACTGGGCTGTTGATATTACAACTCATTGGGCTTTGCAGATTTTAAAAGGCTGATTGATTGATAGAAATAAAAAATATTATAACTGATCTTTTCCCATGAAGCTGTAATGTAAAATAATGTAAAGAATTACATTTTTGTACCAACTGTTTGAATATCATTTGCATATGTTTTATAGGTGTAGATAGCCCGATCGATAATGGAATTGTCAATCTATTTCTAACATAGACAAACAAAAGAACCGTAACGCCATTTGAAAAGAGACTTCGGAAATGGAGCCAAAATGATTAGTATGGATATTATTAAAAGAAATAATCATTTGAAGCACAAATTCTTCAAAAACAAATAGTAATCAAAGGGTGTATGTATTAGAACGAGTTATTTCTTAAATTTACTGCCATGATGTAGCACGAAAATACATAGTATCAAATGCCATAGCCAAAACATTTTGATATCTCTTTAATATGATAACATGCAATTAAGTGGAGGCCATTGCACGTAAGTAACCTTAAATCAACGGTTGAGTAATAAATAGAGAAAGGAATTTGAAGATAGGAGGTGGAGAGTAGGAAGACGAAGTAAAAACAGTTACACGCCAGGATGAACGTATAATACCAAACATTTTGCCATAAGGTTGTGATGTATTCTTTTTTTATGTCTGTTTCATGCATTTGATGATATTTTTGTCTGCCTTGCCTACGCTTTAAAGAAACTTCACATCGCCTTATTTCTGAGTTTTGAATCATACAATCTTAAGACATACTATAAACATAAAATACTCTGGGTATTAAGAACTATCAAGATTTCTTCATTGTAATTAGCCTTAACCAGTCTTTGATTCTGGCTCTGATTGTTTTTTAGCCAACCTTTAGAATCACAAATACGAATTATATGACCCATAAACTGGATTCATTCACCATCTTATTGCGTCGTGACCAGTAATTCTATATGAAAATTTGCAGTCTTTGTCTTGATACAGGAAAGGAATAATCACTTTATGGAAAGAAAAATACTGCTGTTGGAGCATAGAACCTGTGATATGCTTGCAAACAAATTTTCAAAAGAAACAAGATATCAGATATAGATTTGGGTTAAAACCAAGGGGAAAATTTATTAAGAACACTAAAAGCTTCTGAAAGAAAAACCTGTTAACATCAAAAGCACAATAAAAGAGAAATCAGAAGTCAACAAATAGGATATGTCATACATCAATTCAAGTTTAAACCAAGATACAAAAACTGATGCCCGAATAGTGGGGATATGAATCATATTAACATATTTTGTGATGATACGCAGCCATGAATGGGAAGAATCCTTATCTAAAAAGTCAAGAACTGGAAAGAGGTAAAGCCACGAATTGTCACATCATCAAATCCCCGCAGGACATTGAATGTAGCATTTTAACATAACCAAACGAACTGGTCTGAGCAGGTGCAACTGCTATGAGAAAAAAAAACTTGTGACCCAGGGGAACACCCACAATTAATAAGAATCACAAACTTGATGAGAAATTAGATTAGACAGACAGATTTCCAAACTATGGAAAAATGAAAAACTAATGAAGCACATCATGAACAACAAGGAATAAGTAGAGGCTATCATGTGACTTTGGAGCGTTTTCATGTGAACAGTCATTTGAATAATTACTTTAATCAGGGATTTAAATGGATGGAATTTCATTGTTTTTAGAATTCAATGTTTGCAAGTGACTGTATATATATGATATATTCGAGCTGGAGACAGAGAATAGGAGATCTTTTGTCAGTTTTCTATATAATAGTTCTAATATTAATCCCTGAACATAGTGATACCACAACATCAGGGACGTGGTAGAAACATTTCAAGAAAATCTTGAAATGAGCAGATGTAAAAAAAGGTTGTTGTTGTTGTTGTTGTTGTTGTTGTTATTATTATTATTATTATTATTATTATTATTATTTGGAATATCACACCAGTTGCCTGGTGGTAACCGCTGGAGTTTGAGTGACAGCAAGTCTCCTCAAGTCTCCAGCCCTCCTCTCCTACTACTCATAGGTCGCCGTGATTCTACGATTTACAGTTTCACACCGGTTGCCCAGTGGTTATCGCTGAAGGCTGAGTGACAATAAGTCTCCTCAGGTCCTCAGCTAACGTCTCCTCACTCTTTCGCATATCATGACAGAGGTACTATTCATTGCAGTACTTATATCTCTAGCACCTTCCTCAGTATCCGTGCAGTTCCAAGTAGTGCTGTGGTCTGTACGGTCTCTATCCTCCCCCTAATCCCGATCTCCTCCAGTCTCTCCCTCAGCGTTTTGGGGACAGTTCCTAGTGCTCCCACTATGACTGGTACTACCCTGGTTTTCATATTCCACATTTTCTTTAACTCCCTTGCTAGGTCCTGGTATTTTTCCCTTTTTTCACCCTCCTTCTTTTTTACTCTATGGTCTGCAGGCACAGCAACGTCTACTATTTGGCAGGCCTTCCTTGTTTTGTCTACTATTACTAAGTCCGGTCTTCTTGCCTGGATGAGGTGGTCAGTTTGGATGTCAAAGTCCCACAGTAGTTTGTGGTTGTCATTCTCCAAGACTGCCTCTGGCTTGTGCTGATACCACTTTTCCCCATGGTTGAATCCCATTTGTTTACTTAGTTCCCAGTGTATCATCGTTGCTACTCTATCGTGTCTATGCTTATACTCCTTCTGGGCGAGTTGACTACATTCACTAGTTATGTGGTTCACCGTCTCATCTCTTTCACCGCACATGCGGCATTTGCTGTTCGTCTGTGTTCTGTCGATTTTTGCTTTTATGTAGTTTGTCCTTATGCTTTTGTTTTGGGCTGCCATGATGAGCAATTCTGTTTCTCTCTTAAGGTTTCCCTTTCGTAACCACGTCCATGATTTCTCGTCTGCTATATCTTTTATTTGTCTTTTAAACTCGCCGTACAATTTTTTCCCTTCCCACTTTTCTTTTCTAGTTTGCTGTACTGTTCGATTGTTTTCTACTTTATTGTTTGTTGCACTATCCCTCGCGCTCTTTATGATTTCTTCACTATTTGTTTGCACATATCTATCTAGGACTACTTTAGCTCTCTGGACTCAATCTTCTATGCTGATGAGCCCCCTACCACCCTCTTTTCTCTTAACGTATAGTCTATCTGTATCATCCCTAGGGTGTAATGCTTTATGCATCGTCATAAGTTTCCTTGTTCGCCTATCCATTGATTGGAACTCTTCCTTTGTCCATCCTAGGAATGGTCCTGTATACGTAACTACTGACATTATTATTATTATTATTATTATTATTATTATTATTATTATTATTATTATTATTATTATTATTATTATTATTATTATTTGGAATCTCACACCAGTTGCCTGGTGGTAACCGCTGGAGTTTGAGTGACAGCAAGTCTCCTCAAGTCTCCAGCCCTCCTCTCCTACTACTCATAGGTCGCAGTAATTCTACGATTTACAGTTTCACACCGGTTGCCCAGTGGTTATCGCTGAAGGCTGAGTGACAATAAGTCTCCTCAGGTCTTCAGCTAACGTCTCCTCCCTCTTTCGCATATTATGACAGAGCTACTATTCGTTGCAGTCCTTATATCTCTAGCACCTTCCTCAGTATCCATGCAGTTCCAAGTAGCGCTGTGGTCTGTACGGTCTCTATCCTCCCCCTAATCCCGATCTCCTCCATTCTCTCCCTCAGCGTTTTGGGGACAGTTCGTAGTGCGCCCACTATGACCGGTACTACCCTGGTTTTCATGTTCCACATTTTCCTTAACTCCCTTGCTAGGTCCTGGTATTTTTCCCTTTTTTCACCCTCCTTCTTTTTTACTCTATGGTCTGCAGGTACAGCAATGTCTACTATTTGGCAGGCCTTCCTTTTTTTGTCTACTATTACTAAGTCCGGCCTTATTCTAAGAACGCTACCTATTGTAAAAATAAATGTTGATCACCAATTTTTTTCGGATTTTAAACAAGGTTCCTGTGGATTGTCATCGTAGGTAAATATGCCAGCTGCACATAATATGCCTGTTGCACAATATAATACAACAAAATTCAGTTCAGTCAGTCGTTAGAACCGACTCTTGCAACTTAATTCTTCTTGTCATCGATATTTCAACGGCAATTTGGTCATCGCTTTGCCTGTCATGATTCGTTCATTCTTTTCACGTTTGTTTATCCATACTTACAGATACCATGACGTTACAAAAATGAAAAAGAACTTAGCGCTGCAGATGAAGAAAAAGGCACGACCAAAATATGTCGAGACAAATTTTCACACAATGAACGCAGGCACCTATGTTTAACAGAACATAGAATGATTTTATAAGGATATGAACGACTTATCTAGTGACATAAGATCAAACACATGTCGGGGATGCTTAATTTAATTCGACAAACACTTAGAGTAGTGAGCGGAAAATTTATTAAAAACATCTTCGATATCGAAGAGAGACAAAGTATTGAATTGAAATCACCTACTGTTTTGAATTAATCTGTATAATATATATCAAGGAAGCTGCATGGCCAGATGGAGTCTACTTGTATTGGTTGAAAATAATCACTCCTCTACCAAATGGACAGTTCCATAAAATTGTTACTTGCCTGAAAGAATTAGTTCCAGAATGGATGACTTTCAGTCAAAAGGGAACTTTAGTAAACTGCAAACTGATCGCTGCCTGGATATGTTATTGGAAATTGGCAAAGCAGGATCATTATATTCAATCAAAGCAGAATAATTCAATTGCGTGTCAATTGAAAACTCCGTGGTGGAAAAGAAAAGGCAGATTCAACCCCATAAGTACATTTTTCAAATAATGTTCGATGAATATACGTAGGATCGTGCAGATCAAAGAGTTTTGGTCATGTAAACATAAGATCCGCTTTGAACCAAGGAGAACTTGAAAAACAAAGAATGAGAAATTATTATGCCACATAGCAGATATGACTATGCCAGCAGATCATAGATGCGACGTAATATTAATTGAGATCTCTAACACATAATGGGAAAATATTTCTTGAAGAATAGCCAACTGGAAAGAACCATGATTTGATGGGATCAATACATATCAATTTGAGAAATCTACATGATTATAGGAAATATTTGTACATTGATATGTCAATTTTTGAAGTTTTTATAGATTTGAATATTGATGATAAGAGGCAGAAAATAAAATGATTCAAAAGAACATTGAAAAGAGCGGATCAGAGAGTTAACGATGGACCAAACGGGTGCTCACAAATAGTCTGGAAAGACGACGGATACAAACAATAGAACCGTCGACAGTAGATTATGGATGAAGACAAAGACAGGAAAATAGTAACAAAGAGAACACGGCGGGAAATGCAAAAGACATGTGATATATCGAAGATTGAAGGTTATGGACATCATAACGCAAAGGACACTTACTGAGAGGAAATGATTCTGTTATCATGACAACCCAAGACGTGTGAAACAGGAAAAACTATGCGAAGGGATTTATGAACGGAATCCTGAAAAAACAAAAACAAACATCGAATGCTTTTTCTGTGGGTAAATGGATGAGGTGAAAGTCCACATGTAATAGACTAACCCTGAAAGAGTACAGAAACGATAGGTAGTGACAGGCTGATAACACAAGAAGAATGGGTAACTGTTCACAAGGAACAGAAGGATCTGCAAAATCACATACGTTAGTTTGGCTGCAGACCCCTGATTGAATATAAGAATAGTGAGAAACTACAATGATACAGGGATTTAGTCTTGGGGTTTGAGTGAATAAATGCCAAGGAAGTGTGCATAATTGAAGATACCCTCTGAGCAGTACAAACGCTATTGAAGTCAGGACTTGACGAGCTAAAGATAGGAGGAAGGACCGAAACCATGTAGAACACACCAGTACTGCTTGAGTATCGCGAATGACATTCGAAATAAGAGACTAACGGTCCCAAATCATTGAAAATGGCCAAACTGCAAGGATATGTTATTGGTATTAGAAAGGAGAAACTACAGACCCACAGCGTTATTATCAAATACGCCTGGAGGCCTGCGGAGACTCACCGTGACAACTTCCAGTAATTGCCAGAAGACATTTGTTGAGTGCAAAAAAAATCAAAAATTAATTAAGAATTATAATGAGAGAAACAGAACTCCAAATTTCAGGAACAAGAAATAGTTCAATCAAGAACAGATTTCAGGTGAGCGAAACATAAGCAAAAATAGTTGACATACAGAAAAGAATAAAAGGAATACGCGCTGTTTTGGAAGCAATACATCTCGAAGAACGTAACTGAAGCCTCGGAAATCATAGGGCTGTTAACAGCTGAGATTATCAATTATCTCACAACTCTTCTCTTCACACACCCGATGACTGTGCATTCTCTATTTTGCCCTTTTCTTCTTCAATGTTTGTCATTGGTCCATGACACCATTTATTATGCCAAAACGAATAGATTTCAGTAAAATAATGTTCAGTCCTGTCCTTAAAAAGCTAATTTACAATTTCCCCGTCGGCTAACCAAAGAGGCACTACCTGGGTTTCCTCTCTCACTTTGTATTCAGTCATTAGGGTATGTAACGCTCTCTTCCAAGTGAAAAATATCCTATATCCTAAATGAAATGAGGAATAACTATTTTAGAGGAAGTAACCATCTACGTCAGGATATAGGTAAAATTTGAATTAATTGATGGTCAAATAAATATCGGATCATAGTTATTATGTCGAGGAAAGATTCCCCGTCCATTTTGACATAAAAAGATTGAAAAATATGCCAAATTCATTAAGACATCTAAAGGTGGAAAAATTGCCCCTTCCATTGTGAACCCCTGAAAGTGAAAAAAGAAATTCGCTAAATTTGAGCAATAAGAAATAAATTGAAACTAAGCCTCTACTTTGACGTCCCCAAACTGTGTGTGAAAAACATCCCCCTTTTAAGATACGTCGTATTATTAACCGACTAATAATATTGTTGATGATATCGATATTTTGTCTGAAATAAATACTTGTAATTTTCACGGTTGATGACATGGTTTGCTGTTGTTTGTAGTCTACCAAATTTCATGATATGTAAATGGCTGTTATCCTTTCAACCTATTCAATTTCGGTTTCTTTTCTAGCCGGTAGGTATATTTTTCATATTTTTGTTTATTTTTTCGAATAAAACAGAATCGCTCAGTTTGCTTAGATGAGAGAACTGCTTATTGAAAATTCTAATCACCAACATTTTTAAAGAAATGTAGAAATTAAGTTTAAAGTGATGATGTAAGCAACAATATTTCTTTGAATACCACATTTGCAAAACTATTATGAACAAACGTACAAAAATCCCGAATTCATCTATCGACTAATCTTTTAAACACGTCTTCATTGCTCTATCTCCCCTTTCTTCTATGTCTTGATGTATATATATATATATATATATATATATATATATATATATACATTTACACATACACACACACACACACACACACAGAGGAGGGGGAGATTTGAAGGTTTAACAGCATTGAACACTTAACCTATTCAAAAAAATTTACAGTTTTTCTATGACACTTCAGTAAATTTTTTTGCCAATGTTTGTTTATGTAATTTATGTATATTTTTGCATCGTTTTTATTCCAATGTTTTATACATATATATTCATCATTAGGCTATGAGTAAATTTTCTATGGTTTGGATCATTAATCAATATCATTGTAACGGGGATTTAAAGAGCAAATCATATATTAATGACACACAAGCAGTGTTGATTCAAAATTGAACCCGTTTCAGCACTGGTTTTTATAAAACGCTTATATCATTATGAAATTATTCCTCTATGTAGGTTATTATTATAATGTATTGTATATGGATGATATATCATACCACATATTCAAACTTTTTTAAAACTAGGCATACATAAGTAGGTTAACCCTAATGCAAATATCGTGATGAGAGGTTGGTTGGTATATCAAGACACAACTCACAGTTTGTCCCTATTCTATTGAGTGTTCACCAATGGGAAAATTGAATAAGTTATGTCGGTTTCTTTATCAGATTGCATGCAAACTCACTTATGATATAATCTATAAGAATACAATTTACTCAGAATAAACGTTGATAATCTTCGGACGTATTCAATCAAGGAATTTGACAAGTATTATCTTAAAGTTAATTCTCAAACGTTTCATAGAATTTGTTTTTTGGTTTTTTTTTGTTTTAAATTATAAAGAAAAAATTCCTTACATCCTTGGTTGACACAAATAAAACTAATTTTGAGTCGATGCTAGTACCTTAAAGATCTTTTCCATTAATATACTGAGACAAATCGTTACTTGGCATTTCATGTTCGATCATCCATCCAACCCAAATACCTATCAGTCAGACAAACAGAACTGGTTACATATATATATATATATATATATATATATATATATATATATATATATATATATATATATATATATATATATATGTATATATATATTGTATTTTTGTGTCTCCGCCCTCAATATGATTATTCCACATGACATTTGCTTTGCTGAAGAATTGTGATACAACTTTTTTGCTCTCTTCGTTCGGCTGATCTAATATTATTTGGAAATCGTGAAGGTTTTGTGCAAAGAGAATCAGGTTTTCTCAAAAGTGATAAAATTAAACTAAGTGGAATTATTTGTCTATGAATGCACATTTAGTAAATCCCCGATTGGTTGCCGATTTACATCAATGATGGCTTTGCAGAAGGTAGTTGACAGGTTTGAAATTTCTGGATACTCTCCCCCACAAAAAAGATTGCAGATATACATGACGTAGAATTGTTTATTTAATCGATTATATGTAAACTATGTTTTAACCAATAATAAATTTCCTAGCACGAGGATTTATTAGAGACACACAGTCCAATAAATTCGTATCTTCACAGTCATATGAATTTTTCTTGAAGGTAGAGTTCTTAATTTCGTAAATTTGATCCCTGTGAAAAGTTACATATCTTGTTAACAGAACTAATTTCATACAGTTATTTACTCTAATCAGCTCAAACTGCTTAAATGAAATATTAATTGAGGTACCAGCGAACATCAAACTCCCGTCAATAGAGAACATTATGCGTGGATATATTGGTAAATAGTTTCCTGCAAGAGCCATTTTTATGTATTATTGAATGAATCCGTCTGTATGAGAATTTGGGTGCGTGCATGTATGTGTGTATGTGTGTGGAAAGTTATGGTTACTTGATAATTGCATTGTACGAAGTTGTAGTTTGCCATACGTCACACAAAGCATTCCAAAGAAAATATTGATTTTTTTAAATCAATGTTTCACAAGAAATCCAATGAAAATAAATGTTTAAAATGAAGTTTATATTTGTTATACGTTTATATAAATTAATTTCTCTGACTCTCGCTTTGCACTTTATTAGAATGCAATTTTAATATAGGGTAATTTACTGATTTTTTTTACACGTTTGTACTATATTTCGATAAAAGCAGAATTCGTTATCCATCTACAATTGTATAAATAAGTGTGTATACACTGCTATTACTCTACAACTCGCTGTTTCATGATGTTTGTAGTCGTTAAAATCATTAGATAACGTGCAAAACATTATAGATTCGAATTCAAAGTTTTTTCATGTCGGTTTTCTCAAGATATTCTCGATATTATAGAACTTGCTTAATAATTTTTATAAAACACCTCCCTTGACTTTTACCCTTCTGGAACTATGTAAATTTAGGTGTGGAATACCTAAACTACGAAACCTCAAATAATTCAAAGACATAGCTCCGTACAAAGAACTGTGTATTGTTTAATGACGATTATGACAGGCTTCATCATACACTATAAAGTCTGGTCCCTTCCAAACACATACTTATTGATCAAACCCTGTCACATGACATTGTACAGATAAGTACGTGGCATATTCCTCTGCATTTTTGTTGAAAAAAAATTAGTTGGGACGGTATTGGTCATTGAATATAGCAGACATGGCCAATAAAAGTTTCAAGTCATAGTCTTTTCTGACACATTTCCCAGGTCAGTAGGAGAACATTTTTTTTCTAAAAAAAGGTTAAATGAAATGAGCTTTTCATACCTAAACAAGCAAAGGAAAACCCTTTGATTAAGACTGATAACAAAGTAGAAGCGAAAGAATTACTAAAAAAGGATAAATTTAGGAAAACTGATGTTTTTATCCTATGTTTGAAGCCATTATATAGGTTCCAGATACACACTAACATGCCAAGGCAAAAGTTTTGATTTGAAGTATTTTCAATATTTGTTTCAGCAAAGAAAATTATTCAAGCAAGTTTCAAGCAGAAACATCTGCAGAGTGGAATCGTTTACGCCTAAATGACGGCGTTATTTGAAATTATAATCGAAATTCGTCCTTCGATGGCGCTTAATATACGATATCATAATAATCAACGACGATGTTTTTGGCAAGCAACCTTTTACTTGTGTATCCCAAACCTATTCCTGCCCCAAACCTCAACCTTGGCCGACCTATGCTTTTATACTTTCATCTTTTCTTTTACTTCATTCTCATAGGATCTTTTCAGTTCTTCTTTCTTTCCAGCGGTATTGTTAGTAAATAATCAGGATTCCTTTTTTTCCCCTGAACTTTTTTAAAACGTTTTTTTTCATTTCATGGTTTTTCCCTCGTTTCTTGCTATCTCTCTTAGCTCTTTATTCTTTCCTTTTTTTATTACTTCATTAACTATCACCGTGTTTTTTTTCCTTTTTTTTTTCTCTTCAATATTACGTATTCTCCCCCTCCTATCAGTCTTCTTTTCTCCCTCTGTCTCTCTCTTTCATCCTCTCGTTATTCCCCTCTTTTCCTTCTTTAGTTACTCTCTCATAAACGATAAGACTATTCTCGTATAACTCATATATATATATATATATATATATATATATATATATATATATATATATATATATATATATATATATATATATATAAAATGAATAGTTGAAATTAGGCGGTGGCTAAGAGGCAGAGGCCGGCAATAAAACGTGATAGAATTTGAGAATCTTCACACTGACCATAGGTCAGCGTCATCCATCATTTGTGTATAGTAATAATGCAACGGGTCCGGTGCTCGAATGATAAGCGAGAGACGTAGCGCTTATACCGTCAGACAACCGTGAATGATTCCTGGCACAGATGGGTTGCACATATACTGGGATGCCAAGCAACGGTGGTCGACACAATGCAGCTGTTGTAGGTCAGAACATTGTCCGACTAATTTTCTCTCTTTTTGACACGCATTGTTCACGCCAGTTTTGATGGGACTAATAAAATGTCTGTTTTCTCCTAACTTCATAATCGGACAAAACCAGCCAATCCCCTTTAAACAGACAACCGGCCATTTGTTCGGTCTCTTCGTCAATTTGTTTCTTGTTGAGATGGCTGGAAGGTGAGACATCGAATGTTGTTCTACAAATTATTAAATTGCCTTTTCTATCTCTTACTATAGATTTTGCATTGTCAAAACTTACTGATTTTTTTTTCTGGTAGAACTGATTTAAATAAATTTCAGGCCTTATCCCATGCGGTTTTGTTTTCCATTCTCTTCACCAAGTTAGAAACAACATAGATGCATTCTATTTCTATGGGTTGGATTTTTTGAAAAAGTATTACCACAGAATTAGTTTCAGTAAGACATTTCTATCAGAAGAAAAAAATTTAACCAAGATAAGAAAAAAGATGATCACACAACAGTATATGAATAGAATCTACTTGACATGAAACACCGTCGGATCCCGAGTTTGAGTTAATTTTAATGTTTTTCACCAACGAACATCACGGTTGGATGATTCTCAGGCTATGAATTTCCTAACACTCCAGTGACGTTGGTCGTGTTAACAACCGGGGATTTCTATTTTCGTCTTGATGTAAAGCAGCCTTTCTGATGGTCCGTGTAGCAAAAAACTCACAGCTCAGGAGAATTATCATATTCCCTTACTTGTAAATTTAATCATAAGATCTCGGTATGAATCTTACTTACTGACATAGATATCCATGCGTATACATATAATCTTACGCATGCCGAGAAAATAGACAAAGAGATTTCTTGATATCATTCGGTAGATTTTTCAAAATATTATTCACCTTTCACAATTCTAATGTCTAAGATTTTATTTCACGCACAAAATACTTACGTACAAGCGCTCATCCAAACAAATAACAAAACGTGCGCACACAAATAACCACACATACACAACAACCACTAGCATAATCATTCCTACACACAAAATGTTTTTATTCATAAGATTGGATGTTTATTTATTTACTTACGTTTATATGCATTAACGAATGAATTATTCTAATTTATCTCCAGTCATAAGACAGTTAATGTATCACTCAATTTAGACCATGAAAAAAAAAACGATTGAAGAAAATAGGGCTGCTGCGTGAATCGAACTTGTCACCAATACAGTTGCCGCTTCAACGTGTATGTATATATACATACACATATGTATGTATATATACATATACATATACATAGATGGATAGATAGATAGATAGATGGATGGATAAATAAAAAGAAAGAAAGATATAGATATATTCACACGTGGATAATAACATCCCTATCACGTTTTTCATAAAAGTATCAATTTTCTTCTGAGCCGAAGATAATGGGAGTTTATTATTTCTAGCGGAACACAACACGATCAGGACGGATATCATCAGGTAATATCTATTAAGAAACTCTCAATTATAGTTATTTTGTCGCCAAAAATATGAATATGCCGCCGTTCCGAAATGTGTATACACCTACGAAAAAAACTTGTCGTTGCTGTTGAGTTTGAACATTAGTAAAACCAGATACTATCTGTTCCGATTGTATGATGATCAACTAAAAATTGTAGTATTGGCTATGTGAGGTTCATAAGGGGAAGTTCTTTTAAAAATCATAGGGGAGCAATAGTATGCAAAGCTTCACATCAGTCTTTCAAGAATTTAGAGACCATTTTAAACTCCAACTTGAGAATTATTCTTTTTCCATTGGTCAGACAGTTGCACACTTTGAATTTGCCATTGTGCACATTTGATACTATAAAAGAACATCAAAGGATATTTAGTTGTGTTTTTCAAGGAATAAGTTTTTTTTTAATGAGTAACTGAGTCGTCTTCTTGGAAGCCATCATTTTACCTTCGCTGAGACCAGGCTTGTATGTTTCCAAGCACAGTCACCACAAAAATAACTGCTGAAACGATTGTCCAGGATGGACGAGTAATGGGTATTTTAAAATGAGGAGGCTTTTTTGGATGCCATTTTGACATTTATTACTTTCCAGTTGTCTGCATGTGGTAAGAATTCGATATATTTTCAAGCACACTTCAAGAAACTGCTGAAAACCTTGCTTGGGTAAATAATGAACAGATGATTGGCATTTTAAATACCCAGCAACCATCTTGACATTATTACCCTCTCAATGGTCAGACTGCAGAGAAATTCCGATATATATTTAAGCAAACTTTACATTACAAACGATGGAATAAATGTCAGGAGCGAATAATGAACGAATAATGGTCAGTTTGAATGACTGACTCCAATTTTGAGAGCAATCTTGAAAATCATACCTTCTCAATGGTTTGATTGTTTTTTTTAATATTATAAAACACAATCTTAAATCACAATTGAGCCATTGGAGAGCCTTATTCGAGGGCTAATGATTTATTCTCTCATACATACACCTTGTTATAACAGCACCACAAATTTTGGATGCGTATTTGAAGAAAATGGCAACAAACGTTTTTCGCAGAATCGGAAAATAATATAATTCTGACTTTTTTTTTATATTACCTTCACCAAGATGCATTTCAATGAATTTTATTGGCATAAACGTTATCAATAAATATATGTGTCCCAATAACCGTGCTGGAAATATCACTTCAAACCTGAGATCCTACGATCTTCAGAAGCCAAATTATTCTTTCCTTGATATCTGAAAAGTAATGCTCCTGCATGTACTTTTTCTGAAATGTCATACTGGTTTCAAAAAGATCACAATCATCTTGGTTATCTACCACTTGACATTTTGCATAAGTAACGTCACATCATGGATTTTTTTGAGGAAAAAATCTTGGTCTTTGTTCCTTTGGTAATAAATGTTATTCTGTGATTGAAAATGTCTAAAACGGAACGAAAGTGGTTATTGCTCCTTTTTTTGTCAGAACACTGATATTCTTAATTTACCTCAGACAACTAAGGGCGGTATTTGAAGGCTACTAGCAGTGCATCTAATGCTGTAACGAATCGCTAACACATTTGCGACCAATAACAAAAGCCTACATCATGAAGTCTCTGATTCTACCGTTATATACTAACATTCACAAGGTACCGCGCACTGTCCCGTTATTTACCAACAGACTCGACTTAAATTCAGATGGTTGGATGGAAATGATGGAAATTGAAGGAGGAAAATGAGTTAAGGAGGGGAAAACTATTATCGATCTGGTATTCATGCTGTTGGTATTGTCTGCCAGAAAAGACTGCACTCATGCAAATGAACACAAGGATCGTCAATTTACGACTATTTTACTGTTGTGATTTATCACAGATTTTCTTTGAAAACCATTGCTATCCATTTATTTCATGTCAGGGTTTTTTTCAGCACAGTAATATGTACACTATCCCCTTTATCGTTTTTTGCATTGTATCCATCGTTCATTTTTTAAGGTTAGTTGTAAGTATTATTCCAAATGTAATCTATGGTCACTTTGACATAATAAGTGTTGCATTGTCCTTTGAACATTACATCTTCCCTCTCTGCCTTCCCTCTGTTTACTATCAATTTCTTTCTCCATCTCGGCTTAGCAGTTGGAATGAAGCATTCTCAATGGGATGAAAACCCAACTGAATTTCTCTTTTAACGCACTAAACTTGGCCCCTTCCACTGCAGAACATCCAACCATTTGTTATCAGACATCATGAATTCAACTCTATTTCTATTAGTTGATGGTTTGTCTGCACTTTTCTTAGAGCTACCACTTGCTGTTTCATCTATGCTAACGTTTGAGCAATTACAAAACCGATTTTACTTCCCTTTATATACGACTTTTTCAGCCAAGGGAAGCTTTCCTTTCCCCAAAGTAACATAATTTACACCAAAAGCCAAGCACGAACACGGACAACCATACATATGTGCACATACGCGCGTGCGGGTGCACGCACGCATACACACTCATACACACACAAACACACACTCATTCTGATTCCCAAACATGATGACCTCCCAGCCGTACTCATCATTCTTCAAGGTGTTTCAAAGATGTTTTTATGTAGTGTACAACAGGTGGAATGAGGTGCCTCAATAAGTTTATGCCAAAGTGACATGCCAAAATATACCTCGTAGGTTTTGCACATCTTAACAGATCCTGCCAGTGTACTGTTTGAAGCAAACAACAAACGCCAGTAAATTTGTTGGACCACAGATAGAGAAGATCCAGGAGTGTATTTGATTCCACAAGAACAGGTTTGAACAGCTTCATAAAAGTGATTTGGAGTTTTCAGATCAAAAACTATGAGGAACTGCTTGTGACTAGGGTGCAGAACTATTATACAAAAAGACAGCAAACTGTCCGTCAAGACACTTTTTTTCGGGACGAATCTTCAAAAGATTTTAAAAGAACACTTGATTGTATTCATCAAGGTAAAGCAAATGTGCCCAACAAGACATACGGGAATTCAATCATCACTACCAACGAACATATATGAACATGATCGGGCATGATATGTAGAGGTCTGTTTCGTGATTACATCACAATCATGGATCATGAAAGACTACTAACCTCTTAATCTTCTCAACAATATTGTGAGTATATGTCAACAAACATTCTTATGCAGTTGCTTCTCTAAAAACATAGGTTTATTTTTAAAAGTGAGTAATTATATGCACATTCACTTGTTGTACATTGAGAAATGCGTGAATGTGAAATACGACTGTCCAGAGCAAATATACAGACATCAATAACCAGTTTCTGTACAAAATAACATCTTTGTTTTACATTTTACTTAGTTAGGAAAATACTTTTGCTTTATATTTCATTAAATTTCAAAATAATACGTTTCTTTCACTTATTTTGTATATTACATTTCACCCGGTTGGAAAATAACAGTTTTCTTTTAATTTTTTTCTCAGTAAAATAACACATTTGTTTATTATGATACTCCGTTAGAAGATTATTTTCTTGTTTCACATTTTACTGAGTTAGAATATACCACTCATTGGGAATATTACATTGCACTGTGCAAAGGTTGAAGAAGGAGCCAGGTAAGTAATTAATGTTAGGTACTTCATACATGAACGTTGTTTTAAGCGTTTGTATGTTTACGTCGTTGGACTGCCAAATGTTTATAACACAATTCAAAGTCCTACTACTGTGGCTGCTGTTGTCTTGTCAATTTTCTTTTTCTACTAAAAGCAAATCTATGAATCTAAGTAAACAACGATTCGTGTAACACATAATTATATACATATATACACTACAGACAAACTGCTCTAGGTATACTATTAACAAAATAACTAACATTCACAAGTACTACGACTACCAAGAAGAAGAAGAAGAAGAAGAAGAAGAAGAAGAAGAAGAAGAAGAAGAAGAAGAAGAAGAAGAAGAAGAAGATAAAATGCAGTCCATTATGATTGCAGTCCATAAAAATGCATCGCAACAAATTTTATCAAGGCATATATAGATAAAACTTAGAAAACAGCAAATATCCCTTTGTTGGGTAAGAGACAAGACCATAAACAGCATTATATGTGGATGCTGTAAACTGACTTGAAAGGAAAAAAAATCCACACATGATAGAATATGACCGTGACATTCTAGGAACTGTGTGAATGACATGTGTTCGTACGTTTAAAACAAATTGATACTTCTACTGAATAAAAAAAACAAACAATGCACACTGGTATGCTGAGATAAAGATCAGCAAATCAGCCGAAAATGATGAAAGGAAAGACTGTCAAATTACAAACGTAGCTGTGTAAGGGAATTACAGAGGGAAGAGACAAAAGAGAGGAGCAAGGGCTCGTGAATGGTATGGTGCATACATTGAGAGGTTGTAATGATCTTCAAATGTGGTATTGTTTCACAAATCATGATTGAACGGACAAAAACGCAACTCAAATAAATCACCACTTAGTTTGCTGTATTTTGTGTCCAAAATATTTACTATATCAGGGGAGATAACCGTTGGATACTAATTGAAGCATAAATCCTCTTGATCATTCAATCTATTCCAATGCATGACATTTTCAAGAAAATATAGAGCAACATAATGTGTTCAATATTTGCAGTTTCTAAAGGATTTCAATAGCATAGTCTGTTTTGACGGCGTGGGTGATATGGTTGATTGAAAAATACAATAACTACGATATGACATTTGTCATAAAATCCCAAGAAAATGGATGATCAAGTCCCGAAAAAATAGGAAGTAGGAAGCACAGAGAGTGCATACATCGTCCGGTTTAATTCTATATGAATCTGAATGGAAATGACTTCACAGCTCGTTAATTCACCGGAGAGCTGAAAAAATGTATAGGTTCTCCCCCAGCTCATACCTTACCATTAAACTAGATATCTTTTGAAATAATTTTGAACTATTGAAGTGCGTGTTTTTTTTTTTTTGTTGTTTTTTTTTGTACAGTAAATAAGATAGAACAGAGGCAAACGAGCTTGGATCAGCTCCAAACATCTTATTGTATTACATTGGGAATCTTTAGAGACAAAATTTGGACGAATCCACCGACAGACATACAGAAAAAATTGAATAGATGAACCACATCTAATTTGGGGGCAAATATAAATCATTAAGCGAATTGGAGAATTTATGATTCCGAAGAAAGTAGAGAGGGAAAATGGAATTGAGGAGCAGAAAATGAACAGGTTTAAATTGCCATAATACCGATTATTAATACCTCATCAAAAGATAATGTCGATCCTGACAGTGTTTCTGCGAGCAAAGAGTTACGATGAAATGTTTAAAAAAGAAAAAAAAATTGCACTCAAATATCTTAATGTTTTCTACACTACTGCCACAAAGAACAAGAAACAGAATAACTCGCATTTTTGGGTCTGATTATATCTGCATATATTATTATCAGTCAAAATTCGATCAAAAAGGGATTTTTGGCATCAGCATCTACGTGATAAAATACTATTCTTCCCAATTTGTTGACTCCTCCGAGTTAGATAATAGAAAAATATAGACGGAATGCGTGTATTACTTATCAATACTATGAAAGAAGGAATTACCTGAGTTGTTTCACCGAATGGTGAGTGATGCAAAGATTTTATCAACTTTTTATTGTTTATGTAGAATCACCATAGTCATCATTGATATTGACATTTTTATAGTTTATATGAAATACAAAATTCAATCGGCAACGTAGCATCACTATTCTCCAGGAGATATCAAACAGTAGTCTTGTATTAATATTCAAACTTTATGAGTTTATAAACCAACGATCACTGATGACTCATAAATATCAAGTGATAGAATTACTCCAGTAGCCTCAGCAGTATTTTTGCTAAATCATAGATGGTTTTAATGTTCCTCAAATTTTCTATTTAACTATGTATAGGGAATTTCTATAGGATTTCCTGAAATATTCTAGTCACACATAGTGATATTCCACATTTTCCTTGTGCATACGAATATAAATAAGTCGGAAAAGGATTTAAATGCATTGTTTCAGATTAATTCATACTAACTGAGACGAAGTCTTGCAATCAGTATTCGGCAAATTCACTCCGAAATTAGCAGGAATTCGATATAATTGATCTGTCTCCATTTTATCCGAAATTCCATCAGATATTATACAGTGAATGCACTTATTGGCTTATAGTATAAACAGTCATTGGAAATCGGCTTGCTGCTGGAAGTGAACCTGCAACCGATAGGCTAACCGCTCTAACGCAGTCTGTTATCGCCATTGCATTACCAGTGACTCTTCAGCTCATTTTTTCTTGATAGTGATTGATGACGGTGGAAAAATTTTGAACTAACAACGTAATAATGTTTTTTTTTTTAATTCGATAATATCAAAAGATGTTTTGTACGCAATCTACCAAGAAAAAAAAAACAAACTAAAAATAACAAACTCACATACACTGATTGTCTGTTGAATTCAAAAATTTATGTTTGAATGAAGGACTGATGCCGCGTTATATCAATTCCGAATATATGTTTATATATACACAATCATTTATATGAATTATTTTTATGGATACTTGAATATATATATATATATATATATATATATATATATATATATATATATATATATATATATATATATATATATATATATATATATATATATATACAGAGAGAAAGGGACTTGAATAGAAACACTTATTTCCCGTAGAACGACAGGAAGTCAATTTAAGGAGAGATTCTAAATATATAACACATTCATAGATATTCTGCTATATCTCCATTTCTCAATATTTTGATCGTCTTGGTTTGAAACAATAGAGCAGACATAGATGGTGAATAAAAAAGATGAGAAAGGTGGGAAAAAATGTTTTTTTAGACCTACATCATTCTGTTAGGCTAAATTTAGACTTGCACCATTCTGTAAGACTCTTTAGCAAAATGACTAGGAGTAAGGATGCATAGCAGCAGTTACCTTTCCAGTCGAATTTCCATATTTGTCTAATTGACCTGATGAATGCTGCCACCCATAAACGTGAAATGAATCTAAAATAAAAATAAATCCATATTATTAGCATTATATATATGTTCATTGATTTATATTAAAAGGCATTCAAGCTTTACACACTCACCGTTTTACTAGAAATACGAACTTTGACATTTTTGCGCTAGTGTAGGAGTCTTTTTAATATTCAATCATTCAATGTGTTACGACCTATAATTTATCTAATGATCTAACACACAGAAATGTGTTTGTTTTTATTTTTTCCTTTATATTATGATAATACATAATTCATTAATGATTGATACTCAAAGATGTTAAAAAGAAATCATTAGATATTCTGATAGCATAATACCATAAAATACAAGGTTGAATAGGGCTTTTTCTCTTAGGCTAGCGGACAGAGAGAAGAAGACAGGCAGAAAGACGGAGAGAAACAGAGAGTGACTGAAAGATATCTGAAGAGCGACAGAAAGACAAACAAACAAACGGAAAGAGACAGAAATGAATCAATACATACGTTCTCACTCAGTAAGTGCAAATATATTACAATATTTCCGTTATGTTTTTTTTAAGAATTAAATAGATTCATTTTATTTTGAACAATACTTTTTTTTATCTTCATCAAAAACATTGTTAATTTGATAAGTTCATATCTCTTTGTTTTCTTACTATGGATTGATTGCTATTATAGTGATTCTCATTTTTGTTTGATACTTGACAATGATTGCCTTACAACATTTTACGATTAATTTTTTTATATTAAAAATCGGGTAATTAGAAAGGAACATATTTTCCTTTGTCCCTAAATATAACTGAGGATTTTGATCATGTGAAAGTAAGAACCCATTTGAATGAAGAAAACGCATCAGTGAATTGATACTACTGTATCTTTTTGAGAACTCAGTTCACTCGTGGGAGTCAAATCAACGCATATGTCCCATGATTTGAGGATTCTCCAGGAGATACTTCCTGTTTATTGTGATTTTTGCATGTAATCTCTCTACTCTAATGAAAAATTCTTTTTGTCATTTGAAAGACAGGTTGGTTTCTCAGGATTTTGATGATTCTAATTGATATTACAAGCATTAATGTTTGTTGTTTGATTACAATTTTTGATTCACCCTGAGATTAAATGATACATGTTCAATTGGTCTCCAACTTCAGTTATCCCTACTTTGGCTTTACACACAACATATCCACTCAATCAGCGGTTTGCAAAATGTAAAATAGACGTAGAGTAGCCTCATTCACTTCTATCAAAGCTATTTCATCCATAGAAGGGAGAGTCATTGATAAAATTTCTTTCCCTACATGACATAAGTACAAGATATCCCAGCCAGAGTTGAATTTGAATAGCCATTCCTCGTGCAGTTTCCTATTTAGCCTAAGCACATCAGAATTTTTGATTTTTCTCGATAACAAATGTACAAATATACCAATCTAAATTGAATTATATATATATATATATATATATATATATATATATATATATATATATATATATATATATATATATATATATATATATATATATATATATGTATTCCTGTGTGTTTTTATGAGAAGGAGAGAGGGAGAGAGATTCATATATATACATGTTCTTCATAATGTTTTAGAGAAACAACATTTGTCATATTGATACACAAATAACCACTGCTCACAGAACAAACAAAGTTAGTACTCTGCAAGATGGAACTTATTTTTTCAAAAGTCTTAGTATGTATGGATAAATAATTATTTTGAATTACATTGAATATTTATTCATTATCACATAAAGGAATAAAACTTTGAGAATCCAGAGGGATGTTGCTCTTATCAGAATTTAGCAACTTCATTTTCCCCCTTTGTGCTATCGTGGAATGTAATTTGTGTTTGATTACAGCATCAGTCATTATTTGTGACGTTTCGCAAATATGCAAACAGAGAATGATAAGACGTGAAAATAAAGGCTAATACGATTAATTGAGTTAGTTTAATCCATAATCAACTAATGAAAGTATTCTGCAAAAATGCTTAAAGAACCAAGAAATCATAAACATTGAACAGAAAATGAAATATTTCATCATTAGTAGATAATTGATGAATATTTAGTATCTTTTGTTCTATTCCAGGCACTAGCTTGCACAGATACGCGCTCTTCCATGATTTTTTTAGTTTTTTGAACGTGAAAAGTCAGATTTACTCTTTTTGTGTATTACCTGATCTAAAAAGGAAAGTGCAGTATGTTGAGGACAAATTAAAGAATTTTGTTACAAAGTGGGAAAATAAAAGTCTCGAATGATTAAGGGTGTGTGTTGTAATTTTATAAGCCCTAGTGCTGCTGAAAATCTAATGTTTAAAGTGGAAAAAGGAAACAAAAAAATCTCTCAGCGGTACAATGCTCGAACAATACTTCTGTTCTTAAATCAACTCTTTAACCTCTATGATACACATCCTTTATTCACTACCTACACACATACACACACTTACATTCATCTTGGAAATCGATCACAATCGCTACGCAAATGCATCAAACCCTGATAGAAGCTCACCAAAACAGTCCTCCAACCTATAACAACTGTTACAAACTTTACAACATAGAACCAAGCTTTAACTAATCCTAACAATAAGAAAAAGAATCTTCATAGCACCCCATTCAATGTCACTGCCCTTAAATTTCCTCTTGACGTCAATTTTCATTCAAATTCCTGCACACTACTCATTGATATCTAAAATCATCACCAACAAAATATTCCATTTAAAGAATATGTTCTCTAATGCTACAACTCGAAAAAAAAAACTGGGGATATGATAAATCTTTTCGCGGCCGTCCGCTCAACTCGTTTTCTATCCCCACCCGCTGGATATACATCGCCTATAAAATCACCATTCATTGTATACTTACACAATTTTTGAAGGAGCTGTAGGGAGAATAATAGAAACAAAACATTGGAATCATTTGTAAATTTGTCTCCTGATTGTATATTTCCTCTTTGATGAATAAATGTCTATCGAGCTATACATAAAACAAAGTCTTCCACAGGTGTGGTCACGCCAAACGAGTATATTTTGGTTTCAGAGCGGACATTTCTCCACAGCATTATATTCGTTGGCTTATCTCAAGCACACTAAATACTCACATAGGTGAATAGACTATTTGCTTAAAACTGGTTCTACTTGAACGGCCTTGGACTAAAACTTTTCATTTCTTTTTTAGCTATCTCAGATTATGCTGGTTATTCTTTAAATTATTATTTCCCAAGATTCGATTCGTCTTGCCAGAAACACTCATTGAGAAAAGGTCTCACTACCTGGTTGAAGTTGAATTATTTGATTATTGATTCATTCTACTAAAAGTTTTCCAATGATTGTGTTCACACCTACACACGAAGACACACACACACACACACACACACACACACACACACATATATACATACATATATGAATATTGTCCAATCAAAAATTGCGTGTGAGATCAACTTTTTTCTAGATACAATGTGCGCTTTATTTTTTAGATCATTCACAGGGACTACGCCCATTTTTTAAAAATGCTAAATCGTAAGAATCCTTCAAAATTCATTCAGTGTCAGGATATTTCTGAGGTCCTGTGTTTTTATAAAAAATATCATTTATAGAGCAAACGTTTTTTTGTGAGTATGCCTGTGAACGCATGTGTGTGACTTGACCTATAATTGCGAGAGTAAAGGTGTATATTTCACGTATCGTAGTGTGTTTCTGTGTATTTGTATGTGTATATATGTGCAAGTTCATACTTACTCTTAAGTGAATGTCTTCAATCAAGTGATCTCATCACGTCACTGGGTGACGTGAAACGAGTCAATTGTTCAACTGTGCAACCAACCATGCAAAAAAATAAACGAGAAAACATTATTACAAGCGATACATTGCTACCGGATATGAATGTTTTCCTCACAGAACAACTGAGCAGTGTTTACAGTGACCATCTCTCCATTGAGATATTCCACCATGTATAATGTTTGAAACACCATTAGCCCACCAATAGCCTTATAAATAAGGCAATTATATGTCCAGCACGCACCAAAGCGGAGATCTGACCTTTGACTGCGCTGGGCCGCCTTGTTTCATGCGTAAACACATGGAAATTCGTGAATATTTCGCATCACCGAGGAGACATTGTCTGAACCCTTGGCAGACGACCAAATACTTTCAGTGATTTGTAACTGTTGGGAATGCTGCAACTATTCAATACAGCTTGACCAATGACCCTGAATTGGTTATACTAAGCTAGCGTCACAGGGAATGCACAGCATCTTAATATAAAGATGTTTCCATTTTGTGCAACTAAATTACTGGAACATATACGATGGGTAAAGGAGATCATATGCTATTCAGACTTTGAACGTTATTAAATCATACATGTTCGTCATAAGCATCAGGATAATATAATTTTAAGAATTAATATAATCAATATCGATAAAATCAGTCTTGATTAATCACTTTTGTACGGCACCCAATTGCTACATCATTGAGTTCTTAGGAATGGGTATTTGGTAAATAAAATGAATTATCAAGCGTAGTCCTATATATCATACAAATATCATCGTAATACTTAGTAGATCACTGGTTCGATTTCCGGTATGAACAAAGGGGTAAGGAGGACTCAGCTTTCCCTGTGCACTCAGCAGTACACTCTGAGCTATGTGATTAAGTATGAATTATCTCTTCCGTGACCCCCTTGGTAGGATGACATAAAAATCTTTCGGAATAAAGTCCTGATCTGAACAATATTTGATGTACACGTAATGTTATTATTCAACCAAACTTTACAACATCATGTCTATAGTATCGATAAAAATTTGTTAACACTGTCACACTTTAGCAAGTACATACGTCAACGTTTCAATCCATATACATTTATAGTGGAGCAGCAAATTCTAGCAAGACAGGTAATGATCACAGTTTGAGTTCAGGATTGACTGCGTAGGAAACCGGCATCTACTGAAACACATTGCAATTTACGTTGCACACTCTATAAATCTGAGCATTGCCACAAAAATATTCCACTCAGCTTGACAGTTTTCAGGGTGTATATTTTGTTTATTCCCGCAAAGAGAGCCGTGAGTTGCCATAAGGCCACATCAACAAACAGTCGCTCGCAAAATGCTGGAGAAAGAACTTATATTGGGCAGAATTTTAAGCTAAATGACAGATGTCTTTCCTTGACATGTGTTGGAATGTCTTAGAGGGTTAAAAGGACCCAACTATATTGCTATTTTTCAATTGCTTGTCCTGGAGTAAATTCATGCCTTCACTGAAGCGTCACCGCAAGGTTCCGTGTCTCTATAAGTAAACTGATTTTCCTAGCAATATGTCAACAAATGCAATTATCAAACATCGACAATAGCCAATTCGAACTTGAAACTGAGGAGAAAAAGTCAATTGTTTGATGCGAACTAGCTTTAAACGCAACTAACGTATTGATGTTGAGCAGTGTCGTTTTTAAATTAGTTTTTGCAAGAATACTAGATTGCGATCACCTGAATCATCCTCAACATACACCCACACAAAATGTATGCTCAAAGACAAACACACAAACATACACACGCACAAACAAATATATACTCAAAAATAAAGGCTTCAACACGAGTAGACATACTTCTTGGGAGAAAAAAGTTTCGAAATCAGTACCATTTTATCTCCTTTGCTGATATTGAGAAAGAAACAGACGTAAACGGAACCATTGATTCTTTTCTTTTTTTTCTCGCTTTAATTTGCCAGCAGAGAATTAGAGAGTCAAATGTTGGAGACAACCCAACGAACTTAATTAAATGTCGTAACATATTAATGTTTGCCACCCTTTATTACTGAGCCATCATATTCCAAAACAAATGCATAACAGTTCAAAAATATATTCACACATGATCATAAGTCATTTCAATACAATAGAAAGAATCGGAAATTTCATGTACTTATCCAGATAAATGTCGTACTTTTTCCTCAGATATCTCAAGTGTGAACATACCGTAATGCAAGGTACGTTCTCAGATTTCGATACTCAAATCAAGAACGTTGTTCATTTATGAATTGTTTGACAAGAAATATTCATTTCTGTTCCATATTGTGAGTATTTTATTCGAAACAAGTATTTTCCCATCTTATATATTTTATGGAACCACATTATAAAGCACAGGCTAGTGTTAGATATTTTGATTTTATATCGAGAACTGTTTCTTAAGGATGGTCAATCAAAGCAGCGAAATTGGTAATATTTTTAGACAATTCGATTAATTAATGACTAGACATCCTAGTCCCTTTAAAACTTATAAATTTGGTCATAATGAAATAATAACCAAAATTAAAGAATATGTAAATATAAAAAAATCAATTGAGTTGTGTATATTAAATCAAATATTAGGGAAATGAGGTAACAAAAAAAAAGATTGATTTGATCTTTTTCAGTGTGAAAGATCATTGAATTGACTAGAGCCAAGGAAAGAAGAACACTTTTGGCTCAGGTCCATTTGTCTGACTGATCAGTAATTGGGTGGTTTGAGAGTTCGAACGCAGAATGAAATGTAACAAATTTCTAAGTATGTTGATGGAATAGCCACTATTCACGTTAACTATATATATATATATATATATATATATATATATATATATATATATATATATATATATATATATATATATATATATATATATATATAAACTATTTCATTTGATGATATTTTAGAAATCATGATACTGATGAAGGTAAGATGGTGTAAGATGCAGGAACCTAAATGAGGAGTCCAATTTTCCTCTTCTGGTGACAAAAAAAAATCGATGAAGTTTTTCTGTGATACCACGAGTTGTCATACTTATTGACCCCTTGTCGTCCAACACGGTTTTTGGTAACCCACGTAAGCAGGCCCTTAGATCTAAAAGAGTTAAATCATACGTAGTATAAAATTGCATCACTACACAATACATTACAACAATGCTCTATTAAAGTAACAAAATACGTATAAAATGACTAGAACCTAAAAAATAATTTTAAAAAAAGCTATATAATAAAATCAGAGCTGAAGTTTTACTTGAGAGCCATATTCATATCAGTTTCGTGTCTGTAAATCCCATATACAGTGACATGACAAACAAATAACAATCTCAACAAATCACATATCATATTCCACGCCAAGCATACAAAACACAGGAAAAATACATACAATGAGTTGATAAATATTAGGGAAAATGACTGAAATGACATGAGTCATTGGAAAACAATTTTTTTTATATATACATACAATTAGTTTTTGGTTGTAATGCTTTCTAAACGCACACACACACACACACATATATATGTGTGTGTGTGTGTGTATGTGTGTATATATATATATATACACACACACACAAATACACACACACACACACACACACACACACACACACATATATATATATATATATATATATATATATATATATATATATATATATATATGGCTAAACATTTTCAATGTATCAATATCAGTGGCAAATTCGAACTATCAGTCCCCTAAGTCCATTGAGAAAAGGACTTATTCAGCTATGAATTGATTCAGAAATCAACCAAAGGGTACCTCACTGTGCTTGTGTGAAGATACACACTCACAAAATATTATTTTTTCGGCAGCGAAAACAGAATTGAGTGAAGTTGAGTACAGCATGGTTATCAAATTCAAAATTAGCGTGTGAACCATTCTTCACGGCTAGTGCAAGATTATTTGTTTGGAAATTGCATCACCCAGATCTGTCTGACCACTTCAATCAGTATTTGGCTAATTGCAACTTCAGTAGAAATGACTGTGGGATAAAAATGCAAAATGAGAAAAAATGAGTCACGAATATTGTCCAGCGAAGATCTCTTGTTGTTCTCCCTGTCATGAAATCTAAAAAAAAAAAAAAACAGCCATCTCAACTTTAATTTTCATCCGTGGGTTTCCCGTAAAATGATTCGTACAAACCAGCTAATTCCATTTTATACAGAAACGGTTTTTCTGGTGTTTTTTTGATATCCAAAACTCTGCGACAGGACTGTTATTCCTCTTTCTTTCTTTCTTTCTTTCTTTATCTCTCTATCACTTTTGTGTCTTTCTCTCTTTATCTTTTGATCGATCTCCCTTTCTCACACGTACACATGCACACGCGCTCAGCAACAAAGACAAACTGGTTAGACTTTCATATTCATTTTTTTATATGGAACATGTATGTGTGTGTGCTTGTGTGTGCATCAGTGTGTGTTTGTGAAAGTTGTTTGAGACATTGTGCTGCGACCACAGGTGCTATGACTCTATCGAGGCCTTTGTCTGATAATGCCACGAGTCATAGTTCCAGTGTTGAAACATCTTTGGCGCCAGAAAAATACCTCATTATTTCACCGTTTTCGCTGTTTACAGAAATCCAGAGCAATGCAGGAACTGTCTAAACATATACCAAATCTTGCAATCCAATTCCTTCCTCCCGTTCTTCAATGTAATCCTAGTTTCAGTATCTCACATATACTAACGTGAATGCACACTCACAGGCATAGATACACCACCATCATCAACAGCATCAGCACTTTGGCATCTGTCGTTGGATATCGAAGTCTCCCAGGATTCGACAAAACTTTCTATCAGAGGCGTCACGGTGCCAATACTTTCTGAACTTGCCTATTTTTCGAACTATCTTATTATTTGTCAGCAACAACTTCGCATACGATCTCTGGGAAACCACATTTATGAGTTATGATGTCCATTGGTTTTCAGACATATTTGCAACATGGATTCTACGTTATCCCTGACTCTTTGAAAGTCATTTGAAGTTATTTCTGTGTTTAAAAGTTATTTCAAGCTACTTTAATGTTTAAAGGGCTATTTGAAACATACTTTAGTGCCTAAAAGCAATTTCATTAATTTCAAACAATATGAAATGATATAAGTGATAGAAAGTAAGAAAAAATAAAAACAAAAAACAAAAAAACACAAACAAATACAGTCATCAAAAAGTCGTTTCAGCAAAACTCCACTCATTCAATACCCCTATTTCGTCGTATTGGGGCTTGTAACTTCTTCACGGATATTACAAAACATCCCAATTCATACACACACACGCAAATGTACGTGCACTACACATATGCACACACACATACACACATACACCCACACATATTTATATTTGTTTATGTATATATATATATATATATATATATATATATGAGAGTATGTGTGAGTGTTAAATAAATAATTGGGTTGATATTTTGACCGTCATCAGTAATTAGTGTTCAAGATAAAAAAGGCAAGATAACGAATTTTGAAGCTCATAATACCTCCCAAATTTGGATGATTGCCAAACCACACTCTTCTTATATACAGCTTTCCCAACTTGGATAGTATTTTACACTGAGATGAGTTTACTCACTTTCTCTCTCTTTCCTTATCCCTCTCTCTTTCACACTTTCTCACCGTCTATCTGTCTCTTTCTTTCCCTCTCTATATATTTAGTTATATCTAGTCATATTTTCTGATGAAGAAATGTTTCTGAAGAGGAAGCCAGTATACGCGATGGAATATTAAGTAATGTCCTTTATTTTGTAATCGGCTCGTCGGTGTGAACGCTCAGATATTGCCCATGAGGTCACAGGGTGAAAAAAAAACCCCGCCATAATAGCCTTATTCAGCAATAATGAAGGCATATTAAGTCTGTCTGGAAAATATCAAGCCATTTTGAATATCTAGGGAACTGATTACCTACTGAGCTCATAATGTAACCTGGTAAGAAATCCGATCATTTATTTGGTACCGTCTCACTCACAATGACCGAACAAATAATTTTCCATACCTTGCAGAATTTCATTTCTACTAGTCATTGCATCAGGAGGTCTGTCAGCTCCATCACTTAGCCTTTTTTCACGAAATTATTCCTGGTGGTTGACGGTAATAAACTGAATTCATTAATGCATATGATTTAAATCAGGAATTATGGATCAGCAGTTTGTTTCCGAGGGCGGAAGTGTGTATTTTATTAGATTTGGTAATATATTATACGTATGTGACACATAAGAATGCTTATTTCGAGGAATTATTATGAACAACACCCTGCTGACCTTAATTCATAATGCAAAAGTTTCTGGAATAGTTGAAGTCCCCTGAGTACCTTAAAAAGTCAATTTTTATATACACGATTTCGAATTTTAGACTTGAAGGCAGAGATATCTTCGTCTCCTGAAAGACTGCTGCAACCATTCTTTTTAAAAACTATTTTATCCTTTGCCATCATAAGCTAAGATGTTCATATTATATTTACAAGAATATTCTTTAATACATTATCCAGTATGGGCATGATCGAATGCATCAAAATTTCAACAGATCACTGCACACAGCACCTGGAAAGTAGGCTTTTGATTGTACTTATCAACCGGTTATATTGCTCAATACTGTGCTACAGCATTTGGAATAAAACCTTTGTTTTCTTGGCACAAGTGAAGGAATCAAGGTAGTTTTTATTCAAATATTACAATACAAAAACATTTCATTTTTACGATTATATGAAATTAGCAGTACGCTCAAATTAATTATAATATTATTTCAATGGCATTCCAAGAGAAAGAAAGTCACTGACAAAACAAAACAATTCAAAATAATACAGATTTCAAAGAACACACAATAATCTGGAATGTTGTTCGAAATCTCTGTAATTTGAATGAATAGTTTGGTACACCTAACTACCGTGGAGAAACATGTTACAAAAGAAGTCATTCATTATTTTTATTTGAAATTATATTACTCACCGTTAATTATTTGACAGATTTCCGCAGGCGTTACGAAGAATGTATTAGCATAGAGGAGCACTAAAAATTCGTATTTCTGAATTAAATATTAATATTGTAGGGAGGTCACGTATATGAACATATTCATCGTTATCAGTCCAC
>OY735199.1:56906369-56936945 GCA_963457665.1 Thysanoteuthis rhombus | reverse complement strand
CGATATAAATTCTTTCAATGGTATGTGGATGAGCTGGGAGACACTCAGGTAACTTTTTCTGGATATTCTTATTACTGTTCCCATCGACATGCATAAAATCATGATTATTTCAAAAAAACAGTTTTCAAAAGCATGTATTGGTCATGAATTCCATTGTTTAATCAGTATTCAGTTCAATCCCCATTGTGAGTAATAAAAAGTTTCCTTTGCGCCAGCTGGGATTGGGCTCGAAGAGAAGATACACACACACATATATGTGTATTTTTAAGAGAATATATACATTTATGCATACACGCTTGCGCACACACATACATGTATTCGTATGTAAAACGTAAAAAATAATTGAAAAACTACATACATCTAATGGGAAACAACTGACGGAAATCACACGGATATTTAAAAAAAGGTTTTTGAAATTACACATCTCATGTTTCACATATATATATATATATATATATATATATATATATATATACATATATATATGTAAGATCACCAATCTAATACGATGTTTGTCCATTATTTCCCTAGGGACAGCTCTTATCCAATTTTATACCAACTCCACAAAGCTGCCGATGGAGATATGTTTGACAACTGGCCCGGTCTACGAACTCTAACTTTTTGACGTCTATGCAGAGAGGATGTGCTGGTGTGACATATACAATACGGAACTTATAGCTCTTTACAGCTCAGCACAACACAATGATTTATCCCATGTTCCTGATACTCACTGCTGAAAGTTTCGACTCTTATCTCCAAAAGTTATTGCATCACAAGTTTCAAGACTGTAATAAGCACACAATATACCTTCCCTGTTGAATAAAAGAACCTAGTGTTTCTCAGCAGAACTGTGGGGTACTATGTATGCCTTGATTGAAGTTCACTGCAATTTGGGCAACGATGTACTATCCGTTGGCTTGAACTTGGAGGGAAATATCCTTTTTATTTGTTGCATCGTTAAATCTTGGCCGACCAATGTCAATGTTTGGAATCTTTCTCTCTTTGGATTAGTGCCGATAGCCATTCGTCACATTCGAATGTAAGAATATCAGAAGCTGCGCCGGTTTGGGAATGCTTTAGACAAGTTTTCTGACAATAATGAATTGTTCTGTATAAAATTCGACCAAGTCTTCGTCTTCGACGATAATTTGGGGAATCAGCACACTGAATAAAGTACAAAACAGCATATCTATACAACTGAGCCAGATATGCTTATGTCTTTTGGGGAGTCACACGTTAGTGGTCATGATATTCTGCTTCATCAGTATATCTATCTATCTATCTATCTATCTATCTCTCTCTCTCTCTCTCTCTCTCTATATATATATATATATATATATATATATGTGTGTTTGTGTGTGTGTGCGTGTGTGTGTGTGTGCATATGTGTTAGCAGTAAGTGTAGATACGTATTATAATGTAATTGAATATATATATATATATATATATATATATATATATATATATATACTCAATTACATTATAATACATATAAGTTTCGACTCTAATCTTCAAAAGTTATTGCATCAAAAGTCTCAAAGGTGTAATAAGCACACAATATACCTTCCCTGTTGAATATATATATATATATATATATATATATATATATATATATATATATATATACTTAATTACATTATAACACATATCTACACTTACTGCAAATATAAAGAACCCTTACCTACCGTTTTCATAGTTATTAGGTTAATTCAAGTGCATATTGATCAAACTCACCCCTCTTATCTATGTATGCTTGGATAAAGTTAACTTCTTTTCTTGATGTTGGGCCGAGATGTCTCTTGTGTGACACCCGTGTTTGTTTGAATATCATCTGAAATTTCCACTGGTTACTATTTGGGCAATTTGTTACAGGAGTAAAGTGCATTCATGTTGGAATATTTATACTTGTACAAACAAACATTTTCAATCGTTGGCCTAAAGGATTATTTTTACCGACCTATCTCTCTCTCTCTTTCTCTCACTCCCTCTCTCTCTCTCTCTATATATATATATATATATAGAGAGAGAGAGAGAGTGAGAGAGAGAGAGAGAGGGAGTAAAAGTAGATTTGGTAAATGAACCTTTATGTTTCTGTCCCATTTGGGCCTCTTCAGGCCTAAAGAGGCAAAAAAAAGGACGAAGATAAAAACATGTTTGTAAGCAAACCTACTTTCTACGATATTTCCAGCACCCTTCCAAACCAACTCAGCATTTCTCGCTTAGAGTTGAATGTATCAAGCACTCTATGAAATAAATCCATTACATATTAGACATTGCTTTATATTATGTCATATTATATCATATTACATTGAGAATCTTATATATATATATATATATATATATATATATATATATATACAATGAAATTCCCCTATGTAATATATGTCATTGTATGCTAATATACCGAAATCTGTAAGCATTTAAAAATTCTGCTCTGAGATGGATAAAATCCTCACCTCAAGGGATTGAATACATCAAACATATAAATGATCTGCCAAAATAAACTTCTTATCTTCAATCTGCTGCTAACAGCCATGAACATAACCGTGCCTATATTCTCAGATGATTGGATAAGTATTTTCTTCAGTTCAATCATGTCTGCTTATCAATAAACATGACATAATGGTGCTTTTATTTGATAGCATTGCTAGCAAGTTTTCTCCGTCAAAACTGCACTCAAAACTATGATTTTGACCGATACCAACAAGCAATATTCTATCAATACACTATTTTCTCGCTTTTGTTTAGGTGTAATAGTGAATGCCTCTACTATCAAATAAATTGTTAGAATCATATACAGGTATTTTTCTCAGTAAATTAAGATTTTTAGTTGTTTTCCACTGAAACTGAGTTAGGATCTCCGTTTAAGAAAACAGCAGTACTTTGTATAATCTCATAACAATGCAATATTGTAAAAAATTCAAGAGCTTCAGTTTTTCGACTAATATGAAGGTTTGTAAGTTACAACGAACAGATCGTGACAGAAGGGAATACTTGAAAAATCGAATATAGCTGATATCACTATAGCTCTAAGTAAATCAATACTAATTTAAACAGAAATTGCATTCTGGTATCTTTTTATCCTTGTTCTTTCCCGTATGCATCATTGCACATACGTTGCAAACGGCTCGAGGATGTTCACTGAATTGGACATGTGTAGGTGACTAATGTTACTGGGACACAGAGAACCGGCTAAATTACTGAGTTTCAGCATTTGTCAGCCTTCAGGACCATATAATACTTCCTGTATTTTTCTGTCTTCCTCAGCTTTCATGTATTCCTCTTGACCTGCTCCATTTGACCAGAGAGCATGAAAGTATCATGTTCCGGGTGGCAACCTTGTCACGTTTCCGAGCCCTGATAAGCGTATTCGAAACGAAACCATCTTCAAGTCAAGGGCTATCGCAAATACGTGCTCATACATCTGCATAATCGTGCCCTTGCTTTCATGAATATAACCTAACGTTAACAGAACCTTTGCTCTAATATAATTAACTTTTTCAAGTCTGGCACAGGTGTGTATATATATATATATATATATATATATATATATATATATATATATATATTGTATGTAAAATATTTGATCAATATTTTTCTCCTGAAAAATGCCCTGACTGCAGTTGTTAAGAGATATGTGCCTTTGCTATTAGCATAAAACTAATTGAAAATATCAGAATTACAATGTCAGTCGATCATTAAAAAAAATCCAGCAAATTAAGAATAGCACATTACTTTGGCATTGTGTGGTTATGAAGAATCATGATATTGACAGAATTTTGGAATTGAGGTAACCTAGAAGTGAGATATTAAAATAGCCCCATAAATCAGTAATGATATTTCTTCATATAAAAAGAAGAAAAAAACAACAAAAATCTTACTTCGATATTCAAACGGTAAAAATGATTTTCCTACTAAATTATTCTATATATTTTGTTGATTCTTTCTCTTTTTTAATTCACACAAAACAGAGCGTACAACATAATCTCAGGATATCATATAATGGCCTTGGTTCATTTTGAGAACAGGCAATACTGGAATTGCTTCCCTGATCGAACCTGGTGCACGTAGGGATAATTAACCAACAGCATCTCAAAATACTACTGACGGGGTCATCGAAATTTTTTCATTTGATTATGAATCGTGGTTAATCATGTATTGCTATGATCAATTTTTGTGATCTCTGTATTCAAAATGTTATACAAATCTGCTGTCACATCGCTGAGGCTATAAACCCAGTTCCACATGACTCCAGAGAATTTTCTTGCGTATTTTTTTTTTTATTGTTATGTTACGTCTTATTCTTATAGTTATCGGTTAAAACTTGTTTTTGGAAAGCCCAAGATCAAAAAAAGTGTATCCCTGTAAGGTATATCAACCAGATTTTCGAAGTTGTCTAGTACCTCGAGCATGATCACTGCATGCGTTTTTTGTTATGATGAACGGACAAAAAAAAAACAAAACAAAAAACAAACCAACACAAAGCTGGAAATACTCAAATGTTTCGAATCCTGGCTTCAATCTTTCGACCCAATAATACTAAAATGACATCAATACTGCTGTAAGGAAGACATATTCTGCCATATTTTCATACAACGAAGGAGTTTATGATTATAATATTATAATTCATGGAAATTTCTGATCTCATTACAAATGTTTACATAGATACGGCGTGAATTCGTTCGAATTAGTACAAAATTGAACGCTGATTTCTGAACTCACTTCGTGGTGAATATTTGGTCAGAGAATGTTTTGACTACTGTAGAAAAATTGAATTGAAAATTTGCAAAAATTATTTCAGGTAAACTGATGAAAAATACGTTTATGGTCAACATAAATGGCCTCAACTAATCATAACTGCTTGAAAACAACATTAGTTCATGTAATTTCTCTTTAGGAGAAAATTTTTGCGTAAATGCACTTTGACTCTACGATGAACATACGCAAGTTGGCGGAGACCGGTTGTTAGGTCAATGAAGATCATTTTAAGGTTGAGTTAATTTTAGACTTTTCGATATACTTCTTTGGCATTTGTATATTCAACATGATGGTTGCAAATTTGTTCAACACACGAACTCAAACCAAATATGGACGTAGGAAAAGTGATGCTGACGTCTAGTGACCTTACAAAGTCGATTAAGAGTTAGGTGCATTTCCGACATACCATATAATACGGGATTTGTTGTAATACCTAATCTCTATGGGATCTAATTTACCTTTCTGTGGTGGTACATTTGACTTTTTTCTATTATGGTCAGTCTCATGTGGTTATATTTGAAGGTTTTCTCCCCGTATTTGTGCTGGCTCAAAGAGATTGGTGGGGATATATAAGCAAGCTTTTTACTAAATTTCATGACACCTTTAAAAATATAAATTTTTGCTCCCCTTCCTTATATTTGAAATGCTTTCTTCTTGACACCCCTTGTAAACTAGTCAATTCATCAATATATATATATATATATATATATATATATATATATATATATATATATATATATATATATGTATATGTGTGTGTGTGTGTGTGTATGTAATCAGGTAGAATATTTATAAATTAATTATATTATTTTGACTCTATTTCGAAATTCTTAATATGGTTATATAATATAACCCATCCATGAATATTCTGATTATACATCTTTTTCTTATTAAATATATTGTCAGCGTTAAAATCAAAGCTTTGCAGACATGAACTGTGAGTATTGAGTGGTTGTTTGGACTTTATTTTTTCATTGAGTTGTTCAACTGAATGGTTGAGTGCAATGCTTGCTTTAAGCAGCTCCCTTATTGAGTTCACTTCCTGCAGCAGCCCCTTCTTTCTTTAATTGTTTACTTCCTATATAGGATGCATAGACTGGGTGGCTAATTCTTTGTGTAAGAATAGTAGTATCTGATATATATTAACAATAAAAGCATTTTTTTTATTTGAGACTCGATTTGGAACAACATCCCATTATTGCACGGTGAATATGCCAGTTGGCCTATAAAACATGAATAGAAAAGACAATTAAAGCAATGGGCTGCTGCAGGTATTCTTTATGATCCAATTTTCAGCGTTGAGAAACATAAAGAGCAGATATGGAGAGTGAATGAAAAAGACGAGATTTGGTTACGAAGCAGTTATTCGGGCTTTAACTCAATCATTCCGAGTTCGTAATTGGTCCATTGAATGCAAATGGTTTCTATGTAAGGACGATGATGGAAGGTAATGTTACTCGCATGAGTTATCTGTGTTGGCTACGACAGTTGTGATCGGGTATCTATGTACCGGGGGTCGAAGGGAATTAGGGATTCGTTTGCTGTACAAGTGGAATAATATCGTTGAATGGATGCCTAATTAAAATGAATAAGATGGATTTGGAAAATTAGATTGAGAATCAATTGGAATCAATGATATCAACCGGCATCGTCATATAAGTTTGAAGATAAATGAAATTGACTGAAGTTCAAGAATATTTAAGACGGGAAAATAGAGAAGATTGAGGATGGTTTTAACATTTTTTGTATTTTTACAGGTTACACGCACAAACGGAGAAAATATGAGAATACTTTTAAGGTTTTTTAGAACTTTAATTTTCATTTATTTAATGGCATTCTAAATTGACTGGATTATATTACATGGGAATGATTTTTAAATATCCTGCAGGATAATGATGAAATTAACAGAAGCTATACACCTGCTCAAGGTAAATTCATCGGGACAGCTAATTTATCGCAAATATATACCTATTCCAAATGTTTTTCTGGAATGGAATCATTTAAAAGCTATTTCCATACTAAGCCCTTGCTTTTGATGAAAGAAAAATATTCAATCATCTCTCCCAAAATTTATTTTAAGTGAAAATGTTGTTTATACTCGTAAAATATTTCTTCAATTACGTTGAATCAATCACGTTAGGGATGAACGTATCGGGTCCAGAGTATTTGCATCCTCTCGGGTCATTTGTACTTGATGCTTCATACCATGAAAGCCTGTTGTGTTTCCGAAAAGAATACAAATCACTGAAGCCGACTGAAGATGGTGAGATGAACAAGATAAATACCTAAAATACTGGCTCTGCATCGCCCAAGATAGAGATGTGTCCAACGACGGACGATGAAACACTGATGATGACGATCATGTGAAATGTTTTTGTTTTTTTTAAAATGATATACGTATCCTTACACCATCCAACCATCGCTATTTTGGAAAATCCTTTTGGGGAAGTGATTCGTCGTTCAGATGTATTGGCGGATCAATAGCTGATTGGTTAGAGCCTCGAACAAAGGAAGTGGTTGGTCAATATCTAATTCCGACTGAGTAAGTTTTTTTTCTTCCAATTTCATTTGCTTTCAAGCTATCCGTCCTTCAAATGCTAAGTGGTTGCAGTTGGGTGTGGAGCATTGGCTAGTGTTCTATCTAGTTGTTAATTTGAATTCCACCTTCTATGATCTTTTGGTCACTTCCTACGACGACTTGATTCAGGATCTGAATATTTTTTATGGTGTTGTTTTTGTCGGCTTGAATGTACTCAATCTTGTTTTTGGTTTTGCAATCCCATCATAGATGAATGTGGATGGCAATTTCACTTTCTCTTAGTGCAATTTGGCCATGTTCTGCCTTAGGATGTGTACTGGCTCAAGTGGTCCAGAAAAACAGAGGCATATCAGAAATCAGCAGGACACTTTTTATCTACAACACACAATTTAAACACGATTTTAAAAAGAAAATTTCTGCTTGCTTGCATCAAAAAAGTAAGGCCTCTATGGGATTTTTATGATAATTTGATTTTTATAGAATATGATTTATTACCCAGATCGGTCAGATTTAGCGATTTACCCCCGGCTAACATCGGATATTTCAGCTAGTATTACATAAAGTACTAATACGGATGTGTGGCTGAACTCTAAAAAGTTGAAAGTTTTACAATTTTCTCAATTAATCTAACGTATTGTCATAATAATAAACTTTCAAACCTCTCAAAAGTAAGTACATTCTGTTTCTGTCGAAAGAAAAAAAAATTGAAGGTTTTATAACAAGGGGTTACATTGACAACAGGGCTGAACTTTACCCTTACCACTCAAATGTCATAGGTTACCAGGAATTGGATTTCTTTGTCAGTACGCATACGAGCTTGTCAGTACTGGTTTTAAAAATCTAAGTCTAACTTGACAATAGAAGATTTATACAGTGAAAGAAAATGTACCTTACCTCTAACCCTAATTCACACCCAACATTAAACTATGGGCACAATTTAAATCCAAGAATCTGCTTTGACATTCAAATTATGAGCGTCAAAGGATATCAAATGAAATGTCATTTCTGAGAGAAAACAAAGTTTAACGTATCAGGATGGGGTAAGCAGATCCGTGCAAGATTGCCAAACAGACTACCCAGGAAAATGTGTTAGCGCAGTCAATGAAGGAAGAGAGTCGTGGTTATAAAACTCATTGAATTATTCTGGGTCAGCATTCAAGTTGAAATGAAAAAAATCTTGCTATTGAAATTAATGAAAGCATCAAACAAGGTGAATGCAATCGGTGGACAAATCTCCAAACCTGATGGAGGGAATCAATTTAAAAAAAATTTTTCGCGTGTTTCCAATATATTAAACCTTCAAACCTTCCGGAACTTTGTTTGGTTTGCGGAAAGAAATATCTGAAGGCTTCATACGATGAAGGCCTTTTTGAAATGCATTGATTATGCTATAATGCTATCTTAGTTTCTATGCACCACATTTGACCATGGAGGTGAATTTCTTTTTCCCTCCAATGCTCATGCCAAACATATTCACTTTCTATTCTTTTTTTTTTCAATTTCACGTGCTTTCGAATTATTAGAGCTTTGAAAATTCTGGAAGGAGATACTTAAAGTTTTTACAAGAGGGGATTCCTTTTACCGTTGTCATTGGAAACTGTAGATGTGGATGAATCTTTTTGTCTGTGTTTACGAGAGTTTGGCAGTAATTTGAAAATAAACTAAATATTACCTGATAATAAAACGAATTCTTTTTTACCACGAATGCGCAGGATCTCTTCAATATATAATTTATTTTTAAATTTTGTTGCATTGTGTTTTCTCCCTCTGGAAAACGCCAAGTCACTCCAATTGACTTTGATAGTCCATTCCCACATATATCTGCTTTTCATGGGGGGGGGGAGATGCATAGGTGTGAGATGTAAGAATATGTAATCAGTAATGGGACTCGGTCTGACTATAACCGACTGTGTATTACATTTTAGTCAAGTTTCCACAAATGAGGAATAATAACCTTTTTTTCTCTCTCAAATAGTTGATGATTGTAGAACATCAAGTGCTCTTGATTTCAACATCAGAGAATAATTATGTTTTTGATACCGTGGAAAGTGAAAACACATTTTCTTTATACTAACACTTATATAAAAAGTTGAATTATACCTTAAAAATTTACAAGAATGTATGACAAAATTCTATCACCAGCTAAACCCTCGGAAATGAAAAAAGCATGAGTATCTTTCCCATCATGTGTAGACTTACCAGCGTTTTGAAAAACAACAGAAATCGATAGATTGACCATTGTTCTCTATATATCATGACATTTGACGATTTGATCAAAGTTTAATGAAACAAACATTTTCAAATGTAATTATAGGCATTACTCTACTCGTGATCGCTGCTTCACTATTCAGTGTTCGGATGGGTTTATAAAATGACAAACCTGAGTATCACAGACAAAGATGGGTTCATTCCACAGAAGTAATCATATTATTTGATATTCGAGTCCACTCAAGTTCATTGTGTTATGAAGTACTATGTATGTATATGTTTCGAATCAGTATATCAGAAATTCATTACTCATACGCAAAAAGATATCTACACTAAAACGTTATATCAAATGTCTTGAAAATGCAATAAGTGAAATCACTGAATTACGGCAGGATTAAAAAAAGATAGCTGCTCAATATACGACCGCACAGCGTCGCAATACTGATCCTCATTTGATCAATATACGTGCAATTAACCCAGGCATAAAATAATTAATGTATAGTACAATACGAAAATTTGAGTTCTATGCATACAAACATACATACATTTATAGAGACATAGATACATACACACATTCATACGAGGTACTATCGATAGATTGAACGGAACGAACCGATAGAAAGTAGAACATGAGCCGATTTTTGGGGTAAAGGGATACTTCAAAGGCAATGGAGGAAAATAATTTTTATAAATAATTAATTTACGGTAAAATTGCAGTCGAATGTACTGAGTGATTTCAATAATTTCCATTCTATGATACCTATCAAGAAGACGTTGGTATCTCGAAAGGAAGTTAATATTAGCATTTAAAAAAAAATATGATTATTTGATTGATAATCTACACAACTAAGGTATTTTTTACCTGCAGACTGAGAACGGGTTTTTTTTTGTTTTATTACCTTTCTTTCATTCCTTTTTTAAAATTCTGCATTTCTATGAAGTCATGAAGTTATAAAATTCTCTACGAACACTTATTGATAAATGAAAGTGTAGAAAACGTATCGATATTAAAGATCAGAGAATTTTATTTAGTCTTGACTGATTATCCAAATGTTCAGAATGATCTTCGACAACATTTTGTGTTAGGGTGGGGTAATCGGTACGGAATAAGTCTGGGTATTTCGGAGCAATTCCATGATTTCTATATCCTACATAACTATCAATATCCACAAATACTTTTAAAATAACTCCTACTGTTCCCACAATATCTCAAAAGGAGTAAATTTTGGAGTTTTTCCAGGGATAGGGTTCGGAAAAAGGTGCTATAGTTGCACAATTACCTACATCCTAGCTAGCTGCTGGCTCTGACAAAATATGTGAAATAAGTTGTTTGTCAACCTACATGATATCTCAAAAAGTTTCATATGAATGTCTATGAACATTGAGCAATATATTTGGTAGTGGTTCAATTTTTGTGCAAATCAAGGCACAATTCCACCGATTGATTATACCTATGTGGAAATACTACACAGTATCTTGAAACCCTTGAAGATACAATATATTTAAATAAAAACAAACTTGAATGAATTTCAGTGGAATTTTGACCCATTGGCTACAAAAAGTGTTATATCGTTTTGGAAAATTATCTCGCTAGGTTTTAGCATGACATTCAGCACCACACGATAGCTTAAAGTGTCTCTATTTGACGACGTGATATCTCGAACAATTTCGAATCTATTTTGGTGTCATTGCGTGGAAACGTGAGCAATAGGCTACGTAAACTGTGATTCAATTTCGGAGGGGATCCATTCACAATTTGCTCTCTCTTAGTATCGGTTTTCTCATATGTGCCATTTTGAAACAAGATTTTAAGCCATGGGGTTTTAAACATCTCTAAATAGCTTTATATGTAGCTTTTAAATCGATGTAGTGTTTCCTAAGTTCACATTTACTCCACTGGTGTGTCTGAACTTATATTCTGCAGTGATGCTTTGAATGGTGTTTTGAAAAATCAGTCACATTTTATGATAATATTTTCAGAACAGATAATGACCAAGTTACATAGATATTGTAGCCGATCAAGATCTGCCTGATTTATTCCAAAATTGAGAGATTGAAATATCTTTCACCTATAACCATCTCTTTAAGCCTCTGTAATTATCAGCAGTTAATCAGAATATTGAAAAAGAAAATCTGTATATCTGTTGATCACACTTTCACCCATGCTCTTTGCAAGCATAACAGACCTGGAAATGGAAATCACCCTTGGTCGGCAAGCTTTCGACTGAGCAAGTTCGACATTCAATAGCAGGATGATCCCATTAGTTTCGAAAAGAAATGTTTATATCCGATGCATCTTTCCATGAGGCTAAAACAGAGAACTTGATGGAAAGAATAACTTTCAGACGGAGTCCCATACAACGTGCTCAAGAAATGATCATGCTTAGCAACAATTTGAGAGATCTCAGCACAGTATGTGGAAAAACAAAAGCAAAAATAGTCAGGTCATGTTACAAGAATTCAAAGCAATGACTGGGCATCACAACTCATAATGTGGATCCCCTGATATCCAAGCGAAAGTTGGGACCAGCAAAAAATTAAGATGGTATGATGATCTGGGAGAGTTCAAAGGATATTTGTGCTGCCAAGTCAACGATGAGGAGGTCTGATAGGTCCAAAGGGAGATCTATGTTCAACAAAGGATGTTAAAAAGGATGATGAAATATATATAATATTTCGATGTATTCACCATGGTGCTTCTCCCTATATCAAGACGTGCAGTCTTGGAAACAAATTGCTGTCTATGAATTGAAGCTGACGTGTACGTGTTCCTATCCATATAATTAATTTGAAGTATGTACAAAGGCAGCCTTGTCTGTGTGACCGTGCAGATTTATCTAGTTATATGCATACTTAATATAGTACATTAATTTGATTGGATCTTTCAGGAGTAATTGTAAGCATGATAAGTTGCAGATAATCACTACTGTGCGGAATTCGGAGATCACTACGTGTAAGGGACTTATGATCTTTCATCGTCCTTTGGTTGATAGTTCATATATTCCTACTGGCGCCATATGTTGGTGTTCGAAACCTGTTAGAAGTCAGCGTTTTGAATACTAATCTCGGGCGTTCTCAAAGATCAAAAGAACACAATATCCAATAACCAATTTGTTTCTATACGTATTCAAATATTAATCACTTCAGTTCGACGTAAGTTACTATGACTTGCTCCGATGTTTTTTTGCTTCTGCAGCAAACCATGCACAACATAAAATCCCCTTTCCAATGGTATACAACATGCCTATTTTCAATGACTGTTTGTAAGTGAAGAAAAACAACAAAAAACAACAAAAACTCACAATTATAAAAAGTTGGATCTGATCTGGGATGTCAACACAAACTAATTCTACTCACAGAATATCAATTTAGAAAGTCTAATTGATTTTAATTGTTTAATCAAAAGTACCTATTCGGCCTTCCTACAGCATCATTTCTAAAATATTTCTATTCTTTTTATAATTGGTTATTGTCTGCCTTCATCTTTAGGAAAACAGAGAGACGTCTTGTAAAGCATTGCGTATTGGGTGGATAAATTCTAAAAATATCGTTGTTCTTAAAAAAAAACAAAAGAAAACATCGTATGTCCTATTGGCATAGTATATTCCTCTTTATTTATCTGTAGACTGCGTCTTATAGTAAATATATGCGTGCAGTCTCAGTCAAAGTCGATTTGACTGGAGTAACTCAGATGTTCACCAGGAATGATAATAAACATGAAATATCGAATTACATATGATAGCAGAATTAATTTGACGGGTCGATATGAATTCAGAATATGATCTACACATCAGGATATTAAGATATCTATATAGCATATCAATATCACGCGTCAGGGCACACTGATGAAATTAATATTCACCATAAAATATTTCCATAACAAAACATTATTAGAGCTTCAACCTCTTGTAATGTAAAACGTGTCCTGCCGAAAAGCGACCGAAGCGAGTTTTGAACCGTGCAATTGTGATAAGAAGAACAATTCCTATTGCATAATTTGGAGAAAATGAGACCATTTTTACTGTTGTGTTGTAAGCCAGATGAACTCTGGAGAATTCATGTGCAATAAAAGGGGATATACATTTCATCGTAGCAAACTGATATAAACTACCTATGAACAAGTCATGCATATGTGTACACTTACAAGCCCATATGTACATATGTGCATATACGCAGAGGTTGACAGACATATATTCACACTATCTATATATTCACTCACAAATATACGCAAATATTCGAAAAAATATTCACGTATAAACTCATACGAGCTTTCATCACTCTCCCAAAGTAATTTGATCCTATTAATGCTTTCCTTTCACTGAAAAGTAAAAAAAAACACACACAAAAAAACGATGACTGTGTATACACACAAACGCTGACATCAACACACAAACACACACACACACACGCATACACACACGCACACACATATATGTATGGAAAGAGATACAATAATGTGTTAGCTATGTTTATTGGGGTTAGGATGCTGGAATATAGGGGAGGTGAGTGTGGCGAAGAGGATTAATAAGTTCATGTCCGTCTATTAGGGTTTGCTGAAAAACAATCACTAGACATCATTCCTGCGTTTTTCGATGGAATAATTAGCGTAGAGTAATCATTTAAAAATGGGTCATATATATATATATATATATATATATATATATATATATATATATATATATATATATATATATATGTATGAATCAGTGTTTTTATGTGTGTGTGTGTGTGTGTGTACGTGCGTGTGAAAACATACACTCATTTTGGTGCACACTCCTGAATATAGGGGAATTTAACCAAGGGGAAAAATTACTGAACCTGACACTTAGTTTCCACCATTTCCTTTAGATTAGTCCACTTGAGCATCTACGCAGAAATCTTAAATTGATTACTGCTCACAATGCAGAAAAGAGCTGTATTGATATATTTTTCACTGACAACTTCAATCTTCAAGGGCAATAAGCAATGATGAATAACTCATTTAATGTTGCTGTGAAACATTTTATAGGAAACCCTGTTTCTTCTGTAAAGAATGAAATTATTTCAATATCCTAAAATTTGTAGAGATATTTCCCTTTTCGCTATAGAATTTTCGTAGGTTCGCTCACATCGAATCTGAATTAATGAACATCGATTGGTCGTATGGAAATCCGACCTCGGCAGAAACTGCGTAGCGAATGGCTGATACCTTTGACCCGTTTTCCGCTGGATAACAATGGACAATGTGAGGTGAAGACATTTTAAGCAGTTATCAATCACTGACCACTAAGGTTATACGAGTTAATAGAAAATGATTGTGACTGAGAGAACATTAGTTTTAACCTCATTTGGCACGCCGTCTGTTCAGCAGTTCGGTGGAGCAGCCAGTCAACCCCAAAAATTGGCCACTGTATCATGAACTTAATACCATGTTAAAAAATGTAGGTAGGTTCCGAAACGGTCACTTGCTAAACAAATTTGGCATGTTAACCAAGTTCAACTAAAATTTGATTAGCGTAATAATGTTGGGGATGGAATGTTCTTTCGTTGGTTTTCAAAACATCAAACATATGTTTATGGGGTAATTCTTCACCACATCGAACGCAGATTTATCCCATTCCCACGAGAATTTTTTATGAGCTTAAAAAACGTTGATTCAAATGCTCATTCACTTTGGCTAATAACTCCTCAGTGAAGAACCAAAACTAACCCAAGCTCGTTGCAAGATGTTGGACTACAGACACTATGGACGCTCCAGTAATCTAAGTCGCGATAATGTTAAATATACGCCGTCACCCAGAGAGACCTATGTAATATAATTCTCATGAAAGTATATCAAAATGAGGAAAAAAATTCGTGGTATATGCAGCGGAAAATTGAATTTACACGTTCTTTATGTATTGCGTCATACTGTCTTTTTATACAATTTTTGCAATTTTTATTACGGCGATGTTTTCTCTCGATCATGAATCGGAAAGTCGAATTAATTGACTACACTTGGTTTTATATTAGTAAATGCAGCGTAAAAGTAAACGTATTTGGAAGCCAAGCAGTATGGAAAAGATAGAAAGTTGATGCGTGTCTGACGTTTAGAATAAAATATGCCGTTTTCTTCCTTTTAAGCTAAAAGAATATTTTCTCTTTGTTTATAGATATATTGATTGAATGAGAAAACGGGAAGGAATTAATCCAGTAATTAACCAAGACACCAGAAACATGTGCATGGAGAACGTGATATGATGAATCGAGTATGAAGATCATACAATGGCTAGTGTGCAGGGGATCAATAACATACCAAACGTTACAATGTTTCATGAGACACTTGCTGTATCACTCTTGCTGAATATTTCAAAGAAACAGCAGGACTTTAGAATGGAATATAATATATGTTTAGATTATCTGATAGCAACATTAAAGAAGTTATATGCTGCACCCCGTAAATTCAAGAATTCCTTCAAACGGACAGATAATTATATTGCTTTACAATAAAACTACTCGCTTTCTGTAGCTTCGAAATTCAAACGAATCATCCCATCAAGGCTAGTATACCAAACATAGTCTTTGTGATCAGAAAGAATAATATTTTAGTAGAAAGCACTAGATAAAAAACACTGGAGGGAGATCAAAAACGATGAAAAATGAATAATTACCAGAACGTTCTCAGAATAATTCAAATATTTATGGAAAATATTAAGGAAATTAAATGGTTTGAATGGCCATCGTAAATGTACAAAAGACTCGAAAATCAAAAAACAATGAAAAACAATCGAAGCTACTGCATTATTGAAATCATTAAGAATACTGAGGATTAGGTTAGAATATTGTATAGAATAAATGCCAGTTGATCTACCAAATGTTGTACTTGTGAAAATAACATAGTTCAATTGATCATTGATAATGGACCATTTTTAACAATTGAGAGGATTCTCACTGAGTAAAAATTGTAAAAATTATAGAATGGGGAAAACTTAATTGTTTTTTTTTAATAAAATGATGGATATAAATACGGTTAAATCATATTTCCCCTTCAGAAAAATATTATATTTATCCCATAAATACAGAAAAATGGAATCAAAACGTTTCCAGTTATACTTGGTAAAAAAGTTTAAAAGAAAAAAAACACACAATGAAACGCCATTAAAATGCTGTGTATTGATCAAATTAAAGGCACAGGAATGGTTCAAATATAATTTAAAATATCTATGCTTGACTTCCATAATAAAAGAAAAACGTCATTATCATGTTTTTCCTTGGTTTCCTTCAGATTGTGATTCTAGAGCATTCAGCAAGGATAAAAATACTTGCTATTGTTTACCAGAATTATTTGCTAGCGATCCTTATATGCCGTATACATGACTCAAGAAGTCAGTGCTTATGCATTCAACATCTTTATTGAACATTCAAATTTGTTTCAACGATGAATATTTATTTGATAGAGTTAGGATACGCTGGATAAGATTATGTAATTAGGATCGTTGACAGATACTAATAAAGAAAAATAATTATCGGGATGGACTGAATTTTAATTAAACAGACAAATAGGCATCCAACTGCACAGATCAGTGGAAGTTTGATCCACTTTAATTTAACGAGTAACGCAAGTTTGGGGCGAATTATATGATTACATTAAAGATGATGATGACAACGATGATTAATATTTCATTATGCTAACATACATTGCACTGTGATAATTTTTAACCAGCCTTCAAAACATGCCAAGTCTTAAAAGAAAATAAGACGTCATCTGATTAATGTGCTGTGTCCAATCTCAATTTCATGCACCAATCGTCAGCATGTCTTTATATTTATCGATTAGAATACAATTAATGTCAAACGGGCACAATGCTACTGTCATATGGGATGGTTTGTAAGCGCCCATGTATATAAATGTGGAATGACGCAATGTACAGGGAAATGGCGCCTATATTTGCACGACTGACTCAGTGTGTTGTTCATTGCGCATGCCTACATGCACACTCTTCCATGCATACGTTTATTTCCCGAGAGAAACCATAGATATGGGGTCTGTCCAGAAAGTACCCGGCTATTTTTTTTACCAAGGATATTTCTGACTGTAGACAAGTTCAATCAGGATGCCGGATGGTTGCAACATCCTTTTGATAAAAAAGGATTTAAGAGACGGATTAAAAAAGCAGAGTCGTATTAGGAAAGTCTAAACACACAATGAGAAAGCAATTAAGGGAGTAAAATACCTAGAAAGTTCATTCCCACCAATATAAGTTCATTCCCACCAATATAAAATAGACAGTCACTTTCTACACCTTCTATACGGGGTATGAATGGATTGTTTGCCAGCTGGTGCTTGTGTAGTAGTTTATGCAAGAAGTTTGGACTTCATATACATCCCACTGCTTTATATCTTAATCATAAAGATCTACCTAGGCAATTTCACTATGGGCAGACTCAAATATTTCTCATCAATCTAACATAAAATAACTATCTTTTCAGACCCCAGTATTTATTAGCAGTAAAGCATTAAATATTAATATTTAAAAAAAAATCTTCATTACGGTAGGGAACAAGTTGATTCCTGCTTTCCTCAAGCAAATCAAATAAAACAATATAAATTTGTGAGGTTAAGAGACACATCAGTTGGATATATATGGATATGGAACTGATTACACCAGCACCTGGTCTGCAACGATAGCTTGCAAACCTATCAATTACAGAAGCCTGAACAAACAAGAAACGTAAAAAAGTATTAATTCCTTTAACTTGATATTGTTAGTTACAAAAGATGCATGGGAAAAACTTTATTTTGTATAGGTTACATAGTCGTATACGTACCAAATCTGAGAATTACAATCATCTTTGGTTGACAAGCTTTTGGCAGAGCAAGCTCACTCTCCAAGAACAGAGAGATTTCATTGGCTTCGAAAAAGAGATTCTACCAGTGCCAACTTCCTCTACGCAGCTATGGAGAAAAACAAGGAACTTAACCAAACTAAGAATCATGCAACATGCACGATAAAGGACCATGTTTGACACTGAGATAGGAAAACAACATAATTTTTAAAAAAATGTTAGAAATATTTTTAAAAAAACCTTCAGCAAATGGCAATCCACGATAGAAAGATTTGGTGGAAATTAGGGGAGCTCTAATTTCAGATGTTAAAAAGATGATGATGATGATGATGATGATGATGGTGTTGGTGGTGTTGGTGGTTGTGGTGATAATGAAGATATCTCACTAGGCTATTTGCTTGAATCTAATATGGTATTTCCATGAATCTGTCATAGTGCTTCCCATGAATCAAGACGTGCAGTTTTGGGTGCAAATCTCTGTCTTTGAACTGAAATCAATGTGCACGTGTCCGTACGTATGTAATTTGCTAGGAGTGTATTCAGAGGCTACCTTGTCTGACTAACAGTGCAGATTTATTCAGTTATAAGCATATTAAATATGATAGATAAATTTGATTTGCCTTCTCCGGAGTAATTGTAAGTATGGCAATACAAATGATTACGACTGTACTGTATTTAAAACTCACTGCGTGTGGCAGATGTATGATGTTTTATCGCCTTCCGGTTGACATTTTATGTATTTACTACTCGTGCCAGATGTGGATTTAGAATTTCAAATACTAATTACCAATTTATTGATCCTCTCTGAAAAGATTTGTGGAACATACTATCCTGAAACCCATTTGTTCTTATCCATCTTTGTACTGTTTTGAACTAAGCTCAGCTCAATAAATTCAATCTGGGATAGAGTCATAAATAACTGTAACATGACCAGTGTTTATTTAGCATCGACCATCTTTTGCCCGTCAAAAATTTCAGTATTTTAAGTAAACAACCTGAGCAGTAGGCGCTGGGGTGGAAGAAAAATCTCTGTAATTGTTTAAACCCAAAGCTACATTTTGCATTTAACTAAAGTTATAAAGATGATTACCAATCTCAGTTCAGTTTTTGAATTGGGTGATGTATGTGTGGACACGAGTGTTTACGTATATGCATATGTGTGCATTGGGATGGAGGAAAGACAAAAAATGAGCAGCAATATGTGTCAAAAAAGTGATATAGGCACCGAATATATATATATATATATATATATATATATATATATATATATATATATATATATATATATTTTGTTATGTGACTTTGTCCCGTGCATAATTTCGTCCTATATATTAATATTAAACGATTCTTATATGCGCATATTAAACTATAAAGGATGCCAATCAGTTCCTGCATTGCAAAATTTCACCTCGAAAAAACTATAATAAGGACTTAAATATATCTCCAAATTAATTATGATATAAACAAACGCAAAACGAAAACAAACGAAACATAATCAAATAGCTGAGAAAATAATAATAAAGCAAAGGATACAAAAGCATTGCGAAAAAGATCGATCAGTATTCCTAAAACGTAAGTTATTTTTTTCTCAACTACATAAGCGCCCAAAGGAGTTCTTTCATCTATTATTATACAAATACTAAACAAAAGATCATACCAGAAAAAAATCTAAGTAAGCAGTAAACTTAACAAATCACATTAATGAGATGAGGAAAACTAAAACACACGCTAGCTTATATACGCAAAGCACAAACGGGCAATTTTGACTCCCAATACATACACACTCATTGAAATCATCCACGCCCAACATGAAAACAATATGAAAAAATGAAAACCAGTCAATATGACAAAATTACTACCCAGAAACAAAAAAAAAGACAAAAAGGAAACTCACATGGAAATTTCAAAACAAAATTTCATCTGCCTGAACAGCTGCGAAGCAGGAGATCTCTGGTAGAAGAAAAAAAGATTAATATATAGACAACAGGAAAATAGAATTAAACACTAAAAATGGGTAAAAGAAAAAGAAAAAAAAAGACAGCTATAAGAAAGGATGATATCGGTGGTTCGGATATTGATATTCATATATATCCACATTTTTATATGTTTCTTCCTTGAAAACATTAACCAATTGCTTCATATATGCCGGTGTATATCGATAGATATATTGATAGATTGATAGACAGATAATTTGGCTGACACATATACAGCCACATTTTATGTCAGTACAATTTGAATACTTTCACGAAATTTTCTTATTATTAATATCATCATAAATGTCTATATTTCTAATGGATATAGTTTTGTAAGTCCCATTACATGTGTATGCTTCCTTAAAATATTATAGGAACAGAATGCGTAATTGAAGTAGACCCTCTACGTCTTACCTAACGCTATGCGATCGCCAAATATCCCCAAAATGTCTCCTCCCACTGATGCAACATCGCCAAATGCTGTCAGTGAACTTCAGCAAAAAGTTTTGGAAGCATATATGATAATCTATATAGGAGCAGATTTATTCACTGATAACTTTGTTATGTCATTATCATCACATAAAACAGTCGTTTCCTTCTTAAAACAATGTCTTTCGAAATTCAATTGTGAATAGATAGAAATGATTTCTTTTGGGGCAATGTGTTCTATTGTACGCTTCACACAGCATGAAATTCCCCTTGCAATAAATTGGTATGTGCCCATGTTTGATCAGTGTACCACAGCAAAAATACAACTGTTCGTGACATCCCATTAGCAAAAAGAAAAAAGCAAAAAAAAAAAAAAAGCAATTAAGCTACGTAGCATCATTGCAATACTGATTCCTGTGTGGAAGCCAAGTAAAACACTTTTTTGTATTTCCCATTTAAAAGGTAGTTACACGATAGCTTCTGAAGTACTTTATAAATCGTGATGAAACATTGTGGTCTGCTTGACAATCGGGTTAGAAAGAATCAGTGAAAATTTAGTGGGGATCAAGGTATTTTTTCCATGAAAAAAGGTATTTATTAATTTTTCATTCACTCAAGTATATGCTCGTTAAAGTACGACGTATATTCTAGAAAGTTTTCAGCAAAATCTGACAAAATCTTGAGGGAACCTCGGAAATGAACAACGAAAGAAGCAATTTAACTCTGGATTTGATTCATGCAAATTTCTGCAGTTAACTGAGGCGTGCATTTTCAGTACTTTCTAGTTCATATAAGGTTGCGTTCGTTTACAGAATAATTGCCCTCAATAAACTAGAAGATATATGGGTTTGTCATACCAAAATATTGAAGACTCACACGTAGTACGACAATAATACAAAGACTGCCCAATCAACATGGATGGTACCTAGATTTGGTCTTACCCCTTCTAATATATACAATTCTGATGTGTATAGATGGAGGAATACCATCTTTCGATCCAAGTGGTCTGAAGAGTAAGGCATAAAAGCTAAGGGGCAGAGGTTGGAGTGAAAAGTGACTTTTTTCTTCTAGGAGTGAAAAGTTACTTTTAAAAATTGGTCTCATTTAAAAGATTAAAATTTCAAATAAACTCCCAACATCCCTTCCAAGGATTAATAGTTACAGGAAGCTTTTCGATCTTGAAAGGTCAGAAGAGAGAGATATTTTCTTCCCCTTGTCGGTGGTCAGCATTCATCTTTAAGGGGTCAGTAGTAAAGGGGGGAATAGAGTGGAATGCACACACACACACACACATATACAAATGTATATATGTGCGTGTGTGTGTGAATGTGTGTGTGTGGGGGGTGTACGTTTGTGAGTGCGTATGTCAGATCTATTCACTTATATTCGAATACATACATTATTTGCTTTCTTTATATTATATTACATTATATATATATATATATATATATATATATATATATATATATATATATATATATATAATTGAATCAACAATATTGATTTATATATGAAGCCGTTTTCCTGTAACAAAGATCGAGTAAACTGAGACAAAATCCTACAAGAGGCTTCACGCCTTTTTTTTCATGAATGACTCATGAAAAATAAGCTAATATCTATTCATATATTCATAGAACGTAAAAATGTAACATTATGCGTTGGTGTGGTTCAAAATGTCATCTTTAGACAATCTATTTTGGTTACTTTGCAGGATTGACTCATTGCCGAAATCAATGTTCATTTCGTTTTATGATCCGAAAATATCGTTTGTCTCTTTTGTCTCATAACTGTTTCCATGAATCGATTATTACACTCTCTTTTCCTTTAGGAGAATACTTAATGAGAATATCAATTAATTTATAATTAATACTTTGAATAAAATAATCTGGGCATTCTCGTGCACTGGCCAGAAACATTAAAACATTAGGGAATGTAATGTCATTATCATTTAGATGGTTTATTCCTATCCTCAAAATGCTGATATCTTCATCAATCAAATTCATGCAATTAGTGATTGATATTTAGCAGTTGATCATCACATGAGATTACTTATTCTTTTTCAAAAAATATCCACTGTTTTACGCCTACGTAGACTAACATAGTTCTCAAACTTTGAACATGTCCTTTTTTGATAATCAAATTCACTCGTCAAGACAGTTCAAATCATATAATCTTTCCAAGAGGAAACCGGATGCACATTGAATGATTCACTGACAGAAATCTTTACACCCGCACCTAAATATCACAGGTTTAGCACTGCTTGTATTCGATAACACTTCGATGGAAAAAATGTCAGACCATTAGAATAAATGTGTCACTAATTTATAAAATTGCTTCTGTTTAGTTATTGCATTGCAAATATAATCAATTACTACTATTGTAATCTGCTTTTTTTTCTTTCATCAGAATTAATGCCCACTTTATTTTCCTATCTTAAATCGTGTATTGGCCATTGATTCAATTGGGGTGAATATTCATGTTTATTGAGGATGCAAGGTCACATCAAAGATAAATGAAAAGAGAAAAAAAAACACTTTTGTGCGATTAAAATACTTCTTATCTACCATAAACATTTGTGTTCTATCTTCCGAATCTCAAGTTATGAGCATTATATCCAAGGTTTACATTAATTATCCATTGACATCGAGTGGCAATAGACTTAAATGACGGACGATATTAAGATAACTAAATATAACGCACAAACACACCTACGCGCACTGACATATATGCATTAAAATGAGATCTTCGAACAACTGAACTCTTATTGTTTGTGTTGCGTCTATTCTCCTGTCATTCCATTGTACGGCTTTCTCCAGGTATACTCTCGGAATGTTATGATGGTAAACAGTATTTCCCTCAAATAGTAGCGTACAATGCTCGATTAAAGATATATCTTTTTGTCTGTCTCTATAAGGCCCGAATTTTTATAACTTCTAGAACAGGATCCACATTACGTTGACCTGACATACACTCAGTATAGTATAACCACGTGAAAACTCTGTTCCCATAGTTGCACAAATATTCGAAAAAGAGGCATTTGCATCGCAGCATAAGTGCAGGTCAGATGAGAGGCAGCATTGCAAATTGAACAGTTGGAAAACAAACGATTTGAACAACAATCGAAAACAAAAGCTGGATAAAGGCTTTATGAAGGAATTGAAGGGATAAAATCAAATCAGAATACAAAGACGCTTGAAGGATAATTGGAATCTCAAAACCAATCCATTGTTAGAGTACTCTGCAAGCTACCCCCTTGTAAATTGAACAAAATCAACTTCATAGCTAGATATTTTATCTCTACCCCATCGCTGAAACCATTACTACGCCCAGAAACAATTTTAGTTTGAGGTTAAAATAGATACGTAGGTTTATGTTCAATCAATCCCTTAGTTCGGACCTGTCACCATTTACTATAATATATTCGAATTTATATAGAGAATTATTGTCTCTTCCAAAGTTATCATTTAAAATCTAAAATTCTCCCTCTGACAAAGCACACTATAATAGTTTATTCATAATATTTCATTCTGTCTGTTGACTTTTCTTTCTCACAAAGCGATTTGGATAAATAATACTTTCAACAAACTTCCAAAAAATGTATGGAACAAACATTCAGTCTAAGGATTTTACTATGAAATGGCTACATAAATTATGTATGACTTGCAAATATCTTGGATGATACTTCCAGATTGATTCATTTTGATCACCGTAAAAAAAATATCGCTCAGTCCCACTCTCTCTATATATCTCTCACTCACTCTGTGTGTGTATGTGTGTGTATATATATATATATATATATATATATATATATATATATATATATATATATATATATATATATAGCGTATAGATAGATAGATAGATAGATAGATAGACAAATGTGAATGACTTGAGAAAGGTTCTACCTATATATAGCGTATATAAATATTTATTTCCAAATAATTTTTCAATGTTTGATGTTTGAACTTTTTTGTTAAAAAAAGTTTTATCAGTTCGGACCACATCCGTCTCAAAATCAGATCCATCCAGAGATAAATCGTCAGGGGACCCATCACAAATATATGCCACTTTATTTCGAATCAGCGAGATATTGGTTAATACAAAGATAGTTCGATTGAATTTCCCTTTGACTATTCTTTTTATTATTTCTTCATTGAACACAATTATCTAATCTTTCTCATATTCATTTAATTCGTTTTCCGTTGTCCAGATCTGCACAAAGCTTCTCCTGTATTCTTAAAAATTCTTTTCATTTTATTTTCCATTTCTATTATTTTCGTACTAACGTTGCTCTCTGCGAAATAAAGTTGTTTGTGTGTTCTAAAAAATTCTGAATATTCAGGGGTATAATTAGTTTGGGAGTCACCATAATATATGTACTACGATGGATCGATCAGGATCCCAGAAAAATATAAAACAATAACCTTACAGATAATAAATAGCACAATGTTTGCTTTGGTATGTGATCTGGATAAATTAGTTCAATTTCTTGGTTAACAATTAATTCATTGAGTATTGGGATCAACATAATTTCGATCTAATATTCATCAAACTATTCATGAACAGTGTCTTAAAACATGAGAATAGCATTTGTCTCCCCCAATGTATGAGAAGATATACAAGATAACTTAAACAAACCTATTTAAAGTCATTTATTTGGCCTTTTTGGAATACACGCAGCTCTCTTTTATGTTCCTTTGAGTATTCGAACATGTTGAGATTAATAAAACTTATTCAATCAGAAATAGCTGAAAGTGATTGGAATATCCGAAAGATTAAAACTTGGTGAAATTACTAAAACAATCAATGTAAATTTCATTGCTATATTTTAACGGTATCAAGATAAAAAATATCGTTAGCTAATCATCCTTTACTGATTTTCATTTCATCAAGACAAAAACGATGTCAACTCCATTATTTTGGCACCTTTTTGTTGGTGGCAAACACAGTACTGACTGACATTTCCATTAAATACATATAAGAATATATCTGCGCAATAATGAGTACTTCACACTTTAATTCTTTTGACATGAGGTTTTGAGACATTTGTAAAAAAACGAATTATTGGATGAACATACTTATTTTTTTTTCTATCACGTTGAATTTTGAATTATAATTTGGGGCTGGACTCTCCTCGACTCTAGCATAAAGAGTTCGAAAAAGGTAAAATTACATAATATTCAAGATGGCAGATTATTCAACTAGATAGCTTGTCTGTTGAAGTTAACTACTTTTTATGCACCCCATTAAGATTTAAAAAATGAAAAGGTATGTAATGATGTAGAGAGCTCCGTCAATCAAGACATCAAAATAACTGTTGTCAATTCTTTTTGTCCTCTTTCATTACATTAATCAGGTATGGTATTTCATATGGCACAGGCAATCTGCTCAGTCTCGCTATGTCAACCAGGCACACAGTTATGCACCAGTCTTTGCAAGTGTTATCGGACGACGGAAGTGTTATTGGGCTATGCAAATATCGCGATATGGAAGTGTTGTTGGAGTTGAATCTCGAAAAACAGCTTACAGCGACTTTCAACTGATTTCGACAGTTGACAGAATCTACTCTGATCGCTCACTCTCACTCTTTCTCTCTTCCTCTCTTTAACGATTCATCAGGTGTGTATAGAACAGTTGAGTTGAAATAATTTTTTACGGAGTATCTGTTCTTTATTTAAAAAAAAATGAGCACTGGGAAGTTTGATCAAAGTATCGTATATGCACACACAAATACACGCACGAATACAAACAAATATATATATATTATTATAATTAACGATTATATATATATATATATATATATATATATATATATATATATATATATAAACACACATACACACACACACACACACACACACACACATATATATATATACATATATACGTATATATATGTATATGTATGTAATTGTTAGCTTCAGTAATGTCAAATCATGGATTATTTTTTTAGTAAGTCGAATCCAAAAGAATAATTTAAAATAAAAAAAAAAACTGATGTGAAACAGTAGCAAGAGGCACTTTCACTGATAGATTCGCCCAAGTGTCTCATTTTTGTGGCCTTGGGATGCAGTATTCAACATAAAATTATTCAAGGATGCCTTGTGAAAGTGTAGTTACCAACTTTATCCCTTACTTCTTTACTATTGCTACGCATTCAATCCTAAATCATTGCCGTGTTCCAGACAATGCTGAACTAAATAAATAACCATAAAATGGCTATTTTTAAATTATAATCCAACTGATACTGTGTAGTTGAAATGTTGATCATAATACGGATTCACCTGTATGATTATCATGGCCCACAATATACAAATGAGAGTAAAATAGTTTACTGTGAATAACTCAAGATAAGTCAAGCCTAAATAGGAAACATTTCACTTTGCTATATACATGCGATGATGTTTTATTGAGGTTTGACCTTCTGACTTTAACAATATAATCTTCTCAATATCATACAAATCTCTCTGGCAGAGGCCGTTCATCATTTTCCAATGGTTCAATGCATATATAATGTTATACTTTCGATATGATGATTGAATATAAACATGGAGGAATCTTTTTGAATTTCTTTTATTATTTACATGCAACTTCGATTTTCCATTTATCTAGTGCTTGCAATATATATATATATATATATATATATATATATATATATATATATATATATATATATAGATAGATAGAGAGAGAGAGAGAGAGAGAGAGAGAGATAGATAGATATAGATATAGATATATGGAACCTTACTTGCCATTACAGAACCTTTCTCAAGTCATTCACATTTTTCTATCTATCTATCTATCTATCTATCTATCTATCTATCTATCTATCTATCTATCTATCCATCCATTTATTTATTAATCTGTCTATCTATCTATCTATTTATGTGATTATCTATGTCTGTATGTGAAATAATAGAACCATTAACACTTCTTTTTCTCGATCAATGTGTCAAAATATTGTAAGCATCATGTTTGCTTACGACAGTATAACCAGGATAGGACCACTAATTCCACCAGGCTGGTGAATTAAATATACAGCTTATAAATTAAACAGTCCTGACGATGCATAGCAATCAATAGTTATATCAAAGTCACGTAGCAGATAGCTAAACTAGTCAGAACGCGTTTCAAGACTGAGTTCTGTCTGTAGCAGTACCGTGAAAGTAAAGTGTCTGACCTGTAATAGATCCACATTGAAATGCCTCTTGTCAGGAGAACAAATCCAAAGGCAATTCCTTAATGGCGCTCCACACGTGTTTCTCCTTGTTTTCATGTATTTTGAGTCATGTGCAATTTAATTACCAACTGTTGGCTCCTAGTTAGCAAACATACGGCGTCCGTCGGGAGTGCCTTTAACTAGATTTATCATCATGGCCGAGGCCGGCCATTTTGAAACGGAATGGATCTCATCTTGCTGCGATAAAAAGGACGTCAACACATTTTCCGATTGCTGAATACAAACATTACCCCAAAGACTAAAACATGCATTTATCTTTCCGCAGACAAACTGATTCTCTCAAACTATCGCTTTCTAGTTAGACAATGACTTTAGCTGAAAAACAGCTACGTGCGCTGATGTGTGTGTGTATGCACGTGCATGCATGTATGGTTGTGTCTTTCTCTGTGTATATGTGTATCTGTGTATTATTGATTGTATAAAAGATGTAATCTATGAAGTAAACGAATTGGACGTCTCGCATTACTTCTATTCAAACGATGCGATATATATTACAACTATGTTTTTTATTCTTTAATAGAAATATATCCCTGGGAAATGAATTGCTACATAATTAATTATTTCGACGATTTTCTTTCTATCACCATCCTAACTTCCGGTTGCTTTCTATAATAACTTTGAACAGACGGTGATTCTACAGCGACAATTAAACAGAGCAATCCGAAAATAAAGAAGTTCTCCACAGTAAGAATCGAACTCACATCTTCTCACCAGGAGGATCCACAAAACGCATGGTTGATTTTAACCCTTCAGCCATGAACAATTCATAGTAGTACGGAAGCCAATCATACACCACAAAGCTCTTTACGTCTGATATTCCATGTTTGATGATGGTAACAGTTGAGACTGAATAGTTTTCTAATACAACGATAATTTTAAAAAAACATTCTTGGATGAAATATTGCAACAATGTCATCACTTTTAATTTCTCTGAAAGTAAACTCCAGCTTAACTTTCAGTAGCATCAAATAATAACTTACGATTGGACCTTGATTTCAACAACAACGATTAAACTGCACCATCAGACCATAGAGATATTCACAAATGATTGTCTAACGCAACTGAAAATGCACTTTCCGAACAATGGAACAAAGTTTTGAAAGGACTTGAATGGAAAAGGTTGGCATAACATAAAACCAGGCGCCACAGAGGCGAATAACTTTAAAAATGACATATCGGATGTCAAAAATGACACAGTGATTCACCAGAATGGCTAGACAATATTGAAAAAGCATTCAATATCATTGATAAGGGAGAAGAATCGTATTGAATAAAGCTGCGAAGAAAAAAACTTTTAGAAAAAAAAAAGCCAACTAGAAAATAACAGGGGCTGATGGAATCCATTGATACTGTTTTTAAGACTTAACCACCATCTTCAAAGTAGCTTCGATGGAGTTAAATTCTCCATGACAAGAGGCTGAATAACCTTCATCCAAGAAGCCACTGAGTACGGGAATGAAGCAAGTGATTTTACACTACTGGCGTGTCTATCACTGCAGTGGAAAACTCTGACCGAACAGATCGAAGGGATTATAGATATCTCCATCGAGAAAAAGGACTTTTGTCAGAAGAACAGAAAGGATGCAGTAAAGGAACCATTGGGATGAATTGTTTGTTCTAAATTGAGATAAGGAAAAGAAAGAATCAGGTTGTAACGGGGAATAATTACTAAATAGATGCATACTGCATGATCTCACGTGGCTGGAAGCTGAAATGCCCCAGGATATTTAAGATTAAGGAATTGTTGCTGAAATCTATCGCTAACTTGGTGAAACTTGAACATACATTTAACAGCTGCAAGGTAATTATAAAAAAGGGGAATTTATCAAAGGGACACTACAATTTTTACTACCAAACATAGGGAGAATGCAAACACCTCATGTACCCAGACAACGGAAAGAACATTTAAAGGCTCAAAATATTGTTTGATGAAGTTAAAGAATAAAGTGATGTTTTTTGAATGGAGGTTGGAATCGAAATATGCGTGCTAATAGCAATTCAAATTCAAATTCAGAATTAATACGTAAAACATCTCAAATGATATTGAGACCACAAAAGGGGAAGAAAAACATTAAAAAAAAAGAATACCTCAAGGGCGTAGGTACACTATAATTTTCTAAGCTGAATAGCAAAAAAAACAACATATGGGGCATTGAAAAGATACATTTCTTCAGTAGACAAACGATAAAGTCTAATCCTAGGATGAGTGACCGAGTGAGCTAATGCTGATGCACAAGACTTTACACCCTTTGATGACACATATATGCTATATGTCAATAGGTATGAGCGTGGACGACTGTGTCTAAAGACCGAAAAATCACCAGCGTATGCCTAAGAATGGAGTAAAATTTGAGCATGAAAGTCAGGGTAGTGATATGTGATGACAAAGAGAGTTGGATATTTGAGGACCCAATGCTAAGGTTTTCAGCAATGACCGCCAAGAAAGTAGTGTAGAACTTCAAATCACAGCACTACTGCCAAATTATACTTTATACTCAGAATACGCCGAGACAAACACTTACGTCATCCGGTATTGTTTGCTTTGAATAGTCAAGAACGGGTGAGCCTAATAGTTTAGATAACTAAAAATTTGTATGGGAATTAATACCATCCCAACGGTTATA
>OY735199.1:56856369-56903869 GCA_963457665.1 Thysanoteuthis rhombus | reverse complement strand
GGTCGTGAAAAACCTTCCCCAAATCATCGTTCCAAGAAGCAATATATATATATATATATATATATATATATATATATATATATATATATATATATATATATATATATATATATATATTTATATATATATATCACCCATACATTTTTGTCTCAAAGTAGTGGTCCTGGAATATTTCTTCTGTGACCCAAGCCTATTCAGAAGCGATTGTATTCCATTCATATTTTGATATACTTGAAATAATTTTTTTCGAAATTTTATTCCTCGGATATATTTGTCCAGTAGTGAAACAAACATGAGGCATCGTTGTAGAAACTAATCCGGATATGAATAATCAGATCAAAAATTATTCCCTGCTGACGGTGACTAAGAGACCAACTTGCCCCACATCAAGGCAAGTTGGCCCGTGGTATGGGAAGAGTCGGCCCCGATTTTCAAGAGGCAGAAAACAATTCTGAAGAGCCCTGGATTGGGCAATTTCAGAATCATTCTCGTAGGCTTCCTCCAAAACTCCAATAAATGAGAAACTTCAAGTTGAGGTATGATGATCTAAAGATTTGTGTATGGGCCGAAGCAATTGTCTGTCTTTTAGTGGACACAGTATAAAGCTGAAATGAAAGGATTCCACTACAATCTTTTCGATTTGATATCGGATTTTTGACCCGTATGCACGATGAAACAAACACACCACAATGATAAGAATACAGCACAGTTTATCAGAGCTCCCCCAACTAAATATCAGCAAATGAAATGAAAGAGGTGCATAATAGGCACAGCAAAACTAGAAAAAAAAAACACTAAACTGATCGAACAATACTGTCACTCTGTATCAATGTCTTTATTTCACAGGTTTATCTCATAGTTATGGAAGCCAAAAAGATAAAATTTTCTTGTTTTGAAACCTAATTCTGAACGGATGTCATCTCATCTCAGTAGTACGTTATGATAATTTTCTATACCAAGGCTAATCTAATTTTGGTGTAAGATTATGATAATATAGTGAAAGTTTCTGTTGTCAGTCCGTCTGTCATTGGATACAGACAACTTGAGGGAGGGTTACAAATTGGACTGCAGGACTCGTTTTGTTGCATCATTTTTCTGAAATTCATAACACACGCACGCACACACACACATGCACACATATATATATAAATGTATACATATATGTATGTGTATCTGTGTGTGTGTTACGTATTTCAGATAAATGATACACCAAAACAAGTTCATTGTATTATATATATATATATATATATATATATATATATATATATATATATATATATATATATTACAATGACTGTAAAATAGATTTATAAATATAACGCAAGAATGATGTTTATTCTACAGATATTTTGACTGATTGTCAATCGTTGACAATCTCATTATTTCTGATGCAGTCCTAATTTCTTCCTTAGGATAATTTATTCGAGGTAACTGTTACATCTTTATCGACAAACATCATATTCGTAAAAATTTCATGTGGGGAACAGCATTACCCAAGCTTTTTTCTGGAAAATATTTGAATATGTAATATTATAGTTGTATTCTAATGCTAATTTTCTTCGTAAAAAGACGCATACATGTTGTTGTTTGCATACATACAAGCATATATATATATATATATATATATATATATATATATATATATATATATATATATATATATATATATGTATATATATATATATATATGTATATATATATATTTGTGTGTGTGTGTATGTGTGTGTGTATATGTATACATATATATATGTATGTATGTACATATATATATATGTATATATATATATATATATATATAAATTTTATCTGTGTATGCATGTCTCTGTGTGTGTCTGAATGCGTATATGTAAGCGTCTATATCAAGATTTCTGGAAGATCAAAAGTTTGTTGAATGACTAGGAGTGTCCAAGTAAGCCAGCATTTCCACATTATCTGATATCATAGATCCTGAGGTGGACGGGGTTGAGTACGCAGTGCGACACTCCTATATTTTTCTTTACATTACCATGAAATGAAAGAAAAGTAAAAACAAGGTAATTATGTAAACAGTTCAAATATATATATATATATGTATATATCTATACATATATGTGTGTGTTCGGAAGAGTGTTTGTAGATAATCACAAAAAAGGGAATTATAGAAAATGGTTGAAACTACAAAGAAAATGGATCGATAAATCCTTATAAATAAAGTACATTTTGGATTCTTTCATATTCATCTGTTTAGGTCAGATTTTACTTTCAGTTTTTTCAACTCGAATTGTAGCATTTTCAAAGAGACTGCCTCCGTAATCCATGAAACTAGCTCAAAAATCTTTTTCCGATTCTCAATAAGATACACTTTTATATTTTAATTGCTTTTGAGATAGACAATTGTTCTCTACAATATGTCGAGTATTCGCATCATTTTCCATTAGAAATCGTCAACCAAAAAAGTCAACAAAAATGTACAAATTTAAAAAAAAAGTGCCCAAGCTAGACTGGCTTTCTTCCCTATTGGTTGAATGGCTTTCTATCTACATATGTGTTGCATACACAGTTTGTACAAATGGAGTTGAAGGACGTGTTTTACTTTTTTGTGGGTATACTATTGTACTTTTTTGCTGGGTTGCTCTTTTTCCAATGCATTTATGCTGGACTGGTCAGTCTTCTTTTAAATTGATCACCCTTATTGAACACCCTGACACGGCCCGCTATCAGACGATGTTTGCAATATGACAGATTTTATTGGATGTGCAACGGGACCCGTTTTCTTTGATTTCTTTTATATTTGATATATTTTCCGGTCAACACAATGGGATTGATGAACCCGATGGGGAATCAACCCCCGTTAGTCTCGTATTCCGAGAGGATTTTTTGCCCATTCGATCTAATTTTACCATCTATGAATTTTATTCACTATAATTGATCTGTTATTTCTGGTCTACTAGAAAAAAAAGAAAGTAAAAAGATCATTGGTTCTATGCATTTTCTTCATTCAGTAACAAGCCATTGCTTTTAGTCGGTCAAACGCACGAACACCCAAAGCAATAACAGAAAAAGAGACATCATATATATATATACATATATATATATATATATATGTGTGTGTGTGTGTGTGTGTATATATATGTGTGTGTGTGTTTGTATGTGTGTGTGTTCTCATATCATTTTCATGTAATCTTAGAAACCTCCTAACGCATTTAATGTATGTCAATGAGTATGTAAAGAAGTGCACCAGATCTTTACATTTTCTGTGCTCTACTTCCATGGTATACCCGTGATGACGTGACCCATTCAGGATACTAATTTTAGTCAAAGCTACAGAAACATTTCACCTCTGTGAAGCATTTGATTTGGGATTGAGAGCATATACTGAATGGAACATCATCATCATCATCATCATCATCATCATCATCATCATCATCTGTCTCTCAATGTTCTTTGTTGGACATAGATCTTCCTAAGGATTTGCCACACTTCTCTATCGTGGACGTTGCAGAGCCAGTACTTCCTGAATATGTCTAGCTCGTCATTCCATCTAATATTCTGCCAGCCTCAATTGTGCATGTGACTTCGAGGGATCTATGTCGTAAATAGTGATGTCCATTGCTTGTCCACCATTGTTGCAACATGGCCAGCCCATTGCCATTTGAGATTTTTAATGGATTCTATGATGTCCCTGTCTTTAGTCTTTAACTAGATGCACTGTGCTATTTGTGGTCTCTCCATGTTAGGCCCAGCATGATTTTTCAGTGCATGTTGCATGGTTCTCAATTTGTGGATCTGTCTCTTGGTTAAATTCCATGTTTCAGCTTCATAAGTGAGTATTGGGAAGATGCATAGGTTATACGCTTTTTTCAGGATTATGGGATCTTCTTATTTTTCAAGGTTGAGCTTGCCCTGAAAGAACCTTGCCATCGTAGCGTGATTCGTTCCTTGATTCCTTTTTCTTTTTAAGGTCTCACGGAGATTCGTTGTCCTAGGTAAATTTAGTGATTCACGTTTTCCAGTTCCTTGTTCTCGATTTTGATCTCAGTATTTTTTTTTTAAATCTCTGATGTGGTTTTTGCACATGATCTTCGTCTTGCTGATGTTCATATATAGGCTGATGTTTTTGCTCTCTTAATTTAGTTCATCTATCATTAGTTGGCCATCGTGAAGTTTCTCTGTGGAAAGGAAAAATTTCGTCTCACAAATCTGAGGTTGCTCATATATTTGCCATTTACTCTAGGCTTCTGAAGATCTGGTATTACATTGTCTTACTCCTTACTGGAGCTGAAAGAGGTCTTACTCTTTATGTAGCCTAATAACGGGGCTGTTGGGATTGAATATCTGTTTCAGCACTTCTACATTTTTTTTATCTCTACCGTGTCGAGAGATTGCGTCCATTTCCTTGGAGATTTCCACTGATTCAAACGCTTTTTTGAAGACGATAAATGCTATGGCAAGTGATACTTTAAAGATGCTGTCCTCTCAGCTAATTCATCGAATACAGGTGGTCCATGGTCGAGTTGCTTATTCTTAAGCCAGCTTGCTCTCGTGGTTGGTTTTCTTCTAGTGTTTTTGTGATTCATTTGGTGATGATTTTTGTGTAAAGTTTGAGTACATATAAAAGTAGGCTTATAGGCCTATAATTGTTGAGGTGTTTTGAGTTTCCTTTTTTTATATCAAAGAATTATGATAGCAGTGTTCCAATCATCTGGGACTTTACTTTGTTTTAGAAACAAATTGAAAAGGACGGCCAGTTACTTATTGATGATTTTACCCCCTTTTCGGAGTAAGTCGATGGTGGTGTTTTCCAGTCAAGGGGCCGTACTTTTCTTCGTCTTGATTGCTCACGGAATAATCATTCCCAAACAAATAACCTTAAATAATTTATTTGCTATTCAAAAGCAACAAGATTGAGACAGAGGTAAATTGTGTCAATGATTGAGTGTATAAATACTTTGTTTTTCCTTCAAACAAAGAAATTACTAAATTATTGAAACAATACGTAACAAATCCATGATTATAATTCATAAAGCGCAAATAAGATTCATTTGACACAAAGTTTTTTTCGTGACACATACTAAAACACGTATCTTGTCAAAGTTCCCTCATCCCACCCACACACACTAATGTTCACACAATCCGAGGGATCCATTTCCCAATAGGATACTATTACACAAGTAATGAAGCATTACAAATTAAGAGGGACATGGTGAGAAAGGACAACAGATGGACAAAACGGCTAACCCATTTCTAGATTTCGGTTAGTGCACATAAGGCAGGGACTTGACTCAAGATGGAGGCACAAGTGGACGTGCATCTATTTTTATTCAGTCGTTTTTTTTAAATAATCTTTAAATTTGTTGTCATTTTGTATTTTACAATAAATTTTCAATCTTAGGAACTCGCCCAAAATTTTTTTCGTGTATGAATTAATGTATGCTAGTTGAATTTGAGCACTTATTTAAATATCCACTGTCAATAGTTGTGATTTTAGTGTTGGTTCAAATCCCGAATCACTTCAGCTTATTTATATTTCTAAAATTCAGATGAAAAAAACTTAACTTTTTCATCTCATATGATGGTAATCTCTGTGAGTAAGTCCAGCCTGGGGTCACTGCCTTGGCACTTACTTTTGCTGGTTATATTGAAATGTACAAGGTTTATACGTGGGCCAAACTCAAAATATGTCAAACAAGTAAAGATTAAAAAGAAATAGTCAGAGGTCAGCAAAGTGAATGTATGATTACGAACTGACCAGCAAAGATCTATTACTATTACACAAATTTTGTTGTTGTTCGATGTTTATAAAGTGACACAACGATACTCTGCCAAATGAGTGCCATCCACCTCATTCCACTTAAAATACCATAGTAAAATCCATTTATGTATGTTTACACTTCATATTTATCTCCTGCCTAGAGTTTTATTTTCAGCTCATTCCGATGCTTATGTATGACCGCTTTCAATTGTTCTTTTGCACAAGAGACATTTCGAATTCAGACTTTCACATATGTTAGCCCTTTTCACTAACCTTATCGGTAATTAATAGCAAATACACTTGCTGATGTGATACTTGAGCATTTTAGATATAATAGCATAATTTTTACATTACAATAGTGTTCCCTGCTAGTAAAAACTTATTTAAATCATATCATTATGAATAGATGGACAGAATGCAGCGAAAATATCCCTGGAACAAATGTTTTTTCATAGCGACCATTACTCATTCAATTCAGTTTCATTTCATGGTGAGTTTTCATGAAGATTACTGCTACTCAGATATTTGTTGTCTTGGAATATGTATTCTGAGATATCATGATTTGATTTTCATAATATAGAAAACATTTGGAAGCTTTTTCTTGCATTGTCCATTAAAAACAAAAGTGAAAATTATTTTTCTCTCCGTCACATACTAAACGAAATATCATTTGCTTAAAAAACAAAAGTGTCCTTAAACCATGCTGTAAACTTTTTTTAAAAGAAAAGAAAAATAATCAAAACGCAAGTTTATTCTTTCTCTGTGAGAATGATTGCTTTATCATCTGAGAAACCTGATGTTTTAGACGAATGAAAATTCTTCAATACTGAAGTGCCATACAATGGATCTCTGAAAAAAATAATGGCCATTATCTGAGGTGCATTTTTTCTCATTTTACACGACAACAATGTAAGGCTTATCTTGGAATTCTTTCGTGGTATGTTGCTCAGTGATGAACTATCGCCAACCGTATTGTGAGAGATGATCAAATTGTAAAAATATAACCAATATTAATTCAGAATGGAATAAGTACACACTCACTTAAAGATCATAATCAGGGGAATCAAATTGCAATGGGCTGGTCATATAGTAAAAATTTCAGACAACTACTAGACATTTGGACTCACAAGAAAAAATGATATTACGAAAATTTAATGGAATTGATGATGGGAGACGCAAGAAGGCTGCTGGTGCTGCTGCTTTTGATGATTCATAGATTCCATGGGAGTGCTCAGTAGATCCTGATGACCCTAGAATTAATACGTTATATTTCAAGAATACAAGATCTTAAAAACGCCTTCATTTTGTTTAAAGTAATTTTAGACAACTATAAGATTAGGACACCAGTTTCATATCATGTTGATGGTATCCACAAGAGATACGAGATTATCCTCAACCCAGAATAGAGTGTTCCGATGAAAAACTATTTGCAAACTGAAATGGCGTAAAACAAAGATGCGATTGTCATCAATAAGGGACATATTGATGAGCGTATCAATCAAAAGTTGTGATATTGGTATTTTGTGTTGAATTGTTAAAGGGTGCATAATTGAAGGTGTAGGAAACTAACGTAATTTACGGAAGGTTTTTGTTGCCTCTTTAACAACTTACTGGGAACAAAAGCTACTCTCACTTTTTTTCTTTTCACCCGTCCTAAAAGCAAAAACATGCTATACGGCAAATGAGGTTATCACAACTAAACTACATTTTCAGCAATAAAGGTATGATATAGTTTGGATGAAACCAATTTTATAATAATATTAATCGTATGATATCAGAAATTCCACATAAATCGTGATATGCACATAAATAGTGTACTACTTGGAAAGATGTAAGTCTCATGCAGGTAAGTAGTACTTCAGGGTGTCCTATCGCAGTGTAATAGCTTAGAAAATATTCTCTTGGATAATCACAGCTAGTGAGTGATTTCAATATCCATGTACCACAGTAAATTATAAATAACAGTAAGTGATTCGATTTATGGAGATAAATTTATCTCTTCAGCCGATTCACATGGATTGATACACGGGAACCTTAATACTTTGAAAACCGGTTTATATCCTTAAGATTATGGAATATTTTCAGAGTGTGTATTATTCAATATTCTTTAGTGCACGATATTATTCTATAATCCTCCGTTGTAAACATGGTGTTCACTGAAACGAAGAGCATTGTACGAGAAAAATAGTGCAATGTGTATCATGAATATTTCTTCTCCGTGGGGATGGGCAATTTACCGTACGCAGCAACCCTATGACGTAACCGCAAGCTGTTCTGTAAAATTGCTTTAGCAATGTTTATACAAAGAGCTTAATTACATTCCGAGACACGAAGGGAGATTCTTTTAGGGACGTCGGTTCTGATTATCTTCCCGTGAAATGTATTCATCTAAATGTAAACAGGTAGTGCGTGCATTGCAACGATACCTTTCCCGAGGGCAAAGACGGAAATAAATAATACAAGTAAGGCTCAACTGTTAATGAACAAATGTTTGTAATTATATATGAGCTTATGAACACTTTAGTTTACACATACACACACACACACAACGCATACAACACACACACACGTGCACACATACACACACTTCCATATTTTCTCACCGAATTTTCAAGCGAACACAGAGACTGATACATAAACACGCACTTCAATACACAAACATCATCTCTCTTTCATGCACAAATACATATTTATGCTTGAGCATGTGTTTTTTTAAATGAATGTTCGTGTTTCTTTTTTGCTAAGAAATCTGCAATACACAAATATATGAGCTTTTTTATATATCTATTATTAGATATGCTACAATCTGAAAACTCGTTTAAATGTTTTCACGTCTTCCCAAGCGAGTAAACGCCGACGAACCAAACGTCTATATTTTTAAAAAGTAAAACGTCTCGTTCTATTTTTAATCAGTATTTCCTTGATCTGAATATCGATGTGGATTTTGATCCATCCAAGAGTATCGGAGTGGAATAGAAAATCAGAAAGTCATGTCGTATATAAATGTGATTACTTTATTCAATTTTTACGTTAATATCATGGAAAACAGGACAACTTATGATAAAAAGCAAAACGCTAACGCAGTTTTCGAGGACTGTTGAAAAATGCACAGTTTAATCAAACATATCAACAACTGCAAAAAAAACAACACCTTTTTGTATCCCTCACCACATTTTTGAAAGGGTAAGTTATGAAACCATGAGATATCGAATTAAATAAAGAAATTTCATTTATATACAACGTGGCCTTCTATATCGCCCTTTCAGTCAAATATATATATTAGAACAAAGAGACAGTTCAAAAGACTCTGTGTCTTTCATTTTGTTTCTATGTCCATCTGCCCATCCACCTGTCCATCTCATTCTTTTTCTCTCTCTGTCTCTATCTATATGATTGTTATGTGTGACCGTTTTTGTTTCACAAGGGGCAGCAGTTATATAGTATTTTTATAGTGATTAATCTTTCCCAAAGATTCTGCAGGAAATAATCTTTCCCCAAACCCTCTTAGAGTAAAAACTGAGTTTTAAGGAAGAAAAAAAAAGAAAAGAAAAGAAAATCGATACGGTATTTCGATGACTAACACATCCCTCCTGGAAAACACACACACACACACATGCATCCACGCACACACACACACACACACACACACACAGAGGAAAACAACTTGAACTGAATGATAAGTTGCAACGGGGAATTTATGATATAACAATGCCAGCATTATTTTTTCATCTTTTTCTTGTGAATAACAAGCCAGATATATACAAAAAACATCACGGCAAGTTTTTACGAAGAATTAGTATCTGAGTGCTTTAGTGGGGATATTTGAGTTGAAAGCAGGAGGGCATGTGATATTCCATTATGGAAGCGACGATGTAACAACAGCTATAGACTGCACTTGCAGAATGGACATGTAAATTGCATTGTTTTCTCATCGGTACTTGAGTTCGATGTCGGTTAAACAAGTGCAGTTCTAATGGTGAGCATGAAATTCATTAGCTGCGTCGGGAGAAGTAAAACAATACGGAAGAAAAGAATTGATACAATTATAAACAGCGAATGACAGACACAAATCAAATCAAACAGCAGAGGAAACATGAACCTAGCAGCCCATCATGCCTCAGCTATTATTATCTCTCTCTATATATATATATCTATATATACATTCATACGTACATATATATATATATATATGTGTGTGTGTGTGTGTGTGTGTGTGTGTGTGTGTGTGTGTGTGTGTGCCCTGCCCACTAAAAGTTTAGAGGATCTTAACCGAACCTAGAAAATCCAGCTTTTGATCTTACTGGTAGTTAAGAGTGAACTTTGCAAGACATTTTATTAGTGTGTATTCTATCAAGGATAATAAAACACCAAAACTTTGAAAAGTGGTTAGAATCTTGCTTATGAGAGTGGGAACAACTGACACAAGTGAGACTGACGAAAGAAAAAATAAAAGAAAGTGGTAAGAGAAAGAAGAAAAGCATAAGCCAACGTTCAGGATGGGTATAGCAGTATCAAGTCTGTTAATTTTGGCCCAGCGAGAAATAGTTAAAAAAAGAGGAAGAAAACTGGTGTAATAGCGAATGAAGGATTTTCAGTTGCTGACAGTTGAGCATGGATCTCTGGGCAGGCAAGACATGTTTCAGCCTCACCGCAGCCAAAGGTGTTATGTTTGGGGCTAATTGCAATAATTTAAATGTTTTTTTCAATACTGAGAAAGGGCAGTTGATTGTGCACACCTACCAGGGCAACTCAAACTCTTCTCCTTCTCAGGGACAACATCACTACCAAATGGAACCAAATCATACTAACTATAAGAAAAATGATATTGTCCGTTGCATTTTTCCACCTGTCTCTCGTATGCATTCAAGCAAGTGCATATCAGTACAATTGGACGACTTGTAAAGATGTGGATTCCTTCTTTTTTTTCAATTCATGCGTGCTAAGGAAACATAGACTTATTCTGTATTTCGGTCGCTAACACTTGACCATTTCTCTTAGGGGTGAATATTTTGAAGTCAAAAATACTTCCAACCTACGACTTAAGGTTTACACTTTTAACTGAAGCAAATTCACTGTTTTCTTATAAAAAAAGCTGCATAGAAATTTAAACGCATTCGTCAATTTTTTCATGGACATTGGCTCATCTATCTCTCTTTCCCTCTCCCTCTCCCTCTCTCTCTCTCTCTCTCTCTCTCTCTATATATATATATATATTATATATATATATATATATATATATATATATATTCCAGACATTACAAGAAAAATTGGACCTTCTTTAAGTTCCTGACAATTGACAAGCAACTGACCCTTATTTTCAGTTCATCTATTTGAGATACTATTTTTAAATGAATATAAGGCAAATATCAAAGTCAAACTGTGTACATTATAGGTATAATTATTCTTAATTTCAGATAATTTTGCACACAAACGAAAATATTAAATTGTAAAAAGAAAAATGCACCTATTGTAAAGATTGGGTCGGCTTGAGTACTGATTAATTCAGCTGCGACAATGAAACACTGAAAAGCTGTGAACGTATATAATAGCGTATTGCAGACAGTGCTGAAATATAAACGTACATAATAGTTCTTTTACCACTACTGCCATAATGTTTCTCTGTCATTTTGTAAGTGTGAATTAGGTTTATTGTATTGGTATGATAGTTCCAATATTTGCGAAGGAGATTTGAAATTGGAGTTGCTTCTGTGTAGTGAGGAGATGATTATAGTTGCTGTTTGAAAAGGAATTTATCTTCACAGGCTTTGAGTTTACTGAAATATGCCAAAGTCACTATAAGTGTTGTTGAAAGAAAGTAGGCGATAATCGCAACGACAGAACGGAGAATTCCCGCACTACGTATGAACATGGACGCAGGGATAAAGCAAAATTTGTAACCGTAATAAAGACAAATATGAATGTTCATACAAACAAATTTCACGGAAATTCGATGATCCAAGACATTTATAACAATAGAGATAATGCTGAAAAAAAAAATACTTGTAAACATTACTAAGATCGATTGCATTAGGAGATGTCCGTTTCGATAAAATTACTTGGTATTTGAGGAAGGCGATTAGATCCCTGATTGAGTCTGAAAGGAAAACGTTCTGTACTATGATTTTGATTAGCCGTGAGTGAATGAAACTTAGGTAAATGTGGTACTTTGAATTCATAAGGTTTAGTATTTTGAAGATGAACGTATATATACGGACATTTGGTTTTCAAATATATGTCTATCTATCAGGTTAGGGGTGATGTACAGCAACTGGATATATGATCAACTGGAGCAATATGGGGGGCTATCTACTGACGCTAAAGAACAATCAACGAAAATACTATCTAAATCACAATGAATGCTTCCTGAGATAAAGTGAATCTGAAAATCATAGGTAGCTGTGTCTTTTACGTCGTAAATGTATTGTAAATTCATTCACAGGGGATGTAGAGGTGAATTTACTTATGAACTAGAGGATTTGTGATTCATAGTCGTGCATCTGAGAAATAGGAATAAATTGGCACAGTTTAGATCAGTGATTGGTCACGGTCGAGTAACGATAGAGTTCGTATAGGCCGGGAAGCCTGCTAAATGATGCCAGTTCTAGAGAGGATAAAACAGGAGAGAGAAAGAAAGAGAGAGGAGTACCCGACAGAGCTGGGGCTTCAAATGAGCAAGTTCACATGTGCGTCCAGAGCTTCTATGGACTGTATATGAACAACAAAATGTTTTGCATATGCGGCTATATTTAAGGTTACGTATCTGAAGCCAATATTTCTTCTCAAACTCAATTTTAACTTAAAATAAAGGAGTCGCTACAAATGTCTATATTTATCTCATCTTACCTAAGATATCATTGCTTTCATAAATATTAAGTCTGTTCCATAAAAAACACAGTGAAGTAATCCGAGTTATATCTTAATGAACTGTCTGACTCTTCGAAGTGGGAATCAGCACAAACCTCAGTCTAATAAAACATGCATGGATGGAAACGAAAGAATCTTGGAAAGAGGATGAAAATAGAATAAATACTACACATAACAGAACAAAACATGGGATGGAAAACAAATATATCAGATGCGTGTAAAATGTTATATGAAGCAATATTTAGAATATCCTGCAAAAACCAATCTCATGGGATTGCAATATACGCACACTTTACTTGTGCTCTTCTTTGCAGTTTGGTAACTAACCAAATATATGCTTGGAATGAGTCCTTCCATATATTCGTCTGTGCCTAGCAATTCAGTTGGCGCAACCCTATTTAAATATATCCACCAATATTTTTACAGAAAAATAATCTCCAGACAAAAAAGAATATATACTCTTTCAATGCATACTTGGCGTGTTTCATTGTTCATGGCCCCCTCTGTCAGAATATTATAAGAAAAATCCAAATTGATAGATTTTATTATATAATAATATAAGAACAATTTCATTATTTTACACGGTTTAACTCCTGTTTTTTTTCTGCAATAACTTCTCACTGAATAAGCTAAACTAACGTTGCAAAATAACTTATAAATTAGTTGGATAGATCTCACCTTAAAGTTATGCCAGATCCTTCGAAGGAACAAAAATATATCAGTGATAATAAACATTGGTTTTGTATGGAAGAAAAATATCTGTATTGATCAGAGTGTTTTTCGGCATAGTTTTTGCATTCTGTCCGATCCAATATTCGATGAACCTGATATCAGTTTTCAATTATGTCTTGCCTATACGGTTTCAAAAATAAATCAGCAATTTCTTGAAAGTAAATTACAAACTCTATATGTTTCTTTCTCCTCCATTCTCTCTCTTTCTCTCACTATATATATATATATATATATATATATATATATATATATATATATATATATATATATGTGTGTGTATATATATATATATGCTAATTTCTTTCGTAAGTATATAAATGCAAAGCATTTTCAATTAAGTTTTTATTTTCTTATTATGTGCTATAAACAAAACGATGTAAAGAAAGGCCCATTTTATCATTTACTGTTGACCATACCATCATAAACTCGTAGCTGCAACTGTTTAAGATATCTAGGCTGAAAAAGTTGAAAGTCAATCCGTTCCACATTTCTGTCCTGAATATGCACCAGAAATAAAATACAATTACCACTGATATTAAGAATTGTCACCTAAAACGTGTGTCAACATAGGTCTCTTCAATGTCCAAGTTGCTCTGGTCCCATCGATATATATATATTTATGATTTGTTGCGTGCGCAGTCGAAACCAATGGAGCTGGAACAGAAGATTTAACATTAACTGTAGCCTTTTTTTTTACTCGTAAAATAAATGTTTTTAAATTATGGTTGAAATTACAGTGAATGTTTATTCTATATATGTCTGTTAATCTGTGCCCTGAACGAGTCATTTTTTTTTAATAAGACTTTTTAGTTGTAGCCGTTCACCAAAAAACAGGACGAAATGTTTTACAATAATCATCCTCTTTTTTAATTTCTAAATCGATAACTTTCAGAACGACGTGCAGCTGAAACGAGTTCAGGCATATGGCAGCTTTTACCGAGTGGTGAAACAGACTTGCATATACTCTGATTATCATTATATTCTTTTATTCTGAATTCTGCAATGAATCACCTGGAACAACACAATCATAATGCTGTTGTATAGAAAAATAAATAAATGAATAGATAAATAACCGGAGAAATCTCAACAACTACATGCAAATAGGCATCAACACTTTACGTAAGTGATCTCCATCTGAATCAGCAAAACGTCAGGTAAAAACCATTGGAAGACTTGGCTTCAGAAGAAAATACTCAACCATTAACCATCTCAATTCACTGAACCACCTCAAAGAGAGAGCAGAAAGCTACCGAATGTCACTTGTTGTAGCATTTGATGACTCTGAAGGTTTTCGATTCAGTGGACATCTCACAAGTCTTGATGCAATAGTACAAAAAGGCAAACACCTGATATTGGTCAGGGAACTGTATTATATCTAACGAATCAGCAATTCGATCATTAGGCTACATAAAGACTCTGAACCTTTTCATCTAGAACAACGAGTAAGAGAAGGTGATACCAGCTCACATAAACTCTCCACTGCATGTTTCGAGATGATATTCTCAAACCAAGACTGGTAATTCAAAGAAAAAAAATCTGACAAGACGGCAATTACTGAAGTGACCTCAAAGTGATTTTCGAACGGCATTGTCCTCTTTGCTGAGAACCTTCATACTCTTCAAATTATGCTAGATAAATTAAATATAAAAACCAAGAAAATTGGCTTCAAAACAAATGCCATGTACAACACGGATGCTGGAGTCAAAGACACACTGATCAAAATCAAAAACACAGTGCTAAAGGAAGTATGTAGCTACGTAAATCTATAACAAAGAATCTCTATGAACTTCTCAAAAGAATAAATAAAGCTAAGAATCGCTTCAAGTTGGCAAGGTTTCGGTAAAACAAGGTCGACTTTTGCAAAACAATAATACAAATCCAAAATGCGCTAAAACGGGTGTACAACCAATGCATTTCTCGATAATCATAGAACAGAGCCATGGAACAACCAAAACATTGACCCTTAAACTGAGATCCATGCAATGTTCACTCAAGAGAATCATGCTCATACCCCAACAAAAGGAATATAGGAGAGCACATTAAATTATATAAAAAACAAAGAATCAATTGGAAATGGACTGGACATGTTGCAAGATTGCCATACAACCGTTGGACATCATGACTCACAAAATAGATCAAATGCAAAATTGTGGCAAACAAATCGTTAGATAGCGTGACGAGCTTGACAAATTCAGAATTTACTGACTTTGCAAATGAGTATTGTTTTGTATGGGGTGATTTACTGATTAACCCCCTTACACATATCCATGAAATCATTGTGTTTACTAATGATTATCCAAAGAATGGTTATAGTATATTCGTTATTGAAAAATGCATAACAATAACAACAACACCAACAACAACAACGACAGCAACCAAAACAATAACAACAACGGCAATAATGTTAATAATATAATAACAATAATGATAATGATAACTATAATGATAATTAGTTTTATTCACTGATATATTGTTACTTTGAAATAGATTTGTTCCCGTTATTTCGTTGAAATGGAATAACAATAGGGTCCCGAATGTTCCAAGAATCCAAAAGTCTTGTTTGCTGCGTCATTTCAAAATAGACTAAAAACTTGTGCTCCATTTTGATTGCAAGAGAACAGAAGAAGCTTTGTCGGAAGCCAAGCCATTTACTCCATTTTGATTTCAAAATTTGTTTTTGGATTCTCTAACTGAATATCACTTAGAAATTGAATTGCTTTTATCATTTCACAGACATTTGAGTGAAATATTTAAGCACTTTAAGGAAACGAGGAAGGGGTAGTGAGTTGTATCTCCATTTTCAGTTAAGACAGGGACAAATGATTTTTTGTTAATCAAATATGAGTTATGGACCATGGAAAAAACTCAATCCTATTTTTCTCTTTTCAACTGTTATCCAAGTATCGGGAAAAGTAAAAAAAATCAGCAGAGCTTGGAAACTGCTTCTTACAACGTATCAAGACTAACAACGTGACAGAGTTCAACAATTTCCTTTGTGCTATTGTAAAACTGAAAACATCAAGACCCGCAAACAATAGGAACAAAAAGCCCTCGTGGGAAGTAAGGTTAGAAAAGCGGATCTCCCAACAACGGAGAGATGGAGAATTACTATGGAAGCACATCAGACATGAACAAGTCAGGTGCAAGAGTAAAAGATACATACAAGAAAAGTCAAGGAAGTGAGCCTGCTGCAGTAGAAGATATGCACTAGAGGAGACTATTTAAAAAGCAACACTAAATGGATATAGACAGATGATTGAAAAATAGACACAAACTGCAGTCTCCCAAGCAACAAATGATATTTTTCCAAAACCATGAATAGAAAAAGGAGACACAGCATAAAACCGGATGTCACTGAGACAAATGAATCCTGGAACGACTTATAGGGGAACCAGAAAAGAATAGAGATTCACATGGAACAAAAAGGCCCATTATCAGAACAGAAAAGTTTCAAAGGAGGAACCAAAGGAGTGGATGACTCGTTTTACATTGATTAAATTGAAGTAAGTAAAAGGATAATAAAGTTGATTCAGGATGTTAAAGATTATTGAACCAATGAATATGCATGTTCATCGCAAATTCTTAGAAAAACTGAAAAGAAGACTTGACAGCTACAGGAAAAGTTTTGAGAGAAGTGAGAACAAAAGAGAAAATATTCCAAAAGGACTCACTATCCCCATTATATCTTTATTCACTTTGATACTACTAAACAGAACAGAAAAGAATAGCAAAATATTCCATCTCTATAGAGTAAAGTGCGTAAAAACCATTTCACATTCATTCACAAAGCTATTGATGAAGGACAGAGAGGGACTCAGTATTTTGAGGCATTTGAAAAATGTACACAAATGGCGATGCACCGAGGAAAGGCTCATATCGGCAGGAGGAATTGAATGATCGAGAAGAAAAAAATGGAGCATCAACTACACAAGACCGAAATACCAGGGGATTTTTGAATTTGATTTGATAAAACAGGAGGAAATTGAAGAGATAATAAGAAGGAAACATCCTAGAAGGATACGAACAAAATAATACTGATTAAGCTTAGCAATGAAAACCTGATAAAAGGAATGGATGAATGGACACGATCGGTCATACCATATACAGGTTCATTTTTTGGGTGGACTGAAAATAAACCCCAACCAATGGACTGACGAACGAGGAGACTTATTACAATCAACAAAGTTCTACACCCAAGAGATGACAAAGATAGATTGCATGGGAAGAAGGGGACAAAAGACTCATTCGTGCAGAGGACTGAGTCATAAAAACAAACAAAATAAAGATGATAAAGTATTTGCAAGCAAGCAGAGATAATATTATGCAATGCGATCAAAACAGTCCAACATTGACAAAAAAAAATTAAATGAAAACGCTTTGGCATAGTAAAGGGGATAGCATAGATTGGAGTGAGAGCCTAACAGAAAATACATGGTGAATCCAAAAGTCGAATAGGCAACTTTTCTGACGAATCATCAATGATGTGACTACACAGAGGATTCTTAAAAAGAGAAAGAAGATCCCTCATCATGGTAACAAAAAACTAATGCATTAGGAGAAACTAACCGTATGCAAAAATCAAGAGCAAACTTAGTAGTCATTGAATGTAATGAATTATCGCAAAAGGAGTACAGGAACTGGAACGACCAAGTAACAACTGTTAGTCACTTGGATCTATGAAAATAACTGGGAATCACCCAAGCAAATTGTACCAGCACAAACCTGAGATAGTCCTCGGGAATAAAAATCCTAAACAGCTCTGAATCTTTGACATTGGAACCAACCATCACATTAGAGCAAGGAGACTCAACCTAGTAGTATTGAACAACGGAAAGAAAACCTGCTCAGTAATAGACGTAGCTGTGCTTGTGGACCACAGAGTAAAAATGGAAGAGTATTGGAAAAATGCGACTTACCACTTCCAGTTTGCTCATCGCAAATCCTGCTTCAGTTTCCTTGATGACATTCAGTCGTTTCCTGAAGAATGGTGGCCGAACTGAAGGGGAAAATGGAATAAATCATTTGATATAACCTAGGAAGCAGGCAATTCGATATGGGTTACGCAGCATTTATGTCTACACCATCGAGGAGAAAACCACCGTAAAAGCTTCAAGCAAGTGTCATGTTGACCAAACGAAGCAAATCCTTGGAGGAATCTGGTTATAAGAGAGAGAGAGAGAGAGAAAGAGAGAGAGAGAAAGATGGAGTGAGAGAGAGAGAGAGAGGGGGGGGAAATCTGCAGCAATCCACAAAAATATAGAAAAAGAAAAACGTTAATTACACTTAGGGGATCCAATCACATGTCATAAGACGCAAAGAGTCGTAGACACACCAACAGATGAAAAAAACGTCTGGAAGTGAATCTCTAAAAGATCGATACAAGAAGAGGAAGGGTTACTGCCATCTCTTACGGGCAAAAGATAAAAGTAAAACACTGAATTAAACATAGCAATTGCCCTTTGAAACATATTAAAACTAAAAACAGTACAGGCCTCAAAGAAGTAGCCTATGCTGGTGCAAAGATGGTACAGACACTTAATGACAAGTGAGGAAACACGGAAAAAAGAACTGGGGAAGGAGAATAAAACAAAACATATCTCCCTACGAGGGAGAAACAAAGAGTTACTGGAATCCATATCACAGATGGACAAACTATCAAACATATACAATAAAAGACAGTAAAAAATACTTGCTGCAGTGTAAGAAATTCAACAGGGTAGAGTAAACAAAGAAGCAAAATTTAAAAAGTTAGATAAGTTTTTTTCTCATGAACGCACTCTCCGAAACGTCCAAAAAAATCTTCACTAAGACTTGGATACAACACGCAAAAAAAAAAAATCCTAGAAAGAATGACACATAAAGATGTCAAAAGAGACACAATAAATCCAGAGAAGTTTTAGATGATACTCAAAAAAAAAAAAAACTCCATGGAGGTAAGGGAAAGGTAGAGGTGAATGCAGCGACACTGAGGAACATTTTCCGAAAAATAGCAAACTTGAAAGCACCATGACCTGATCAATTCTTTAAGTATTCGATTCAAAGATTCACCACACAACACAATAGATTGATCAAGCGACTTCAAAATTGCTTAGACAAAAACGAGCTTTCAAACTGGACGATGAGACAGAAGACCACCGTTGAAGAAAGATATTGAAAAAAGGAAACCGGTAAGCGACTATGGACTAATTATGTGCTTATAATGGATGCAAAAATTCAGGCCAGAAAAATAGCATAGAAAAGATGTACCTATTAACACGAAGATGATTTTCGACGGAATTTTGAAAAAAATATACCTATTCTCAAGAACAAAAGGGATGTGCACAGATGTCGTAAATCTATTTGGAAAAAAATAGGGTATACATTCAGAAAATGACGAAGACTTACAATGATCAGGAGAATCGACTTACAAAACAAGTAAAAAATTGAAGTATACACCAAAAGTGGCAAATGTGGAAGGTCTTGGATGAGACTCAACAAACCAAGTAGAAATGGAAAGAGTCTAAACCGAATAGCTAATTTTGATACGATGAGGTGAAAACAGAATCATGAGTGGTATAATAAAAATGATGATGATGATGATGATGATGATAATAATAATAATAATAATAATAATAATAATAATAATAATGATAATAATAATGTGATATTGTCCTCTTTATAATCTGTTATTAACATGCAGATATTTGAGCGGAATGTAAGATGATGTAGTTGACTATAAAAAAATGAAGCAAACAGATGATTTTATTCATTCAGAAACCACGATAATACATTCATACTACGTACTGAAAGCAGCACTACAATTGATTAATTGATTATCACTTCTTTATCCGATATATATATATATATATATATATATATATATATATATATATATATAGAGAGAGAGAGAGAGAGAGAGAGAGAGAGATAGATAGATAGATAGATAGATAGATAGATAGATGATATGCAATGGCAACTGAGCAATTGAAATTGGGTACTGTTGTTCATAAAATTGTGTCATCAGTGTGTGAAATAAATCCAGAATTCAATGCTGTATCCTAGATCATTTTGTGTATCTGAGTTTACGTTTGTAATGAAATATTGGAATATAGACTTATTTATGGAAAACACAAAAGGTATAATCTCGTGATATGGATTCGGCTAGCATGCTGTATACCCCAGATCATAAACTTGACCAGCCAAGAACATAACCGGAATATTAAACAGGCTAGCCCACTTTACCGACCACTGGTATAATCTTGAATGAAGTTTACTTACACCAGGAATAGACACCCGAGTTCGGACAATGAAACCAGGTATGACTGAACATGCATTGGGGTGGCGGGATTAAATGACCGATGGAGGCTGGGAAATATTGCACTTACTGAAATGTCATGATATAAACAACAACGACGAAGGAAGTGCTCCTGATGGATCAATGGGTATTAAAAGAGTTTATTATTACTAGCATTTTTTTTTCTTTCAAGTGAAGTTTTCCGTTCTCAGAGATTAAAACACTGATGATTAATCATGTTTCACTCCGTTTAATACGTAACACTAACAGATGAAATTGAAAAACACGAATACTTTGGTGTGGTATAAAGAAGAGGAGCAGGGATAGGGAATGAAAACATACGAATAGTGTTAAGTTGATGCAGGGAGGAGTATTCTAACAAATCCTTCTCAAATAAGTTTCTTAGCGGTGGGTCGATGTGCCTTTAGAGAGAAAAAATATTCTCTTTTGTTTAACTTGGCACCGGTCATACAACTCAGGGTGAAAATGTTGTCGATTCTGAATGATAATAACGTGTCAGTGAATAACAAAGCGACGTGATATATCCCTGCGGCGGAAAAAGGGGTTTAATCTTACCCCGGCATCTGAAATATTTGAAAAGCTTCATCACATTTTGAGACTAGATACTGCCTATTGATGAAGGTAAACCGTTGGGAAATGGAGAACGTTTCAATAAAATGCAAAAGAGAGAGAGAGAGAGAGAGAGAGAGAGAGAGAGAGAGAGAGAGAGAGAGAGAGAGAGAGAGAGAGAAAAGGCCATGGAGAATGATTACTTCGATGGATAAAAGAAAAAAGGAGAAAAATAAAGAAAGTAACTATAAGAACAGGAGGAACTTAGAGAAAACAAAGACGGATACTAAGCAAAGAAAGACAAGGGGAAAGGAGAAAATCAAGAAAATGGTAAAAACAGAATAATATGAGATGGATGAGTGTTTGACAAGAAGAAGAAGAAGAAGAAGAAGAAGAAGAAGAAGAAGAAGAAGAAGAAGAAGAAGAAGAAGAAGAAGAAGAAGAAGAAGAAGAAGAAGAAGAAGAAGAAGAAGAAGAAGAAGAAGAAGAAGAAGAAGAAGAAGAAGAAGAAGAAGAAGAAGAAGAAGAAGAAGAAGAAGAAGAAGAAGAAGAAGAAGAAGAAGAAGAAGAAGAAGAAGAAGAAGAAGAAGAAGAAGAAGAAGAAGAAGAAGAAGAAGAAGAAGAAGAAGAAGAAGAAGGGGGAGGAGGGGGGAAAGGGAAGAAGTAGTCGACGATATAGAAAAAAAAATGATGTACAACAAGAAAAAGAAAAAGAAGGAAGAAGAACTACAACAAAGCAAGAGAGAAGGAAAAAAAATGAGGGAAATAATGGTATAAGCAGAAAAAAGCAGATGACGAAAAGTAATATAAATAACCCAAGGAGAAAGAAAAGACCTGTGAAGAAAAAAAAATCAGATGAGGAAGGTTGGGTTTAGTAAAATGCTGTTTGTAATACTAAACACCTAGCCTTATTTACATCACAAACGGATCGAAGCTCGAAGACACCCAATGGACGAGGAAGAGCCCCGAGAACAATTATTATACGAATCATGTGTGCTGAAAGGCACGGAGACCGCCAGAAAAATAAAGAGAAAAATAAAAGTGAAAGAGATTCATAGAAGAGAGACTTGATGTATTGACACGCTGGAACAATAGGAACAGTTCCCAACTGTTAAGATACCGAAATATCCATATTTTCTCTTTGTGTAAGGAAGAAACCATTTTGCGGTTGTTCCGTAGGAAGAACGTGATTAGCAACATTAATTACAGAGATGGCTTTTTAAAAAGTGACTATGATGTCTCTTCTCTTTCAAGCTATGATATAGAATAACTATTGAAATAACTGTCGACGAAAACTCTGCTGTCGCCTCGGGTGAATTTCATTTTAAACATATTCATATGCACAAAGACACACACACGCACTGATGCACGCACTCACACGAACACACAATCACACACACATATACATACATACATACATACATACATACATACATATATATATATATATATATATATATATATATATATAATATATATATATATATATATATGTATATATATATATATTTAAATGTCAAGAGACACTTCCCCCTTTGTGTTGCTGTCTAAATATTGACTGGCGGACAAGTTTTCTGATTTGAAAAACTTTAGAGTAAAGATTCTTGACGAAATTGAATGCGTGGATAGAATTCAAAGAAGTGTAATAAAACAAACTAGACAAAGTTGAAATGTTTTGCCATGAAATTTTTATTCGTAATTATACGTGACAGGTTATTTGAGATGAAAATAATACAACAAAATAAAGTAAACCCACGAAACGAAATCATGTAAAGAGAAAAGGAAAGTTTAAAAGCGTTGAGGTGTTTTCCACTAGGAAGGAAATAATGACACAAATATACAATGATGAATTATTTCTGATTTTAGGGACGCACACCATGATGAAATATAGACATACCAGATAACTTCTTACACACACAGATGTGCATACAAAAATCGAGCAGACCGCAGACAAAGTTGAATGATATCATAATTGATATTCAGTCAAAAGTAGTCGAACAAAGCATTGAAAAATAAGATATGCAAATTGAGACAAGGAACCGATCCCACTTTCGTTTCACATGAGTTTCTACGAAACTAAATACAAAGCTGAGAGTCCATGAGCCAGGCCACCTATTGGTATCATCTGGGTTAGCAAATTCTATCAATCGCAGACTGGTAGTTAAGTGGTAAATGCCATGATTGTTAACTTTTTCCTTTTAACAGATGCCCAGATCAATAAAAAAAAAGGCTGTTCGAACGATATCCCCGGAAGTTGTCCTTTAACTTCAGTGGAATTTTGTGGAACAGTGAATCGTGGGCGAAGAAAGAAGTGATCAAATTCTGGAGCAGATCCATGCACAATTACTTCATGTACGAGATGGCTAAATGTCCACACCACATAATATTGGCCAAATCTCATTTATGTCCTCCCAATAACTCACAGATTTCTCAATAAATTTCTAGGAAATTTGGTGGAAGGGTGGAAAATAGGCTACAAGAAAAGTTATTGATTGTTGGAGCAGATGCAAAATTACATTCCATACAGCGTAGTTATATCGACATCGCGTAAAATTGCCACCGGTCTGACTTCTCGTATCCCCACAATATATCTCCCAGAGTTTTCAACAAATTTCGCTGAAACGGTCAGCAATAGGGTCAGCAACATTTTACCAAATTTCGGGGCGGATCAAGGTAGGACTTTCTGATTGAAAGTTATTTTCAGTTATCGGACACACTCAAGAACATCAGCATGATATCCCGAGAGGTTTACAATGGGTTATAAGGATATCAACAGAACAGTGGAAAATGATGTAATATAAAAATGTGTTGACTTCAGAAGCGGATCCAGGGAGGAGGAAAAATTAATATAAGAATTACTTAGATCTTTTTGCAGGTCAAAGAATTAATCATTGAGTTGGAGATACTTCACCCTTTTCATTTGTTAAATGACTCACTGTCTCCACTATTAACTATGATACCGTTCAATAGAATCCTGAAAAACATCAAATGATACCAAATCTCTAAAGGAAAAGGGGAAGTCAACCACCAAATGTACATGGACGATATAAAATTGTTTGCAAAAAACAGGGGAGAGCTCGAGACGCTGTTCAAGAAAGTGAAATACAGTGATGGCATTCAATTGAAGTTTGGAATAAAACAATATGCAGTTATAGTGATGCATAACGGAAGGCTAACTATGGCCGGAGGAATCGAACTCCCTAAACAGGAAGATTATAGCACGGACAGCAGAAGACCGATGGAAATACCTGGGAGTTCTTGAATGTGACGTGATAAAATGGGATGAAATAGACGAAGAAATAAAAAAAGAATACTTTGAGAGGAAAAGGAAGATATTAGAGACAAAATTGAACAGCAGGATTCTGATAAAAGGAATGAAAACATGGGCTATGTTGGTAGTAAGATACAAGGAACCATTCCTAGGATGGACGAAGGAAGAACTTTCATCAAAGGACTGGCAAGTAGGGGAGCTTATGACGATGCATAAAGCTTTACACCCAAGACATGACACGGATAGACTGTACGTGAAGAAGTAAGAAGTTGACAGGGGGCTAATAGCGTAGAGGAACCCAGAGAGCTAAAGCAGATCTAGAAAAGTACGTGCAAACGAACAGTGGAGATATTATATAGAGTGCCTGAAGCAGTGCAACAAACCACCAAAAAGTAAAAAATAATGGAACAGCACAGCAAACAAGAAAAGAAAAATGGGAACAGAAAAAAATGTACAGAGAATTTGGAAGACAGATATAGGATGTTGCTGACAAAAGATCTTAGACATGGATACAAAAACGAAACCTGAAGAGAGAAATGGAGATGCTCATCATGGCAGCTCAAAACGAATGCATGAGGACGAATTAAATCAAATCAAAAATCGACAGACTGTAAACCACATAGTTAATTGATGTAGTCAACTAGCCAAGGAGAATTTTAACACAGACATGATAGAGTAGCAACAGTGATACACTGGGAACTGAGTTAACAAATGGGATTTAACCATACGGAAATGTAATACCGGCACAACCAGTACAAACAGGGGACAGCCCTGGAGAATGGTTACCATAAATTATTAAGAAACTTTGACATTCAAACTGACCATCTCATCCAGGCAAGAAGACCCAATTTGGTAATCGTAAACAAAAAGAGGAAAACCTGCCAAATAATAAATGTGGCTGTGCCTACAGATCATATAGTAAAGAGAAGGAGAGTGAAAAACTGGAGAAAAAAAAAACAGGATCTGGCAAGAGAACTTAAGGAGATGCGGACATGAAAGTCAGGGTAATACGAGTAATGGTAGGAGCACTACAAACTGTCCAAACTGAGTGCAAAACTGGAGGAGCATGGGATGAAAGGTAAGATTGAGACTTTATAGAGTGCAGCACTGCTAGGAGCTGCATAGATACTGAGGAAAGTACTAGATGTATAAGGTTCACGACACCAAATGTTAGCAGTGGCCTAACAAAGGAAGAAGATAGAAGCGGAGATGTGAACCTCAGTATGGCTATCACAGCTGGGGGAGGGACAGGATATTACCTGAAAACCTGAGGAGACTGACAGTCTCTCTGCCTTCAGCAATTACCATCTGGCAACTTGAGTTATACAGTGAACCACAGAATCGTTGTGATCTATAAGAATGTTGACAGGAAGATAGGAGTCAATAAAGCTTTTGACCCCACAGAATGGAAAATACTTTCTGGTATCTTGCCCCCTTGAACATGGATAATTATTTGGCCCCGACTCTGACCTTTAGGCTATCAGGGATCCCATCAATTTTGACCTCTGAAAATTTATAGAAAAAAAACAAGGTTAAGATCGAACACACACACACACACACACACACACACACACACACACACACACACATATATATATATATATATATATATATATATATATATATATATATATATGTTGGTTACTTAGATTTGCCAGAAAAAATGTATGTATACATACATACATACATATATACGTACGTACATACATGTACATTTGGCTGCTTAGTCATGTGTTAATTGGTCTAAGAAGATAATTTTCGTAATCAAAATAATGATAATAGTTTTACAGTTTAATTTATGAATATTTTCAGCTGTCAATTGTCACATGTGTGTATCTTCAATTGGCTGAGCAGGATGATGCATAGGAACGGAATAATCGTGCGAGTAATCACAATTAAATGTTAAAGATTTCTTTGATTGTAGATAGGGAAAATATGGAGGAAAACTTTTTTTCTTTAATGTATATCAGCAAATTCAAGCATTGATTGCAAGAAAAGTAATAACCCCGTTCATTTCCCTCCAGACATCTCATACTTTGGTGAATCTCTGCAAATCATATTTAAGCATGCATTTCTTCATCGAAAGATATTGAACACCTTTGATAGCTACAATGCTAAGTAGGGTTACTATCATGTTTTCAATTTGAGGTTCAGGATTATGTTGATTATTTGAATAGTTAAAGCTATAATTTCGAAATTATATTATATATATATATGTATTTCATGACGTTAATTTCCGAGTACAAACAACCCAAAACTTGCTCACTCTTTACCTATTGGAAATGTCCTTCTGTAGATCCTGATCCCTACACAGCGTTAGAAAATACTATTTTCTCTTCTCCTTATTCCTAATTTTTTTTGTCCAAGCAATAAACTGGGCCAGTTCGTCTGGCTTCGGAATTATTTGTCATATGTATTTCCCGAATGTTGCTCAATGTTGTTTATGTTCATCTTGTCTCTAGGCGTGTTTTTTGCATTTTTTTTTTTTTTTGTGGAAGAGTTGTGTCTTTTAGTATTGTTACACTCTCTTTTCGTCCGAAATATTTTGCGCGTATTTTAGATTGAATTTAATATATATATATATATATATATATATATATATATATATATATATATATATATATATATATATATATATATTGTATATTATGTATATCATCATCAGTCTTATTTCAGGAGAAAAAAATTAATTGAAAAATATCATAAATTTTTGAGTGAAAATCATAGTACATTATAATTTGATCATTTGCTTCGTATCGTCTACCCTACATCTATATTTCTCTCAAATTCCTCTTTATGTCTTCTACTTTTCTCCGTCCTCACCTTTCAATTATTTTGTTTTTTTCTCATCTATGAGCTTCTTGTTTCAAAATATTACATTTCGAACTGTTTTATCGTTTATCCACTCACACACAAACACACACAAACACACACAAACACACACAAACAAACACACACGCACGCACTCACACACACACACACACACACACACACACATATATATATATATATATATACGCAGTATGTTGTGTGGAATCTAATATAAACAATGTTTTATATTCTTCATATTCTTTTAATTGTCAGTTTGTTATTGGTTATTATACTCATGATAATAGAGTTGGTTTTATGGTTATCCAATCAGGTTATGATTGCATATTACCTATTTACCAGGTATAGCATTTTCCCACTTGCCTTAGCTAAAAAGAGTTAGGAAATAATACAACCAAACAATGCAGGCAGAATATCACTGTTTTCTATCTGTTGCATGATGCACACGTTCCGATAACTTCTGAGGTATGCCATATTCACGAAGATTAGACGTATCGGACGAAGTTTAATCGTGGGGGGATCATGCATGATAAGAGGTACAATAATTGTTGATAACATCATTTGAAACAAAAAGTGATATTGCATTAGACGTGAAAGATAATGTTTCTGACATCAAGTGTGCGGTGCTCCCATGCTTTCACTCAGTTATTAAATACGAACCCCTTCTCTAAACAAGATGTTGAAAACGTCACTCCATACGACAACTACTACAAATGCCCTTGACGAACATGATAAGTCACTTGTTGGCAACGGAACTCCTAGCTGGTTAAGCTTTTGGCCCCAGCACTTGTTGCCAGCTATTCTGCCACTCTCCTCCTCTCTAAGATCGGTATCATTTCGCCAACAGCTAACTAATCCGATCTTGTCTGTTTTCCATCTGTGACTTATCCCTCTTCTAACTTTGCTCATTTCACTCCTTTGATGTCGAAGCATCTCATATTCGCACAGCTATGCAGCTACACAACTCTGTCATCACCAAATGTTCCAACTCGTTTACAACTTTCACCTTGGCAATGCTTTTAACTATCCTATAGTCACGATGATCTCTCCTAATTCTCATTACTTCGGGAAACGCGGATTGATGAAACCCCGTGGTCTCTGACTTCCATGGTCAGTCAGTCGAGTGTCAATCTGTGTCAGGAATAGCCCCCAAGTCACACACACAACTTGGCAGTTTGACTGACTCACTCCACTTGGTGTTCGTTTCCATTTTTGCCGTATTGATTTAAAAGCAGTTCAGATATTTCTACTCCAAATCCAGCGCTTGTACTATCAATGACAACAAAGCTCCTACCTTTCACTATCTCTTTTCATCTCTTCATGCGATCGATCAAGTCATTGTTATCATAACATATATTTCTTTTTCGTTTGTTTTTCGTCATCGTTGGTCTTGTACTAAAAAGTACGTTTTATTTATCTATCCAAATACTTGTATGTGTTCTTCTTAATTTGTTCCATCTCTGTGTTCATTTTCATCGTAATTGTAAATGTTACTTTCTTTCTACATTATCAGTGACGTCCCTGCTACCACCCAACCATATGGAAGCAAAATCTTTTGTCTCCCTCAGCAGTTTCACGCTATCCATTCCTCGACCAGAACAGGTAGAACCATCGATGACCAGCTTCTACTTACATACCAGAATGTATTCCATTAAAATTGTATTGAACGATATATATTTACTCTTTTGTTCTACTATCTTTTTATATAATCCAGACAACTTCTTCCCATCTGGAAAACATTCTATTAAATCTTTCTCAGCAAATAATATATTTACGTACATTCTGTAGTCTTCTATGGAATTGATTTCCTCCGTTGAGATCACATTGTACAGTGAGAAATAAATGGTAATCAGAGGATATAAGAGCCAATAGATATGGCAGATGAGTGAAAATAGCCAAGCCAATTAGCAAAAATTTTTAACAAATAAAACAGATGGCCTTCCCTACCCTGATAGACAATGTACTACCTGTACTTCTCACCTTCACTTTTCTCCATTGGGAGCAGTAATTGTATAAAGCAATCGGTATATCCTCCAGGAAGAGTTCATAATAGAGGACTGCTTTATAATCTTAGCACATTCACAGCAGCACCTTCCTTTGGTTGGAACTGGCTTTCGTCACAATTACTGATAGATCACTTCTCCATGCATTCCACATCGTTGTAAAATACCCATTTTCATCGTTCATTTCCACACATTAATTAACGAATAGCATACAGTGATAAGATCCAGTTGTTTTTCGTGCTGATGCGGAAATAGTCCATGGTTGCCACTAATAGAGACAAACTGCTGCAGTTGATTTTCAAATTTTATCTTTCATGTTGGATATCTGAAATGAAAACAAATTAGAAAATGTACTTGTTTCTTTTTTGCTCTTTGTTCCGATTTCTTTGTTTCTTGCTTACATTAATTAAAGCGAGTATTTTTTTTTGTTTTTTAATTATAATTTCAATTTCTATAGGCAAAAAATATGAAAAAAAGAAGTATATTAAGATTATCAATTTTGCAGATGCTTTTTCTGGATCCACATAGAGTCTTGATGTCTAGCGGTTGTCTGACATTCTTGCAACATTACAAATCCAAAGTCTTTCTAAAAAAAATTTTTCTCAGTATCATTGACTATTAAATTTTTTAAAATATACTGTGTTGTCTTATGATATCGCCATGCAAGTCTAATATGATTTTCCGATGTGCACTTTCCCTCTTGTTGCATGGTTTTCAGTTTAAGGGTCAATACTTTGTCAGGTTCCATGCTCCAAGTCGATTTCAAACGTGACTATCAGGAGGATGAATTAGATTTTGACCTTTCTTCGTCTGTATTTGAAAGTCAAACTGACTAACAAAGTGAGATTTTGGTCCAATTTCTTCTCATTTTGAACATTTTTGTTGATGATTTTTTCGGGGATTCGATTATTTAGCGCCTTACTTTCTTCAGCTTGTGTTTTAAATTTCGACCATTGTGTCTTATCTTCAGCATGATTGTTGTTCATTCTAATTGTGTTACTGGCCTTCATGTTGAGGCCTACTTTTTTTTTCATTTATCTTGTTAAGCATAAATTCAATATCATGAATGTTCTTAGCGAAGACACTGATGTCAGAAGCAAATTTGAAGTTACTTGAGAATCTGCTGTCAGTGCTGAATACTTTGCATTCCCAGCTGAATTTTCAAAAAATCATACCAAGGAAAACCGAAAAGAGTAATGCGATCGGGTATCACCTTGTCCCATTCCCTTTTTAGTTGAACAGAATGAATCGCACTAACCTGATGAGGGAACTGTTGTTTCAAAGAATATTTTGCAAATCTCTAACATATACGGGATGTCCACCCTGTTATAAGATAGCATAAATTACTTTTGGGATTTCAACCGAATTGAGAGCTTTTGTGAAGTCAAGAAACCCCACAGCGAGTACATTTTAAATTCTGTAGCTTTCACTTTTGGTTGATTCACTGAATAGTGATGGAAACATAGTTGAGTAAGTTTTTATTGAGCCAGTTTGTATGTGTAGTTGGTTTTCATCTAGTGTTTTGGTGATTCGGGTGATAGTCACTTTGATGGGATGCTTGTAGAAGCAGCTGAGTAGTTCCATTGGCTGGTGGTTCTAGAGGTTTTTCGGGGTTTTAAAAAAAATAAAAGCGTCATGATTGCAGCGTTCAAATCATCTGGGACTCTACATTGAGGCAAAGGTTGAATCGAATATAAGGATTCCAAATGATGTTTTTCTGATTTTTCTAAATACGTCAAATGTCATGTTGTGTCAGACGGCCTTTCATTTGTTGTTTGTTCGATAACTTACTCCACCTCCTGTGAAGTTACCTCTGGGAAATCATCAAACGTTATTTTTGACTTATGTTGTTTGGTGGAGTAAAGGTTCATGCAGAATTCCTGGGTATAATGGACGGATAGATCCCTATCCGTTGTAAAATCTTCATTTGTTTTGCAGATCTTCCTCCCTGTACCGATAGGGCTTACGCCCAAGGCTTTTTCGAAAATGCTTTCGATAACTGCTATAATTTTCCTCTTAAAAAATGTCTATTGAAAGATTTTGTTCAGTTCCATTGCTTCAATCTTGTGGATTGGTTATTTATTTATATATATATTTTTTTTGGTGTGTCTTCCATCTGATTCTTGATTTTCTCCTGAACGTTTTTCTATGGTTTGTGTCCTTTTTTTGATTGGACATATTGGCAACTTTAATTAAAAACGTTATTTTATTGTTGCTGATATTGTAAATAATCGCTTCTGGTTACTCAACGATTGACTATCGCCATTCAGTGAATCAGCTAAAGATGGAAGCAGCAGTATATAAAATGCCACTCCATGTAGCATTTGTTGGCTTGAAAAAAAAAAGGCTTTCGACTCGATGGGAATCTTCATGGTCATCGATTCTATCATATGACATAACATTGGCCGTGTATATGCTAGAAAAAGACAACATATATACTGACACAGCAGTTCACTTATTAGATTACATAAAGACTCTGAGTCCTTACAAATCGAGCAGGATTTCAGACCCAAGCTTTCCACACTTTGCCTCGAGATTTCATTCAGAGACCTATATTGGGGAGAATAGAGAGAAAATAGATAGACTGAACAAAAAAAGTAAGAAAGTTAGTTATGAAATGAACAATGGTAAAAAAATAAATCTTATGCTCAACAAATAGAGGTAAACGCAAAAATTCAAATTGGAAATGCAGATCTGAAAAGGATAGACAACTACATACACAAAGAGGAAAGAATCTCCATGAAACCCTCAAAGGAAGAAGAGATAAAGCGAAGAATCATACTATGATGGCAAGCTTTTGGTGGAACATGCACAGCCTTTAACGGCAAGGAAGTCCCGTAGAGTATAATAAAGAAAGGTATTGGCCAATGCATCTCTCCGATAGTCAGCTACAGAGCTGAAATATAGAACCTAGCCAACAGATTGATCCTTAAACCGAGGACCCAGCAACGTGCACATGTGAGAATAAAGCTCAACTCACTCGGACAGATCACAAAACAGACCGATATATTGAATGAAAAAAAACCACATAATAAAACAGAGAACAAAAAGAAAAAAAAGAAATAAGAATCACAGATATTATAAATTGCATAGGAGAACTGAAATACATTGGGCTGGTCATGCAAGAATATCAGACAACTGTTCGGCTCCACGACACACAACGTGAATCCTAAGAGATCATAGGCAGAGCCACTTTCAGCAAAATATAAGATAATATCACGAAGTATAAAAGTTCAGGAGTCATTGGCACCACGATTGCCATAATATGAATATCTAGGGAATCCTGGGGGAGGTCCATGTCCAAGTATGGATACTGAAATGCTGCTGATGATGGGTGAATAACTTTTTACTGGGAGCTGCACACTCACAACTCAGTGTCAATCAAATATAAATTTAACGTGTTCATGTCCTTTGTACATTCTTGGGATTAAATGTAACATATGCATAGTAGCGTAATACTCGTGAAAGATGACGCCATTATTTAACTAAATTGAGTAATTCTGGCTGCTACGTATGAGTCATTTGTTGCTTCTCAGCTTCCTGCTTAGGATCAGACGCAGTTTCTATGGATTAATCAATAAGTATTACACTCAAATATATATATATATATATATATATATATATATATATATATATATTTATTGTGTCATCCACAGACAGCTGTTTCGATGTATTACATCTCTTCAGTGTGGCTATAGACTTGTTGGTCAGTAAGGCTGAATTTATAGAAGAGCATTGGATGAGTTACCTCACTTAAAGAGTGTTCAACCCTGAATAGAGGAACATTAATTATTGCATCATCCACAGACAGCTGTTTCGATGTATAACATCTCTTCAGAGTTTTTATTAGAATTGAAACCCTCACATCAAACCCGGTGGCCAATATCCTACATCTGGTCAGTGAGGCTGAATTCAAGCAATATCTTCATTTACGCAGGAAATCCTCCACCAGAGTGCTCAGTGTTGTATGTATACTTTCATAGTATAAAAAATAACTTTGCAGCTTGAACATTAAATATGTAAAAAAATGTAATTTTCCGAACTCTTTTCTTGTTATTTTACTTCAGTCACCCCAATATCCGTCAATGTGATTTATGTAATTTCCCTCAGTGTTCTTCTCCTGTTTTTCAAATACTTTGTCATTATGGTACAATGTGTAAATTTTCTCTTTTTGGGAACCCCTGTTGTTTACCTCGTAACTGTTTTTTGAATTGAAAAAAAAACTGCTCTATCAAACACCATCCCCATTTCTTACCATACAGCTTATATCATACGTGTATTTTTTAAAATTTTATATAAAATGTTATATGTATAGTGTATTAATGATGTATCATACGGCATCTCATTTTTTAAACCCAGGCTACTGAAGTATGTTACGTAAAAATTAGTAAAACACGAATTTGGCTAGCTGTTTGTGTCCTCTGTTTGGACTGTTCATGTTGATATTTAATCCATTGCGTTAGTTTCAATCTAAGAATGCATATAACGTACTTATATTATCGCCTTTAGGAATATTTATTACGTAGATAATCTTGATTTTCTTGCAACGTATTCACCCCCCAGGAATTTTTCCTCCATCCTATATATATTTATGTTTACACACACACACACACACACACATATATATATATATATATATATGCGTGTGTGTATGTGTATTGTGTGTACATGGATGTCTTATGAAACTAACAAAAGGAAATTTTGGTATTCTGGTATAAGCCAAACTTGTAATGATGGTCAATCCCAGTCAACCGAAGAGTAGCATTGCATAAAGCATTGATTAATTTGCTGATCATCTTATCAGATTTTTTTTTTTCCAATTTTTTAATATTAGGCATTAATCGGCTTACTAACTGGCATGGATACTGTGTAATATCTTGATATTACTTACCAATCGTGGTACGAAGTTTTATTGAAAAAAGAGTTTTATAAGCAGATGGTAACCAATATTTCGTCAATTGATTCAACAAAACTAGTAGAGAGTTGTTTCCATTCATGAACGCAATTGATGAGTTCAATCATTCTGGTGTTAACGAGTCCGTATGAAAGAACCCTTCACTCTTTCCAAAACATGGCTTGCGGCAGACCGAATTTAACACACACTTTATCTGCTTTCAATAATCTGTATATTCTCGATTGGTTAATCTATTTCATCAAAATCGTTCTTCCCGCCTGTTATCCGATATATTTGGTCTTAGCGATTAATTGAAAACAGAGACAACTTACATGGTAAACAGAATCTAGATGATTTTCAATCATCGGAAACAGTTATTGCAATGCATCGACCCATGATATAAGAATTAGACAAGACTGATAGAACTTTGTATATGAGCGCTCCAATATATCACTGGGTTCATAATTGCAAGAACATATCCTGCGTCAAAATGAATGCCAGGGGATTTGAATTATATTACACATAATAGTTAGAACCCTTAAAACTATCGTCAAATTTCCTCTTTGACATTGAAACAGAATGTAAATTGCGTATGTCTACATATTCGAAGGTCTAAAACATTTTGAAGTTACTTACACCGACAATGATAACAGACATATTCACGCAAGGAACAACACAAATAAACAAATCAAAAACACATATGAAAAAAAAACTTAAAACATAATTAATTTCATGAGCAACAGTTATGATAAAAAGTTCAATGTAGATCCTTCTACCAATCAACTACTTCCTCCGGGCATTAGTCTGAAGAATTATTCACTTCATTAGAACATCGAAAACTATATTGAAAACCATAATAAATCACTGCAACCACATAATAAAATGACCGTTGAAGAACAAGATCCTTCAGAAAACAATATCGATCTGATCTTTACTGGAATCGATAAAGGTGGAACTTAAAGTAGCAAACTCCCCAACAGAGATACGTAATAAAGATCTCATCGATAAAAAACAACTTATGTACCAAGACTTACTAACAGAAGAACTCCAGATACTCATCCACAAAATAATCAAAAACTGATGGAACAGTCTTTCCCCCACTAACTGCGAAACAAACAAATTTTACAAATATTGATACTATATCCAGATCATAGCTACACAGAATAAATCATCCGAGGCACTGCAGACCTTGGCAAACTCAGGCCTATCAAAGCTTTTCTGCCAGAAGTATATCATGTTATTATTGACATAGATATTCACAGTAAGTGATAAAAAACGAAAAAAACAAAAAAAAAACAAACAAAAAAAACACTGCAATACTCAGGGAAGACAGCTCTGCAACAAGAACAAGCCTGATCATGTACAACACATGCATTTTATTTAACATACTTTCACCTCAATCACATATAATCAACAGTACATGGGATATAATCACACGTAAAATAGAACCATGTGTTATGGTCTGAAACAAAAAAAATGAAAATAATATAATCAGTAAGACCATAATAAACAACAATGTCATAGTAACAATGTCCCCTAAAACTGTACCATACTATCATGTAAAAATAAAAATAGCATACGGTTAAATCTTACTATCTACATCTATCATAATTCTAACTGTAAAATCAGAAATTCCAATTCTGGAATATACAGGATGCAAATCAGAATACATAAGTAAATCAGAATGGTGATTCGATACCAGTGTCAATAACTATACGTTTAAAACAAATCAACCAATTTAATCAAACTTAGTTCACTTACAGCAGCGGTTTCAAACAAATTGTAAAGATTTTCGGAAAAGATGGGAAAATATACACTAACCAAGACTACTAAAATTTCTGAAGGAATTTGTATTGAAATACATAAAATTCTCACTCTTATTGGTACTTAATGTGAATTTCCCATGTAATAGTCAATCATCTATCACAAAATCCCTTTCTGACATATCTTGCACTACATTGATTTGTACCGGGGATTTTATTCCATAATCCGTTATCAGCAATATTCACATAATTTGAAATATTTCTTGTCCATTATGATACAACTCTCAATCTTGTTCCATAGGAAAAGAGCACTATGGTGAATGAGAAATTTCTGTGTAGATAAATATATTGCTTAGATTCAGCCTTACGGACTGTCCAGTTCCGTAGACCAGAGGTAGGATATCGGCCTGCGGGTCTGAAGTAGAGGTACTGGATTGGATAATGGAAAGTTTATAGCCACACTGGAGAGATGTAATATATCGAAACAGCTGTCTGTGGATGACACATTAATTATATATATATATATATATATATATATATATATATATATATATATATATATATATATATATATATATATATATATATATATATATTTGTGTGTGTGTGTGTGTGTTAAATGTTTAACGGATAAATGGGAACAAACATGGCGTATTCGTATTTTCCCCACCAAGCGCCTTTCTAGCATTTTACAAGACAGTGGCTTACATTGATTCCCTGTACCGGTACCAATCTTTTATCCCACCAATCTCCCTGACCAAATAATACTTGACTGCTGCTGATATCTTTACCATTCAGTTGATGCCACCATAATTCTTAAAACACATGAGGAAAAGCCTGATATTCATTGTAGCACTATATGGATTTTATTCTTTATTCTACACTTTAGAGCCACACATCATTTGTTTCTAAGGGAACCAAGCCTTCTAAACATTAACAGGCATTTGAAAACTCTTCCCAAAACATGTACTACATGATAATTAATTAATCAATCAGTTTACCGTTCGACTCAATAATAATAATCATAATAATAATAATAATAATGATGATGATAGCAACGACAACAGCAACAATAATAATAATAATAACAACAACAACAACAACAACAATAATAATAATAATAATAATAATAATAATAATAATAACTGTCACAAACACGCTGAGGGTGAGACTGGGGGAGATCGGGATAAGGGGAAGGATGGAGACTGTACAGACCACAGCACTACTGGGAGCTGCACAGATACTGAGGAAAGTGCTAGAAATATAAGGACTGCAACGCTAACTGTCAATAGTGACCCAACAGAGGAAGGGAAATGAAAGCGAAAACTCAAATTGTAGCACTGACATGATAAGTAAAAGAGAGAGGAGACGTTGGCTGAAGACCTGAGGAGACTTATTGTCACTCAGCCTTCAGCGATAACCACTGGGCAACCGGTGTGAAACTGTAAATCACAGTATTACTGCGACCTATGAGTACTACGAGAGAAGGGCTGGAGACTTGAGGAGACTTGCGGTCACTCAAACTCCAGCGGTTGCCACCAGGCAACTGGTGTGAGATTGCAAATAATAATAATAATAATATCATCATCATAAGATCCTTAAGTGGCATAGCATTAATGCTTCACACGTTCCCTTGCCATGGTATGCGATTGAAGATCCTCTCTAGTTAAATCCACTAATGATATTATATATATATATATATACATATATGGAGAGAGAGAAATAGAGAGAGGGAGAGGGAGAGAAAAACAAACAGACAGAGAGGGAGACCTTGAAAATGAAACGGAAGAATCTTTGGTCCTAATATGGAACCATCGTACATCTCTTTCCAGATGAAACGTTATCGTTTTTACTGATTTGTCATCGTATTTTCTCTGAGACCCGATCGAAACATAACCGGCCTTACGGAAGGTGCATACATAAAATATGCTCACATAGAAATAAAACAAAACAAGCTGCTTACATTCAGGGACATGGCCACCGGCAACTGTAAGAAAGGATTCAGACGAGAAGCCCTTCCCCAGTGTCCTCACGATTATTTAACCGGGAAAAAATGTCATGCTGTTATTTTACAAGTATGAAAAGAAAAAAAGTCTTATAAATGTGTATGTGAGAGTCACTGAATAGGACCATTAAAACAATTGCCAGTAAAATATAAAATTACAGTATGATTCCAAAGATCAAGAGACCCAAAGAGGATATATATTACAGCATTTTGTTCCGTAGCACAGGCGGCTTTTTTCTTTATTAGAAATGATGATTTTACACTAAGATGACACGATTTTTCCACCAATGCAATCCACTCCATCCAATGACTCGACTCCAAATCCAAATGTAACATCATTAGTACACTAAAAATGATCGAAACATATTTTTGGTTTTCTCACAATAGACATTTGTGAGTAAGAAAACAAATATTCAAAGTGCAGTTAAAGATTGATCAAATTTTCAAAAACGTCGTACTAACTGAACGAGAATGGACAGGGAATATCTTGATGGGAAACTATTTCTGTTTAGAAAAAACTGACTGAAATGTATGAGTGAAAATATTCCCCGCTTTCCAGAGGTGGATGTGAAAAATCGATAAAAATGGAATTTGACAGATGTAGTCACTTTTTTGAAAAATTGAATAAGAGAAAACTATTCATTGAAATCAATATTCAGTTATTATTTATTGCATTAATTATTGAATACATTTATTAAAATATATATTACGAAGATGAAAATATTTTTTCACTTTAATGTAAATACGCTATCGTATATGAAATCTCACTGAAATGCCATTTAATTGTGAATAAGTTTTACATGTTTTAAAAGATTATTTCCTTGAAAATGAAATTGATATATTTCCTTTTCAAAAAATAAATCCAGCATCAATGGAATAATTTCTTGAAATGAGGAATTTAAAACTAAAGAGAAATTGAAATATTACTTTGGTCGTCAACTGTTAATTTTTTTCTATCAAACTTTATTGTGGACCTCATATATATAAAACGCAAAGATGTTCATGCTATTTTTGAATGAAAAAAGTGAAGATAATAATTGCTTTTTAAATAATTAGGGAAAGCTTTTGAATCTCCTGTTTGTTTGTTGTTTTTGTTTTTTGTTCTCAGATTGTATTCTGAAATGATACCGATGTTCTTCAAATTCATAAAAAAGTACTTAATCAAAAACCCTTATCTGCTGTAGCAATCCAAGTAAAATATACAGTGATATCTAGAAGTATGGAGATCAAATTTCTCCATGATCAAGTCATTTCTCTTCAGAATTAGTCTGTTAAGACGTTTTGTGGCTGATTCAATATGTTTTGGAGATGTTATGTCTATTTTGGGCAAACATAACTTGCATTCGTCATAAACTATGATCTGCAAAAAATTTTGTGGGAAAATCTGTATAATATACGCATATGTAAATGTGATAATGATTGCATATACGCGTATATATATCTGCTCAAAATACTTCCAATTGGATAATATAACTTTGCAATGCATTAGATTTTTTTTCTATTCTTTTATGCTTTCATTTTGATATTTAGAATGATTCAACTTAATGTAGTCATAATTGAGGTTAAAAACATTCCATAATTTCCCATCCGGTATTTTCCGTCACCCCATCGTTCATTCAGGATATTAACCCATGAATCTCAACTGACAGCTGGTGCTAAAATCAAATTTGCAAATAATCCTCACCTACTTGACAATATTCAGATGGTGATTTAGGAAACGCACTCAGTATTTGCGATGATTTAAAGAGTGATATGCTCATGTCATAATTTTACATTGAATGTTGACTGCGAAATTGCAAGCGCATTCGTTTTTCTATCAGAGCATTGACCTGGCCGACAAAATACTTACCCTTGCAGGAACAGCAAATTGTGTATAAACATCCCTTTAGAACCACACTTTTTTAGAGTATTTTTAATTCATACATTAGTTTTGTATTCATTCATTTTACATTTGGAACGATTGGCGATTCGTTTGGCCCTAGTGAAGAAGAGGCGTTGACAACTAATGACATTCTCTCAATGCTTATGCTTCCGATTTTTGATGCTTGCTCCCCGCGCGAAGCTTTTTCAGTTGAGGTGCTTCTCACGTATAATTGGACATGACCGTAATGTCAACATCTATTCATCAAAGTCAACACCGTTTTGACAGCCATATCGCCTGAACGATGTAGGAATAATGAATATCGTCACCTTTACAACAAAACGAAGAGCAATTAGTATCCTGAGCTTTATCTTAGCAATGATAATGTGAAAAAAGGAAATCAATTCAATAATGGTATGTAAATCAGAAAATACTGACATATATACTAGCTGACTTGTACTCCCAGTATCGAAAATACATCATGTAAAAATTCGAACATTTGATATTACTGATGTACCTAGAATTATTTTATCATGAAAACCCTTTGACTTAATCACCAAAATCTAACAGTTTCGTTGTGCTTTAAGCAATCCTGATTTTGAAAGCATTATAGGTATATTAGAATTGTTTTTTTTTTTTCGTTTACACGGTAAATTGTTAAGAGTAATGGTATATTAAACTCTCATGCAAACACTTATATACTCACATGATGCAGCTCGTAATGGGCTATATTTTTTGTCTATTATACTTATCAAGGAATTGAATGCAATTAACGAGTGATCATCCATCTTTTTTTCCAAATGTGTCGGGCATCCTGGTTCATCTTGATTGAATAATTGCAATAACATAATCAGAGAAACGCAGTATTTCTGATATCATTGAAATACGTTCTGATGGAAAAATATTCAAATTCTGCTGTAATTTTTTGACGGTATACGTAAACAACTATAGAATATTGATATCTAAGTGAACAAATGGATGCAAAATCTCTGTAAGTCCATGCTTTATGAGATTCTTCAACTGCTACTTATCCAAACTATTCTTTTCAGATTGAATATCGGAGTTCTTTGCTATGGGGCAAACAAGACCTGATACTCCGATAATAGAGCATTAATAGAATAGGCTGACAAAGCTTTTAATATGCAAACCCCGAGAAGTTTCTCTTCAGATAATGAATGCAAGTTCTTTCTTCTAAGCGCTATCATTGACAATGATGCCTTGCCGTAAAATCTGGATACAAGAGAAGTAATGTCACTGGCATATATAAAGCATATACTCATCTGATAGATATTCAAGTGACTTGGAATATAATGTACGAATCCACACGTTATCGATTCTCCAATATTGAGACATTATGCTGGGATTGCAACGAACATAAACTTCCTAACACCTTGAGCTTCACTCTTCTTTTCTTGAACGCCAATACAACCGTTGTTGGTTTTGCATCCATTGTCACTGTGTCGATAGTATCACAGTGGCAATTGGAATGACTGAAATGTTAATTTAGTACGTTTAACGAGTAAAGTAGATTAAATAAAGTGACAATGGAACTTTTTATTAACAGTGCTCGCAAAAGATAGAATTTTCATCTTAGATTCATCGCTGTTTCGTACTCACCTCAATCTTTTTTGCAGGAAGAGCTTCAAGGCTATGTTTCTCGAACTTTTTCCCTTTGCATATATATTTATACCCTAATTTCATCTATTATAAATTACCCCTCAAAAGTTGAGGGAGATGTTTTAAAGAGAATTTTATTCAAATTTCCTTTGGACTTTTACTCATTCCACAAACAATGAGAAAATCTCTCTTTTTTTCGAGTCAGTTGTGAAATTTTACAAAGATTCAATTCATACTTTTAAAGACCAGTTGAATAAACATTCACACTCACATACGCAGGTGCACAAACACATTCATACACACACGCAAACACATTCACACACACACACACACACACACACACACACACACACACACACATATATATATATATATATTTATATATTAAAAATGTTATGCAAACTTTCTTCGCAAAAGATTAATTTCCATGCTTATCATATAGAAAGAAAAACAAAACAATAACAACAAAAAAACAGGAAGCTTTTAATCCTAGGACATCACTCTGTCAGTTAGCTGTTGTCCTTTCTAGTCTCCCGATCTCATTTTTTTCAACATGATGTACTCTCCCATGTATAATTATATTCTTCGAGGTAGTCCAGAGAAAAATGATTCTTTTCAAAGGAACGAATTTTTATTCGTTGGAAAGAATAAATAATCTGATATTGCATTCGACAGCTTGTATTGCCTCACTTAGAATGCGATATCCTCACATGATAGTAATCTCTATTTCAGATGGGGCCATTAAGAATATCTAACCTAAAGTATAAACATTGCAACAGATGCTGGTTCTTTATAAGTTCCTTTGATATTTCATCATTTAGTTGGTTGTTCCTTCCTTTTTCCCCCAATCCAATATGATTCTGATCTGGGTTTTTTCCAGGATTTCTAATATAGGATTGACAGGGACCGATAGGATTGTAATTACTGATCATATCTAATTTGAACAGTTTGCTCATGGGGAGATAATCTTTGAAATCCTACAGAGATTAATTTTAGCAAACTTCCTCTGTAACACTATGACTTGTGTAGACAATTGGACGTCGTGAAAAGGGTCGATGTAGTGACATAGAAAGTCATATTTGTTTGGATTTGCAAGTCAATATAATATACAAAGGTATCTTGGGATTTTAGTAAGAATATCAAAAAGATATTCAAAATTTTTGGTCATAATAAATCGTCTATCAAGATTAAAATCTTAAATCGATATACACATAAGACCAGATATACAAAATTGAAATATAAAACTTTTTTCTATTAAGAACAAACTCAATCACTAAGTATAGACCTGTAGGACAAATGATAGAAAGTCGCTAGTGACAGCAGATCCCAATGTAAGCAGCTGGCTTCTGATCATTAGCAGTAGGTTCATTTAGAGCTATTAGAGAGACATCGCAAAAGTTGAAACTAAAGACCGTTCAAAAGAGCAGAATTTACACTGTAAGCATGAAAATAGAACTCGTTTGATGATTGAAAAAGAGTGTGGCTAATATTCTTCGACTGGATGCTTCAAAAAATTGTTTCCTGATGATACCATTTCCTTTGATCTTTGATGCTACTGTTTTTCCATGTCAAACGAAGCATAAAATACCTGCTGACAAATACAAGATAGTTGAAAAGACACTTGTATCCTAACAAAATGTTACGCAACTTTTTTTCTCATGTTCGGAAACCAGTGTGTTTTTTCATTACAAATTGCAATTAATGCGGCCAAAATCCACCAAACTTTTATATCAGATCAACATGAATATAAAAAGTTGGTGGGCTGAGGCAGTGGGATATCGTCACATCTCAGCACAAGAAATGAAATTCATGTTTACCAATAGCAATTACATTAGATTTTGCCCATTGAAAATTTTAAAAACATGATTTCAAAGATTTTTTGTTGTTGAGAGGGTACATTGAAATTGAACGGGATAGAAAATACAAACTATCATCAATGGTTGTAAAATTTTCCTATTCTGAAAATCATTATTTTTCCTTGAAAATTATCTTTGAGAAGTAACTTGCTATCTTCTTCGCGTAAAAAGGGAAGAAAATGTATAAATTTCTCCTCTTGTTATCAACAGAAAAGCTATCGCTAATTTTTTTTATCAGCTTGCAAAATTTTTTCATAAGAACCTAATCTTAGTATTTCCCGCCGAATATTCCAATACTTCGGAAAGCATATTTGGAATGAAAATATGAGCATGAAAAAAAATGACACCCTTCATTCGCCTACTAGCATTCAAATTTTCTCTCATTGAACTTGTGTGTAAATCAATTTAAGACAAAACAGAATCCTTTTATTTCCATCAACAGAGGTGTGTTTCAAATCTGCTCTCTTTTTCGCAAATAGAACAAGATATGGATATGTATTTTTCTATCGATTTCTTTTATTCTTTCACTAATCTTATTCTATATTTTTGAGGATTTATTATCAAAGTGAGCTGGATAACTGCCCAAGTGAACATATACATATGATATTCGAATGCAAATTGAATCTTTCATCGAAAACAATCGCTTTAAAATAAAATTTGAGGTAATGGTGTCCAGCAAAATCATTGCATTTGCTTCCATATTATAAACATATCTGTGATCTGTATGTTACGATTTTATTGATTATAAACTATTGAAAGGATTTTGATCTTAGATCTGAAGATTTGATACTAAAACTATTGCTCAGGGTTAACATTGTATTCTTCAGATTTGATGGAGTAATATTTTTTTTGAAAAAAAGTACAAAGCAGTGAAAAAAATATACGAACGTTCCTGGAACATCAATTTTTTCTTCATTTGGAGACTCTCAAATAATTATCCCATCTTCATTAATGTAGCAATGTATGCATTCATGGTGTCAATGAATTTATAAATAATTAACTTTAAAATGGAGAGTAAACAATGTTCAAATGATGCTTCATGTCCAGTATTCAGAATAATCCTTCTTTTGTGACAAGGCTTGGCTCATAAGGCCGTAGAATTGAGCTGCATACATCAGCTTATATATTGTACGATCTTTTTACAACTGTTTTGAACGTGGTTATGACTTATTACTGTTGATGTCATAGCATGCAATTATTAACACATTCACCATTACACATCGATGTAGATTAATAGATGACTTCCATGAAATATGTTTATTCTATTTCCCAAGCAAATAAATTGGATTGTGTCCTCATATACTTTTAAAGTCAATAAAAATACTGCGACGTGTCGGGACTTCACGTTACAACATTTCAGAGAGAAAAACCGCTTGGAGTTGTTGATATTGAGAAGTCAAAAGCTTGGGTTTGTATACATATTCCTTTGGAACACACACACACACACACACACACACACACGTCTGCGCACGTGCTCTCTATTTCTCTCTAGAGAAAGTGAGAGGGAGAAGGACAGGCAGATTGACAGACAGTGATATACAGACACTCCCCAAAGTGATTTCGAACCGCAAGCAAATGATTGTTTTGTAGTTTTTTTTTACCAACTGGGCTAAAAACAAGACATCTTTATGAACATACATATATACATACATACATGCATATATATATATATATATATATATATATATATATATATATATATATATATATATATATATATATATATGTATGCATATGTATGTGTGTGTGTGTATGTGTGTGTGCGTGTGTGTGCAATACATAGTTTTCAGTAATCATTTTAGTGGCAATAAAAAATAGTAAAAAGAGTAAAATTTTAACCTGCAGCTGCTATGCATAACTATAGGTTCAGAATCTGGTTTTTGATCGTTGGTCAACTACCGTAACCCGGAGAAATTTGAACTTTGAAGCATGAGTTCTGTTGGTGTAATGCCGTTGAGTTGGAGAATCAAGTCCAAACTGCAGATTAGTAAGAACGGCTTATTGGAAGCATTTGCATTCAGCTTTTAAACATTGATCCGATTGTTATAGTCTTCATGTTTGTTAGCAAAGCTGAGATAAACCGATGAATTAGAAGAAAGTGAGAAATGAAAAAAAGTTCAAATTGCGGAATAAAATAATTATTTTATGAATTAATGATGACAATAATTTATTATGCCTTTGAATATAAATTGAAAAAAGATTAGAATCAATTGCCAGTTATCGATATTTTAATGCTGAATCTATGGATCATTTCCTGTTTTGTTTCTCCTGTCTTCTGTCATCAATATTTTCACACCTTATTCTGTCAAAATAATTCTTTTGGTTTGCTCATAAAGATCAGTATTATCAATTAACCAGTTTTTTTGTCTGATTCCTTTCAAGTACGTTTATGAATAGTGTGCAATTTGTTTGGAATGTCTTTTACCGCTGTTTGGAAAGGGAAACCCGGAAAAGATGTTTCACACATGTTGTACGATATGTTAAGAATGTCTACCTTTCTGTTGATTGAGGATTAATAGTAGGTCAGGTGGAGTTAATTTCGGAAGTCGAGAGTTGTTGGATTTAACTAAATCACTGATATGTTATGTTCAAAAAATGAATCAAAATTAGGACAAAAGCTTGCTCAGATCTGTAAATAAGATGCCTGCAATCTTCGATCAATGTTTTCTTTGACTTTTTCGAAAGTCAGGCATCTACAGTTCATTTTTGTTCCTTAATTTCAAAGGACGATCTTAACAATGCTAGTAATTTTTTTAATGGTCATTATAACATTTTTGTAATATCGTGCATACTAGCTTTCATGATGTAGTATTTTCTTTAAAGTTTACATCTAAATTCTAACAGCCAAGTCTTCTCAAATTATTAGTCGAAATCAAAATCTCTTACTTTCTTTTATAAATTCATCAAAGGTAAGTGATTTGTAAGCTTACTTTCTATAAGGAAAATAAAAAAATTGTATTTCTTATACGTATATAATTATAACTATTGCTCCAATTTCTATACTGCTTTGTTCCAGATCCAGATCAGTATTACAACTTTGCTCAGGGTTTAGTGACTTCTTTTATATGTTAAACATTATCAAGATAAGAAATTGGAAATTCCTGGACAAAAACTGATTCAAAATTACATGAAGAAACAAGAAGTAGGGGATAGTCAGGTGTATAAATGATTGAGTATTCTCATAGTAATGGATAGAAGGAGGGCAGAAGAGACATACAGTTATTGGGGCAAATGTCCCCGGAATATGAGGAAAATTGAAATTGAAGTAGAGGGTGATTTGAAATCAAGATAAACGGAAGCTCAAGGTTGCATTTAATCAAGTACAGCTAAAATGGAACGGATTGTTTCAGAATATTTTACATCGAAATGAACGAAGAAGGAGAAATACTTGTTAAGTACATAATTAATCATATGTGTGTTAGTGCATGTACTGTCGGCAAAGCAAAAATACAACAATTTCAAAAGGAAGTTATAACTTTCTCTTAATTATTTTGCAAATGTTTGCTGATGTTAAATAATGCTAATATGTATTGTCAAAAATTATACTTATAATGGAAAGCTAATAAGACCTAATAGCATTCACGAATGCTTTTAAAAACATGTTCGTTTTCATACTTACAATCGAACGGAACATGGCTTAAAATTTTGCGTTTTAATTTCATTATCATCAACTTGTTTGTCAACCATGATATATGTGAGATTTACAAAAAAAAACCCAAAACCAAACACAAAAAAGCAACAAAAAACAGCAAAAAAACATGGGGAGTTATGAAAATACACCCGTGGTTACATGTATTGTAACACCAAATCCTCGAGGGGGGGAAAAACGATGATAAAAATTCTAGTTCAGCACTGACTGCACTTTGACCATACAATACGTTGTTAAAATGCGTGCCTCTACTTATAGTAGCCCTGTGACTATGATTGTTACCCAACTTCTTTCTAGCTCAGCTTCAGACAGGTAAGAGAAATGATGTTGTACTTCAAGTTTTGAATACACAGCTGCTCATATCTTCCTTAAAATGTTATGTATTTTATGGGGAATTTTCAGTTTTACACCATTATATTTTTTGGCTGATGATAGTGCACAAATCAATAGCAGAATATGTTTCTTCAAAATATTTCCGCCTGTATTAATATATAAATGTATAAACTGCACACACACACACACACACACACACACACACACACACATATATATATATATATATATTAGAGATAGGGATACAAA
>OY735199.1:56768869-56851369 GCA_963457665.1 Thysanoteuthis rhombus | reverse complement strand
ATGTCCAGTCTTCTCGTTTGGAAAGGATGGTCTGTTTGAAGGATGATGTCCCAAATTGATTGTGGTTCCCATTTTTCTGCATGATTAAACCCCATTCGGTAACTGAGTTGTGGCTACTCTATCGTCCGTGTTTACACTCCTCCTGGGGCTATTTAACTACAATTGCCTGTTATGAGGTGAGGTCGTATCTCTTTCCCTACATAGGCACTAGATTTTTGTCTGTGATTTGCCGTTTTTTTTTGGTTTTGATATTGTGTGTACTGATGCATTTGTTTTGTTTTGGGTTGATGTGATAATCGAATTTGTTTTTCTCTTTAGGTTCTTTTTTCGGAAGCGTGTCCATGATCACTTGTCTACAGCACCCTGTATCTGTCTTATAAATTCTCTGTATAGTTTTTACGTTCCATTTTTCTTTCCTAATTTGCTGTGCCGATACATTGTTTTCAATTTTTTCTCAATTTGTTCCAATGCTGACTTGCACATACTTTTTTGAACCTGCTCCAGCCCCCCTGGACACATTCCTCTATGCTGATGAGTACTTTGCTACTTTTTTCTTCATGTACAGTCTATCTCCCAGGTATTTGTATTGGTTTATGTGGTCAATGCTTGAATTTCCCTGCTGTATGGGAGTTCGATTCCTTCTGTCGCTGCAAGCCTTTATTTGTGCATTACCATGATTGCGCATTTTCTTTTCCGCACTCTATCCAAAAGTCATCACTGTATTCTTCCACTTTGTTGGATTGCGTCTTGAGCTCTACCCTGTTCTTTGCAAATAATTTTATTTCACCCATGTACACTTCCCTCGTCCTGGAGAGTATCCTTTTTTCAGGATTCCCTTGATTGGTATCATAGATAGAATAATTAGTTATGGGACTGCAAGTCTCCCTGTACGATTCTACTTTTTATATTTACCCCTGGAAATTTTTCTCCTGTGACTATCAGGTCTACTTACCTGGTTTCCATAGTGTTGACAATGAGTCTCACCACAGATTGACTGATCTTAACCATTCTGAGATATTCGAGTATCCAGTTATGTGGAATCATTTCAAATGTTTTTTTAATGGTCTATCTATCCCATTGCATTATTCTTCTTTCTTTTTTTAATTTCTTTTCAGAAAATATGGTTGATATAAAGCGATTCATTCGTCCTTACTGTTTTTGTTGTTGTTGTTGTTGTTATTATTATTATTATTATTATTATTATTATTATTATTATTATTATTATTATTATTATTATTATTATAATATTGTTTGAATGTGAGTTTGAGTACCTCAGTGCCTCAGCAGTAGCGAATTGAGTTTCGGTTTGGAAACAAGAATCTTAAAATATAATGACTTGAATCAGTTTTTGACAGTTAACAACTTCATGCCAGTCACAGAAAAACAGGATAAAATAAAGACTGCCACACCCACTATTGAATACAATTTCAGTGCTTTTTACATTGGATGATGATCTCATTATAGAATTGGAGATTGCAGGATGTCTGAATGGATACAGTAATGTCACAAACTCAACAGATTTCAGTGAAAAATGGAAATACTAAACCTTTTTTTCGCACAATCAATCCCAAAACTATTATTAGTCATATCTTCAAAGATATCCAAAATATCCAAGGATATCTCCAAAAATATCTAAGAAAATAACTCTCAAAACAATTGGAATCCCTTTTGGCAATGACCCCCTGTTGCTAAGAGTAAATCAAAATTACATACAAACAAAAAGAAAATCTCTATTGTGATTCAAAATGAAATTGAAAATTCTCACAAATAAGAACGAATACAGGCATACATATATATATATATATATATATATATATATATATATATATATATATATATATATATATATATATATATATATATATATATATATATATATATATATTTCCATCCAGATCAAAAACGTCAATCAACAGTTTGTTTTTTTTTTCAAAATGATCAAGGATATATCCATGTGTCTAAGTGTACAGATGTGGGTTGGTATACAGAATTGTGTGCAACTGTATGTGTGTGTCACAAGGATCTAGCATTGTGATTCAAGTATTTTTGCAAGTAAATTTTATTAATATAAAAGCATTATGACTGCCATGTCCCAATTTTCCAGGACTTTACTTTGTTATAAGCATCAGATGAATAGAATCACTTCCTAGTAATGATATATTGAGCCTTTTGAGTGGCCCCTGGTGATGTTATCTGGTCCTGGGGTTTATCATGTCTTTGTTTGATACCTTGCTAACTTCTCTAGGGAATCCACTAACGGATTGCTCACGTCTTGCGTATCCTGTTCGTTGTTTTGTAGTCCTTGTCTTGAGGAGTAGAGCTTTTGTAGAATTCTCAGGGTTCGTTCGACGGTCCTGACTCTTTTGTTACATCTCTTTCTTCCTCGAGTATGTTAATCATTCGTTTCCATCCTGTTCCAATAGCTTTGTTTATAGTTTTAAAGTCCCGACCTTTTCCAAAAAAATATGTCGATGATCGATGTTATCGTGTACTTTCTCTGGTCCCCTCTTCGTTTTTTTTTTTATTGTTTTTTCAGTTTGGTGCGTCCAACTCCCCTCTCCACAGTTTTAATATAGCGGCGACTTTTATTCGAATGGCTGTTATTTTGAAGACGAGTTCCTTGACGTCGGTGTTGTTCTCAACGGTGAGAATTTTCCCCAGTTCAAGCTAGAAAGATCGGGTGTGCACTTTTGGCACGTTTCGCTGGTGTTGTTCGTCGTGGAATATCTTTCTTTGTTCTTTGTTGGTGTTTATTTGCATTTTACATCTTACCATTTCGTGTTTGCTTTGTACGTTGACTGAATTTAGAACTTGGATGTCTTTGACGGTAACACTTCTGTCTGTTTGGACGAAGTCTATTTTGTTGTTGGTTTTGTGTGTTGAAGCTCTTCTAAGTCAATTGGTTATTTGTTTTTTCCTCTTAAAGAAGAATGTATTCAGAATTTTGAAACTGTTCGCTGGTTGCAAAGTTTACAAGATATTCGCATCTTTGGTTGTCTACTTCATATCCGAACTTGACAACAAAAAATTCATTTCTTGTCGTATCTATGCGTTGAATTCTCCCATGATGACACTGAAGTATTTTCTGAACTCTTGGAAGGAAGGAGGCTCAAGTTTTTATAGAATTTGTCTATTTAAAATTTGGTTGATTGCAAAGTCAGAACATAGGTTTGGATGCCATCCAGTTTTTACCTTTCTGAAAGTTGTCTGGTGATGCTGGCTATGCAGCCCAAGGCAACTTTGAAGCCAACCACTTTTTTTTCGAGGCCCTTATTGATGAGAAAGCCTACTCCACTTTGTTTTTACTCTCTTTTTACCGTAGTTGTAAATAACGCGTTTGCTCTTTTGTTTTATTACTCTTTCCCTGGATCTTCTCATTTTGCTGATGCCGATAATGTCCTATCTTATGCTTTTTGTTTTATTTTCTGGAGTTAGGTCCATGTTTGTTGAGAATAGTCTGAGGTCGTGAGTGCAAATTTATAATATTTGTCTCCTGGATATGTTTTTTTTTGGGGGGGCGGGGGTTGCTCGGGTAGCTGCTGTTAGAGCACATCTCTCTCCCACCAAGGTTAATGATGTGGCTCGGCCTTTGGGAACCAATGACTGGCAGGAATGGGTATTTTCCTGGTGTAGTATTTGGGCAGTCGCTTTCGAGCACATCACCCCATCCAAAGCAGGTGATGTGACTGAGCCTTTGGGACCGATAATCCAGCAAGACCTACTGGTATAAATTTCGTAATGCAAACCATGGGAAGTATTGGGCCCAGTCCTACCGTGGTCGCTCGTGACTTGTTGGGAGGCGGGTACTATTGATTTGCAACAGCTGATGTGAGTGGCCATAGAGCTTCACTGGCTCTTAGCTCCCATTCAATTATGCTCTTGGTTCGTAGGTAAACGTGAGTATTAACGACGCTGTAGAAGATAAAAAGGGATATAAGATATGGAACATCATACATGAATGGAATTATTTTTGTATAGTTATGTTATGACCGGTGCCGAATATGATGTATCATAGTATAGAGACGGAAGATGAGCTGGTAGGTCTTCATTAGCATATCTAAGTACATATTAAGACCGATCCTGATCATGTGAGTGAATGTCCAACTAGTCCTATGGATTTGTATAACGTTTAGCAAGATGAGTATTTTATGTTTGATAATACATGCCCTTTTTTTGTCAAATTTCTTAGTAAGAGTTCTCAAAGGTTGAAAGTACAGAAAATTATTTACTTTGATTTGGTCGACGCTTATTTTATCGCAAAACAAAAAAGGTTCCCACCGAATTTACAGCAAGATGAAACTAAACAAGAATGAAACAAATAATCAGCACTTATCTGAATCAGACTTGGGTTTTCTTTGGTTGAAAAGGTTATTTTCAACAATGATGTTTTTTTCTAGAATCAAACTTAAACCTCTTTCGTTAAAAAAACAAAAACAAGTTTAGGTGAAACTTTCCAATTGCTATATCCCGATAGAATCGAGAATTTTAGTCCCGCCATAGATGGAGTGCAGATCATTATTTGGCCATGATTTGTTGCCATGGCTTCAGAGAAATTTTTTTTGGGCGGAAAAGGGTTTTTTTTTTAGGTTTTCAAATTACTCTCATTGTATTTTAGGGTTTGTGATGTATTAGTATTGTATTAGATATAGAATCGAACATTCAAAGTTTAATTTTTGCGATCTCTTTTGATGTGTATCTAAGAGAAAGAGAGAGAGAGGCAGAAAAAGAGAGAGAGAACGAGAGAGAGAGAGAGAGAGAAAGAGAGAGAAAAGTTCGGACATAATTTAGAGCAGAATTAAACAAAACTGAATTGAATAAATGTAGTATGAAAGCGGTATCTATATGACTTGGAATCAAACTTCTTTTGATTGAAAGGGTGATTCTATCAGTGATAGTTCTGTAAAATTAAGCTATGACTTTTTCATTGAAAAAAAAAGATCAGCTTCAACCTTCAAAAAAAAGAGGAAAAAGAAACCCAAATGACCTGAACAACAGCTGACCAAGACACCAACTCAACTGCACCTACAAACTTTTTACCAAATCTTTACTGACCAAATCACAAAAGCACTAGATGAGAAACAAACACGGGAGCAAGCTGAAACTACTCGGCCATAGATCATCTCTGTTCAATAAAGTCGGCTGAAAAAAAGCAGCAAAATACAAAATGCCACTTGCAGTGGCATTTATAGACTTCAAGGAAGCCTTTAACAGCAATTTCCATGATCATAAAAGCCTGTATACGTCAAAGTGCCGCAACATATGTTCAGTCACAGTAGCTACTTTATCAGGTTACACGAGGACTAGGCCCTTTGAGTTCAAAAAAGGAGTAAGACAAGATGATTCAAGCTCACCCAAACTCTTCACAGCCTGCCTTGAGATGATATTCGGAGACCTGGACTCGAATAAAGAAGGGAATCAAAATAGATGACAAATATCTGAGTGATCTCAATTTTGTGGATAACATCGCCTTTTTTGCTTAGAATCCGCACGAACTCAAACTGAAGCTGAAAAAAAAGGGTAAGAGTCAGCTTACGCATGAACTTCAGCAAAACAAAGGTCATGTGCAACAATCTCAATGGAAGTATAAACAAAATGATCAGAATCAAAGACACAGAACAGGAGAAGATAGACCACTTCATCTACCTAGGACATCGAATTCGTATTAACTCCTCGAAAGAATAAAGTATTATCCACGAAATTAAAATAAAAAGTTATATAATTAATGATGAGAGAGAAAGAAAATTCTCATATCTCTCCCCACTCTCTCTCTCTATTTCTCTCTCTCTATCTATCTATCTATCTATCTATCTATCTATCTATATATATATATATATATATATATATATATATATATATATATATATATATATATATATATATATATATATATATATTCCATTCTGATTTGATCGTGGCCCTGTAGAATCTAATCTAGGGATAGAAGGATTTGTTTATGTATTCAAGAGAAACATACATTTCAAATATTTCAAAATTTAATTCATGATATAAATAACATACTAATAGCATAGGTCAAAATACTGATCCAAATAGCAAAAGAAAAAAAAATCATCTCTGTATAATACTATAAATCTGAAATGTATAATATACGATTGTGGGTTGGGTTTGATCAGCTAGAGGAGGAAACGGTAAAAAAAATCCGTACAGTTCATCAAAATACTCGAAACAGAATCATCATAAAATATCCAACGATCCCTACAATAGAATTAAGCGTAAAAAATTACGATACAACTTCATATAATGGTAGGAATATCAAATTTCGTATCAATTTGGAAAGCTCTCAACACAGTCCGTTGACAGCAGTCGGAAGAAAACTTACTTGCAAGACAACATTGTAAGATCATTTGGAACCACGTAGGATTTCTAAAAGAAAAAATATCTCTTTAGCGTTAAGTTTCTGAGACTAATTGTATGTATATAAACTTACTAAAATCCTCTAAAACGAACCGTAGTCATCAACGGTTAGGCGTCTCACCAAACACTCTCATGTATCGTCTTCTTGGTAACAGCCTATTTCTATTTATGAGACGGGAAATTTGTCCAGATAAGGCAGTTAATGTGTTTGAGATTTTCCAGGCTTCGCCGGCGGCTGTATCACACGTTCAGCAGAGATAAGAAACCTAGAATAGTCCAGGTTTTGCGGAAGAAAATGAACGGCTAACAATTCAAATCAGGACTTTGACTTTTCGCAATGATTTTGCACGTTTTACTTCCTTATTCTTCAAAATATGCTTCATACAGACAATTTAACAACGGATAATTATTCACTTCTTTATCTTTAGTTGCAGTTTATCCAGGAAATAACCTTGAGTTTAAGTTGTAGCGTTATTTATAGGTGCAAACTTGTACAATTATCAGGAATCCTCCACTTACTGAAGCGTTTTAATGCATAAAAACAGGTATGTATGAATACATACATACAAGTGTACGCCAATGACTACATGCAATTATATATACGTGCATACATACCATAAATGTATGTATGCATACATACACATGATAGCAAACATAGAGAATTATTTACATTTGTACATTCATACATATATCCAAACCATTTAAACCATACATTCAAATATACATACATATTACACCTATAAAACATGCATGCATAGATAAATTTACTTAACCACATGTGTATATGCAGTCTATCGGTTTGTGTGACGTTCACAAGCCTTGGGGTCAGTTGCAACACGGATTTTTAAAATCATGTTTCAAGGTACAGGAGCAATTGAACACATTACACACGGACGCACTCACACACAAACACATATCTATCCATCTGTCTATCTATCTATCTATCTATCTATCCATCTATCTATCTATCTATATATATATATATATATATATATATATATATATATATTTATATATATATATATATATATATATATATATATATATATATATATATACATATATATATATACAATTGAACAGGAATATGTATGAGATGGGAGAAAAGTTTTGTTTGTATATGAAATCCAAAGATGCAATAATGTTCGATGTATGAAGAATACATATTTACGAATATTTTGAGATTCATGTGAAAACTTCTAAACAACTGCATATTTTCAATGTTGGGAATAGATATATCTTATTCCTTCAATAGTTTTTTTTACATTCCTTAGTTAGTACGTGCATTACAGTATATCTTGGATATTTATGCATTTACTTCATTAGATTATTATGGATGTGACTTTGTGTATTTATATTATTTATGAACATATCGTTCTGAAAAACAAGTATAAAAGAGTGTGTAAAGAGTAACAGGACGGCTTTGATTTGGGTAATGACCATAGCAAAGTGTTTTATGTATAAACATACGCGAAAGACGGACGGCGTCATGTATATGAATAGAACAGACACTGGTAAAATACATGCATGCATGTTGACTACCTCTCCCTACTATTCATTTCTTCCTGTCTGTCTCTTTATATATATATATATATATATATATATATATATATATATATATATATATATATATATATATATATATATATATATATAAAGAGACAGACATATATATATATATATATATATATGTATATATATATATATATATATATATATATATATATATATATATATATATATATATATATAACACAGTAAAATTACACTAATGGTTATTGAATCATTTTATTACCATCATTGAAATAGTCAGGATTGAGTTACCTCAAGGGAAAATCCAAAGGATTCAATTACCGAAACATTGGGTTAGAAAAAATCAGAGTAAGACAGTAACCCATTGCAGAACTATTTAAAAATTTTCAGCATATATATATATATATATATATATATATATATATATATATATATATATATATATATAATGTTCAATACATTTTGATTTCAGTTGCTTTCCTTTGCAACTCCCTCCTACCATGATCAGTGAACAAAATGGATTGATATTTGGGGATCGGCTCTGAGTGATATCCGTGTGAAAGCTGGTTCCACTGTCCCATTTGTTCTTGACGATTGAGCTGGTACCCTCTGATACTGGATGACGATTAAATGTAACAATAAAGAACTTATTGCTAATTTTTCTTGATCGCTCGTTGCCTCTATATGTGTTAAATGAAGGATAGTTGACATGAATAATCAGAATAAAATTCAAAATAGTAAAGGTAAAATATCTACTGTAAATAATTAAAATCGTTTTATACATTTTGTTAATTTGTGGATCAATCAATTCAAAAGGATTTTTTTTAGAAGATGATTAGGGCCGATGCCACGGAAGGATCACTTCATTGAATTTTTGGTAATTTTTACTCACTATGCAGTAAACAACACATTTACTCACCATCCAGTGGCAACTAATATTTTTTTCAAACAAATCAGAATCAGGAAACTTTAAACGTTCCATGAGAGACATAGTGACAGTTCATGTATGCGATTCCAATGAAGGAACCACGACGTTCGTAATCTGATGCACCCCAGTTGAGACTGGGCTTTGATTATATGTCCTGTTCTTTCCATTTCTATAAGAAATTACGTGAATTTATTTTATAAAAATGGAAAGCATACATTAAACACAACCGAAGACGATACAGATTTCTTTTCTACAAATGTATTCGGTAGCTTGGTAAAACGTTATCTTCCTCCATCGTTTAACCCTGTGCCGTTATGGTATAAATGGAGTAAATAATCATTGTTCCATTGATTTCATTGGAATAACAAGTCTACCTACTATATGTGTAATAAACTGGTTGATATGAGATGGCATATACGTGGCTTCGCCCAGACGTCCGTGAAAGTTAAGATGCAAAATGTTCCCACTGGAGATTGAAACCATTGATAAACGAGATGTCAAGAATTTCGTTGTGGAATCTTTTTGAGAAGTTGTTAAATGTTTGGTGAAACGAAAAAAAGTTGGGTTACTTAACAAAGGAACAGATTTATCATTCTGTTTGAATATTTTGATAGTTAGGATTGCAGCTCGTATTTTCAAATCAAAAACGTAATATTTGCCTACAGCTAAATTCATTCCTGCAATTTTATTTTACGAGTAAACTCATAATAGGAATGTCCTTATGCTCTAGTTCATCTAGTCAGCCTTGAAGGCTTAATCTATATCTACCACGGTTAATGAACTTAACAAATTTATTTATTTATTAAATGATATCTTGAGTTAATGATTGAACGATTAAAAAATTTGAATAATCAATCCACCTACCAGTTAAGCCTTCTTTTTTGCTGCAAAAGGAATTTGTAAATTGAATGATGGAAGAAGCTTAAATGCCTAATTAATGAATATTAACTCTTCGAATGTCAGTCACGTTACATTACAAATTGCTTAAGTGTAATTTGACCAGACAAATAACACTCATGAAAAATCTTTAATAGGATTTTAGAAGAAAGAGGAAGGAGAGGTGAAAGTAATTTGCTCAAATAACAAGATCAAAAAGGACACCAAGATCAAATAGTTTAGTGTGATTAGAATTACGTTGAATAAACAGACTACTTATTTGTGTTTGTCCTAATAACATTAAGGAGCTATTTGATGATCAGATTCTTCTTACATCTAGGATTTTCATCTAAATAGGTAACTGAAGCTTATTCAAGGTACTTTTGTCTATATGATTTCAATCCTTTCTTGGTGCAACAGATTCAAGGTCTTTTGCTATAGTTGAGTATCTATGCTTAGTGAATATTTAGACACATAGTTCGGAAACAAGGCTCAGTAAGTACGACACTCATTAGGTGTCTTATACTTGTGCAGTAACGATGGTCGAAACAAAGCTTTCATTAATACCGAAGCAAATGAATGAAATAAATAGTTCATACTTGATGAGATAAATACATTCTCGTGTAACATAAGACAAAATAGCTTTGGAATAACTCAGCTGTTAATATGTTTCAAAAGTATTTGCATTTCATCCCTAAGATTTTAAAATCAAGATTGACTTATTTTATTACCTACTAAGTTTGGGAAATATGTGTACGTGCCAATTCGATAAAACATATACTCTGCAATGCCACTACTGAAAATTCATTTGCCAGCCAGTGTCTACGCGCGCGTGTGTGTGTGTGTGTGTGCGTGTGTGCTTTGCTATGTGTGTGTGCGTGTGTGTGTGTAGGTGTATGTAGGTGTGTGTGCGAATGACTGGTTGGTTTCATACTTCTATCTTTCCTTCCTTATCCATTCGCTTATTTGTTTGATTCAATGTTTATTTACACTCTGCTGAATTTACCAACCAGCAATAAAATGTCGGCCATCGACCAGAATTTTAATCTTACCCCAGACGTAAGCATTGAGGCCTTCAGTAAATGTAAACAATTGTACATTGCCTGAGCAAATAATTCAATACATTGTAACTGTTCAGAAAGGCGCAGACGCCATAATATCGGATTGGTTTCTTTTGGGCGGTAGGTTTTTCTTCCTTTAACAGTTTCCACTCAAAATTTCCACTGTTTTTTCTCTTTTTATGCTAAAAGCCGGTATTCAGCACAAGGCCGTCTTATGTGCTTCACGTGATGAGCGTATCGTACATATTATATGGATTCGTAAATGTATCTCTTTACCATTTGTAGAAAGTCCATGATGGCATTCGTCATGAGCTCTTGATGGTTAGTAAAACGGCCACTGACTCCTCTTTTGAGAAAAGTGACTCTCTGAAATAATCATATGAATGAAAATATGTTTGAAAGAAAAAATACGATTGTCTTACAATTCTAATGGCTCAAATAGTTTATTCATCAATAATGTAAGATACAAGATATTGCTTTTCAATAATCAACTAACAGAAGGTTGGGGCGTTACTTTGCAATGGAATGTCATCTTACATACCAACTTCACCATACAAGTCAAAAGACCTGATATTTGGATGAAAGATTTCAAAGATCATAAATGCTTTTTCATACACACGATGATACTGTCTGATAGAAAAAAAAAACATCTTGGCAAAATAGTTAGAAGAAAAAACCTTGAAAATGATAATATTTTGAAATGGAAACAGTAAGAGTGTGGTATTTATGCCTGACCATAATTGTAATGGTATGGGCGCTAGAATGTTCAAGAAAAAAACAATTATATGCATCTTAGAAATACATGGAAAATCGTCTTTATCCGAGATATTAAAGATTGTGGTGATGCGCGCTGCGCACATATTTACAGATACTATCTCAAAAACATATTTTTCTGACCAAACCTTATACTTAACTTACGAGCCCTTCTGTTCATTCAAGTTCGTATTGGTTTAAATCCTCTTTTTCAATTATCTGTGTTTTGTCTGTGCACAACGGGCAACCTGATAATACGGAAACAAAAGCAAAGGGAGGAGTGTTCGAAAAAAAAATTTAAAAAAAGAAGAGAAAAAAAATCCATCCATTTTCCTAAGGTCTCAGGTGAAAAGCTTCGTAAAAGATCGTATCGAAAGGTAAACCAAGAAAACATGTTCAAAAGATAGAAGCTGGTGAAAGCCAACTTTATATAACTAGATATCAAAACAGCAATAAAATAGCTAAAACAAATAGAGGTATATAGATATCAAAGAATCGATGAAGGGATTCAATATTCCAGTATGAGAGGGAGAAAAAAAAAGAAAGATTGAGTGCTATACTGAAAACCAAGCTGAATACTTAAAATAGAGTGAAGCAACCAATATGCTGTTGTCACACATAGCTTCAATATAAATAATTGGAATCTAGATGAGATTAACAAAAATTCCTATGGTGCCACAGAATGCACATCCCAAAGCTGACATTGATTGTCATTAAATGCCAAGGAGTAACGTTGGTAAGAGAATGGTTCAACTTGAACCGACATACAAAACTGCAACGATAAGATTACACCAGTACTTCAAAATCACTCAGAACCAGATCCTATAACTAATTACAGAACTTGTAAAACAAAAAGGTAGCATTCGATAATGAAGGAATGTAAAAACGTTTACAAGGGAACTGGATAGGAAAACCCTGGCAGTGGGGAGTATTTACAGAATGTAGATATGAAAGGATGAGGCTACGTGCAAAAGAGTAGCTTGAAGTAAAATCGGAATAGTACGACTGTCGAGGCAAAGACGCTGATGTAGACCAGAGTAAAAAGCACACTGACCAGTGGCTCCGGAACAGTGAATTTGGAGTAGAAACAGAGGGATCTAAATAGGCTGTTCGTGACCGAAGCTTGCAATTTCTAAGCTTCCTAGCAAATATTATACAGACAATGACCAGAAATACTGCTTCTGTAACCTGAGTGTAGAAACAATTGACCACTTTGTTTCTGGCTGCTCTTTTTCAACACCTACATTATACAAGACTGGACATGACAGGGTTGGCCAATATTAACATTGGAAATACAGCAAATATTACGGAATGTCAAAAGATAATAACTGGTATGGATTTCAAACAGACCCAGTAACTGCAGGAAACAATACTACTAAACCAATGGCTTCTGCAAAACACAAAGCAAATAGTTTCAAAATCTCAATTTAAAGATCGTCTCAAAAGAACTTGCTTCTTGAAATATTTTTGAAAAAAGTTCCTAAGCTGAGATGAAATCAACATCATTGGATGTCATAAACAATGAGAAACACTCTTCACTGCAGACTCCATTCATTTTTCAACTCCCACAATATTAGCCTTTTTTCTTTGGCTGAAGGCTTACATGTTTCCAACCGATTTGCAGGGATAGGTTTAAAATACATTCAACATTCTTAAGACATCAGGTGAAAAAAACAACACATAGGTTGGGGAAATCTGTACCCACTAAGTATTTGGCGTACTTGTGTCACTTATCACTTATCAACAACTTCTTCTAGTTGCAATCCAATCTCTCCCTTGATCAATTGTCCATCTGTTGCACTATACGTTGAATTCATGCAATCAAATACGACAAAATGACTAGTTTCAAATGGGTATAGCAGCACATGGCCTAGGCAGATGAAGCGCAGGATTATTATTGCGGAAGGATGACCCCAATCTCTGCGGCCAAGACAGCGAAGGTATAATTATTACTCATTGAATTGACCTGATAGCTTCCCTGCTTATGAGCTCAGACCCGTATAACTTGGGATCAAACACTCACTGCCCTAATTCTTAAAAAAAGTCCCTCGACTACTTTTTTGGATGACCCTTGACAGATTACCTCCGAGGATATTGAGGTTAAAATTTCGTTGATCTAGTAAAGAATGAAATTGAAGGTATGGGGGAGGCATTTCTTATCATCGAGAATGTTTCAATCGCCTCATTGGGTTTGTAATGTCATGAGATCCCAGCACCACATCTTCTCTGAGTACATCGCCGTATGCCGTCAAGGGTTCTGAACATCAGAAATCTTTTTTTCATCGATCTTACAATGAAATAGTTGCCCTGTGACACTGGGTAACGAGACCTATTATCAACAAACTATCGATCGCCATTCTTAATAAGCCACTGCACATGTCACAAGCTATCGTCACTTACAGAGGTCATCGTCAAATACACAACATATTCATATAGAAGGTATCAGTTGCAATTGTAAGACAAAATAAACTGATGCAACAGAACATATGATCTGATGAAACACCTTACAAAGAATCTTTCCTGCAGATTCTTTAACCACACTATTTATTTGTTATTTCTACAGCGGCTGATGGAATGTTCTGCTGGAATAGTCACCAATCACGTTGCAATAACCTGTTTCTAAGTTGCGTTTAAATTTTTTTGGGGAGCATTAACTCTGATTCTTAAACACGGCAGCATTTTATTCAATTTTGAAACATGTGGAAATAGAACCTAATTCCAAATTAGTATTATCATATTTACAACAAGTCTGCCACTTCCCATCCCTGCCCTTTAAAGAATATTCAATCTAAATAAACCCATTTCAATATTGGAATAAATGTAATAGATTAACATATCATTTCATCAAAACATTCAGTTCAGATTGATAAATTGATCCCACAATCTGTCAGTGTATTCGATTTTCAATTGGGCTACAATGAGTCTGCAGTTAATGTTGAACTCCGATTAGAGCATTCAAGATGTCTTCAACGAGCCTTATTGCGTATGTTCATCGAAAACTATTGCCACTTGAAATAAGAATCTCTCATTACCATCGATATTTTTAATTCCTGAAAAATCACTATCACGTATCTATACTCTTTTGGTGCACAAGTTTTTCATTTTATTTCTTCCGTATCACTTACCGCCCTTTTTTTCAATGAATGGCAAGGTTACCGCATATAAACCTGACTGTAAAGCCAAACAATGTTTGAAAAGTCCAAAAGAATTTTATTCTTTTACTTATGCTGAAAAGTATATCGGTGTGTTGCAGTACGCTGGAAGGAAATTATAGAAAGACAAGATGAAGTGAAAATAATGACTGATAATGAGAACGATTGCAGACATCAGAAAATGAAGCAAAGCCAACAGCAACGGGAATTCAGGTTTATGAGTTTTAAGCTATAATGGGTATGTATGTGCAATTGGTCTGGTGTAAATCGATGTATTACTGCAGATTTTACTATTGCCCCGTGGTGGCTCTTGGAACTACCTGCAGCACACCATGGTACTGCAACCCTTTGGAAACCTTGGGTATATGATCATGTTTTCGGTCTAAAATAAAACAGTAAGCAATAAGCTATGGTTGATGAATAATTTCATAAATCGTTAAAATCATAACAATGTCATCAAAAAAGATAAGTTTTTTTGATGTCTCGGGATTAAATCAGATTTTAATATTAGAATTCAGTGATGTTTTCCATCGGTAATCCCTCTGATTGATCAATCTGTTTGCATTCTTCAGCGAAAGGTGATCATATGACTGTTTTGTCAAAAGAATAGTCACACAATAGTCTTTGCAGCTGGTGAAATGTGACCGTCTCTCTTCAGTTTAGAAATACCTAGATTGAAATGGCCTTGAATTGACATTTCAAGTTAAACAGAGGTCAGGACTAGCTATAATATGTTGATATCGCTGCCATGTTACCCTTGCACTCTAATTTGGAGCCTTGATATTGCAGTCGTCTTCATTAGATTCGAAGATACCAAAATTACCTTTTTCTGAAATGCTTAAAAATGATCTAACCTCAAAATAACCTTTTGAATCGTCAGAGGTCAGCACCAACTATCCACTGTTCATCATCGTGTCAAATTAACTTTGTATGTAAAGTTGCAACCGTCCCCTTTAGATTTAAAAGTGTGATAACTGATCTGACCCTCAATTGACCTATAGGCGATAGTAATCGTCACCTACTCTAAGATAGTATTTTAGAAGACATTACCCATTTAACATATTGATTGCTGCATGTACACACATTTACACGCATGCACGTTTATGTACATGCAGACAAACACTGATAAAAGTTTATGCACACTTGTAAACAAAAACACACAAAACATATGTGTTTATTAACATAGATAGGTAGATATATAGATAGATCGATACATACATACATACATACATACAATCATACGTACATACATACATAATATGTATCAGTGCATTAGTTTTCTGTGTACGTTTGCACATGTGTCAGCATGAGCAAGAGCGCGTGTGACCTTGATGCCCTTAAAGGGTTGGGTTCATTGATTTTCGGCACAAGACAATTTCGAAAATACATCTCGAGCAGAATAGTTTGCTTGAAAAAAAGTCCTGATATAAATGAAAATATTGTTTTCTTTCGGTTGAGAGAAATTATAACTAGACAGCCGTCTATGACACGGGGCGAACAAGATGATTCACTTCCATACTCAACCTGCAATAACAATATATGATGGAGGGACTTCATGGAAGACGAAAAGACATTACTGAAATAAACGAAAAAAAAAAAAAGGCAAAAACAAAAACCAGAATGAAATGGGGACATTGATGGATTGGTGCATAGCGTTAAGTAAGAAGATCGAACAAGTTCGATGGAGGGAGTAAAAATAACTGCGTAATACATCAAGATACATATAGATGAGTGCAGGGGCAGGTGCAATTACTCGTTCTAATTTTTGGTCCCATCACTTGATGGCGCCACCGCTGGCTTTATTTTATCACAAAAATCACTTATTTGCCAACAAATTTGAGATGTGTTGTAAGAATAAAAAAAAATTGCTGGGAAAAAAGTTTTTCCTTTCACCGTAGTAATTAAGTTTTTCTCACTGACAAACCCCTGCCTAGTGGTATGGTGGAGGGATTTTGTCGTAGTGTGTGTTTTTGAGAGGTGGCAATAAGTAGTATACATTTCAACCAGCTTCTGTCAAAGCCTTTCTCTCGATATAGAATGTAATGGAATCCATGTGTTCGGGGCTGGTTGGTAAATTATCTGGGGAATACTTAGTCCTTTGTAATTGTATGCATTAGAGGCAAAGGAAAAACTAAACGTCTGCAAAACAACAAAAAAATCTAACAAGTCATTTCATTTTTCTCTTATTGTTCCATCCCGTCCGGCACATATTACACCGCGTCATTGCAGTCGTTTCTCAAATGATCTCAACTACCCATCCAGGTGATCATCAGGTTTCATAAACTTTAATTTCTTTACTCAACGTCCTTTGTGTAGTTCATCCCTTTTTTTTCAACATCTCATCAATAACACCTTGCTAACCACACAGGAATCATGACTTACTTGCCAAATCAGCTTAAACTATCACCACCGGTCATTAAGTTGGTACAATCTTCTGGAATATCAAAATTTTGATCTAATGAATTTGAAAATATTTGAGATTTAAGCAATCGAACCAAAGGCAGTGTCTTTCCCGCGGTAATTTTTGTAACATTTGCGTATTATTGAGCAATGTTGAATCCGTTCAAGTGGAAAGCTTATTGAGTATCCCTAGTGTCCTTTATCGGGAAAAAGGGAAAATAAGTATAACTCAATAGTAATGCAAAATAATATAAAACAATGTAATATCGACTGCATGATACGTTTGTTTTACAAAGTGCTCGATACATTCAACTTTAACTATTGACTTGGTTTGGCGTAGAGCTGATACATCATGGAATAAATATTTCTAAGCAAACATATAAATATTTTTACTCTGTTTGGCCTTCTCAAGCAAATGATCCGGTGTATTTCCGATCGCAATTTAGTACATTTTGGGATGAGTGTCTATTATCTTTAGTTGTTGGATTTTCCTTTTATTTCATCTGTTTTAGTTTGGTGCTTGGCTACTGCTTCCGTTATATTAGTTTATTTAATGGGAATGTTGGTGGTCATGAATTACAAACTATTACAATTAAAATTACAAATCATGGTGCAATTGCTTAAATTATCGGTGGCTGGTTTTTCTACTAGAACATCTGTGGTATGTTTCCTTTCTAAGAGTATTTCATCCTCACTCAAATCTATTTCTCTAATCTCTTGATTCTTGTATGTGATTTCAGTGCGTTATTTGATTATGTTGAGTTTGATCTATCACCTTACGTTTAAGGTAAATATATTGATTGGAGTGTTTTTCAAGGAGGATATGCAAAAAAGATATCTGTCACGTATTTTATATATATATATATATATATATATATATATATATGAACAAAAAGCTAACCACGTAGCAAATAATTCAGAAATATCCTAATTGGATATCTCACCGTCGTCACCAACATCACATTCGAAAAAAACATGCCAGAGCCTATACCAGAAAAATAGAACGAATCAACAAATAAGATAATATATTTAGAAAACTATGTAAGAATGAAAATGTATGTGCAATGTCTTACAACAAACTCTAAAAGCGACAACATCATATAGAACTACACAGAATTAAATGAAAAAGATAAACAAAAAAACAAAAAAGAGCATAAAACGGGGAAAGGGAAACTACAAAAAAGATGCATACATATCCATGAAAGACCATTAATGTGACTTCATAAATAAATAAGTAAGTAAGGAAAAATATTAGAAAAACATAACAATAGCATCAAACAACAATTTCAACTAAACCAAAGGATTAATACCAATGAGGCTATAACCCAGTTTATCAACACCAAGAAGGAAAGTACTTAAAAACACTAGGAAAAAAACAAACTACTGTGTAGTTAATCTCCATTTTGTAATATATATATATATATATATGTATATATATATATAATCACTCAAGCAAAGTAGATTTTTTTTTCTTCCTTTGCAGAGAAAGTGATGATTTATACTTGGGTTACTGTCTTTAATGATCTTCAAGAGTCAACAATTGCAACCCGGGTAACAGGATTGTCAAATACTCCATGCGTCATGTTCCCTCCAACTTTCCCTCACTTTTTTACCGAGTCGAATTTTCATACAATTCCCCAAGACTTGACTATTTTATCACAATTACAAAGAATAAAAACTTGAGACCCTTCGATTTCAGCATTGAATTCGAAAAGGTCGGTTGGTATACATGTCAGAATCCATTGATTCGTCAAAATGAAGGTCGAGATTGTGAGAATCCTGGCTCATTCGATGAACATTAATTTTGTGTCCATCTTTTGCTTGATTTTTAGGAGATTTTTAAAGAAAGTTTTTGGATTCATTTACTCTTGTATCCTATTCTCTATTTGAATAGTTGATTCAATCAAATACTTATCAGTCAACTCTTACAACTAAATAGTGACAGGCAATTGCTCAGTTCGGTTTACAAAAATAATTCATGTATAATCTTTTTGTTGTAACATAAAATTAGCAGAAGTATTTTTCAATTAGATATAATGTTAAACAAAGATATAAGAATATTTCTCCGTCAGAAAGTAGTTTTTACTTTGTTTCAGCGTAAATCTTGTTCGATTCTATTTGTATACTAACACGGAATCATCATCATCATCATCATCATCATCATCATCATCATCATCATCATCATCATCATCATCATCATCATCTGTCTTTCAATGTCCATCGTTGGACATTAACCTTCCCAAGGATTTGCAACACTTCTCTATCACAGGTGTCGTGAAGCCAGTGCTTTCTGAATTTGTCTTGCTCGTCCCTCAATCTAATATCCAACCGGCCTCGGTTATGCATGTAATCTCGGGGGATCCATGTCATGATTTGCAATGTCCATTGGTTGTCTGCCATTTTTGCTGCATGGCCAGCCCACTGTCACTTGAAATTTTAAATGAATTCTGTGGTGTCCCTGACTCTTCTCTTCTCCTTGATGTACTGTGCTACCTTGTGGTCTCTCCATGTGAGGCACAGCATAATTCTCTCATGTGCACGTCGCAGGGTCTTCAATTTATGGATCAATTGCTTGGTCAGATTCAATGTCTCAGCTCCATAAGTGACTATTGGTATTCGTTATACTCTTTCCTTTTTTGGATTAATGGAGACGTCTATCTATGAAGATTGAGTTTGCTCTGCCAAAGGTTTGTCATCTTAGTCTGATTCTTTGCTTGATTTCTTCTTCTTTTGAGGGTCTCATGGGGATTCGTTGTCTTAGGTAGATGAAGTGATCTACTTCCTCTAGTTCTGTGTCCTCGATTTTGACCTTCGTGTTATTATTTCTGATGTGGTTGTTGTGCATGACCTTTGTCTTGCTGAACTTCATGTGTTGGCCAACTTTCCTGCTCTTTTCATTTTGTTCATCCATCATTAGTTGGAGGTCGTGTAAGTTCTATGCGAAAAAGGTAATGTCGTCTGCAAATCTGACGTTGCTCAGATACTCGCCGTATATTTTACTTTCTTATCTCCCCCAGTCTGGTATCACCTTGTGCTGGTATCACCTTGTCTTACTTCTTTTTAGAGCTAAAATCGGCCTGAGTCTATATGCAGACTGATAAAGTAGCTGCTGTGATTGTATATATATTTAAGCACTTCGACATATATAGGATTAAAACCTTGTCGAGTGATGGCTTCCATGACCTTAGGGATTTCTACTGACTTGAACGCCTTTTTTAAGTCGATATATGCTACAGCGAGTGGTAGTATAAATTCTGGTGCTTTTCTTCCAGCTGATTTATCGAATGCTGGCGATCAATGGTCGAGTAACTTATTCTAAAGCCAGCTTGCTCTCGTGGTTGGTTTCCATCGAGTGTTTTTGTGATTCGGTTGGAGATGATTTTTGTGAAAAGTTTGTATACGCAGTTGAGTAAGCTTATAGGCCTTTAAGTTGCTGAGGTCTTTCAGTTTTCTTTTTTTATGTATAAGAGCATTATGATAGCCGTGCTCCAATAATTTGGAACTTTACTCTGTTTTAGATACAAGTTGAAAAGAAAGGCCAGTTTCTTATTGATGATTTTATCCCCTTTTTGGAGTAAGTCGATGATGATGTCCGGTGCTGGGGCCATTCTTTTCTTCTCTGTGTAATGACTTGTTTTACCTCCCCAAGGGTTACTTTTGGGAAGTCCTCTAGTTGATTGCTGACGGAATGATCATTCCCAAAAGAATAACATCAAATAATCTATTTGCTATTCAAAAGCAGCAAGAATTGAGACAGAGTTAAATAGTATCAATGATTGAGTGTATAAATAGTTTGTTTTTCCTTCTAACTAAGAAACTACTAAATCATTGAGACGGTACGTAACGAATCCATAATTATAATTCATAAGTTGAAATAAGACATATCTGCCGTGCCGTGGTCATGGTGTTTTGCTTGTAAAGAGTAGATCTTAGGATCGAATCCACCTACAAGAGGGACTTCTCATCTTTCCACTTTTCAAAACCGTGGCAGATTAAGCAGTATTCTTAGTCTTTTCAGACATCTTCCCTTCCTTGCTTTTTGAGGATCGTGGAACGTCTACCATTGGACTTAAAAGGTGATTTCTTTCTTATCATCTGTCAAATTCTAACAATCCAGTTCTGATTTTATTTTTGTATGTAACACCGATGATTGATGAAAATGACCAAAAAACATGAACTTTTTGCATGAAGAACAATGGCATACGGAGAAACTGATGACTAATTCATTTCAACTTAAAAAAAAATCAAAAAACTCTGGTCGATTTGCTTTGCTACGATCCGCAAATCCTATTTACAGGAATTGCTAATGAAGGAGTTGAAATAGGACACGCAGTTTTAGAAGAATATCGTAAGAAGACAGGAATTCTGATTCATTTACCTTTGTGCGTTGGACTTTTTAGCATATCCTCTTCCATTTACGAGTCTTAAAATACACTTGATACCAAAAATGCCTTGCTTTATTGGGGAAGCAATTAATCTTTCAGGTTTTGCACCAGGTCAAACTAATGGTTGCCTCCCCTTTTCTATTCTCTAGTGAAGTAAATTTTCTGGGGCCCAACTAATGAAGTAATCATTGTTTGAAATATGTTTTGCACGCTGATTAATTCAATCTACAGTATCAAAATTACTCTTTGCGTGTATTATTTTGCAAAACTTTCAACAATAAAGACTTTCTACAAAAATAAAAAAATCCACAATAAACCACAAAAGAAGCATTAATCTAGAAATTTTGTTAAAACTTTTGATTAATCGATTGATAGATCTGATCCAAGAGGAACATGTTATGCATTTCTATTACTTATAATCATGCAGATTCAATATAAAATTCCTTTAAAAATTCACACACACACACACACACACACACACACACACATACATACATACATATATATGTGTGTGTGTGTGTGTGTGTGCGTGTGTATGTGTGTGTGTGTGTATGTGCTGGATTATTTTAGTTAAGAACAAAATCTAGCTTGTACTTAAATATTTACCGTAGTGCACAAAACAATGGTGAGTATAAGGGAATAAATGAATGGGCCCCAAGTTGAATTCTAACACGCACGTTCTCCCATCGATACACCGATATCTGCTATAATCGATTCAACCACCGGGACCCTGACGATGGGCAGAGGTCGGAAAAAACATCCTAAATTCATTGCTTCCCTTTTCCGCTCGATGGTCAGTTTTGTTCAAGTGTTTTTCAAGTGTCAAAACTAGTTTTACGTTCAAGCATTTCTGCATATATTATTTTACCTATGTCTCTATACTTAGTAATGTATATAATTATCCGAAAGTTTAAAAAAGAGAAGACAGACTGGTAACTACTTTTTGCTGAGACTGTATTAATCACGGTATTTAGCAATACAACAGTGATGATCGAGACATAAGTTTTCCCAAGAGGGTGTGGAATCGTACCCTCACAGGGACTGACTTCTTTATTTCCCGATCATCAGTGTTGTTGTTTGGCTCACTGCCGTAAATAATTCGGTCTGATATTAATATCTATTACATATCATACACATACACACACACACACACACACACACACATACACAAACATACACATATACATATATATATATATATATATATATATATATATATATATATATATATATATATATATATGTATATGTATATATAATGAGTATGTGGATATGATATCCGACAATTCTATTGAGCGAATAATATTGGAAATTATAGCCTTCAAATCAATGTTTTGCCACTGGCTTCGTCGAATCAGTATATTTGAATGAAACAATATTGAAGAGGTCTCCTCTCTCGTTTTTGTCAGATATCATTACACTGTAGTGTTTTAAATTATGAAGGAATGCGAAAAGAAAATGGATTTATACATTTGGGGAAAAAGAAGGGTAATGAAAAATCCTCTATTATCTCTGTTCTTATCTCTTCCTATTTTTTAATCCAAATATATGGATGTTTGTTTCGTTATGCAGTTTTTTGATAAGTTCATCTAAAAAGTAATCTGTGTACAACAATCGGTTGTTGATATGATGTTGCAAATTTTTTTGAATGTGTTTGTCATCTGCATTTCAGGAATATTACATATGTAATTTAAAAACTTGTTAGAATATTTCCTATTTTAATGCTATTGCTCTATAGTCGGAGGGTTATCAGTTCTAAAGATTTAGATTTGGCAAAACTGAATGTACACGTATCTTTGAATGGCATACATGCTTATTACACAGCAGTCAATCCTTATAGGGGGCTCAGTCGTGGAGTGCATGGTACTGAAATTAATACAGAAGTAAGAATTTGAGAAATTATGTCGGGGATCATTATGCAGTGGAGTATCCACCCGATAATTTATGATTTAAAGGAATAGCCTTCACGTTTAAAGCATTATATTGTACAAGAGTTGCTATGATATACTTTGTAATAAGTACGGATTTTTTAATTGATTTCATCAGTCAAGTGACTCTTCATACGTTATATCTATATATTGATATCTGAATAAGAGATTTATTGATATTATCATTGATCTGTGAGTTGATGTTTATGATTGGTATGTTTGCTTAGGCAAAAATATGCATAGGAGTCGGTACTATCCACGTTTTCGGGAATCTGCTGGAAGTCACAGGAGACATACACCGTGGAGGAGGTGAGACTATTGGACAAAATGCAGGTATATTATGAGCGAATGTATATATATAGCTGTGATGTGTGCAGCTGAGCGTCCATGTGAAATAAAGTGTTATGTATGTAAGGTTATATGAATATAAAACATTTAAATATTTATAACTCCATGTCTGTGCCTAACAATGACAAGGTAAATGTTCAAAATGTTGAATTCTATAGAGGATAGGCATCTGATATATATTTATATATATATATATATATATATATATATATATATATATATATATATATATATATATATATATATATATATATTTATTTATTTATTTACTTATTTATATATATATATATATATATATATGTCTGTATCTGTGTGCATGCTTGTTAATAGCCTGTGGGTTGTATGAAGCTTCCTTTTGCAATAGCAAATAAATCAATGCAAAAATAAAGGAATGGTAGGGAATAAGCTTGGCCTTGTTATGACCTACCTCCTTGGCTCCATTGAAATATAAGAAAAATTAATTTATTTCTTAAAATATAAGTCCCAAACTACGTTTCCCTTTATTTCGAGTCTTCCAAGTTGACCAATGTTGAGCAGAAGAATTTGCTATTATTTTTTTTTCTGTACGTGACTCTTATTCGTGACGCCACTGGTACTTGGTGTAGTCATTGTAATTGTTGTCACAGTAAAAACAAAGTCAAAACTCAAGAATTGACGATGAAACAAACTAAAATGTTTTCGGGTTAGACTTGATCTTTGGCCAACTAAAAGGCAGAAGGAAGTCGTCGTATTTCTGGCAGATATCCACATGTCTAGACAGTACAGCAGGGTAAAGGTTGGCTGCAGCAGCCCCCACAAAATGCCCATCCAAGATGACATACTGTTGACCAATCCGATCTCAATTTTTTGCCAGTTTTCGCAGCATTCAAAATGCTGTAACTTGTTTCCTGAGTGACACTATGGCATGGCACCAAACAGTGATACTCAATTACCTGAACATCAGATTACTGGAAGTTAATTAGCTCAAACCCAATTTAGATTCACTACACACAATATATATCGTGTATATGCCTGTGCACATATGATCGTACATACAAATCCATCTGTAACGATTGACATTTTTTTTTGTCACAGAGCATCTTGAGCTGGTTTATTTAGCATAGGTATTTTTTTCAAAATATTCATCTGCTTTTCAGTAAAGGAATTCACAAGAAAATCTGATGATCCTTTCTTTACTCTGCAAAAATCTAAATTTAAATTACGCTTCACTTTTTCTTATAGAAATCGACATAGATAAATTCATATTTAGTATTTTTTTATGTATTTACTTCGGTTTCTTTACATTTATTTACCACGATTTCTTCCATGAAGAATATATATATATATATATATATATATATATATACACATATATATATATATATATACATACATATATATATATATATATATATATATATATATATATATATATATATATATATATATATATACATATATACATATATATATATATATATATATATATATATATATATATAACATATATATATATATACATACATATATATATATATATATATATATATATATATACATATATACATATATATATATATATATATATATATATATATATATATATATATATATATATATATATATATATATATATATATATATATATACATATGAATGCAATCGGTCCAAGATTGAAAGAAAGGTATTTGGTGATCTCATCCATTCAGTGTTCATCAATTATTTTCAGCTTTCGAGTTTGCAGCACCATTTGAAATCGAGGGAAAAAACAAAGTATGTAATTTAGGATTAATGCTTTTCAGTTTAGCGTTGTTTTTTTTCCAGCATAGTTGCTTGATTTATAACCCTTTGACTGGGGCGTATGTCTGGAAAAAACAGTTTTAGACGCTGAAAATTGTTGCTGGATTCAATTTTACTTTGAAATGAAAGTACTGCAGAAGATATTGTTGAGATTCCCCCTCTTAAAAAAAAAAACAACATAAGTGTTTTAAATTGGTTCGATAGATTCGAAGAAAAAGTGAATTGATCAGCAGAAAAACCTGTGTTTTTTTGCAAAAGATGCTCATGGTCCTCTCGGCGAAAAATTGTCAAACGTTTGAAACAGATTTTTATGTACGATCGTTTGCATAGAGGCATAGAGTGCAAGGTTGTTAATTGATTATCGCACGTTAGAATATTTGCCCTCCCCTGATCATATACCTTTCATGTGAATACTAAATCTTATTGAAAAAAAACATTTTTTTCACAACAGACGTTTTTATTTTCATAAAACGTGAACATACCCGCATTGCACAGAAAAATTGACCAATCTTTCCGTAATCTATGATTTGTTAAATTGATACAGACCAGAACTAAGCTTAGGACTTTTTTCTCTTCGTGTATCCAAGATTAGCTTTACTAGTTAATATCATTGTTATGGATCGTCAACAATTGATTCTATGTAGACATTTGCCTTGTCTATTTTTGCACAGGTGCACAGTAATCCGGTGATGGATTTTACATGTATTAATGGAGTATTCATCAAATAGAGGGAAGAAAAAATACCACTGTTACATTTATTGAATTATGCTTATTCACGTGCTTCTTAACGTTGCAATGAAAAATTACAGGTGTTATTGTGCTAGTCATAAATGTCTCTGGGGCTATGTAGATATTGCTTTACAGTCATACATAATTTCCCTTAAATAGTTATAGAATAAAAAATTTCTTCAGGAGTTCTCCCTTTGATCACATTCAGTAATGTGCTGACATGTTTCTTGGTATCTTAGAATAATCTGATCCAGCATTTGGACACCTACCGTGCCCATTGTGGCTTGATGTGATGATTGCTGCAGTTGGATATTTCTTATCAGTGCAACTGATCGATGAGCAAATCTGGGCATAATACTGGATTTCGATTTTCGAGCTGTAAGACAGATAAGCCAACAATATTGTTAATCCACATCTCTCATCCACTTTACCTTTGTGCTACACGAACTTGAACTGAGTAAATATTTATGTAAAATGGTCTTTTTTTAAAATCTTAAGCCCCACGCACTAGTTCTAATAGAAATATATTTGCATGGCATCATGCATTCAAGCAGCAGGAGAGCACACACTCGGGGAAGCTATGCTTAACTCGCAGGCCATTTGCTCTTGGAATGACTTCTATCCTCATCGGAGGCCCAGCATCGTGGTTTTATGCAAGTATGCTTAGTTAATAACTGAATTCAAAACCCTGATGCACACAGCAGGACAAAACAATTATTGATTATATCTAGCTACTTGCTCCGGGAAAGAACAGTAGCTTTTACATTCACTTCCACAAACTGAGATGAAAGACTGAGATCAAAGCAGTTCAACGAGTCTCAAAATCAATATTTTTTTCAACAAGAATATCAATAAAAATACTCGGAAATATTATGTAGCACCACCAAATGTTGAATGTGCAATGGATTTCTGTAAACCTATTACACGTTTGCTATATACTTTTCACTCGTTGGATATTTATATTGATCAGAAACATGTACAACGATTGTTGCACATGAAATACATGTATACAGGTTCAGGAATCCATATCGTGGATATTCATTCAAGTATGATGTTGTCAAAGGTTTACAAGGAAAAGAGTGAATACTTATCTAATTCTTTCTCACTCAGCATCGGTAAATGAAGACATTTATCAAAACTTTGTTCTCAAAAAATGAATTAGAGAAATATTTAATAAGGTGTTTAATACATTGTCTCCAATCTTTCATAGCAGACTGCAAATTTGACATCTGTTTTGACAAGTTACTTAGGAGAGAAATAATTATTCATAAACTCAATCTCCGTAATTTTTAGGCATATACCGTCGTATGACGTTCAGTAAATTATTCTTGCATATTTATATTAATGTTTTAGCGACATCGATCACCATAAGATGTGCCAAATTTATTCCCGTGTAATCAATTCTCAATACCAACTGATTTTTAACTGTCACCTTATGGAGGATATTATGATTATTTGCAGATAACATATGAATACTCATGATATATTCCTGTCATTGGCTAATTGAAATCTCTGATGTATTACGTCTAAAAAGCGAAAATATAACTGAATATAATTCCTTTCTAACTTTTACGATAAGGACATTGCTATTTTGTAGTTAAACTATTTTGGACTTAAGGAAAGAATAGTTTCTTTATCGCTATTCTATCTGTTGTGGTGGCTCCAACAGATTCCAGGTATCAACCAGTGGCTCCCATGAAGTCGTTTATTGCCACTCATATTTTGGGCAGCTATGACTAATTCAGCATTTTGTTGTGCCTCAATATGGTGTTGCTGTCCCCAAAGCAAAGGCAGCAGCTCTATTAGGTAAAATTGACTTTCAATCCGGAATGCTACCATTTTGAAGTCTCCACTGACCTCCACTATCGACCTTGAAAGAGTCTACCAACTTCTTGATACTTGAAAATATGTTTTTCACGTTTTGCACATCATAGCAGATATTGGCCAGTTGTTGTTTTCGTTGGACCACGGATAAAACGAGTATCTTTTTATGTGAATAATTTAAAAAAAAATTCCCCAGGATGAATACAGCAGCTTGGTACAACTTTCTCAAAGTGGTTCGAGGCCTCTCAGGCAATAGCGAGGCCAGAAATTGAGTGAATCGTACTGTAAATATGGTGAAGTGGTAAGTCTAAATGGGTTAATTAACTCTAATCATGTGAAATTCGAGGGAATAAAATTGAGAGGGGAAAATTGAGATTATCCTCTAGGATATACTGGACTTCGAGCGCCACTACCAAAAAATGTATAACAAAAATATGATGTTGAAATAAATATCTCAGGGTCAACTTTGTGAAATTGAATCAAAGTACAATAGTATATCTTGTAACCTGTTGATATCAAAATGTTTTGCGATCCCTTTGCTTGAACTTTAGTGTATATGTATCATAATTTGGATTAATATTTTTGTTGCATTTAAGGAAAAATAAATGATTTTTTCAAGATGTGAATACAAATTAGCAAATTGTGCGTTGTATAAGTTTGAAATAGGTATATTGCAAAGTATGTCTGCTCTGGTCACAGAAACATTACTTTGAGTGAATCATATCCATTTTTGGGAGGTTTACGCACAAGCAAGAATGAAAAATTACTCATCAAGCAGAAGCAGAAATCATGTTGCAAACTGTAAGTTATAGGCAAACGTAGATCTGAACCCCAAATATTGAAGGCCAGATTGTAAAAGTGGGATTGTCAAGGATGGGTTGAAATCTTCGAGATCATGGTAATGTATGAGCATTCTATGGATTGAGACAGATGATCGAAATATTGTGTTTTGCTGTCATTAATCAAATGAAAAGATCGTCTAGAATATAAATGCAAGAGATTATAATAATTGATCCTTGATATTTAACAGTGATAACACTAGGAGAGAAAACAGTGGGTAAAAATATATCACGACAAAAATATATCAGGACTTTGATTATAGAAAGAAGTAAAGATATGAAATATAAAGTAGGCGTCGCACATAGCTTGGGTTACTTCAGTGCACTGTAAATGTTGTTTTTTTGTGTGTAGTTGTAAGATCGAACAGGCTTCTCTCAAACTGGCAATTACAGTACGTGAGTGTGAGTTTGACAGTGTTTGTGGAAGTGTGGATGCGTGCATGATTATGTGTGTATGTGTGTGTGTGCATGCACACGCACGTGTGTTGATGTGTGTAAGAAAATACAAGCAAAGAGAAAAAAAAACAAACGAAGAAAAAGCTTTCTATTTTGCCAGGAACTAAAAAAATGGAATGGGAAGACGATTTTACCATTCATTATCGTTGCACTTTAATCACTTTTGAGGAGTTTGAGAATTCGTCAGAAAAATTGAAATTCCAGGGAGAATTAAAACCATGGATACGACAGCATCAATAAAATCAGCGAGATTACTGAAGAGAATGATACAGAATTTAGGATAGATACTGCTACTTGAAAGAAAAAAAATTCCAGTCATTTCTGATTCTCAAACCTCATAAACATATTGTTATCATGGAACTTAATGCACACTACAGATACTGCTACTAATTACCTTTCCAATAATAACCATAGAAAAGTAATACACGACTGAAAAATTGATGAAATAAAAATATCATTAACTTGATGATAGGAAAAAATACAAAACTTCTAAATGTAAAGTGGCGGCTGTTTCATAACAACAGTTCATTCAGTGCACTGTGAATGCTTTTTATGCAGTCTTAACTTCTAAAAAGCTTCCGTTTACTAAGTTGTAATTATATCGTGCAATACTTTTTTCCAATCGAGTTGGAAGGATGGGGGATTATTGGGGACTTATTTTAGGAGGCCCCTAATACCCCGATCCATACTGTTGGTTGTTTTCTTTTTCTTTTCTCAAGTACTAAGGAAACGGTTTCCTCTCCCAAGTTCTCACCAGTTTGTTAACTATTGTGTCCCCAATTATTTTAAATTTTTATTATGATATTCGACTGATAATTTGTATTTCTTGTTTTTGTTTTTTTTCTAAATATGAAATGTTTTTTCGCTGTGAGCCATTCCAACTTGATTTCTTTTTTATTTCTTTTTTATAAGAACACTCTACATTAAGATAGCTTGAAGATTTTTCATCCCATCAAAGAGTAATTTTCTTGAAAAACATTTCAGGAACACATGCACATATGCTGGTAATTATATAACAAGAAACAGCATGTATATATCGCTTACCTAATAGAGTGATGGATTAATGGTTTCAAACGAACAATAACGAGGAATTGTGCTAGTATTCGGCTTTCTCTGGTGAAATATTTTTGTATAGTTAAACCGACGATTAGGTTTCTATTAAATCTTGGGAAACCAACTAATTCCCCCAAAATAGTGACCGAACATCAAAGGGGAACTTAGATATTCTATTCTCACTAAGGACAGTTTTCTAAAATCAATGCAAAATGAACATCTATTCTGATATATCAATAGACGAAATCAAAGTGCATAATAAGATGTTATGCTTTACATGGTTCTATTTATTTTTAAGACTCTCTTGTAGAATAATCTCTTCCATTAAGAGTTTTCTAAAGTTTTTATGCGACACATGAAGACTTTCCTTTGCTCGAAAGTTTTATTGAAGTCAAGGTATCCAACATTGACATTTGCTTTCCAATCAGATATGCACTTTTCTTATATTGAATCGCATCTTTCAAAAGGATTATTTCATCAGAAAAGTACACCTATTCCTAATATTATAGGAGATATTTTTTCAATAAAGCCTAAGTGGAATGAAAGTCAGCATGCTTTATAAACACCTGGAACATTCTGGTATATTACTCAGCTCAAAAAAATAGAAGCACTGAAATTTGAAGTGGAGAGGGTAAGAAAAACTCGATATCCACTTTTTTTAAAATTTAAAGTGAGTTTTTTTTTATCCAAGTTTTGGGCAATTAATATCTTCCTGATCACAGCAGCTTTTCGTACAATTTTTCCCTGCATTTTTTTTTATCATATTAAACATAAGAATGTTAAACTGATCAGTCCTGTAAACTAATTTATTCTGTTACCTACAAATTACACAATGACTCTTCATGATTCTAGGCAATGTACTGTGTAGAAAAATGTAAAAATCTGCTCTATCACCACTATTATTTTTAACATTCTTATTCATGCATCGGGGTTTTCTTGTGATAAAATAGTAATGTGCACATGCAAATGGCTGAGAATAATAGTTGCTAGTTGCCATATGACCAAGACACATACACACATGCACACTATAAACACACACACACGTATATATATATATATATATATATATATATATATATATATATATATATATATATATGTATATGTATATGTATATATATATATATATGTATATATATATATGTATATATATATGTGTATATGCTTCATTTCTGTGCACAAAGAGATTATGTTATCTAGCGAAAGAATAACATACTATCCTGAGACGAGTTAACAGGTCAGTGGTGCTGAAGAGGCAACTATCCAAGACGTTAATCATACGTAATATGTGCATGCAAGGCACAAAATCGGCAATTTAAGAGCGATATAATATGTAAAATTGGGCTTATATACATCTATAATAAAGTGGCTGCGTGTATGTCATTGTCCTGTTTCCATCCTTTTTTCAGCAAAATAGCTGGCCAGTTGACGGACGATGTGGGCATTAGTACTGACAGGGGTTATAGGGGTGTAAACTTTTGAAGTATGAGTGGAAATTATAACTGTCACAGAGGTTGATCAATGATGCTAGGTTTATACGTGAACATGTGGGCGTGTGTATATAACCATCAACAAGAATTTAAAAGGGAGTAAGAATAGTTCATATTTAAAGAGAGATAGGGGCAGATTTTAGAGTAGCAAGTTTGGGTAGATAGCAGTGTTCCCCCATTGACCTTTACATCCTGCAAGAGAGTTTTTCATACCCACAAAAAGTGAGCTAACTTGCTACAGTGAATTGCAATATGGAAATTGCAGCATTCTAGACGCTGGAGTGTTCCAGAGCTGTTTTATCTGATTACTCCATCAAAGGGGAGATAAAGATATAACATCAATTATTTTCATAATCAGACTCCTTGTTCTTAATATGGAACTAGTTCATGTTTTTTCCTCTAATACAGCCATTTCTCTTTGGCAGATTCGTCATCATGTTCCCAAGTGACCGGATCTGAACAAAACAAGCTTTCCAGAAAATTGCATCGACGTTGCCAGTGCAAGCATTATATGCACACATCGAAAGAACCATGCAGCAGACATTGTCAGACACTGCAGCCAACCCCTGCAGGAAAGGCTTCAGGTTATAAGCATCCCGCCATCGTCCCCATGGTTATTCATCATGTACGAAATGTCGCACTCTGTTATTGTATATTATCTGGTCCGTCCCAGTTAAATGGTTAAATGATATAGTGATGGCTAACTCCGTATAATCTATCCATGAGAAATTGAAAATCAATAAAAAAAAAACTATAGCTTTTTTTTTTGACATTCTAAAATTGGAATATTCCCTTAGCAGGAACAACTCTTCATCTTCTATTTACTTGTACTGACAACTTCAGGTGATTTTTCTTGGCTTTGTTAAGAACAAAAAGTTATATACCCACTGTTTTTTGCTTTTCCATCCGTTGAGATCGAAAACCCAATGTTTTGCATGAGGTAAGGTTACATCCATTTGAAATTGATATATCTATCTTGCTTTTTCTATTTTCTGAAGCTCAAAACCCGGAATGGGAAAATAGGAAAAGAACGGTCAGGATCAAATTTAGTACTGGTTATTTGTGCGGCCTGTCTGTTCACACAATATCTCCAGAAGTCCCGATTGAATTTCAATAGAATTGTGCTGAGAAGACTACGAAACATGACCTGAAACTTTGTAAGAGGCACGTGCACAATAATGTTGTGAATTGATTAGGAAAATGGATGAAGTAACTGCTGTGTGTATGAGCATTCAATGTGTGAGTGGGCGTCCATATAATTCGGACTAATAATGGCCAAGCGTATGAATGGTGACTATTTTGATGCCTTTCACTACTCAACTGAAAAAAAAAAACAACGCTCGAACTATATGTATCAAACGTTCAATAATGTTAGCATTACAATTCCAAGAGTAATACCTAAAGAAATGGAGGAGCATGTTCCTTCATTCACACGGAAAATTTAATAAGACAGACCATAATCAATATTTTTTGTCTCTGGGAATTAAGTTGAGAATAATTCCTACACATATGAGAAAATCTGAATCTGATTCCCCATAGTAAATAATATGTAATCCGGTTAAGAGCAAAGTGAAAATTAGCCATAACCCTTCAAGGGAGAGATGAGCTGCCACAAAATAAACATTCTTATAGATAAGCAGCTGTTATCGATGAGAGCTCGTCTTAGAATGGCAGAAAGAAAAAAAGTTCATTAAGTTATATCTCAAGACACAAATAGATTAGCGCCCCAGGTTTTGAAAATAAATAATCTGCATGATAAATAACTATTTCCAAGCAGAGACTCCCTGGAAGGCAAGAAGGTTTTTACTCCTTTTCAATCTAAAGTGATGTGTCAATCATCATATATTTTTTATGGTATTTACTGAATTTATTGATGGTGAGCAAAGGGCAGAGTATAGAGTGCAATCCACATAGGTGTATTGGTTGTATAAAAATTTTTTCCTATTTGTATTTACAACAAAGTAACCTCATAACGGAAGTGTTACTCAACCACGGTAATGTACAGGCAACCAAAAGAGACAAAACGCATCATGAACTCGTGAAGTTTTAAGATATCCTGATGACCATCAGCCCATCGTAAGGAACTTCATTTGAATCACTTTCATCTTCTGTAAGAGGTCCAAATTCTCTGAGTGTACATTTAACAAATGTAAACAAGTTTTCATTTCGTCTACAAAATTATTTTCTTTTGTTTATGCTCCACAATTTATTTTCTATCAATAGCACAGAGATCATCCCTCCTAACGTTTTAATTGGTACACGTCGTCATTTGACAGAATCTGCAAGAGTTGCAATATTAACCCATGAAATATTTTGTAGGTATTCATGGAATTTTTATACAAACTTATAGCGAATCAGTTTTCGGAATGTTTGATTCACGCTACAAAACCATTGCAAAATGTGCAAATTTTTCGACTACTTCGTTTGGCTACCAATGGATATCTGTTTCATTTCCAGAACTGGAATACAATAAAAATATTTTTGTTAAGTACGTTAGAGTTTTCGTATTTTACAAAGAAGTTTCTAAACGATCGAAAAAGTATTCACGATTTATAAAAAAAGGATGAAAGTATTCATCCATCTATTTATCAATCCATCTACCTATTTATCTAACTAACTAATTATTTCATCAATTCATTAACACCATTTGATTTAAGCAAATATATAAAACTGTCGTTAGGATATCGTAACTTAGATATATTATTACATTTCAATATTACCGAATGATTCACTTTTCTATGAACGTTTATGATCAAATCAGTAATCAAATCATAGTTCTAAACGTATATTTCACAAGAAAGCAAAGTATAGGGAAGATGATCCTGTATGTAGATCGTCAAGTCCCCCTCCCTGCTCAGCTGTACTTAAAAAAAGGGCTATCATTTTTAAAAAGAAAGAGAACCAATAAAAGAAAAACCTGAGTATTCATATATTGATATCAATAACAACGAAACCAGAATCTTAAACAAAATTGAAATCGGATACTTTGAGACAAGAACGCAAAGAAATGAGAATACATGGCAATGTAAAAGACAGATTGAAATACCGATGAAATATCTTTTGTATATTTGGGCAAAATATACTTGAAAGGAAAACAGAATTCCTTATATAAGTTGCATAAACTAAATGACTAAACTACAACCTAATAACTTGCCAGGTATAGGCCAGTCGATTATACATGAGGTAAATTAGATAAAATGTGTCAAAATTTTCTTGACTTACCCTTCAAATTATCATGATTTGGAAATTATTGCATGCATTCAATAAATCTTTTACTTTGTTTTTGAAGGAAATTATTTTGTATAAGAAAAAACTTTTACATTTAGAACCCAACTAATTTTTAAATGCGTTCAATTATGACCATGCAGATGATAAATCTGAGCATTTTGTAAACTGTACGCTAATTATCTGACGGGTTCCTCGGATCTGCTAGACTGTAAATATCATAAAGTTAATTCAATTTCACGACACACTTCGTGGCCTCTAGCGGTTCTAATGAAGAATGTAGGTGATTGGCTCAGGTGCTTATTTATTGTACGTTCGAAAAATTTGGGATTTCGAAGTAATTTAGTTCAAACTGATCATTCAGACTACCTTTAGAGATTTGATTTAAAATCAGAATTGAAAGAAAGATTGGTCACATAGATAACGTCGCTGTTCCAGCAAATCGACTATTCAAACTGAATGTGCTCTGAGATGGATAAATATCAGAATTTTTCAATAAAGTGGGAAATATTTTCGGATATGTGGGTGACGATTGTTCCAATAATCATTGGTGTTGTAAAAACTGGAAAATGATTTGAAAAATCAGGAATCAGGGGGTATTTAAAATTTTCAGATATCATTGTTAAAGTTTGGGAGAAATACTGTGAAAAATGCCGGGAAACTCTGTAGATTTAGCAGCAATGGTTCAAGAGGAATTAATCAAACAGTACAAGTCTTGAAATTAGAAGAAAATGAGGAAATGATATATCTGGAGAACATAGGTGATTTCCATGATGAGACTGCATGGGGAAAACCTAATATATTCATCAAGACGTCGGTGGTATTAACGATATAATACAATACTCTATATTTTAAACTCGAATTTTACATCAAACGTATACTAAAATCCGTTGAAAAACTATAATTGATGACCGAATAGTCATGGTTTTAATTCATGATCTTACCGATGCATAAAGTTTTAGCACTAAAGCACTTTGTACATCAAGCTATATTAGAACATTAGGAAAGTACCATGATTTGTTTCCTTCAAAAGAAAAACGTACCAAATCAAGCCCCATAACTTGGCTAATTTTCAGTGTAGTGATAAAGGCAATGGAATCAAAATTTCCAGCCGACAACAAAATAGAGCTGGAAAAAAGAAATATTACTGAAGAACATCAGGAATGGCGAAATATGAAGGGATACGAATGATGATCATCATTTGGTCACATTACACGTTGACAAAGTTGTTGAAAAATAATTGGATGTATTAGATATTAAGGCAATGCTTGCGACAGGTATTCAAGACCAATGCATCATTGAAGTCAGCAGAAATACAGGAAAGTACACGGTATAATTGATGGGCAACTTTTAGCGTCTGATTTGACAATCAAGGAAATATCATTGTTCATTGCTAACTGTTATGCTTTTTAGTGCCCTTGGGCAAACCCAATAGACGCCAACTGAAGTGCCGGTCACAAACAACAGAGCAAAAAATAACAATGAGAAAATTTCTAATAAAATATCAGAACTGTTTGAAAATTTTTGCACCTGGTGCTATGTGTAGCCTAATTCTATCATTAGACAAAAAAAAAGAGTGTTAAATACTTGTTTCAGAGCCATGCTGTCAATATAGCGACAAAAAACTAACTTGATGCACTGGTATGATACTTTTAAACGTATAAGGCTAAGCTGAATCGATAGTCACTTCAGTTTGATTCTATTATATCTCAAATTTCAATACAGTAACAATATTACAGATGAGGAAAATTGTTTATATATATATATATATATATATATATATATATATATATATATATATATATATATATATATATATATATATATATATATCTTATAATCAAAAACATTTCTTTTAATAATAAAACGTTGAAATTACTTTAGCGTGACCATACACAAATAATGATACATAATATATATGCAGGTGTAACATAGTAATCCTTTCACATGCAAAAAACAAGTTGATTTATCATGACCAAATGGATAGATGAAGCGTGGTTTCTTTGAACCCCTGTAGTCACAGAGCCACTTAATTGATAGGACATCAAGAAATTGAAAAAGTATAGATTCTGCAGAGAACACCGGAAGATATACCTGGAGTCTAATGGTGGACGTAAGAAAGATAAACAGTAAGTTTGAAATAGGAGGGAATAAAAGGAAAAAGGGTTGATCATCATTTAATTACGGTATCATACAAAAAATTGTATGTTAATCTAGTAAAAAGATAATTATAGAGACGACAGCCATCGACTTTGTTTTGGGAGCTAAGTTCGACAAAACAGTAGCAGGGTTGTGGGAGACATGTACCAGGGCCTACAGGCTGCTGGCCCACGGTTATAGAAAGATTAATCAACTAGGCACTCTCCCTCCCACTCTGATCAACCAATCAGTCTCAGTCTCCTCCTCTCAACAAGCACTATAATCACTATCTCTCTCTCACTCTCTCTGAATGAGATTTTAGTTTTGTATAAAATCAAAGACTACTCATGTAACTTAGCGAATCCAAAGTCTCTGCCCAAATCCATGCATTAAGGCAAAGACAACCATTGAGGATCACCCTCGCTGTATCGACGCCATTTTTAGAAAATGCAAGTTCTGGTGACAGTAATTGTAAAGAAAGTTTATTTTTCTCTGTACTTTTTGATTTATCATTATGAATACATTTCAGATAAAACCCAACTATTTTAGCGGTCATTTCATCAGAACAGCTCTCTCAAATCCCCAAAGACCTTTCAATAATGGGTGTTTACTTAAGATTGTCATTTTGCAGATCTAAAAAAATGATTGAATGTTGTTGGGTTGTGTTTACTAGCATATAAAAACTAATTTCCATATGTGAAACAAATATAAACTAAAAACCTCTGAATTTCGCCACTTAAATAAACACCAACGTCTATAATCTACGTTGTTATTTACTTTATACTTAAGTGTTATAAAATTATTTCCTAGAAAAATAGGTTATGAAAAGGTTGCAAAATGTATTTTCACAGACTTTTAGCGACCGCAGTGTATACTACTTCGGCTGTCTATTCTACGGGTTTTTCAAAGTAAATCATTCTACTTACCGTCTCTGCAAGTCATTTATACGAATCACTATGGAGTGAACTTCCTAAAAAAGAATTAATAGTTATGGAAATTTTTCTGCATTCCATTTTACCTCAGGAGATGCTCCATATTCATTTTTTTCTTTACATATACATGTAAATTTTGAAGCAGATGAGTTTTATACTCTCTCTCTCTCTGTGGCTGTCCCTGTGTCTATCTCTGGCTGTGTTTGTCTGTCTGCCCGACTCAGTCTCTCTCTTCATTCCTATCTTGTCATTATAATCTGCTTGAGACGTATAAGTATTAACCTGAGTGGTTGATTATACAGTGAAGCGAATATGGAGATCACAAATGTGCATTAGAAATTACACTTTGAGGAAACGATTTATATTGTTTCTTCAACAGAGATTGATACCGAACAAGAAGAAATTTGAAAGCGTTCGACAAATCTTGGACACTAAAAGTTTTGTCTGTCTCGGCGCATACATTTACACCAGTATCCCAAGATTAGTCTCACTATAAAGTAAAATATCTATTAATGAGGTGTATGAAGAACACTGCAATTAAAAAAAAACATTGGTCATTATTTATCGTCATTTCGTATAGAATACGATGTTTTTTTTCTTAATAAATATACTGAGTAGTAAAGAAATTTTATTAGGTACATGTAGGATAACGGGCTTTTTTTTAATAACATGATTCTACTTTAAGAATAAGACAATTCTGCATTAGCCTCGGCTAGGGAGGTCATCCCAAATGTACAAACCCTTGCAATGTTATACATATTGAAACTTTTCATTGATAATTGTTATATTTCGCTACTGAGCCCACAATAATGAGGGGCTTTGTGTGTCTAATAATCCGAATAGGGGTAATATAAATTGCAATCTATCTTGAAATATTAGTTCAATTTCTGATTTTATACTCTACACATCTGTGGCTGTTATCTTCATGCAGTCACATAATAGCTTGCTAAACCTCAACATATCATAGGTGTGGACTACTGGTTGAAAATAGCCACCCATGAGTAGGAGCACAACACTTGCTCTCATTAAGAAGGAAGATTCAACCAAAACGAGGGGAATGGGGGTCAACATGTTGCTAAAGCTATTCATTGTAATAATAAAAATTAATGCTTGTTTTTTTTTTAGATAAGGTACAAAACTTTGTCAGGTATATGTTTTAGAAATGCTGTTATCATAAAAATCGTAGTGATTGAAGCCGTCTCGTGCACTACAGGTGTACATTCTTAAGATATTTACTATAGATATTTGAAACGATCCCATTCTTCACAACTGTTTGAATTATTTGTCTGTTTACTAATTGGGTAACAGAAAATAAACTGCTTTTTTTCAGATATATTTCGAAAAAGATCACTGATCAGCAAGTAGCAATAGATTTAGTACTGTTTCTCACATTCAAAAGCTGTGGTTTCGACTGGACAAAGTTTATTAACTACCGACGAGTAAAACAGAAATAAACAATCAGTACATGCAATCGGTATAAACGAGTAAAATAAGGCAATCTAATACAGGAATACTCTGTAACAAGACTATTTAGAATAATACCAGATGGCAGTTACTTTTTATCATATCTCAAATGGATGTTACTAATGGTACCCCAAGGAAACTTTGCTTGGAAGCATCAGTAAAGAAAGGGCAATGCAGAAAACATCGCTAGCCTCAGGAAAAACTAACAATCCACTCGAGTTAAGGTACAAAATTTTGCCAGGTACATGTTTTAGAAATGTTATCATAAAAATCGTAGTGATTTCTAACCGTCCCTATTCTGCTTTAAATCCATTTGAGAATCCTGCAAATAGAAAGGAAGCTACCGATCACATGGGCTGGATCATTTGTGAAAAGACATCATACAATACAGACTTCATAAAATATTGTATATCATAGTCGAAAGATTCACCCAGGATTACGTTTCTAGTGAAATTTATGACTCTCAAGATGAAAATGCAATTTTTCTGGAGCTGACATTTCTTATCATGTTATTTGCATAGCATTATACGACCAAAGGTTTCAGTGTGTTTCAATTTGGGAAATCCTCGGAATTGAACCTTAGGCGGCATAATCGAAGTGATATCATGTTAGGACTGGAAAGCAGCAATGATTTTGAAAACACTGCCATTAGATACAAAATGACTAGACTAGTTGAAAACTAACGATAATTTACAATCAGATATGTAAAGGTATTTTTTATGGTTCCTTTCACTCCAGATACCATGACAAGGTGAATTGGTCTTCGATGGTTCATAGTGTGCCATTAATTAGAGCAGATGTTTCAGCCGAACGTATCAGCTCTACTGAAACTACAAGGCATGCAGCAGTGTGCTGAGTCACAGTCTACATAGTTTGATTTTGACTTCTAAGATTAATTTTCTAATGCTCAAGACCGTAAGCATGCATACCCTAATATCAAAATGCCAGAACCAGTACTTGGAATTTTTGGTATAAGAAGATAATTCCAACCAGAAACATACTTCAGGACAGATTAGGCTGTAATGACAATGATACATTTTATTGCAGTATATGTAGATGATGGAGATTTGGATGGACTCGAGAACTATAAGTGTCAGAATAATGATGATTGTGAATGGACCACTGATGGTTGCTTTTCTACTCACCGCTACAGGGAACTAAGCCCGACTCAAGACTAACATTGTAACAGAAATAGAGCACATAAAGAATGCTGAATCATTCCACAGATTGGGCAGACTCAACCATTATCTTGAATTGACAAAGGCTTGCACTAAGCTATGCTGAATAGCAACAATGCCATTAAGACATTTCAACCTACACAGCACTGCAAAAAGCAGCACACTCCCAGTTTATTTCAATCCGGATGAGTTCATTGCACTTACCCTAAAATCTTGAAAGATGAAAGGGCTCCTGTGTCTTAGCGTGGGATCTTCCGGGGGAAACTTAATATCCACAGAATCCAGCTGAAACAGTCTGATGCATCGGTCAAAAATAGCCTGCAAACTTTTAAAGAAACGTTCCCATACCAAGTTCTCCAAGAATTCAAAGCACATAAAACGTAGCCTTTCAAATATGTTCAGAGGTAATGATGAAGTCCATTAATTTGATGATCATGGGAAAGAAAAGGCTCCCAGACATTTCGTAGTGGACTGATTATCTTATCTTTGAGGTCAAAGACGATTGCTATCTTATGTTCAATTGCAGACCATGCTTTCTAGAGAGATAAAAACGCCTAATTCAAGCAAACAAAATTTATACTTGTTCTACCGTATTCCACCACATTGTATAGTGCTATGTACACACGGATGAAATTATTTTGCTCATAACTGATCTTGGAAAGCTTCCTCTTTATGCAGTTAGGATTGCGTACTGCATGGCAAAATGATCTAGACTCTGTGACCAGCAGAGTAGAATAAACAGTCAAGATATTGCTTAAATGCACTGGACAAAGTTTGGAAATAAGTGTTGCAGAGAATGCACTGATAAATACTTACGTGTATGGGGTAACAATGATCCAGAACTATATTTTCAAGGGAGCCGCTTATTAGACGCAAAGAAAATCCTTAGCTGAGCCAATGCAACGATTGCCGTACAAGTACTTGGTAGATCATCGAACTAAAAGTTCTAGGCCAGCTTCAGAAGCGCATATCCAGAAATGTATCTGAGGATTTCTAAGGTGGTTCTAAATGTCCTTTTCGGAGATAATCAATGCTCTGAAAAATATAATTGGGACAAGATCTTTCTCAAAAGAAACCCATATTCCTGGAGTTAGTTCCTCTACTGACATGTTATGAATCTTGATCTCTTACAAGTTGATCCAAAAGGGTTATAACAGCTGCATCTTGATGCAATGCAATGGCTTCCTATGAGTTCATTGTTCAATGCCCAACAGATTATTTTCGCTGGGGTGCAGTTTACTAGAAGATGCAATGAGTTGAAACAGCTCAATCCGTTCCCAGGAACTTCTACCGGTGCATTTAGCAGAGAGGGTCATTATTTTCATTAGAGTGCACACGAAGAATACTCGACCTCATCACAATGGGTGATCACAGAGGATATCAGAAATGATATCCTGAATGCATCTGAAGAAGCCAAGACGAAATAAGTGGCATTAAACAGTGGAGGGATTATTTAAAGAAAAAAAACCAACTTTGAAGCAATTGAATGCTCGGAATATACAATGGGAGCGAAACGCCAAAAAGTAGTGAAAGCTTATAGAGAATCTGTTCAACTCAAATAAGTCTGCACAGACCGAAATGGCACCCCCTTTCCAAACGAAGAAAAAAACTCTAGTCATCAAATAAAAACAGGAGTTTGGGGGAATTTATCTACAGCTATATACGTGATCAGTTACAACAAGACGAGGGATAGCCGTCCAGTATTACCGATATAGAGTTTTCGCGCCAACTTCAGTGCATCCCTCGTTTTGCCAGTGTGGGAACTAGTACAGGCATTTTTTAACATATCGAGTCAATTCTTTTCATTTAGTTAAATGGAGCCGATCATATTCAGCAAGCTTTACATAGATTGTAACGACTAAAAATTTATTAAGATTCACGACGGTACAAAATATCGTATGCAGCACCTGCAGTCAACTTTTTAGGAGGTAGGTCGCTGCATACCCAAGAGGGTCCGCGATCATTTCTTGACAAATCATGGATCATTTTGGAAATCTTTAGCTATACAAATGTGATGGATGCCCACCTGTTTTATCCGATAGTCTTCCTCCAAGAAGGACTACGGAACTGTTGGCACAGGCTGGAAAAGGTACCAGTATTTGGTTTGTATCCCTTCATATCGTAGGCATGAGTCTGATCTATGAACATTGCCTCATGGTGCATGCTATCACTGGCTAGATAAGTACAGATTGTGTAACAAGGGCTCCACTAACTTATAAAATGAAAAAGGATAACGATTTTTTTGTGAATTCTGTGGATACAAGTCAAGAAATTTCCAATAATTTTACCAACAGATCAATTTCACATCCCTCAATCAATCTAAAATCAGATTATGCAGCCGGTAAGACAAACCTTTGATCTTACATCTATTGCATATTCTACAATACGTAAACCCCCATGTCCTGGATAGGCAATTTGAAAGTTATGGTACAAAGTTTAATATCAATATTTGAAAGGAAACTTTGATTCAGTAGATCATGGATTTATATCATGTGTTATCAAAATCATGGAAATCCCTCCAAAATTGTAGAAAATGTGCTACCACAAGATTTTTTTTGTGGAAAGCCCGGTAAAATGTTCTGCGTTCTGCAAGTGATAGAAGTTGAGAACTTTTAGGAGTCGATAGAAATGATAAGATACATTTTAATCTGTTAATTTACTGTTTGTCATGTATTCTTCTTAAAGTAAATAATACATCTAAAAACGAATTTGAGTCATATTTGTATTACATATTCCTCGATATGTACAACAAGAATATCATGGATAAAATCATGAACGCAAAATCCCCAGAGAGTCCAGAATGAATAGTATTGCTAAAGTAAAGAATGATTTGTTAACATGGATCATTGTTTCTTTAAAAATGTTTTAAACTGTTGAAATATTCATCTAAAGTTTATCATTTGAAAAAAATGATGATACCTTCCTTGATGATTGCATACTCAAGCTACTTTAGTTTCTTTTGCAAATTCCTTTTCCATATAAAAGAAACGTATACTACTGTTCTAAATGAGGTAAATTAAAAAGAAAAAAAAACACAAAACTACATGCATTATGAACTAAAATAATATAGTCCGATACAACAAGTGAGCAACTCCATATAAATCAATAGAAACGTGCGAAAAAGACGTGATTTAACAGGCAATTGCAAATGAAAGCTTAAATGATTGTTAAAACTTCTCGATGAGCAAACCAGTTATTAAATATTTCAAGCATTTTCATAACCTTTTATTGACATTTGTATTTTATTAAGGAAAAGTCTCGTAATTTGGACTTGGATGTTCAATATGAATGTTATATGCAATACATAAGATATATTTACTTGATACACTTTCCATATACATATTTTCTTTGCTAAAAAAACACAAAACCTCAATATTCATGAGTAGTGCTTGATCAATTGATAGTTAATTTTAAAACATATTGCTATCCTGGAGCAATCTAATGGACAATGAGTTAGGCAAATTAAAATTGGTTTCCCTGCCGTTCGTCTAAAGCTATTTTTATCAATGATATGAAGTAGTGATATGTATGCAAATGTCTCAGAGCTCCCTTTCGACTGTCTTTGACCAATGTTTTATATTGTAACGTTATTTCTCTTATTTTTGGTTAAACATGAACCAAAATCGTATCTCTAAAGCATCAAACAATGTTCGATATCGATTGCAGTGATTTGAAAAACCAGTCCGTTATCTACTGCAGTACCCCTCATGTCCCTTTGGTAGATGTTAAGAGGAGGGAATATAATATTCCATGTGATTTTTTATTCATCACAGACAGTATAATTTGCTTATCCTCAAAAGGATCAAAACCCTTTGACGTTTGAGATGATGATGCTTTCTCATTATTTGAACGTTTACACAGATATTATCAGAGCAATTGATAAATTATATATTACTCACTTTCCCAAAATTCAGACAAAACAAGAAGATGCGTGAGTATGTGTACGCTTGCGTCAATGGTGATTGGACCATGAGTAAATAAAGAGGCTTCGAAATGGCATATTGCCGGTTAATTTGCCGCAATGCTAGTGTTGTTACGAGGCAATTTACACGAGCGTGTATCTATGTAACCCTATCTGTCCGTCTCAGTCTGTAGACATGTCTATCTTGTACTCCTCAACTCTCTCTCTTTGTCTTTTCTCTCTGTATCAGTTTGAAAATTTGATAAAGTTGATAGCCACATGGTTCTTCTAAATATATACAGACATATCTATGGTATAAGAATATAACATTGACAATGAATGGCTGAAAAAAATCTTTGTAGAGAAGCAGGAGAATTTCAGGGACAAAACTGAACATTGAATGTATGATAGCAGGTATTAAGAAAATGATGGAGTAGTTTACGTTGGAAAATAAATGTATCTGGGTGTTTTGTTTTTGCAAGGGCGTATGTAGACGTGTTGTATTCTTTAAAGATTAAAGAGAAAAAAGTTTCAGTGGCAAGGGAGTGAATATGTAATAAACCAATCATGTGCCCTCCCACAAATTTTTCAAAATCTTTTGGTGGTGAATAAATGAGCCATTTGAACAAAAAAAGGTTCAATTTTTGGTACAAAAAATGTTGAATGAATTGAGAAACAGGAACAGAAAGTCAACCAAGTAAAGAGTGCAGTGTGAAGATTGTTCTACAGCATAGCATCTATCGCATTATGCTTTATGTAGTTCAGAAATATATATGCGTAGCATTCATGTAATTCACAGAAAATTGGACCACTTACTCAATTTTTAGAATTTAAGAAAATAATACTAGAAATATGCTGTCTGTGAAAATTAGAAGATTAAAAAACTCCGGGTGTTTTCACATCCAAAGACACCAAGCATCCTATGGAGAAAAACATGTTTATGACTTATCTAGAACATGTTAAATGAAGAGAGAAATTTCAACGCATTGGGAACATCGAGATGGATCAAGAGCTTTCAAATATGACCATGAGTGTTTACTTCAAAAGAACTCTCATATTAGCATTCATAATGAAATCAACTTGAAACAAAGTTGGAATGATTTAAAATTCAAAAAAGATTAAGTTCATTGGAAACGCACAATGGATATTCATATGTGATCAAAATTCAATTAGAGAATGCCATTGCAAGACAGCATTGGCATTTACGACATGGAGCATCATAATCTTGAGAAGAAATATCAGGACACACTGATTCGAATGCTCATATAAGGGGAAAGAAAAATAGGGTTGAGGACTTAAAATAATCATAGCTGTTTCATCATGAATCAAAATACTTCTTATTACGACTGATATTAAATATTCCAATGTTATATTGCATTGTATTATCAGTGATACACTCATACGTGCAGAAATAAAATCATTAAAATTTCTTCCGATAGGAATATTTCAATTCAGGGTGCTTCAGGGACACATTGTAAGGCCCGTTAAGATCAAACAGGCAATCAGGTATAGTACCAAAGCGTTGATGCAACCATCATTCCTAAAGTTTGATTCAATCATTTTTCACCAGAGATATATCAAAAATACTATATTGTTTCAGAAGACCTAACCCAATCGAAAAACATCAAACTAACATGAATTGTCAATCTTTTAATTCTCCATACGGTCAAAATAGGGATACACAAACACGCACAAAAAACGCACATATATATGTATATAGTCAAGACAGCTTTAGAGTATTAACAATAAGGTTCAAACCAAACTTTTTGGATACCACATCGGTTGCTTATTGGTATTATATTAACTTTAAAAAATTACAAACCGAACATGAAGATGCATGCCAGATTTGAACATTTCATTTACATAATGAGTCGTCTAAGAATATTAGGGAAACTTATACTTCGCATTCACGTATACTTTTGGTATATACATATATTATTGTGTAATCCACAGACGGCTGTTTCCATATATAAAATCTCTTCAGTGTGGCTATAGACTTTCCACAATCCCATCCAGTACTATGAAGTGGAATTGAACCTGGAGGCTGATATCCTACCTCTGGACTACGGAACTCGACGGTCAGTTAGGCTGAATTTAAGCAATATATCTATTTACACAAAATTCCTCATCCACCAGAGTTCTCTATTCTATTGGAAGGGCATCACATAAGCTTAGTATGGATTGGGTGAAGTCTGCATAATGATATCAGTCGACTCTATTTGCTGCAAAGTAAGTACATTTCTTAGTAAATACAGATCTTACAATTTAAAAATAATTATCACATACAGAGGGAGAGAGAGGGGGAGAGAGAGAGATAGACAGACAGACAGACGGACAGAAAAATATCTCTATCTCAGATAATTATTTAGAAACCATTAATATTCTTGCAATACGGCCACGATGTGAGAGTAAAAAAAATCATCAATATTGACAATGTTGCGTTATCCAAAAATACCTATGAATCTTTCAAAGAATATTTCGCGAGAGATAAAAATCATTCAGTCGTATGTTGTTACCAAACCAATAATGTAATAACAAAAAAAGTTCTATTCAGGGTAACTGTCTTTTCCTTATAGGCTAGACTGACAGGACAATTTTTGGAGAAGCTGGCGCATTTAGGCAAAGCCGACTAATCAACCTTTCCATTGATATGTTATTTGACGTGACTTGCAATGTCAAATTCGATCATCGACTTCATTTTCTCGACAAATTATGATCAATTTGGTGCTTCTATCTTAGGACAGGCAACCAACAAAAATACAAAATATATCTAATAATGGCAGTTCTAATTTCTAATGATTCTGATTCTGATGATGATGATGATGGTGGTGGTGGTGGTGGTGGTGATGATATCAATAATAATAGCAAAGTAAAAAGACAAATTGGACAGGACTCGAGAAAAACGTAAATGCAACCTATGAAAAATAGAAATGAGGCTGTCAAACTATGAGTCAATGAACGCAATAAAATGACTCTGAAGAAGTAAAGAGGGACATGACTGAACAGTTCACTCAGATGTAAGCGAACAATGGTGTTATGACGATGCTGTATGCAGGAAACCGAATCTGCTCCGGGGGTAAAAAAACATATAATTCAGGAACTGTTAACTAAAATATCATCATGCAACCCTATCCAGAAGCTGATACTAACCAATGGCGAAGAAATCTACGAAAGATAGGCAAACGTCCACTCCAGTTGTTCCAGCTGACCAGATAATAAAATGAAAAGAAAGTAAAAAATATCTACACATTTAAGAAGAAACAAACAGTCTTACCTACCGTCAGAACAGTTTTCCAACAAATCCTGAAGAACCATGGGTGAAATGGTTCTTCAAAGATGAATACAAACCACACGAACAACAGCATTACTAGAACATTTAAGAATAAGCATCTGATCTTGCTGATACTTGATGCGCAATGAATGCCACCACTGCTTGTGTAAAATATCAAAATTACAAAATAAAACATATACAAACGAACAGCTATTTCCCAAAGTTAAATTAATAGTAAAACAGTTTTGATATTCAACTTGTATGGAGACTAAAAACATCCCATTAGATTTTTTTTTAAAGAAGGATATACGACCGGTAGTCACCTTCGAGCCTGGAACTTAACTAAGGGATTGTACCTTAAAGTAACCATTCTACAAAACAGGAGAGGGTTATACTTAATATCATATTGAAAAAGATACTAAATGACGGATCGAATTTCAACGAAGTCAGACGACCGATGGACATCATGAGTGATAATATGAATCCACTGTTATCTCAGGAAAAATTACGACTGTCAGGTAGCAAAACGGCATGTTGACTTTCACACGTTTAGGAGATATTGTGACATCCAAGAACGAGAAAACTGTGGGTCTTAAGGAAGGTTTGTGTCCAATGAATAACGTTGAATTCCTGCTGTTTGTGATGAAATGGCTCCTCAATTCTATCATATCCTTGATATACAATCTAAATTTACATTAGTAAGTAACATATGAACAGGTCTAGGTAGTCATTCAAACGAATCTGTCAAGTGAATTTGACTTTTTGGTGCGATTAATAGGAGTGATCTATTGAACAATTTGAAAAAAAAGTGGTGATCAATGAACGAGCTATTTTGCAATTTTTGTTGCATCTCTAGAAATCTGAATGGTAAAAACAAAACAAACAATGACGAGCAGAGCATCATCGTTAACACTAACTGATGGACTAATTGAGATAGATGGCCATGTATAAACATTTGAAAACTCATAAATCCATGTTCTCAGTTTTGGTTGATGACGGAAATACCAGTTGACGGTTCCTATCAACAAACAAGTACTTATGTTAAATGACGACCAACTGTTGGAGAAAAAAATTCCTGAATGTGATTTTTCAGTGCTTATTCATAGAAGGTAATGATTAGCAAATCAGTCCTGCTGATCATAACTTCCATGGTGAAATGGATATTGACTGGTTTCTCCAGAGCCCTCGATCCGTTTGTTAGCATTAGTAACTATCTAGCACATCCTGGTTGTCTGATCAACACATTTGAGATTTTTTTATGAGAATTTTGGCAAATAGTATTCCTTGTTCAAATGCAGCAAAATACGGATGATAATGATGATGATGATGATAATAATAATAATGATAATAATAATAATAATAATAATGATGATGATAATAATAATAATAAGTATGATAATTATAATTTGTTGAGATCATAAATGTTTTCATGTTCCACTAAAATGTTTTAAGAAAAACTATGAACAGGTTCGAGAAGTCATACATAAACTTTATTCCTCAGCTCTTCTGTTATGAGTATGGCTGATGATGTGTTCAAGCAGCTTGCATTTGGAATTTATTGAATTCATCGAAGAGGTGTACGGACACTTTTCACAGAAAAGAAGTGAGGGCAAAAAAACAACATGAAAAAAACCCAGACTTGCACTGACTCCCTAGTAACGCCGAAAAAACAAACGATGCTATTCTAAGTAACTAGTTTCATAGAAAGGAATACTCTCTTTAATTCATCCCGTGGTGATCAATGAAATCTACTCTGAAATGAACTCGTCCCTTACTTTTAAGCTGTATAGTTTCAATAAATATATTTTCTCGGTTTGTATGCCCGAATGAAGCTGTTATCTAATTCAGTATAATTGTAAAAAACAGAAGAAAAAAAGACAATGCATCGGATGAGTTTGATACTCAGAACAAATACATCGAATCTATAACTTTCAAATCTAGAAATGTGTCTTTTTTTATAAGTTTTTTCCGACAATATATTAGAGCAAAAAAATCGAGTAATATGCGACCACCACTCTCAGAGAATCTGCTCCATAAACAGAATGAAAAATGTCTCAGATGTTTTTTTTTAATCCGATCAAGTTACCACCAAGTTACATGGTTTAGACGGACGAAAAATCTAAACCTGGATATTTTGAATTATCATTCTCACACTGACAGGAGGAGTGAAAGTATAATATAGAATATATCCATCGGAACTTACTTGACATTTTTTGAAAACAAAATTAACACTTACATCATGTATATAGCAATCAACTTGAATCAGATATGAAGCTGTGAAAGAAAAAAAGTAAAGACCTTGAATACATCAGGAACACATTTACTCACAATCCAATCACATACTCATACCAAATCACTCACATGCACATACACACACACGAACACAAAATGGACATAATTGGTCCGACCGAATGGATGATAAATTGCGTTGTATTCTATAGTCCATATCTTGCAAAAAGAATAGTCGCGTTGAATGAGGCGAGTACACCGAGTATCAACAAGATGAGGATTTGGACTAAAAACAGTTATTCGGGCCTTGGCATTAGTTCATAATTTCTCCTATTGTTTATTCTATTTACGTTATCTCAATTGAGTGATATATTAACAATGTAATATAACGCATTTTTAATATATATATATATTTTTTTTTAAATATATATTTATATATATATATATATATATATATATATAGTTTTAATATATATATATATATATATATATATATATATATATATATATATATATATATATATATATATACTCACACACACACATGCAGGTGCATCCTGAGCTGTTTATTCATTCCAAGAGATTCTGCACCTCACTGAGTTAGTTTTATCCGTCCATACTTATTTACAATAATTTGTACAGCAATACTGAAACCGTGTTACATCACTGATGAAAACTGCACAATTCAATATATATATATATATATATATATATATATATATATATATATATATATATATATATAGACTCAACCGTAGAAGAGACAAAATTACCCGCTTTGAGTCACATCTAGACTTCCTAAAGTCCTGCAAGGACAATAAACTCACTCCCGTGAATTTTAGGATCTCCCTAACCCCTCCATAGGGAACCAGGATGCAGATTTCCTTAATTTATGGAATAACAAGATCCACACACTTTCTATGGATCTTTTAGATGACACCATCCAATTCTGCCAAAAAACCATCAAAGACACTCTAACAGATATCAGCAAATTGGAAGAAAAATTATAACAACTCACAGACACGGATGAGTATAATGAAATACAGGAAGCTATCAACATCAACATAGAAGAAAGAAAAAAACAACTTAACCTCACCAAAACTAAAGAATACAACAAACTTAGACACAACATCACACACAGATCGGTGAATCCACAGAATATGAGAGCAATTAAGATACAACCCACCAAAAGAGCCATCAGGCCTCTGTTACCCACTCCCAACCTACCACCTACATACCCAACAAAAAACAATTCCCCCACCAAATACAGATTTAACACTAGACACCCAGACACAGGCTATCCAACAAGAATCACTAATACTGACAAAAACATCATCCATACCCACACGAACGACGACTATAGAAATAGATACACGCATATGAACAAACAAAACAAAAACACCTACACTGGCACTAACAGTACTAACACCTATAACAGACACACACATATGAACAAACATAACAGGAACACCTACACAAATACTAATATTACTGACACCAATAATGTGAACAGACACAGCTATATGAACAAACACAACTACAAAAACCAGCATACAGATAATAGGAACAAGAACACTAGGCACCATAAGGTCCTCAGACCTACTACCCCTCATACTCTGCAAAAGGAAAGCCCTAAAAGTAGCATCCTTCCTCAACCCATCACATTGACCCTTCGAAAGCATCCTGAAGACCCAGGCAAACACCCTGACCAGCAGGTAACCCCTACATCAACCCACACACACACTCTACCAAAAAACGAGGAAACCCCCCCTACCACTAAATATGGAAGGGGGGTTAGAAAACCTGATTCCAACACTAGTAAGCAGTTTAGAAAACTTACTAAAACACTACTACACACCATCAGAATTAAGGAAGACCCAGAAGGGAAAGTAATGAACCTAAGTAAATTTCGATTTACTAGGGACACATTCAAACTCCTTAACAAGGGCCTTAATTTCTGTCCCCAGCCCCCACACTTCAACCATCACACCCTCAACAAAGATCTCTATGACTTCTTCAGAAGGATCAAACTTAGAGCCCACTTTGGGAAAACAGGCCACGATAGTGATATCCTTGATAGGCTTAAAGACCCCAACAAATCCTTCACCCCAAAAAACATAGACACAACCATTCAAACTTTTGAGCTAGCCGTCAGAGATGACATAAAAGCCTACATCAACAATAACACACAACAAACCCTAACACGTGATAACCTTACGACTAAAGAGCGAAAGGCCCTTAATAAACTAAAAAACAATACAAACTTGATCATCACAAGAGCAGATAAGGGTGGATCCATAGTCATCTGGGGTCTAGATGAATACCTCACAGAAGCTAACTTACAATTAAGCAACACAGAATTCTACAAAGAACTCCCCAAAGACCCCTTTAACGAATACATAAACACAATAACCCAATCCCAAACAGAATTACACAATAGCAACATGATAGACAAAAGGACACAGAATATACTGAAACCCACTTCCACAAAACCCGCAAAGTTCTACCTACTCCCCAAAATCCACAAACCAAATAACCCAGGTAGACCAGTCATCTCCTCCACGAACTGCCACACTACCAAACTATCAAAATTTGTAGATCACTACATCCAACCCTTAGCAACACAAATCAAATCATATATACGTGACACCACAGACCTCCTAAACAAAATCAAACACATCGCAGCAATCCCAGACAAAGCACTTCTAGTTAGTATGGATGTTAAATCCCTATACTCCAACATCAAACATGATGAAGGTATCCTAGCACTGACAGAAGCCTTAAACAATAGAACTACTAAAGAACCTAGCACTAGAACAATCACCACTCTTATGCACCACATTCTAACTCTAAATAGCTTTAACTTTAATAATAGACACTTCCTCCAGGTGAAAGGCTGTGCCATGGGCACAGTAGCGGCCCCATCCTATGCTAATATCTTCATGGGTAAATTTGAAGAAACCTACATTTACCCAGAGATTTATAATGACTGCATCTTTTATGGTAGATACATAGACGACTTTTTTTCATATATGCAGGCGAAAAAACCAAACTAGATAACTTACACCTAAACTCGGCACATGACTCCATTAAGTTTGACTTCACAACATCCACTGACTCCATAGCCTTCTTAGACACACGCATATATATAGATGACAACAGAAACCTCCAAACCACCCTCTACACAAAACCCACGGACACCCACAATTACCTCCACTCCAAATCAGCCCATCCCCAACACTTAAAAAGAAGCCTACCATTTTCACAAGCTCTTAGAATTAGAAGAATCTGCTCCACCAATAGTGAACTTAACAGACACAAACATAACCTAATACAATATTTCACCCAACGAGGTTATCCGCTAGATGACACAAAAAAACAAATAAAAAAAGCTACTGGAATACCCTGAGATGAAACCCTTTTACTGTCCCATAATAACAAACCCAACCGCATACCCCTTATAACAACCTTCAACAACACACTCCCACCCTTGGCACACATCATCAAAAATAGATGGAACATTCTCACGATCAAAACAGATCTAACAGAAACATTCACAGACCCATGTGTTATCTCCTACCGCAGACCCAAAAACATCAGAGACATGATTAGTAGCAATAATATCGTTAACAATAAAGTCGTACATAAAAATACACCTAGAACAATTAGATTCTGCACACCTTACAACATAAGAAACAGTCTATGTTGCAACCACCTCAAGTACACCAACACATTCACAAGCACCACCACAAAAGAGAGTTACCACATATATCACAATAGCAACTGCCGCAGTAAGAACATTATATACCTTCTAGAGTGCAATAGATGTAAGTTACAGTACATAGGCAAGTCCGAGTGGCAATTTGATATTAGACTCAACAATTATAGACATTGGATTAAGTCAAAAAATAATCGTAGCCCACTTCCTGTAGAACTACACTTTCGCACACCTGACCACAATTTTGCCACTGACGCTAGCTACACCATCATAGAAAAAATAGAAAAAACTACTCCAATTGACATAACTAAAGTTCTAGAAAAACACGAAGACATGTGGATCAACAAACTTAAAACCTTATATCCTAATGGATTAAATACTAAACTGAACAACCCTCACCACACAGAACACTAATACACACAACTCCTACCATTAATATCCTCACACCCACATCTTAGACACATTCAATAATGGAAGCTTCAAAGTCACCTAGACCCATAGGAAAAACTTCACCTTAGCCTGTTATAACCCCCGTCCAAATCATAGCCAAAACATTTTCAGTAACTTTTAAGGTTGATACCTATGTAGCTCCTTGACCCCATCACCCCTCCCTCTACACTATCCCAAACATACCAAAAAATCCACCTCCACAACACTACCCCCTACCTTGACACACTCTGCCCTCCCCAAGACCAACTGCTGCTGCTTTACCAAAATCCCAATACCTGCTGGTCATTCTTACATTCAGCAGGAGGCCTCTAGTAGCCCTGACAACAAAATTTACCCACAATGCATAGCCCCTGGCAGTGGACTCTAGTTCCACATGGTACATTTTAATTCACACTCACACAACGCACACCACTGATGATGGGAGAAATCCCGAAACATGTATGGACTATTGACATATAAGGATTAATAAACCTTACCACCAAAAATTTCACTCCCGAGTCTGTCTCACTCTCTAAAGTACACAATATATATATATATATATATATATATATAACTTGTTAGATTCTGTACTTATGGAATGGTGAATCATCCGTTGAATTCAATGTTTTAGACTTGAACTACCGCGAACTGTTTCGTGGTTTCTTATTTTCAGATTGAAGCCTATAGCACTGCATACATAATCAAAACATAAGCAAGCATAAATACACAAAGACTCAACAAAATAATATTGCAATAAATATCCGAGTCGTATACATATTTTCAATCCCTCTACATAATATAAGAAAACTTGATAACTATAAGCCCGAAAGAAAGAAATGTATATGTAATTTATTAAATGGTTCAAGTAAGTCAATTATATACGACACCCTTCATATAGTAGTCAGATTAATGATATTTCATCATATTCAGCAGGTGTTGCTGTTTTTATATTCCTCAAATAAAATAGTCTAATAAGTGTTTTTAGAAATGAGCAATGGCGTTCAGATTAATCAACTGTCTTTCATCTTGCTGTCTGTGTCGACACATTTAACGAATTAAACCATAATTATGTGATCTTTCAAAGCAATTGGCTCGGGATTCATCATGAAGTTTTACAGACTACACGGACATATAATTGTCAATAAGACTAGAATAAAAGTCATTAGCTCATAGCATGTGTGTCTGTGAATGCTTAAGTGCATGGGCACTTCACTTTGCTTTCGTGGAGGTGTGTGTTTTTATAGAGTAGACGTCGTATATAATTATGGACTGGAATAATTAGATGAAAATGAAGAAAATCCTAAAAGTAAGACAATAGACACCGTAGTTTGATCTTTTGGATGTTAGTGAGAATGTCTTCATCTCAGTTACAGACAGCCTTAGGCATCAGATATTCAATGATTGACAACATTTTTTTCCTCGAACAAACCACAAGTTATGATCATTTGATAATGAAAAACATGGACATATACGTGCGTTTGTACATATATATGCATGTGTGTGTGCATGCGAACGCATCTCTCTCTCTCTCTGTCTCTTTCTCTCTCTTTCTCTCTCTCTCTATATATATATATAAATATATGTATATATATACATATATATATATGACTGTGTATGTGTGTGTATGTGCTCGTGCGTGTACATATCAGTTTCCATTAGGAAACAATTCATTTACATTTCGGAGTCAGTCGGTTTTTATTACCTTTACAGTTATTAAGAAACACTTACACAAAAGATATGAACTTTTTCCCTCTTCCAAACGCGTGCATTCCTGCATGTGCATTCACAGTTCACACACACAAAAAACAAACACACACTCATATATATATATATATATATATATATATATATATATATATATATATATATATATATATATATATATATATATATATATATATCTCATGATATCATGTTTAGAGGTATTGATTTTTCTTAAATGTGTGTACTTTCAAGAACTGCACGTTTCAAGTCTAATCATAATTCTGTGTTTTCAAACTTGTGTTCAGTTTATTTGATTAGTACAGCAATGTTTGAATTGTACAATTTGATCCTTGCACTAATGAAACCTTCACAATTCAGGGTATTGCGGAAGATTTTTTTTCTTGAGGGCCGTAACATCCTCTTGAATTATTCCATATGTAGATATTACCAAAAATTCATTTAAACATTCAGAGAAGAAGTATACAAACATACCCAACTATTAGAGATACATCACTGATTTGCCTGAAGTTTTTTTGTTGTTGTTGTTTTGCAGGATTTTTAGTTTTTCCACTGCCTCTGTGTCTGACTAGCCTGGGTCTCCTATCGATATATTTGCCTAAATTAAATATGTTCTTGATAAATCATTTCACTCATACAATTCGTGAAATCTGTCTTGAGTTTAACTTACATTCTATTTATTAGATGATGTTCTGTAAATTATGAAACTGTATGTTTCATTGTGGGACCGTTCTCACCACTAAGTTACTGGAACTCAATGAGAAATACGAATCCAAAACAAATTATCGAACTCAATCCCGATTCCTATTGCTCCCTCAGCATAGAAGGGCGTGGATTCGATTGTCCTCCGGAACTTATTTTCCATTCGTGCTGTTAATTCATTCACTCACTACTGAAGGGGATCCAGTCTGTTTAGTTGTGATAAACAACAACAACAACAATCAGGAGAGGTGAATCGTAGCCAAAAATTAGTAGTAATAACTTACGGGCGCTCATTTTACATTATTATCAGATGAACATTTATGGGATGGCAATGGAAATTCAGTTCCTGATTTCCTATTGCAAACCATCGACTCTCACAAAAATGGTGGCTATTTTGCTGTTAAAGATGTCTAGTACCAATTAATTGAAAAAAAATTAATTTCTCAGACGGAACAATGTTCTTCAATCAATTTTCTAAGAATGATTTGACATAATTCTAATACACCCAGGGATAGCTCTCTTACTGTGCAACCCCTTGCAGAGCTAAATTAATATAGTCATCAACCATATGGGTTTCTTTTCATTCTATTCAAAGACAATGTTCTGACTGAATATGCTTGAAATGTAGTATATATATATTGTTTATTGAGACTTTTCATACGTTATCATCGGCAATCCTATCCAAATATCGCCCAGATAATGCAACTAATTGACATAAAGCATTTGCATCTACAGTTTGTATCAACAAGGGCTGAACATAACACACCATCCCCATCATTTACTGGTTCTAAAAACGCACAAAAACTTGGTCCATATAGATCAATGGTAATTGTTTCACACGTAGTATTATTGTAATATGGTTAAGAAAATACGAAGAAATTGCATACCTAATGTCCAATTAAGACCGATAATGACAGCAAATGCATTCATTATTATTCGTGAATAATTTTGTAAAACTAAAGCTAGAATTATTCGTATCCATGTGATCATTATTCAACTGATGTGCATAGAATGTGACTTGATTCTCGCCTAGTAGCATCCATCTTTGCATCAAGGTTAAGTAGAACGTGTAATGATGCTAATTTCCAGCCTGTATTAGCAGGTGGCCTTTTCAGACCGTTATATAATCTCAAAGAGCTTAATTAAGGATGACAATTGAGGATAGATATGCAATCTAAGCGCTATCAGGAGTTGGTTAAAGTCAGTTACCCATGAGTCATTCAGCAGCAAGAAAAAGAAAGAAATTGATTTTATCCTACTCTGCAAATTTTAGCAGATAAGCAGAAAACAACTCAGGTTTATCTTTCAGCTTTTTCAGTTTTTCAAAACTGAAGTGATCAAGTTTTTTTTTCTTTAATACAACGATATTTGAAAAAGATATTTATAATTCAATATTGTGACTAACTCTCATTCAGTTGGGCAGGTTATAGATAATCATTTTTTATAAAAAAAATGATTCTATCATGATCATGATCATGATCATCTTCATCTTCTGCTTAGCATCAATTGTTGGACATAGTTCTTCCCCAAAATTCCCCAGATCCCTCTGTCGGCGTGTCACGATTCAAGTTCTCTCTGAACATGTTTACTTCATCGCAGCATCCTATTTTCTTTTGGCCACTGTTCTGCATATGATCTATCGGGATACATCTTGTCTTGATATTCAGAGGTTGATAATTTTTCACCATAAGCGACTTATCGACATTTGATTTTTCCAATGGATTCTATAAAATCTCTGACTGCTGTTTTTCTGTAATATAATCTGCTGCTCTTGATCTGTCCACGTAATATTGAACAGAATTTCCTCCTGTACACTTTGCATTTATTTTTAACCACAAAACACAACATAGAGCAATGGTAGCATAGCCCTATTCACAGTACGTATTTGTCATCAAGCAAACATTCTGAAACGTTTATTCGAGTTTTAAGAAGTCAGCTAATTTTTCCTTTTGATTATTTCGTTGTATTATCCTTGGTTTTTTTCAATTTCGCCGGTGATCTGGCATAACTTTTAAAAAGGAAAAAAGATGCCAAGAGCCAAACCTATACTGCAAAGGTAAAGGGCTTCCCAAACTATGTTTTCAGTCAGGCAATTCAATTTAGTATATTGGTGGAATTGTAGGTATTATGACACAAACATAGTGTTTTTGTACTTTCAAAATGCTTCTGATCGAATCTTAGCTCCAAGAATGCAGCCATTATTCAAAATGGTTGCAAGAGTCACCACTTGGAATTGATTTGCTGTTACAAAAGTGTGTGTAGTGGACAAATTTAAATGATGTAATATGAAATGAATAATTTTAAAGTAACAAGACAGTTTGTTCATATAATCTTGTTGGAAAGGCAACAGCAAATGTGATGCCGATACACTTGTTTTGTGGGTCTGTAAATTTTTCTTTACTTTCTAATGCTCACACGTGCGACTGCAGAATGATTTGTAGAGGAGCAGGGTCATACACCACGCATTTGAAGATTGACTTTCTTTTCTGTAAATTTATAACAGATCACTACTTTTCTTTTTCCAAAATGAATTAAAAGGAAGGACTCATTACCACGGATTCCAGACTGATTGTGGGCATCTGCTCTACTTGTAAATTAAGGAACACTGACTAGACAAATTGTTGCCAATATCAGACTAATCCTGCCAAAAGAAGAAATGATGTCTCTGTGATCTTGGCAATCGCTTCTCCTCTGTTTCAACTGCTTCATGAACTACGAATCGAGATTTGATAAAGCTGCTGGAATTGAGGCCAACTTCAGACTAAAGGTATAATATCACTAAGGTACAGGCTCTTGTTAAAGAATACTATGGTATGGAGAACTGAGTCTAAATCAACCCCAGCAGTTAGTAGAGAACTTTGGCGGTGGAGACATGATCCCATGAAATGTCCATGACAAAAACACTAGATACCATTTCTATGTGAAACTACAGGGGCGTGTATAAGCAATGGAAATTAAAGTGGACAAGGAAAAAATGAATGTCAACTCAATGATGGAAATCCACTTGCCAAAAAGTGGAGAAGTCAGATCAGTTAATGGTGAATCGGCTCTTGGTAATGCCACTTCAATTAAAGACAAGATGCTTTTTATCATTCATCAACTGCAAGCTTATCATCAAGAATAGGATACCATGCTGGGTTTCGATAAAATGAGGGCTCAATCCTTTGCACAAGCATCCAGGTAGAAAGAAGTAATCCGTCTTGCAAAAGCTGCCGAGATTATCAGACGACACGAAATGAAAGTGATACTGCTGACATCACTTCTGCTGTTTGTTTGTAATGATCAAACGTAATGCAACTATTATCCCAAGTCCAACATGAAATATCGAAATCAGACTTTGCTATATCACTGTAATTCATCTGTGCCGCCAGGTACAAAAAAGTCAAAAGACAGTACTAAAATTGCTGTGTGTATTTTGCTGTTTTTGTTGGTTTGCCAAACTATGGAACAGAAAACTGATCGACATACCCCTAGAGAATGTGTTCAGCCTATGAAAAAGTCCTGTATATATATCAGCCTAGTAAGGTTGTTAGTAGAAGATCTTCAAATAGCAAAGCAATGATAATGCTAACTAAAAACCAGAAGTAAGACGTGAAAATGAAGAGATTTTTTAGACTTCCCAGAAACATGCACTAATGGAAAAAAAAGACCTTACCTAGTCAGATGATGTGTTTGTCGATGATGATGTCGCTAATGTAGTCTGCAATACATGGTAAGCCAACAATCTAACTCAGTATAAGAGCCAAGCCATTTGAAGTCAGCATTTCAGCATCAATATTCCGATGACCAGGCAAACCATCAAGCATGGCTTTCTAAGAAGCCAACCTTTTGATCAGCCGTTGTATATTTTATTAAAGCACATCTAAAGGGAATGGTTAGAAATATATTGAGAAAACAAGTTTTTGATCATGTTAAGGAGAATCAAGTGCAATGACTGGGATGTACTAAGCAAGATTGTTTTTTTTTGCCTACTAGCAGAGGTATTGCAACTCGATACATCTAACTCAGAGTCATCAGAGAGTACAGCATGCATACTATCTCAAAGGTAGTTACTTGCAGTGTTGCTGACTAAGGCCAGCACAAAGTTTGGGATTATGGCATGTATAAGGGTCATCATTACCTCTGATCGAAGTTAGCCATCTGAGACTAGGACAACGTTCTTCCAGACAGACCTAGTCTAATCTTTTTTTCATCGTATACACTAATTCAATTACTCAGTGAAATATATATATATATATATATATATATATATATATATATATATATATATATATATATATATATATATATATATATATATAACAGTTAATAATTCTTGTCAATCAAAAACCACATATATCACAAGCATGCATTCACAACAAATGCCTATTTGACTCCAATATTTACTAAGATATGCACAGTAAGGAACATACCCTGAATAAGGGAAATGAGATTTAATATTTTTTTAATGGTAATGGAATCATCAAATATTAGCTTCAAATCAATTACTGCCTAAGTTGACCATGAGTTTAACTGTTAAGTTTACTTAACAGTGACAAAAATGTAGATATATGATGTTCCAACAATTCCTTAGAGATACTTACTTATATTGATCGTAAACAGCTTCAGTAAAAATTGATCCACCGTCTTGTGATTCTGTATTAATCTAAACGTTACAGTTCCTCACACGTTTATCAACATCACTGTACTAAGAGTAAATTATTGAGAGTAAACTGAGCCCAGTGTGTTTTCTGTCTCAAAGTGCTAACAATATGATAATTATCAGAATAAATGCCAACAAGACAACACAGAGAAAAAAGATCATATTAACAATTTCCCTCACCATACTCAAAGGATATATAAGTAGTATATTGTCTCGTTTGGATTGTATTCACGGATCCCATGGCGTGATCTCTTACCTTCTTTACAATATAATTTTCTGCAACTTGAGTCTCATTTTAAAGTCAAATATCGTAGTTTGAATTTAAGATAACCGTTCTATCATCGACACCAGTTTATCTAGCTTATATTATGAAGTAAAACAGTGATAAATAATCAAAATCTTGAAGCACCACAAATCCGATGACAGTACTTAGGCGATAATTAGCAACAGAACGTTCGTAAGAAGCTGGATCTTCATTGATTAACTCATAGTGGGCATTTTCACACTAAATAACACAGTATAAATATCTGTGATATACAAGTTATTCACCAGAGCATATGATGATTAAAAGTGATGAACACAGGAGCATACAATAAAAAATTACGCGTTGTTAAAAAAATGAAATTTGACTTTGATTTGTACAATTTTATATTCATCACCCAATTATCAAGAGAAAAAAAAATCTTTCAAATTCGATATAACTCCTATCCCGTTTAGTCTAAATTCCAAACAATCATAATGTATAAAGGGTTTGCTTTAGGATAGTAAATGCCTCATAGAATTAGAAGATACATTCTTAAACATAAAAAAAATCCTATATCTAAATGAGAGCCTTATTTGAATATCTCAGGGCGGTGATGTTTTCATTGAACATCGATAGAAACACTCATGTGTTGACTAGTTAATATCTATATATCTATGGATGGAACCACTGCTACGAAAACTTCATACTTTTTGCTAATCACGTAACGAAAAAAAAGGAACGAAGTGGAATATGGATTTTAATACATTGCTACGGGGAAAACTTGAGGATGAAGAGTTTGAAAGATGTATTGAAAGTGTGGAAATGTTGGAAAAAGTGGGTGAGGTAGGTATTGCGAGCAGCGTTATTGGTGTTTGTTGTCATTAGCTTCTATCAAATAGAAAGAAAGAAAGAAAGAAAAAAGGGATAGAGAGAAGATGAAACACTGTAAATGCCTTTTTCAGATGGAACACGAATGAGATAGGAAACAAAGCAAGACAGAGAAAATGGAAATAGAACAACTCCTTTATCAACACATCATGTTTTGATTGTAGGTTCCTATTATGCTCATCAATGTTGCAGAAAAACGATTTGTTCTAATTACAAATAAACAATAATCGAAACTTGCAAAAATATGTTTAATAATTTTCAAACTGATGAGTGAGTAATTCATATATCAAAAGTATCTGTTTGATGACATCATTAATAGCTACTACACTGCAGTAATAATCATAAATGATTTTCTTTTTTTCAGGCAAACATACTACTTTATTCAATTTTGTATTCGGAAATTTTCAATCATGATGGTCAATTCAATTTGAAAACGCAGTAGAGCAGCAAGGCTGAAATTACAAATAAGAATCTAAATAAAGTAGTAATGATGCCAGGGAGAATAAACAAATATTTATACTTTGAAAGATGGGGAAAAAGAGAGGAAGAAACGGGAGGAAGGGAGAAGAACGTCTGTGGACATTGTTGAATATGTAACCACAATAATACTTTGATACCTTTATGAATAATATGAATCAATGAAAATGAAATTTCGTACAACGGAAAATCCATATCTTTATAAGACCTCAAATGAGCATTGCATGTGATTCTAATTAGGCAAAAATGACCAAGAAGTTAAAGTGAACATGAATCACATCATTCCTCGTATCAGATGATATCATATTCATCTGTTGAATTACTGCATCATTTTTGCCGTTGCATTCATCGAATGTCTTAATGAATATGATTCATTAAATACTCTAGGAATCCCAAATAATGTATCTGCCATTGAAAACAGGAACAATGGCGGTCTGAATACGTGAATAACTTCGAAAACACTTAATCTCAAATTGTTAGAAACAGGCTTTAGATTACAATATTTTGCAATAAATTATTTATGGCAGGCCTATTACCAAAATAATGTACATAAAATGTAGACATTGCAAGATGACGACCATTGAATGCATGAATTCAATTTTCCGTACTTATCATGGAACCCAGGAGGACAACAACAATTAAACTTATCAACCGGAAATCACCGAAATATTCTTGGGCTTATTGAGATAAATATGATTAATTTCAAATCAGTGTTGTCATAATTCAACATAGATTGCAACACAGCTTAAGCTTAGACAAATGTATTTTTATCCAGTGGCGAAGGTTGTTTTTTGAGTTCGATTGGAAACCCATGGTTTTGTGGCTCATTCCTTGTGCAGATGACATCCCATTTATGGATATATCGTAACATTACCCTCTGGTTGCTATTCGATGTTGTGTTGCATTTGGATATTAGTAAATATCATTGATATGATTACGTCATATTTGTTTTCAAATGATAAAAATTCTTGTGAAGAAATCTCAAATATCATTCAGAACACTCCTTTTGCCGTGTTGTCCAGTTCCAAATGCATCCTGGTAGTTTAGAAGATAATAACTTACACAGATGGATGTTTTGCTAATTCATCTCATTGATATTCACAATGTTTTGTTTGTATAACCTGATTGTAGAGCATCATCTATCCAAATTTTATATGCTTAAATTGAAAAGCATTCAAAATGTTGACTCAATCTGAGCTCGAACAAGTACTTCTGACACCGCTGGGAAACACCAATTATCTCAACAAGACTGGTTATCTTTCTGTTCTCGTGTTTTCATAGAAATATTAACCAACTGATTGTATCCTATATGTATATATATCAGCTTCAAATCATACTTTTAAGCTCAATCTTACGTCAATTTCACCATGGAAGATTACCAAATGATGGAAACTCTGATGCTTCGAGAAGATTTAAAAAAATGAGTGTATATCATAATATCTATCCGTCGACCATCTACTACTTTTGCAGCTTATCGGAAGTAAGAAATTTTCCTTTTCAGCTCTTGTAATTAAAAGACCGGCTAACGATCGTAGCCTTTGGAACAGACCTATGTACATTAATATTCGATTGCCCCCAAGCAAATTGTTTCGTATACAGCTTCATCTCAATGAAAAGGCTTCTCAAATATTGCAACACGCTAATAAATATTCTAAGGCAAAGATCTAAATAACAGCACCGACTTCTTAGGTCAGTTTGCAATGATAGCCATATACTTGTTATCAACAAACACGTATCTGGCAAATATTTTATGCCACTCCTTTCCCTTTGCCCTTAGGTATGCTTTAGAACTGACAAGTGTCGAAGGAGAGGTCTTTCATAATATATGTTTGTACTGATCAGTCAATGACATCCTATGACATTCTCTTTGTGAATGATATATCAAGTGTTTTTATTACTTACAAATCACGCAAAAAGACAAGATAAAGGAATACGAATCGTTTGATTTTTGGAAAAATATTGACTCGACCATCCTTGAAGCAGATGCATTCCGATAAGTTATTCAAGTGTTTATTACTTACAAACTGTTTTTCTCTCAATATTTTTGCTTCCATTGATAGAAATTCTTTTGGTGGTGTCATTCACATAATGGAACTCCTAAATTACTTTATTTCATAAATATCTAACAAATACTGCTGATTTGGCTTCGATCTTTGAATTAAACTAAATTTATCAGGTTCATAAAAACGTGTATAATTTAACATTTTGATCGTAGGCAGAATTCAATGTACCTTCAATATACTCTTAACTTCTCTGTTTTCCCTTCTAGCGGCGTCGCTCAACTACTAAAAATAAATAAATAAATGAATAGATCGAGAAAGAAGCTATAGATGGAAATAAGCTTTATGGAAGCAATACATAGAATTTATGATGATTTGGATTTTTGGCTTCTTTCTAATCAAACTACTTGAATAAGTATTGATACCTGACAAGAAATTGGGAAATGTGATACAGAATGTGGTGCTTATCAAGCTCTGTGGATATTTCTGGAGAACTTTTGGATAACCATAATGTATTCACTGCTTACTTCTAGTTGATGAATCTATTACGTAAACTGGCTAGACTATTGAGGTGAGTACTCGAATATTTAGGAGACTTGTTGTCTCTATATCTCCAAAGGAATCGACAAGCCATTGCTGGTGTGGAAATCCAGCAAGTACGAATAATCACAATAGTAACAATAACATTATACCTTCGATGCGGAACAAATGCTAGTTTTCCAATCATCTTTATGCCGACTAAATATAGTTAAAATATTGTTTTGTTTTTTTTAAATTTTTTGTAATACATTATCCATATGGGAGCCACCCACGTATTTCTATCTTTCTTTCCTAATTATCCCCTGTTGTATCGAAAATAAGCAGCACGGAACTAATATATTAGAAAAAAGTATAAATGACTATTATAGAAAAGAGATTCTTGTTTCAGTAAAATTCAAAGCAGAAAACAATTATAAAGGCACAAAACCAAAAAGGCGGTAAAATAATAGTATATTTACATCAATTGCCGATTAGAGTTGATAACACTCTTCAATGAATCCCTTTTATGCCAACTACTTTGCAAAACTACGAATCGACTGATGTCGTTGTTTTAAGTAATGCTCTCTTTCAAAGAAACTCGCAATCACTTTCTATTAATCACATTTGGAGACCGATCTAATCACTACGACCTGCAAGTGCGTTTGTTGAGATAGCATCGTGCATGAGCCACTTAGGTCTAATTAAAGAGTTTGCTGCGGACTAAAACAGCTATAAATATTGCATCGGGAGACGAATAACGTTTATATCAGCCATCATCAATATGATTTCGAAACTATGAAAAAATGATAAGACTTACAGTAAGTGCGCTTTATGTAATGTTTGCTTTAGGATACAAATCTCCTTTCTGCGGTCAATCCAGTTATGTTTTGAGTATGCAGATTGAATTGAAAAGTTGGTTAGTGACTGCAGGCAGAATCTTAGGCACATATCTATCGTTGAAACAAAATAAAAATGGAGTATTCAGTGTTGTTGATTGTAAATATAAAGTCATATCTGATGGAACATGTATCTGTAGAAATCAAGGCAACTGAGTGGTTTGCATATATTATTTTGAGGCTAATATAATCCGTAAAAAAGAATATTTGTTTCTGATATTGACTTTGCCTTTGCTCTGAAATGCTTTTGATAATATAACATTGCATAGAGCATTATAAACAATTTTAATCATTTTTTGTTAAATTTGTGGGAATCGATACAAAGTAGATTATCAATCTTGTATGTGTAACTGATATTTTCAAATAAAAATATCAACATTGTTTATGTGTGCTGAGTTTCCCAGCGTTTTTCATCAAAAACTACGGATTGAATAATCCGTTAAAAACTGGAATTTCGCTAAAAACCTTTGTATATAACTAATAAATGTCAAGTGTGCGCTTTATATTTTTGAGTAAATTCTTTACAGAATGCGTCATTATCAGAAAATCAATTAATTTGAAACATAATCAGGAATGTTCAACATTCCTGCTGCCATTGTCTATGATTTTGATGAGTTATTATCATTGACCGACATGTTTACCTTGTTGAATTTATTCAGTCATGCTAGTATAGATTTTAGGTGTTGAGAACGGCATCACCTGTGTGGATCACATCTCTGAGTCTTCTGCCTTATCATTTAAGATTATTTTCTGTTTGTTGATCAAATCTTATAAAAAAAATATCAAAACATATCGATTGAAACATTTTATTATCAAAAAAGCAACACGGATTAATTCAATAGCCTGAATAAATCAAGGAAAAGAACCGGTTGTGTATTAAGAAAAACATATTTGAAAGAGGCAATTCCAATTGATTGCTCATAAAAACTGAATATTTGTCCGAAAATTTTCTTAGCTGAATGTGTCTCGAATGTTTCCCTATTACAAATCATAAAAAATAACTTTTCAGTATATATTAGTTGCTTTTTTTCCGAGAGCAATTATATTTCATAGTCTCATGGATTGTAACTGGCGGAAAGTAAATTATTCTCTTTTCCTTTTGCACGGTGAAAATTACAATATCCAGTGGAAGCAACACAGTATATTTGACCAGTTATGTAACCTGTTGTCTGGGCTTAATCTTCCATACCAAACCAATGCCTGCAAGCGTTAAAATAGCTTCTTCCCATGTGGAGAGAAATATGAAAGAGATATGGGGCTCCCCATTTTAGTTTATGTTCTCGATATCGTTGTGTTCAAATATTTGGTGAATAAATCTTAAGGATATTTTCGATATCAGAGGACCATAAATTTAATTTACATTATATTGAAATTGCTCCGCAAGCAAGTAGACATTTATGATTATGAGATTCACGAATGAGATAACTCTCGCAGTAGAAGATGAATAGTTTACGAATGCAATATTCATTCCTGAATATCTATCTATGCTATTCTGCAACTGGCACACGGCCTTATAAACACTTTTTATTGTCTTAGAATTCGCGTTCACGATTCCTTCATCTTGTCGGTAATATCATAGCCTCTTCAATTAGGTATTTTGCTCCAATAACTACACATTTCAGGTAATGTACCAGAATGTCATTTTTCGTCTATTCATGCGGGATTACCATCATTTTACAATGAACTGCTAATGTCATATTTTTCATTTCTAATAGAATGCAGCGTTGTAACCCACGAGCCTATTGAATTCTTGTACATTTGAAGAATTTTAAACCTAACTAAAGATTGACTTGTTTATCTCCTCATTTCCAGTGGAGCAGTGGTTATATGCGTTGGTTAAGTGTATGTACCAAACAAGTGGTTCTGTGTTCTATTCTTGGGTGAGGCAATGTCATTTATGGTCTCTACTTTAGTAGCAGACGCAAACAAGGTATCACACAGACGAATAAAGTAGGTTTTCTCTAACATGGACAACAGAATGAGAAAAATCTACCCAGTTGATTTAATGAAGCACTTGGATCAGGATCCTCAAAAGGTTATCAAATACGACATACGATTCGATACTTACATGTAGGACTACTATCTAAAGTTTATCACTATAACAAACAAAATGAGAACAGAAATTCAAATAGATCCGTACACACAACTAACATGACCTCTGTAGCCAATGCTTAGCGAGTTAGCTTAGACGACCTTTATATGAAGAGTCCAAATTCAACCAAGTGCCTGGCAATGATCATCAGTCTCCTGATATCCATGCAATTAATGCAGACGTGCTCAAAGACCAAATCTGGGGGCTACACTTTCCTTTCTATCCATCAATGTAATAAAATCCTTGATTTTGTGATATGCATATAACAGCACATTTTGTGCTCTTAGTGAGAGTAACATGTGCTATCTAGACCTAGCATCAAACATATTCAGTGACTTCCCTGCGACTGTTAAATTGGATATAAAATGGTCCGTTGAATTTAACCCTTCCAGAACAGATATTGTATCTTTCCACTATCATCATTCACAACTGAGCATCCCATCAATCCTGATGGACGGTACGCTTCCGAAAGAGTCCCACTGCCTTGATTGAAAATTCACACTAGATTTGAAATGGCACTTTTATGGTGTTTCTGACAGATTGATAGAATTTTCTTACTGTCGAGAAGGCTCCCGCTACCGAAATCACTTGCATGTCTCAATAAGATAAAACTGGTCAAAAATTTGAGTACCTTCCACCCATCTTGGTAAGACCCCACCATCAGATACTTTCAACGTAATAATGCCTGAAATGTAAGGTGTACTCTGGTAGCTTATGAGCTGTCCACATTCCTGCAGTCATCCGACACTTTCTACTATTACTTCGTTGGAAAGTTAATTTTCAACTAAAACTCTGTCTGATACCAAAGCACATCCATACCCTTGATTTGCTATTCAGGTTGTTGCTTCACTTCCAATCCATATTCTTAACAGACGGCCATAGAATGCCAGATTATTTAGTTGCAATGGAAGAAAAGTGAAAATGATATTAAAGAAAATATCTTTCCACGATGCTTCATCTCATACTGCCAATAAAAATAAGGTTGAGAGCTTAAATGAAATTGATATTCTTTGGGATCTTGTCTTTGAAAACTGATGAATGCATTTTGCACAGTGAAACATTTCCTCCCTTGTTGATCCGCAGATAACATCATGGTCATGTCGAAATACCATATTGTCGAAATTTGAATAAAATTCTGAACTGAAACTAAAATGTCTCCGTATATTTTTTGTTCCTAACAAAGAAGGATTTAATCCAGGAAAAGACCAAACAAATAGTTGAAAGTAAACTGTCATATCATTTATTTGCCTTGAACAGGACTTACTTATATATGTCATCCAAAACACGTATTTAACAATGAAAAATCTGGAAGCATAGCGACAGACATGACAAGCCTACCCATATCATCTCTTTTGAATGCCCACGCATTTGAATATTAAATCTGTTGCGTCTGTCTTGAAACACACAGACGCTTACACATGCACATGCACACACACACACACGCACACACACACACAAATACACTCACACACACATCACACACACACATATATATACATACATGTATGTTGTGTGTGTGTGAGAGATGTATGTGTATTTGACTGTATGTATATATCATTGTCAGATATTGCATGTATAATGAAAAATTATGGTGAAATATCCTAGCAGTTTCCGTTTTATATTTCTTCTCGGAGTCAAAAATTGACGTAACCATGGTGGAAGAAGAAAATACATCATGATAAAATAAATTAAATTTATTGAACGGCAATTTTAATTATCCTTAAATTACCTTGCAGCAATCATATAGATTTTTCAGTACAATGCTGAAATAAATTGATTTTTTTTGCTGTATAACGAATCCTTGATTGGTTCCTTGCAGTAAACGGAAATAAATGGTCGTTATATAGCCCGCCGGATCGACCTCTTTGATTAGTCTGGACCACTTGAATTTTACTGAAGTTTCCTCATTAAAAAATGATTGATGGAAGAAAAAAAATCAAGATAGCCAATGTATTTGCAATTAAAGTATTTATATCAAATGCCGATTTTGATTAAATCCAATTGATCCAAGAATATATGCCAATTGCCACATTACCTTCACATAATCAATTCTTTCCTGATTAGCTGTTGGTAATTTCCTAATCTTAGGTTCTATATCAAAGAATAAAATTCTTTCCCTCATATTGTTTTATATAATTGAATATTTATTACCCTTATGAACAAAATCATTAGTGCCAATATAAGTTCTGCTTGGTGCTTAGGAATCAAACTAATATGTATTGATAAAGCAAGTGTACACCAAATAGGGCAGCAGCAACAATGATGGGAATTCAATTGAGGATATTTATTGCGTCATGAGAAAATATTCATTATGTAATTAGTCCAAAAGACTCAGTCACATTTCTGTTTGAACAGAGGATTAAATGATGCAATGCTGCTCGGAAAATTGTTATTTTGGACGGTCAGGTTTCATATCTAAAGGACATGACATTATATATTTCACACTTACAAGAACCCGAATAAGAATAGGTGAATGAGATATAATATGATTAAACAAACAAAGGAGTCAGTGCCTGATATCTTAATTGAGTGTAGGGAAAATATAGAACATTTTATGGACATTGATAGAATAGGACTAATAAGAGGATGACAAACAATGTGGCGACAAATAATATTGTGACCTGCCTTTCAAAATATACTCTTCGTGTCCAAACCATCCTGTTTAGTTACGGTAGCACATATATATTTTATGCAACTGTAACGATAAACAACAATGATTAAGTGGAAAAGTATCCAACATTGTTTCACGAAGTCGTATTTCTGTCAACAAATAGTTTAATTTTTCGGTTCTCAAAGTATTGTCCATGTTTTATCATAAACCTTACCTTAAGTTTTCGGAAAACTTCTCATCTAACATGGAAACATGTCCTCAGTTTGGAATCGAGGAATATTTTGGGGAAATTTATGACGTACTTAAATCGGTGGAGCCGAAGAAGAAACAAAGGAGGTTGCATGGGGCGAAACGTAAGAGAGTTATGAGATTCAAAGTCTTGGGAATATGCAGCATGTGAAACACCTTCTCGTTAATGCTCAGTGATCGTGTAAACTGTTACACTTCCCATTTGAAGACAAACATTGACATGCATCGACATCACCAGTCGACTTCCCTGCTATGAAAATTGTTTTCTGTTAAAATGTATCAATCAGATGTGACACTGTCTCACTCTGCAGTTTGTCCTGTAGTTCGAAAAAAAAGATTACCCCCAAATATTACCAAACATAGAAAGAAATATTCGTTCCACTATAGATTCTGCTTTGTTTGTGAAATTGGAAAATGGAAGCTGCCCCAGAACCAACCACTGATTTTTTCAGTTTTGATTCTACAAATAAATCCATTTTTATACGCCTGGGATTATCTTTTTCTTTTTAAAAAAAAAAATTCGGCATCGGATGTGAAACCAGTAACAAAAACCATTCCTGTGATCTAACAAGGAAACCATGTGCTTAGCTTCCTGATTTTTCTTCTGCTGCTGATTGGGGCAAGTGATAAAAGATTGCGTTGAGATTAACACGATATTATCATGAGATCATCAAAATTAGGCAACGTCGAGCCCGGTCATTACCTACACAAGTGGCTGTCTAGAGATACCGAGTGCCGTAGGCTAAGCCTTACCAAAGCCTTCAAAAATGTCTTCCTGTGAAAATATTTGTAAGTGGTTGTCAAACCCTGGATAAAAGTCGAGCCTATCTCTCAGTATGGTAGCTATATGAAAGAGCAGCGTTTGAGTCACCTCCGACAACGGCCAAAAATGTAATATATTATCATTGATGAATATTGGTTTGTGCAAGTATTTCAACTGCAGTGACATATGCCTATCGATATGTGATGACAGGATATATATATATATATATATATATATATATATATATATATATATATATATATATATATATATATATATATATATATATATATATATATATATATATATTAACGTACTTCAACCGTCAGAATAATGCCAGGAAGTCCATATTTTCCCATCTAAACACAAATGTAATGTTTTCTCTTTTCACAGTGTTGGTACAAGTATAGAACGCATACATACAAGAAACCACACAGCATGCATTACTGAAAAGACGGCTGGAATGGATTCGAACGAGAAGCTCTTAACTATTGTTCCAACAGACATCTGACATCGTCATACTACCCTTTTTCCCTGTCGCCCTTTTACATACTATCACATGACCTATCTTACTTATCTACATAATTTACTTATGCCATCTTCCCAAGATATAACTGGTCTGTTAGAGTGAATGCAACCCCTTGAGCACCAAACAAAAACAGTTTTTATTTTGCCTTAGATGACCTATCGTTTTTTTAAAGTTTCATTTATCACGTAAAAAATATCCATAAATACACAAAGTTAGGATATCCTATGATATCACTGACAAAATATACACCATGAATAAATCAAACAACATCATAATCTCCTCTCCGTTCCAAACTTTCATCTTACACACAATCTATATTATACAGGCGGAATGCTGAAGGTTCTTACTTTCAGTTATACCAATGTAATGTTCACCAAGCATATTGAGGGCAGATGTGGGAGAGCAGATCACAACAGCTATGTAGACTAACAGATCTTTATTAGCTCCTCGAATACAAAAAAAAAATCAAGAATGGCAGGCTTTCGATAGAGCAAGTTTATTTTTCAAGAACATGAATCCAATTATTCTCAAAAAGAAGGGCATATAAGCAATGCACCCTCCCGATAGTCATCCAACGAGTTGAAACATGGAACCCAACCAAAATGCTTACAATCGAACTGAGAACCGTGCAACGTGCATATGAGAAAATTATGCCAAACTCCACATGCAGAGATCATGGAATAGTGTACTATATTAGATTGAAACGAAGTATGTGTCTGTGATACCATGAAATTTATTTGAAAAAAACATAACAAATGTCAATGGGCTTGTTACTTTGTGAGACCATCAGACAATAGCTTGGCATTACAACTCAAAGCTAGAATCCCTGACAGATCATATGTATCATTGCAACTGGAGAAATATAAGATTGCATGACTTAATAAATAAGTTCAGGGTATACTGGCTCTGCTATGACCATTATTGAGAACCCTGGAGAGGGCCAATGCCTATTGGCAGACGCTAAAAGTCTGATGATGATGAAAATATTTCCTCAGTGTGACGCAATAAAGAGACGTTACACCGGATTTTGCTATATCTAATTCGGTGCTTTCAAACTGTTGTTATCTGGATGTATGCTTTGTGCAGTATTCATCCGATGAGTACATGATAACACATGGGATGTTTTAGAGAATCTGGTGGATATTTTTAAAAAGTTAGCAGCCTGAGTTTGGTTGGTGCTTGGGTATAGAATTGAATATAAATCTTTACATTCCAGCATATAAACATATATGAGCATAGTATTGCCATAAACACTCTTAAGATATGTCATTATGTATTATTTTTGATTATTTTTGCATAATTGATTGAGTTTTGTCAATGGAATATTATACCATCATTATCTAGGCCGATCAAAAGTGATCTCGAACTACATGCTTACTATCCTAGGAATGATCACAGAACCAGAGCAAATGGAATTCAGTGGGCGGAGATCAAAATCGATTCTTTATGCAATGATCACAGACGATTTTACCTCACTAATGAGATGATTTTCAAAGTTGGATAGTCCAAAATCGCCAAAAATATATAGTTTCAAGGAAGCTCGGTAGGGTCATCACCCCACTTCACTCTTTGTGTTGTGGGTATTGAGTTACGAATGTGTTATTTTGATTCATTTTCTGTGATATGGAGGTTACGTACTCTAAGGCATGTTGAGAAGCATCAATTGTCAATCGACTCTCAAATAGAAATAAGTGTGATAATTGATGCTGTTTACTTCCCCAAGATTGTTAGCATCGTACAAATAGATTCCATTGACTGTGTTTTTTTTTATTCATTTGAAGACTAGCATTTAGATTTTCCATTGCCAATGATGCCATGTAATGCAGAAAAGTCTGCTGACCTATTGGAATACAACTGCTGTTTATTTTTTTTTTTATATCAACCAGTGTTATAACAGGTCATATTCGTAAGATCATCAGAAATAGGTGCCTTCTATACTCTTGAGAAATATCATGTCATCAGTCTAAGTATAAACTTTTTAGACCATCTGTAAAAAAAGAATATATCTTGACTTTTGTCTTACTATTGACTGCTCTTTTGAACATCATAAAGAACTGTGACAGTAAAGTATATATTTAGCTCTATAATTTCACGCACGTATGAAAGGAGACGTTTTGTAAACATGTCTCGTCTGAAAACCCTCCTAGTTATTAATGATACATTCTTACGTGTTTGCTTAAAAGTATCTATCATGAATTTAATTGCTCTTCGTCTCAATAGATTTATATGTCATGTGTGTATGTGTTCAGGTGCGTATATTTGCGTATGCAAACACAGATAAATACGCACACCCATACACACACATACATATCTGTATTTTGAGGGACATCAATTACTGTCATTTCTCATTTGTCAAACTTTAACGCATCATTTTTCCAAACAGTCCCTGAAATTCGTTTCTTCCCTAGCTTGACGTGTGATCGGTGTCTATTTCAAAAGTTATCAATTATCTGTCTCCACAAAAATACGTCCCTATCTTCCTGAACTCTCATTTATATATTTGTTTTCTCAAGAGCACTTCCATTTTTTTTGTCAGTTTGTAGCTTTTAAGTCTTCAAGCCACTTCACACACTCTCAAACACAAACAGACACAAACACACACAAGACCCCGACGCACACACAACGTATGGTGGTAAGGCATGGTGGATATCACAGCAACCAAACTCGTCATGGACTGAGATTTATGAAAATACATTTTTCCTGTAGAAGACCTATAACTGCAGCTGATAATCATGATGATGATGACTATGATGATGATGAATCTTGGTCCTTGTGCGTTTTAGCGTCATATCTAAAAATATGTACTTGGCTTAAAAAAAAGTATCCATGACGAAATAAAGTTCAGAATGATTATCTTCACGATATCCAATTAATGTAACAGAAACTAAATGAAGCAAACAAGAAAGTTGACATCCACATGAAGTTGAGCAAAACAAATACCATGTACAACAGAAATATTGGGGACAAAAACACAACGATCAAAATCAAGAATGGAGATCTGGAAGGTAAACAACTACATATACGTAAGACAGAAGTGTCAGTGAATTAATCAAAAGGAACAGAAATAAAGCAAAGAATCGTATTGGGTTGGCAAGCTTCTGTTTGAGCAAATTCGACTTTCAAGGATGAGAAAATCAAAATGATCCTAAAAAAGAGGGGATACAACAAATTTATCCCACCGATAATTACTTATAGAGCTGAAACATGGAACATAACCAACTTTGAAGCAACTCTTGAATTTGGAATGATTTGAAAATCTTTACTTGAGACTTTCGTATATATAAAGCCATAAAAAAATATGTTAGCGCTGAATACAGGTTCAGTTGTTCCTGGTCAGAAAACTGATCCCCGACATCTTGAGTGCAGGCATCCAAAAAGTATAAATAATCTGTAAATGGAAGCATGAACTAAAAATATCTGAATTAATGGTGAGAATTCAATAAAACATTCCATTTCATTGAAATCAGTTGATTCCACCTCTTTTATTTCAAAATTTACTGTTACTATATAATTAAGTGTTTGATTAACTTCTGAAATTGTGTTGTGAATAAAATCTGATTATTTTTTAAGGTTATGACTTGTTTACTGATTGCATGAGCTACATACAACTGCAATGAAGTGGGGGCAAACTTCTAGGTTTTTAGTTGATAAATATGGTCATTCTTTTGATCGTTGTTAGATATTGCTAAATTTTCCCCAGTTTGCTGGTTTTATTTTTGCTAAATATGTAAATTACTCAACCAGATAAATCAGTACCGTCACATATTTTCGAATACCTAGACAACGAAGTTTGCTTCGTTTTTTATTTAGTAAGTTTTGACCTGTTTAATTAAGAGCGACAAGTTATAAACTCTAAGTTGTACGTCATTTACCGTACAGGTAGCTTTTTATGCTTCTTAGCTCCACTGGTGAAAACTGGATTACCAATAACTTGATCATAACAATAAATTCATTATTATCTACTCAGTCGATGACACCCATGTATATTTTTCGGATTTTATAAGTTCAGACCCCAACTTATATTTCAAAATTCCTTGTATAGTTTTATGGCCAAGATTTTGTATGTATGGTGGCTTACGTAGATGCATTTTCATATCAAGGCTTAATGTCGATATTCTAGCTAACTTATGTCAAGATGTCATCTGCTGAATTTTAGTGGAGGCACGACTTTGGAAGGATCATCCTCCTGCTATTTGATCGTGTTAGCTTAGTAAATATAGTTGGAAGTAAAGACGTGCATCGTTAGTAAGGGGGCTGGATATACCCATCAGTGACAGATATGTAAGTAAATGTTATCATTTCAAACGCTGACTCTCCCAGAAATTCGACCCCCTATTTTAAAAGATTGCAACTACAGCCTATGTCCCTGGCACCATTCTTCGGGATATATGCGCGGAAGGAGGAGAAATGTCTTGTAATGAGTGAATTTGGTACGTTGATAGTATGTTGGGACCTGTATTCGAACCACTACCCTTGATTTCTATCAACAAGTGCTTAATATTGGAAATTATATAATACATCTACAAAATGGTCCATGTATGACATTATTGGATTAGATCAAAATTCAGGAGTGGCTCAACGTCTACCAAGTATCTTTTTCATCTGCAAGGATGTTCCTTATATCAATCATCCCGGGATACTTGCTTTTTGATTATTAACCATATGATTTAATATACCCAAATGTTCGGGAAGATACAAAATCTGCCAATACATTCTGTTAGATATTGACATCTACCCTGTCCACTTTTTATTTCCCATTCTCTTCTTCCCTGCCTGTATCTCTATTGCTCTCTCTCTCTCACTATATATATATATATATATATATATATATATATATATATATATATATATATATATATATATATATATATATATATATATCTATCTTATATCTATTTTCTCCTACGCTATGGAATATATATCGTTTCATCAAACTGTGACTGTGTATAATTAGTGCTAGAAAAATGGCATTAGTCGGCGTGAAGGTTGCATTTCCAAGCTAACTGACTTTGTGATCAAACGACCAGGATCATTCCTGACAGGCCGATCACATTCAATCACGTCTTATTGGCGATCAAAATGACTCTGCCGCGGAAAACTGAATAAGTTTACGTGGGTGCACATCCGGGTTCGGTTTTGTTGGGTTATACAAACTGTAAAGAAGCAGAAGAGACTCAAAGTAAAATTAGGAATGGAACAGTGATATAAAAGAAAGTATGATAAAGTAAAGGAATGCTGCTCACCGATGGATAGGAATGCTGGAAATGGACTCGGTAAGCCAAGTTCAAACCCTGACTGAGAATAATACTGTCAACAATGCCCTTTGGAAAAGCATGTATTCGATTCTTATCCTCCCAGCAATGGCTTAAAAACGTATGATGAACAAAGAGCTGGTGGCTTCTACGTTTATTCCCCTTAACCCTGTCCCCCAAAAGCTAGCTGTCTGGAAGAGGGATAGCTGTTGTTGGAGCGTGCATGAGAATGTCCTTTCACTACAACCATTCATGAGACGAATGGTACAGAAATATATAGACATACAGCCAATTAAGTGGGAAGAAAAAATCAATTTAAGCGTAGAAAAGGCGGGGGTAAAAAGACTGTGATATGATAGATATTGGAGTGGCCAGTGATCATCTGTTCAGTCTAATTGGTAAGGTGTAAATAAATATAACACAAAGGTTTGCTGTTGTACTTAAGGGTGTGCGTTTTAATCATCGTCGTTCACGAAGAAAATTAGACTTCGAAAAAGGAGGAGGGCTACCCCATTTCAATTCATTTATTAATATTACCTCTCCCATGCATCTTAAAGTAGATCAGAATCTGGGATAAAATGTAAATATGACCCTTCTTTGCCTTTTGTCTGTTTGACTACTTTTGAGTCGTTCTCTGTCGTTTGTTTTGGAGAATACTTTCAATTTGTAAGCATTCTACAACTCAAATCATTGCAAAATCATGGCTTGCACTCGTCATTGATTATGTGCATTGACTAAATTCAATCACACGTGTTATTGAATATGAGAGCCGGATCTTTTGGATATACCAACATGATCTTTGATCAAAACCACGGTGCAGAAAATACTGAACATTATTTAACAATGCAGTGAAAGATAAAACAAACTTGAAAAAAAATAAATAATTAAAACAAAAATGACAAATGATTGAAAATTGAAATATTGGATATTTTTGAATATTGAGAAAGTAAGTTTGGCTTAAGTGACACTGAATTCTGAAAACAAGTGATCATGCAAAACCAGTTGTAGACTCAAAGAAAAGACAATAAGCAGTTGCAGACGAAAATCACGATTCGTTAACAAACATCACCTTGCAATTCAAAGGAAACTGTGCCAATTGAACTGTCTATGACAGCTGTTTTCAAAGAGTGTTCTACAGAGCAATGGGGTTCGACAAAACGTTGTTAAGAGTTTTGTGTTATCCCAGTTTTGTGAACATTTGACACTAGAAGTACTAGAATTGAATATATGTTCAACTGAAAACAAGTGCAATTTTAAATTTAAGTAAGTATTGTCTACTATTCCCATGTATCTCCTAGGTAGAAAGAAGATTTATCTAAAAAAAACACACATTTTTTGTATAGAACCTCTGAATTAATAACTTGGCTATATGTTTTCATTCTGAATTTTAATATGTTACTAAAAAAGCGTATAAAACGTCTGATGAACATTAATTTAAAGAAAGATTAACAAAACTTCTTATTATCTCTCAAGGCAACTAATCTTAAAAGTCAATCTCTTACGATTGTTTTTCTTACGTCATTTTCGTTTGTTTTGTTATTATATAACGCATTTCGTAATCAAACAGTCGGATCTCATTCATATGTTTGATAATAAAAGATTGTGATATATAGATGTATCTTTGGGCTCTCTGATGTTTGTTTGGTCGGGTACATAGAATGTTCATGCGGCTGTTCCCTGTGATATAAGACTTATTTGGAAGGTTCCTCATTCTGAAAACGTTGAGGCTGCTATAACGTGTCTTTCAAAACAGAGGCACAATTGAATTATGAAGTGAGAGTGACCAGTCAATAAGCCCATCATCATGGCTGCAGCTGAGACATGTGTTGGAAAGTGGAGATAGCTTCCTTGGTAAATGTGCAAGCGTGCAGATTGTGGTAAGATAACCCGAATTGAAATATCACTTTCCTCTACGTAGGCGGCTCGTGGCCAAAAACGATGCAGATAACTTGGTTTTCTCCCCGCAAATATCAAGTAACTCGAATGTCAGATTCTGGGTCGTTATCGCAGAGTGCAGAGATTGATATCTCGGACAAACTTAGCGTAAACTAATTATTGGGCAGATTTCGACGCGCCGATCAGTTTCAGTTTTTCTGTGTATTTTTTGACGTGACTGAGATTTGCACGAGACACATTGTTCTATTTACATATACTTCTTCATTATTGCATCTTATATGCCTACCAAGATAATGATATAGAGTTTGGCACAAAGCCATAACAAACGTGGAACCATCAAGTTCGAACTCAAGAGATTAGCAAATTGGTCCTCGAGACAAGCTAGCCAACAAAAGCACTGGAGTTGATATTAATAGATTGGTAAAGGGAAGAGAAAAAAGGTCGAATTCCCTTAGCACTTGCCTTTTTGCTTGTCTTTGGCATCAGGGATTAACTCTGACGTTACTTCTCTGAGTGCATCAGGATCGTACAATTTTTAGGAACATATCTCCATGCACCAGATATATTATGTTCGATGGTGACAGGAGAATCATGTGCCAATTTCAGAATAATATACTTACTGGGAGCATTTACCCATCGTTACAGGACGATAACTGAATTCCCTAATTGGCTGAATCAAGTTTCAAGTTGAAATGTATCTCAACATTAGGGGCAAATGTTAGCTCAAAAGTTAGATTGTATTTCATTAATTATCGGAGTGGGGACATTCTTTGATTTGTGCTCTGAATGTAGATTATTGGAAGAACTTTTTGATAGTATCCTGAAAACTTCTGTAGGTCAAAATGGTAATGCGACAAAGCAATTACAATATATTTTCATTGATACATGATTGAAAATTTACAGACATAAAAATAGTGATGGTGATATATCAAGATTGGTTTTCGTTTATTCAGTTTGATGGTGGTGGAGGAAATTTGGATAAAGGAGAGAGCAGTGGCTTTGACGTAATGGCTCTGCAATCTCTCACTGCAAAACGAACGAAAATGAACGATTTCAAAAAGCAGAATCTACCTGCATATAGTTAAATCAAATAGAATTACTTGATATCTTTTTGTTTTTTCCTCAACTTGATGCTTCTTTCAGACTGATTGTTTAACTCTGATAATAGAATAATCAGGAGACAGCTCAAAACTAATATATGCAAAGCATCTGAAAACGAGATGCACACATATATATATATATATATATATATATATATATGTATCGATATAATTCACTAAAGTTATAGATACTGAGCCTAACTTTTGTACCTTTGATATGTAATTGCTAAGTTAGATGATACTTTATTGTACAATGAAACACCAAATTTATCTATTTTGTGTACACATAAATTACAGGTAATCATTTAAAAAATATCATTACATATCTTATGAGACTTCCTCCGTAATACATCTCATTCAAATCTTAAATGTATAAGAACAAGTGTGCGATTCCGTGAGAGAAGTCATTTTCAAAAGATTACTTGTTCCCGAATTGGTAGAATTGAGTTATGTAATCCTCAAATACAATAGCATAAACATTGCCAAAAGTTGTTTTTTTCCACGTTTGAATTTAGTATATGTTTTTTTTTATTTTGATCCTGATTTTCAGTTGAAATTCTGACGAAAAATGATATTTCCGCTCCAAGATTCTCATGTAAAATTATTGTCAGGGATAGGATTCAGGGCTACAGTTGTGATTAATGTTTTTGTTTGGGTTAGGTTCAGGGTAAAGCTTAGGCTGGAGTCTGGATAGAGATCATGGTGAAGAATACGGTTAGAGATAGGATTTTTATCATAATCGGGCTTTGCTTAGACTTAAGGTTTGGGTTAGGATTTGGGATGGATTTCTAAAAATATATCGTAGATTTGAAAAACATTACCGAATAGCGAGAAAAAATATTATTCAAATCGTACATATGACTTTTAGCTAGTAAGTTAGATGGAAATAGAATATCTTGCAATACATTCAAGGAATGTAGTTTTTAGCTATCCTCATGCTATCGCATTTAAGAACCAACTTATCAAGAATTACCCAACGATTCTCAAATCCTAATCATGTGTAGATGGTCAAATTGTAAAAATAATACAATTTTAGACGATGACAATGTTGACGCTGTAATCACGAAATATCAAGTCTATGTAATATTATATAGAGCGATAGTAAACTTTACGCAGTTAATCTCAGCTAAGAGTAGCTGTCTCTTGATTTCTGAATCTCTCGAAGTATTGTTGACGATTTAAAAGTAAAACGGAATACGCTCAATGGATGGAATTGCAAATGTATGTAACGACTCTTGAATGCAGTGTTAAATTTTTCACGTGGATGCATGAATTGGAAATTCATTGAAATCAATATGCAATTATGCAATGTATAAAAAGAATATGTGATACTTCAAATATAAGAATATAATGAACGATAAAAATCAGTTACATTCATAATTTACCAATCATCATCATCATCATCACCACCACCACCACCACTATCATCATCATCATCATCATCATCATCATCATCATCAGTCTTTTAACGCCCATCGTTTGACATAGATCTTCCCCCGGATCCACCACGTTTCTCTTTCATTGGT
>OY735199.1:56731369-56763869 GCA_963457665.1 Thysanoteuthis rhombus | reverse complement strand
GTATTCGGGCATAGGCATTGGTGTTTTGTGTATAAGGTATTTGTTTGGAATATAAAAAGATACAAATAAATGTACTCTTGCAATTTCATCCAATACTGATATACAGGTTTGTCAGTATTCATTCTATCTTTTGGACCATATAACTTCCATTTTGACCGTTTCTCTGAGTGGGTCTATGTATATGAACATAGGTGTGCGTTTAGGCACATATCAGCATGTGCATGTCTGTGGAATCCGTTAGTTGTTGAATATACATACTGGCGTCTCAGATCTGGTTTAGTGTATTAAAAATTCATCCATGCAGGGTGTGTGTTTCATGAATATTTCAACAAAAGCTTTTCTTCGCCAGTTACTCTTTTGTTTTATTCATTCCCATACTTTTTGCACATACTGCATGCGTCAACAAAACAGAAAAAAAGACGTTAGAATGTTCCCACACGGTGAAAAAATTGGGAATAGGATCATTTGCTCTAGCTTTTCAAAATTCTTGGCCGTCAATCAATGTTTATTCAATATATCCATTTTGTAGAGGAATTTTTACCGAAAGACCAAAAGGGTAACTATTTCACGTAAGAATTACGTAGGCAAGTATTGTTTACATATACACACACTAAAACCCTCATAAACACATGTGTAAACTCATTTGGACTTGTGATGAAATATAAAAACTCAAAAAAACTTATGATATATGTATATATATATCGCTTCAGAACAGTTTCTCATTTTGTTCATCCACTGTCTAGATCAATTTTTTTGGCTTCTCAATGCAAACAATTGTATTATAAAGAAATGGATGTTTAATTAATAATGTGCTATATTACTTTGCATTACTAGCAGTTGTATGACTTGATGGTAAGAGCAATGCAACGCTGAATTTGCTATTCTCTCTTTCTTGCAGTTTCAATTCCTGTTGAAGCCCTATTTTCTTAAGGGTTTACAGTATTTATGTTATCTATGTCAAATGATGAATTTACCATGTGGTAACAGAAAATCATATAAAAGGGATTTCAAAGTACTATAACGCATTTATAATCATATTTTTCGGATCATATATCAATTCTATGATAATAATTACACACACACACACACATATATATATACATGCATATATATATATATATATACACACGTGTATAGATATATATATATATATATGTGTGTGTATACACACACACATACACACACACTTTTTTCATATATATATATATATATATATATATATATATATATAAATACTTTTGAGCAATTCTTTCTATATAAACAATCCATCATATAGATCCACAGTTAAGATAAAGATACTTGTATGTATTTGAACAAGCATAACTGCTGCATATTAGTCAAATTGAACGCTATTTAAGCAACCAGACAGTCTACTCTTTTAATGGTAATGATTGCCAGCCTTTTCAATTTCATTGATAGATGATGTATACAATTTAAAGAAATATTTTATAAAAGTATTTATCAGATTCATTCAACGACGTAATTTTACGAAAGTATATCTACAATATATTTAGCAATCTGAATCCCAATTGGACAGTGTCTTTGAGTGAGATCCCAACGAATTTTTTTCGTAATGATGTTGTGCATGGTTAGTCTTTTTATTACCATTTCATGTTTGGAACCGAATCGACTTCATTGTATTAACATTCAAGAAAGTATTCCAAAGATCATTCAAGTCATGTCAATTATTACCAATAGGCAGTCGGAAGCGGACAGCGAGGAAGAGGAATGTCAGAGTAGTGCCATATCAGCCTTGCTTCAGCATAAATGTGAACGTCAGATCTATCCTGTCACTTTTCTCTGCGCTCTGGGGTCGTCAGACAAAATGGGACTGAAAGTGAAACTCCCATCTTAAATCATTCCATATCCAAAAGAAAATAGAGGGTCCTTTTTTGTTAGTTTCTATGAATACTAATATCAAAAAAAAATGTACAGATGTTAAATAGTATTGGCAATAGCTTCAATCAAAAAATAAGAAAAGGCCTCAAATTCCTAACAAAATGAAAGGAATATGAATTGTATCTTGATTGTCCTTCAACTAAGACATCGATCACCAGGACATAGTCAGAATAAAGTCTTTCAAAAGTAATTAAACGTTTCTACCCCTCTGTTTAAGTTTTGTTACAAAAAAAAAATGTGAATATTTGACATCTGTTGAAAATCATTATATTCAAGTTATTGGACTTCTCTTTTCGAAATAGAATAACTTTACTGCTCATTTAACGATCGGCAATTGGAATTTTGCCTAACATCAGTTATCAAAAATATTTTCTTCAGTTTGATTCCTGGTCAGATATATCTGGAGCATCAGCTGCCATGAAATGAGTCTGGAGTTTGAGTGTAGCCCCTGATAGATGAATATTTCCCTCAGCTAATCGGGAAAGACAACAGATCAAATGCACAAGACCCGTCGTAAATATTCAAGAGACCTTAGAATATCATCAAATACAAAAAAAATCATAAGCATTAAACTGAAGGCATACATAAATAAATGAAAAATTGTGGAAAATGAAGATAGATGGAAACCAGATATTGTTTTTTTTTTTCAAATTCAATCTCAATTGATTCACACCAACGTAAGGAAACATTATATATTAGGACTAGACTTATCTGTCTACATTTGATTCATATCGGAGAGCGAGTTCAGTTCAAATTTTAAATTACAATAATCGACTGTTTGCATGATTTGTGCCCCCAAGAATCCACAAAATCTGAGATCTAGGTGACTTAAATTTACGAATCCTCTTGAGGCATATTGTTCAAAGCGTATCAGTTTTAACTATGATGGTTCTACTCTTTCAATTTAAGCACATTTGAGTAAGTTTTGAATGACAAACAAGGACCCTTTCCAGGATTATATGAATACTGTTTGTATTTTGTAGTTGTGGTCCCTGTTTGTTTATATAAGTGAATTCATTGTCGTATTTCACTCTCCCCGTACTCTTCTTTAACAGACTTACGTTTTCTTTTCAGTTGGCAATTGATTTTAGGAAACTGATATGGTGTGCTGCTAATTATTATTACTATTATTATTATTATTATTATTATTATTATTATTATTATTATTATTATTATTATTATTATTATTATTATTATTATTATTCGCAATCCCACACCAGTTGCCTGGTGGTTATCGCTGGAGTTTGAGTGACAGCAAGTCTCCTCAAGTCTCCGGCCCTCCTCTCCTAGTACTCATAGGTCGCAGTAATCCTGCGATTTACAGTTTCACACCGGTTGCCCAGTGGTTATCGCTGAAGGCTGAGTGACAATAAGTCTCCTCAGGTCTTCAGCTAACGTCTCCTCTCTCTTTCGCATATCATGACAGAGCTACAATTTGTTGCAGTACTTATATCTCTAGCACCTTCCTCAGTATCCGTGCAGTTCCCAGTAGTGCTGTAGTCTGCACGGTCTCTATCCTTCCCGTAATCCCGATCTCCTCCAGTCTCACCCTCAGCGTTTTTGGGACAGTTCCTAGTGCGCCCACTACGACCGGTACTACCCTGGTTTTCATGTTCCATATTATTATTATTATTATTATTATTATTATTATTATTATTATTATTATTATTATTATTATTATTATTATTGGTGCTGTTGTTGTTGTTATTATTACTATCATCATTATTATAATAAGCTGGGGACTGTGCGACAACAAGTCTTTACAGTCTCTACCCCGACTCTCACAGTTCACAGCAGTGCTGTGGATTACGGTTTCATGCCAGTTTTCTTGAAGCTAAGTAACGGTATGTCTCCAAGTTTTCTCTCATATCTCCCTTGTCTGTCCCAGCAATGCTGTGATTTGTGCCACTTTCACCATGTCTTTGTATATCTCTGTATAACACCCCACCCCTAACAACTAAATATTCATCATCTCTCCGATAAAGTGACTTAATGGGAGCAAGTTCCATATAATCATATTTTGCTCTGAGAAAATTCGAAAACTATATGACAAGTCAAACAAAATCGTGTTTACAAGTCAATTGTAAAACGTGTTTTATATGCCTTATTTAGGAGTTATGCATCCACAACATTAAGAAGTCATTGCATGTTATACGGTAATTTTTTTACCCCCAAGAAAAAAAAGATAAGAACATGTTCATTATATCCAAGCGTTTTAGTAACTCAGCATCCAATTTAAAAGGAAAAAATGCTTCAAAATCAAGACTACACATGACCACTCAACAAAATCGTGACATTTCTATTTTTTGCTTCATCGTAAATACGTGTCTTCCAACGTAGTTGCTATGGCACTAGTCAAAACAGATACAGCTACTTTTATTAACAAAAAAAAAAAATGATGAATCCAAATTCAAATTTACTTGACAAAGTATATTTTCAGTCATATTGTAGAGTTTTCCCCAGGAGACTAGACTGCTTCTACAATATTCATTGTTTTTTTTTTTAATGATGGATATATATGAAATTATTACCTGCTTTATTTCTGTTCTAATAGTCAGTGTATAGCGATCTTTGCTTTTATATTATGATAGCCAGGGAATTATGTCCGTACTATGTTTTGCTTCATGTTGATTATTTGTATGTTGTACTTCACCGTGACCTAAAGAATCAGTTGACTTTATCAAACTTTTATGTAAATCATAATATCAAGTGACATGCAACATTCAAAAACGTTGTCTAAAAGAATACAAAAATGAAGACTGCAATATTCATAAATTTGCAAAGATTAATCCTGCTTCATGCTATAACTAAGAACAGCATCCCATTCTTCATGTATATTTGCAATACGATCCCTCGAAATTAGTCATTTCATTGCATTATCTATGTTCCTGTCATTTAAATCTATTTACAATATTTCTCCAAGTGGATAATTCTCCGATGAGTTTACAAATACATGTACATTTGTATTTCATTGTAAGATATCAGATATTTGCATTATAAAACTGATGTTTAAGGTATAATGATGTATATTTTACTTCGCCTGATTAGACCATGCGTCAAATAGCAGTGTAAAAACATTTCAAGCCACCAACATTCCAATATGAAAATGTTCTTTGCCTTGAGAATCTTCATCTAATATCTAGCAAATCTTTCTCTGTTTTGAGTGGTTATCCAAGGTGTGGAAATCTTTTGGCCCAAACACACCTATGAATGTTCTCTCATAAGATGATCTGTATGGTTTTTCAAAAAGATGAATTCTTTTGTATTTTTTGTTAATTGATTCCGGTCGTTTTGTATTTCGAGCAAGTGGTAATTGAAAACTTGACATCAAATCACAATTTACTGTGGCCAAAATGACTAATCATCGAACAGTGAGAAATGAAAGCAAATCATTTGCCTATTGAAAAGAGTTACCAATCTTTCATTCGTATGTCACTTGGGATTTACTCGAAATTAATGTCATGGAAAAGGTGGAATTGTACCTTCGTCCGACGTGGACTGATCTCAATTCAACTCACGAAATTAATGTCAATATAAACCCCAAGTTGTCACCCCAGGGCACTTTGTTAATTTACCAATCTTTAGTTTGAACAATGTTTCTCAAATCCATGGCTAATTACACTGCGATAATTGACTTCTGCTGTACTTCTCACCTCTTTCCGCCCAAGAATCACATAGATTCCCTTGTCACACTTCATAGTAATATATATGCTGCAAAATCGGAAATAAGTTCTTATTGCCGCTGGTTATGGGCGAGATCCGATTTTGATCGCCTGTAAATGAACAAAAACTTCGATTGATAATCGATCAGCGTTGATAGATCTGTGCTTGAAGGTTTTTCACAAAGTATTGCATAAGAATTATCATTTCAATTTCCTTAAAATGTTTTCAACATTTGTCTTTTATCTTGAAGAAGGTGCGTAGAAAAAATTTCAGAACTTTAGATAAATTTGATGGCTTGAACTGTAAAATTTTGGTCTATTGTGAGTGATGAAAAAACTCATCACAGACAAAAGTCTTACGAATAGCGGATTTCTGAACACATCACGATTAGTATCAGGTAATGATTAATAAAGGATGTAATATTTATGAAGAATATATCCCATACCATTGCAAAATAAATGTACTTCATGTTTTTAATCAATATTGTAATCGCATTATTTCTGTATGCATATCATTGTTGAAACACATACACATCAAAAATTTTAATTTATTTAAATACATGCGCATCTCTGGCACTTGAATACACGGGTAAAAAATGTGTTGATGCTCAGATTTATTTTCATCTTCTATATGGATTTCCAAATGTGAAACTCACATCAAACAAGTACGTATATAAAATTATATAATGTAGGATATCTGATGCAGATTGATGTTGAACGAATTTAATTTTCTGCGATAATAAGCTCAGCTGAATAAATAAGTGTTGTCTGCTGCAGAGTGATAATAATTACGTCATTAAGATATTATCATAAAAAAAACGGACAGTTCATTGAGTTTAGTCAATAGTGTGTGCTCTACTATTTAGCCCTATGTCCTATCAAGCAAAATTTACTGAATAAGACATATGTCGGAGAACGGTGATTAGCAGTCAAATATTGCAAACCATAGGTCGTCTAGTGATTAGGACCCTTACATGATACACCTCTCACGTGTCCTTGCACCAAATCCAAATTTAGTAGATTTTTCACAGTGGCTTTATGCAAGACTGAGTTTATTGAATTAATGAAAACGATTATATATGCTTGTGTGTTTGTTTGAGTATGCTTGTTTGAGTCCGTAATTCATTTATGTGTACAGACTTTTTCATGCAAAGCCGGTTCCAGCATTCCCCTATTCATGCATCTCAACGTTGTCTTCACCTTTTAATCTTTTTGCGATCTAAAACGTCTACAGTCTGACATCTGAGATTACAAATTATCGGCCGAAATGATCAGACTATCAACGTTGCAAATAGCCTCCCTCCACAATTTGTCTTCACCGCCATTCAGTCTCCAAACCAATCACGCAGCATTGTCTTCGTCAGTTGTATTTATCTCTCCTTACATCTCGACCAAAGAAGTAGCCTGCTGAGGTCCACCCTGGAAGAAGAACGTGATTCTCAACAACATAAATTGATGGACTCGGGAAAATATAATTCTTAATACTGAAAGTGAAGTCTTTATTTGACGCTGACGTCCATCCCCACGTCTTCTTCTCTTCTTTCTATGTACATAGCACGAGACTATAAAATGGTTTTTCCAATTCTCTTTCTCTCGACACACGGCTGCAAGTTTGCCTAAGCGTCGATTCGAATCAATCGACCGTCGTCTGTAGTAGGTGAGCGCAGATGATAGAATCCTGACTTGATTTGCTTGACCTCACTTCCGGTTCCATTATCATCTACACAGACGCAATTAGCATTAGGTAACTGAATGGCGCCTGTAGAACTCGTGGCACGTGGCCTTTCAGACGGACACTTTGTGTTTGGTTAGCTACAGGAAGAAATGCGTACTGTCAAAAGAAAGAGAGAGGGAGAAATCCATGTCTATCTCATATTGTTCTACTCTATCAAATAAATGTGTGCTCATGTCGATGTCGACACACGTGTACAAGATAAAAGCACCGAGCAAATGGATGTTGTCAGCTGGTGTGTCTCTAAATGGCATGAAAACCTACGTCCTTTCAATTACAATAGGAAGGTTTCAGTTGAAAGGTAAAATATAGATCTTATTCAGGGACAGAGAACACCGTATATATTCATAACTTTTGTGTATCTACAATTTTGTTTTAAATTCGTACAATGCAAACTTTGCCAAGTATATGCTGGAAGGAAGAAGTCGTAAATCAATAGATGTCATATTGAATAATAATAATAATCATAATAATAATAATAATAATATTAATAATAATAATAATAATAATAATAATAATAATAAGAAGAAGAAGAAGAAGAAGAAGAAGAAGAAGAAGAAGAACTACAACAACAATGACAACAACAACAACAGCAAAAGGTATCCCTGCAACAGTGGAAAAGATATATCAGAGGATATTAGCCAAGGACGCAAGACAGAAGAGATACAGGCAAAGAACTGCCCAATACACACGAAACTGCACATTCCTAAAAACGACAGAAAGTTTGTGCATGGACAATTTAGAATTATTTGCAAAAAACAGGGGACAGCTCAAGACGGTCTTCAACAAAGTAAGAGAATACAGTGATAACATTGGGTTGGAATTTGGAATAGGAATTGTGCAATTCTAGTAATGCACAAAGGAAAGCTCGCAATGGCAGAAGGAATCAAAGTCTCGGACTAGATTTGAGCACTGACTGAGTTCTTGAACGTGACACGATAAAACGGAAAGAAATGAAGGAGAAAATAAAAAGAGAATACCTCAAGAGGATGAGAAAAATATTAGAGACCAAATGAAATAGTAGGAATCTTATAAAAGGAATGAAAATGTGGGTTGCATCGGTAGTAAGATACACTGGACCATTCCTTGGATGGACAAACCGGTGAACTAAGAAGCTCACGACAATGCACAACGCTGTGCACCCCAGAGACTCTACATTGAGATAAAAGATGGTGGCAGGGGGCTCATTGGTGTTGAAAACTGCCCAAAGAGCTAAAACAGATCTAAAGAAGTACGAACAGTGAATATATAAGGAGTGCACGCGGCAGCGCAACGAACAACAGAAAAAGTGGAAAATAAAGGAACATCACAGCGAACAAGGAAAGAAAAATGGTAAAACAAAAATCATACGAAGAATCTAAAAGACGGATAAGGAATGTTGCAGACGAAAGATATTAGACATGGTTAAGAAAAGGAAACCTGGAGGAAGAAACAGAATTGCTCATCACAGCAGCTCAAAACAAATGCATCAGGACAAACTATATCAAAACAAAAATCGACGGAACACAAACAAACAGCAAGTGCTCCCTGTGTGGTGAAAGAGATGAAACCGTAAACCATATAACTAGTGAATGTAGTCAACTCGCCCAGAAGGAGTATAAACACAGACACAATAAAATAGCAACAGTAATACATTTGGAACCGAGGAAATGAATGAGATTTAACCACATGGAATTATGGTACCAGTAAAACCGGAGACAGGCCAGGAGAATGGAAACCGCTAATTACTCTGGGCGTTTGACATCCAAACCGACCACCTCATCCAAGCAAGGAGACAAGACTGGTAATCGTAGACAAGTAGAGAACAACCTGCCATATAATAGATGTGGCTATGCCCGCAAACCGTAGAGTAAAGTGGAAGGAAAGTGAAAAACTAGAAAAATACTAAAATCCAGCAAGAGAACTGAAGAAAACGTTGTACATGAATGTCAGGGTGGTACCAGTAACAATAGGCGCACTAGGAACTGTCCTAAACACATTGAGGGTAAGACTGGCGGGGCTCAGGATAAAAGGAACGATTGAGACTGAACAGATCACAGTACTGCTAAGAACCGCACGGATACTGAAGAAAGTGCTATAATATAAGGTCTACAACACTTGATGTTCGCAGTGGCTTCGAAGAGGGAGGAGAATAGAAGCGAAGATGTGATCCACAGCACTGGTGTGATAGGTGAGAAAGAGAGAGGAGATGTTTGCTGAAGATCTGAGGAGACTTACTGTCACTCAGCCTTCAGGCAACTTGTGTGAAACTGTAAACCACAGTATTGTTGTGGTCTATGAGAATGTAGAGACCTAAGGGGACTTGCTGTCACTCAACCCCTTGGTGGTAACCACCAGGCAACTGGTGTGAGATAATAATAATAATAATAATAATAATAATAATAATAATAATAATAATAATAATAATAATAATAATAATATAAAGTAAAAAAGAAAGAGAGTGAAAGAAAAACCAGGACCTAGCAAGAGAAATAAAGAAGATGTGGAGCATGAAAGCCAGGGTAGTACCAGTCATAGTGAGCGCACTAGGAACCGTCCCCAAAACGCTGAGAGTGAGACTGGAGGAGATCGGGATTAGGGGAAGGATTGAGACTGTACAGACCACAGCACTACTGGGAACTGCACAGATACTGAGGAAAGTGCTAGAAATATAAGGACTGCAACAAATTGTAGCTCTGTCATGATATGCGAAAGAGAGAGGAGACGTTAGCTGAAGACCTGAGGAGACTTATTGTCACTCAGCCTCCAGCGATAACCACTGGGCAACCGGTGTGAAACTGTAAATCGCAGTATTACTGCGACCTGTGAGTACTAGAAGAGGAGGGCTGGAGACTTGAGGAGACTTGCTGTCACTAAAACTCCAGCGGTTACCACCAGGCAACAGGTATGAGATTGCAAATAATAATAATAATGGTAAAATAATAGTTATAATTACACAATAACAATAATGATATCACAATTTTTTTCATTTAGCAGGAGAAGCATTCCATCCATTGTTCATTGTATGGTCTTTTGTCTTAAAATGTGTAGTTTGTTTTTATTGTTACTTGACTCGGGCCACCATTGAGTATACAGTGCAAATCGCGGATAATAAATGATCGGTAAGCTATAGGTTAAACCCTAACTGACCTCTCTTTCTAATTTGGAAATTACCCATGCACACTTCTAGTCCTACCCATGAATATGCTATAGCTTTTCATGGATCACCGAATACAAAGTATTGCATGTTTCAATTCACCTCTTAACCATCCCCAACTCTCAAGTGCAATATTTGTTTTGTTTTAAGCGCTAGTGATATTATCCCTGCGTTTTTTAATAGTTTCAACATGAGTTAACTTTAGAGTAGTCGAGCATTTACTTTCAACTGAAATTCCATGGATATCAACTACTAGCTCAAAATCAGGTATACTGAAAATCGCTTGAAGTTCATCCCTGACTATAGCCCGGTGACATAGCATTGATACATCATATCAAACTACAACATTCATAAATTTGTGCATCGTAGATTATCCAAAATTTGGGTTTAGATACCATAAACAGAATCAACGTTTGACTGATTTAAATCGCCATAAATTTACAATTCAAAAAGGATCTTGACATACTGAATATTTTGAAAGCTATGATTTTGTTTTAATTGTATGCGTGATAAACATTATAACCTCAGCCAATTTTTAGCGTATCGGTGCCTGGCAAATAGGATCTCAAATTTCGGTAATCTAAACAGGGTAATAAACACGTTCATTTGACAAATAATGTAAGCGTCTTTTATATCTCGCATGTATTTTGCACATATCTCGAAATTCAATCCACTGCAGAGTAAAGGACAATTTCGTTTTTTCCTACCCTACGAGGAAGATATTTGAGGCGATATATTTTCTAAAATTTTAGGGGCAGCTCCTATATGTAGATATCTGGATGAGCAAGCATGGATTTGCAAATTATAAGAAATACATATACACATGTGCTGACCAATAGGCTTCATTTTTTCAGCAGTAATAGCAAAAGTATTAGTAAGATACTATGGGATCCGTAGTGTTTCGTACATGGATACAAGACATGTCTACATAGTAAGCATTTTAGCATGACTGATCATTTGGATTCCTCAAGAGCAAACAAAACATTGTTTCCGTTAGTTGCAAATCTACGTTAGATCAATTATTGCAAGAGAAATTATATTTCTGAACTTCTCTTTGTACATTCTTGATTTAAATTTGAGCATTTCAATTTGAAAATAGCTTCATTTCAGTATGAAGTATTATTCTATTAAATTATGATACAGAAAATGTTGGTAAAGTTCGACGAATGAAAGTTTCCGACTATAGTTGTTTGCCACTGTTATATTGTTTATTAACTAGTACTGAAATCCCGAAGATGTTCATAGCGGGGGACGATTTTTTAATTCTTTAGTTTTCACCCTTCATTCAAGATCACACGCTTTCTTTTAACTTTGAAGTACTTCGATTTTTTTAATGAATAAAGTAAACATTTAAAAATGGCAGATGATACCAGAGAACTAATTTATTGTGATCGATGCTGGCATGCGGACATATATCTATGACTTGAACACGTACGCACATATGAGTGCATCCATGAAAAGGCAGATGAATAAATAGGATGATATTAATGGTCTGAGCAGTGTATATACAATTTGAGTACAATTAAATATTGACAAACAGAGCTAAGTAAATAAGTTGCTATGAAATATGCACACGTACATGTGCATATGAATGCATACATAAGATCATGTGGTATACACTTATGTATACGTATTGCAACCAATACAATACATTCGCAAAATTAGTTTACTCTTTGAAATGTATATACAAAGAGACACACAAATGAATTAAGATATATATATATATATATATATATATATATATATATATATATATATATATATATATATATATATATATATATATATATATATATATATAGACTTTACTGTGAAATAAAAGATGATTCAATCCACGATTATTTTAATGTAGAGACGAGCATTGGGAGAACACATATATTTTAATTCGCTTGAAAATGTCCAAAGAAAAGCAACACAAATGTGCTTGATTAGCAAATCCATCATTTGCACCATATATAAATCTTTACTCCGACTAAATGCTTTTATATCGAGTACATTCATGATATAAACCCATCACACATCATATACTGAATTGCAGATTTGTACTTTGATTTATATATATACATGTGTATATGTATGTGTGCGTGTGTGTGTGTGTGTGAGTGTGTGTGTAAAGAACGCACACAGATAAAAGAAAAACTGACTGCATATTTACATATAGAGTCATAAGTATGCGTAAGTATAAATGTGCAAACTGTGCACATATGTTTTATGTATCCGGTAGAAAAAATGCTCTGCATAATTATATCACTGTGTTCATTGAAATTATCAGCATACAGACACAAGACGACCAGTTGCTGAAAGACACGTATGTTTATATAGAGTAGATATGAACAGACTAAAATGTAAGAAATTCGTAGAAATACATATGCAAATATCTGTGTATTAAATGTTTACATTAAAATTGATGCTACGTTTGCAATCACTCATCTTGTTGCTTGAATATGTAGATATAACTATCTCTTTTTTTCCCTCCCCCCTTTCTCTCTATGTATATATATATGTGTGTAGAAAGAGAGAGAGAGAGAGAGAGAGAGAGAGAGAGAGAGAGAGAGAGAGAGAGAGAGAGAGAGAGATGTACATGAAGATGAATGTATATATAAAAAATGTACGAAGTAAAACATACAATTATTTCATATATTTATGTACAACTTGTACAAACATATTTTTTCGGGTATAACATTTAAACTGAACAATTTAAAAAATGCCCCTGAAATTGTATGTATGTCTTGATATCTTCTTGACAATCAATGCATAACATACAAAGTTACTGTAATACTCAGGTCATTCCTACCGCTTCAATAAGAGGGATTTCATTTCTACAGACCATATCTATCTGTCTACGACTTCATTTTATCAACAAATCTGCATTCATATTCTTTTAACCTACGGTGTGTCTCAACATATCACTGATTTACAAACATCCACCAACCTACGACTCACAATATACTCGAAACATCCATTAGCTTGTTCTCTATTCATTTTTCTTTGAATAAAATATTTATTCGATTCGACAAGTCTCCAAATAATGCCAGTCGGCATGAAATTAAAAAAAAGGGCTAACAGTCCAAAATAGACACCTTTAGGGCGGATGTATCTAATGGCATGTCTTAGTTCGACAGCCAAAGATGTTTTGGATGCAATTTAATGATTCTTTAGCAAGTGGAAGAGAAAAAAATGGGGAAAATAGGGTAAATTTTTTTTTTTCGAAATTAGAAAGTCATCCGAGATTATTTATGGTGATGACCAAAAAAGGATCTCTTCCTACAAAAAAGAAAAAAAATACCCCTATGTTGTTACTGTGCAAATGCAAAAATTCGAATCACGGTCTTGTTTACAGCTTCTCTGGTATAAAAAAAAAACACTGGGGGAAAAGAAAGAAAAAAAAAGTATGTCTCGCTGGTTTTTTTAACTTTTGTTTTCTTCTATCACCTTGTATTTTTCGGGCTCCTTGTTGTCCCCGACTCAATCATTTTCAGATGTCATGTTATTCATTGTATCTGTTGTTCTTTGCTTACTCAACGATCCCTTCGAAATACAACAGTTTTTCTCTATAAAGCAAGACACCATGATCATGTAACGTACATTGTGATCCAAAAAGTGCTCAATTTGGGGTTTCGACTCATGGAACAGACGCACTTATCCACGTATTGCTACACATAGAGACATACTTGCTAGGTGAAGTCGAGTTTTTAGAAAACAATATCGTTTTGATCGCATTAAAAATGCATTGTAGGTCGTTTGTAAACATAAAGACTTGAATTCAACAGTATTTAACACATTTTTTGCAAGAATTACGTTCTAATTTAAATTAAGCGAGTCATAATAGTATTTGATTTATTTCAATGATTTATAACTTTTTGCGAGAAAATCTATCCATATATCTATTTCAAATATAACAAATGGCGTAATTGATCTTGCTTTGTTTTTGCTCTTTTTTATCCATAGAAGATTCCCACAATGGCCTAAAATTTGACCCGCACAAAAGAAATGATTGCAAAATAACATTTAAGTCTGGATGAATGCTTTTTCTTCCCTGTAAATTTGTTATTATCAGAAATTTAAACCCAAACATCTGCGTTTAAACATTTCACTGAAGGCTTCACTGACAGCTGCACAGTTAACAGTTAAATGAAATATTATCCTATTGTGTCAGAATCAATCAGGGAAAACGTATTTAATAACAATGAAAAATATGTACTTTGTAAAGATCGAAAAAATACAACTCACTCCCAATTTTAATGTTAAATTTAATAGTTTCTTCCTTTTTATTTGGTAACAAAAGCGAATTTATATTTATAAAAATCTATTTAAATCAAAATAGATCATTCCAAAAAACTGTGTTAAGGCGTAATCGAAGTGTCAGTTGTTTTTGTCATGAATTTCCCGTACACACGCTTGCTTGATGTTAAAAATGGCACGCAACCGTTGCATATTATATTTCACATAGAGTGAGTTACTTGGTGTAACTTTTTACAATTGGTATTCAATACAATTAGTCATTTATAGTTCCAGTGCAATTGAATGACTTCTTTAAAAGAGATCAGAGATGAATTTTAAACAGGAAAAAGGAAAATTCTATAGCTATCTGCTCCACACGATATGCATTTAGACATATTCAGTGGTTCTGAATGCTAAAATTTCTGAAGGGTAAGATAATTGATCTTTTCAAATGTGAGTGCATTTATGTGAGTATCATGTCTAAAAAATTAATATGTCTGTAAAAACGAGTAAATATAGTTTTTTATGGTCACTGTATCGAACCCCCCTCTCCCTCTGTCTCTCTCTCTGTTTGTCACTGTCTGTCTGTCTGTCTCTCTGTATATATATGTGTGTGTGTGAGTGTATATATAGTAGATAAACAAATAAAGAATAAATAATGAATAATACACAGAACTGGATGGTTAGTAGAACTGATTGTAAGCGATATATTTAGTTACGCCCAATTCCCAATCAGCCATAATGCCCAATTCCAGAGTTGGGCGACCATTGCTTTATAGTTCAATGAACCAGTTTCCCTACTCTAAGAGTACTCAATACTGAAGTAGAGAGCGTCAATTAAAACAATGAATGATAATGAAGTCATACATACATATATATATATATATATATATATATATATATATATATATATATATATATATATATATATATATATATATATATATATATACGTATATGAAAACTTTTCTTTTCGTTATTTTAAAAAATACTTTCAGTATATTTTAATGTATAGTCCCAAAATATAGGATACTGGATGATATAGATGCAACTTTCGATCCTAGCTCAGTTATTTCAATGTGCTGTTTAATTTTTGTTCATTTTATATTTTCAATTCAGTTCAAAGTGAAAAGGAATTTTTTTTCTGTTAATGGTCCCTTACTACGGATGTCAGTTGAAATGAAATCATTTAATGTGTATTTCTTCTTTTTTTTTTTTTGCATTACAATCAAACTCAGGCTGTACTTAGTGTAAGATTTTCATTCATATTGAAAAAAAATCAAGTAAATTCCAAGTGTGAATTCGTACCTACATTAATATAGCAACTGAATAATTTTGATTTGTTTGGAAGTAAAAAAAAATCAATTATTTTATAATACTGTCAATGTAGTTCAGGCTCATTGGACAAAAAAAAACAGTGCATGTATGTTTTAGTGGGTTATATTTCAATTCTCAAATAAAACTCTCATTCATATTTATATTTATGTGGAACGATTTAATTTCATTTTCTAATCGGCTGAATATAATTTTGAAGAGTTTTGTTACATTTTTGTCATTAATAATATTTATTCTAATAATAGCTTTGAATTTATTGTTTTTTTTTCTCATCAAATACATTCAACAGCCTTGTCATTTTCTCTGCATTACTTATCTGTTGATTTTTTTTCAACCAATTCTCTATCCGTTTCCTTTCTTCTACTTTTGAACACCCCTCCTCGTATTATAATTCTTTTGTTTCGCTAGTTTGAATGCTCCAGGAAACCAGAGTTGGTTTAAACATTTCACTAGGGACTGTCTTTTCATTCTGGTCCGATCTTTTATGTCGGATAGTATTGTTCTGTTTGTTATTGGTACAAGCATCCATGGTTATTTCTGATCCCTGTCTTGTTTGCATGACAATTTCGGAATTTTTTTTCGCTGTAGGCTCACCTTATGAAGAGTAATCACTCTCCCCGTCTGAACCATCTGTAGCTGTACACCTAGCCTGTTTGGTCGGCCTTTACACGTCTAACTTCAGCCCCTAATGTCCTCAATGTCATCACAGTCCATATGTCAGATACTTATCGCAGAACCCATGTCTTCACTGGCAGGTCATTAGTGCGATTACTCATTTATGTATCTATTTTCGTCATTTATATAAGAAGCACTTTTGCTATCTTCTGCCCAAACCTCGGCACGGAACAAGGTGACGTTCCATTAAAAGAATATCAGATTCATTTTCTGATTTCTCAAGCTGTCGACGATATCTTTGGGTCATGTATTTGTCTAATCTAATATCGGAACTACCATCAGACCCCTCTGAGTCTCCTGCTCCTGCTGAAGTCACATTAAGTAATGGTCTGTCAGCAGTTCAAACAATCCATTCTTGAATTTTCGCTTCTTTAAATGCTCTGCCTGTTCTTCACAGACAGGGCTACATAGCTGGTTCTCAATCCTATTGGACCTGTTTGTTATATTACTACGTGGTTAGGTCAGCATCTTCTATCAAACATATCTGCACTCATGGTGATTTCTATAATATACTAAATCTCCCACCTAAAAATCTACGACTTTTTCTTCGGTATTTGTTCTTTCTATCCGTTATTTTCTCGCCTTTTGTAAATTACTAAAGTGAATGCACGATGTTCTTGAAATGCAATATCATGGTGCTCCTCTCTGCAACGTTGCTTGAGATTGTTATCTAATGGAAAAAATGACGGCCCTATTGTAAACGACACAATATGGAGAAAGCGTTGTTGACTTGCAAATGTCAAACCTAATAGCTGCAAACATCTGATTGACGTACAAGTCCCACGTTTTCTCGATGTCACCAAATTTCACAGCCAAAATGGCATCCATCGCTTTATGTAATCAGTTTACTTAACTGCTACTTTGAGGATGATAAAATAAAGTAGTTACACGATGCAAATTTATATTTGTCCATCCATCATTTTATTATAGTTCCCCGGTCCATTATCATTCACCAATCGATTTGAGGGGTCAAATCAGGAAAATTCTTTTTTATCAAGAGATGTGGTATTGTTCTTGCTTTTTGTTAGGAACCTGGAACCGTGCTATTTTAGACAAAGGGAGAGATAACGTGTCGAATTTCAGCATACAAGGCAGAATCTTACACAAATTTCTAGTTTGGTTTGGTATGCTGCCGTGTGAGTCCTCTACTACTTCTCTAACGGAACATGACCCTTAATATTTCTTCCTAATTGTCTGATTGTCTTATCAGAGCCCCCTTGGCAAATCCAATCGCAATAAAGCAGAATGAATTTTTCCATGAGGTGAGAAATGAACGTGAAGTCTAATCTTGGGGCCGTCGTCAGGTCGCAGCAAATAATAGGCGTTTGAAATGCATAATGGAAATGATATACTTCATTTTTTGTGATTAACTTCATTGTCTGTGCAAGGCTCAATTGATGAGATTAATTGATCATTTTTTCCTATCATCCTCAGCCTCACTGTGGTCCTGTTGCAATCTGGTGCATTACTGTGTATTCTATAGTTTTCATTTCAGTACAGCTATGCAAAAGTTACCATATCAAAAAGCTTACATTCAAACGATCAAATGCTAGAAGACATCACATTCGAAAACTGCCTCCCCATTTACTGAATAATGTTGTTTTGAAAAAGGAGTATCTGATCCCAGTGCGTTCAACACCAAACTTCTGTATATCTATGGACAGACATCAAGCTAAATCAATATTGACTGGATGTTCCATTAATTTTTTTTCTAAAGATCCAAAAGAATGTGTACAAACTGAAAACACAAAAGCTTTACCTGCTTGTCTCCTTATCTGCACTGTTTATCTATCTCGATCGTATGGTCGTTATCTTTTGGAAATCCTTGTTGTGTCTGATATTGGTTGAATTGTTGCAAAGAAACCCTTGGTTCCTCGGCAATACAAAAAAAAAAAAAAAGGAAAAATGAACAAAGATCTCTTGCCTTTTGTGTTAAGTAAATACAATCGAATACAACAGACTGGCTCTTTCCTGTGGTGAATAAAGCATTCATTTGCTTTGCAACAATTATGTAACAGCACAGAGTGTAGTCAAAAAGGAGAAGAAAGGATCACTATTGTCTCTCAATGAAAGGTCACTTTATTCAACGCAAACCTATATCATTTACAACCAAGGGTGACTCTTATCTACTAAACAACTAAACAACAGAAATATTCCAATTCTTTCCTCCAGCATAAAATATGTAAACATATTTTTTTTCCTGTGAACTGCTGAAATTTCCCTCTGAAAATGATGGCCCCCGTCAAAATGCATAAAAAAACATACTCTGATTTCTGGATAAAAATATGGTAATGCAACACCTACCTCTTGAATTTCTCCTTACATCACCCAATTATCATTTCTGCAACACACACACACACACACACACACACACACGCACACACACACACACACACACACACACACACACACATATATATATGTATATATGTGTGTGTGTGTGTTTGGTCGAATGGGTATGTATAAGTATGATTGCTCTTGATGTTTCTATGCATGTGTATGTGGGTTACTGAGTGCAAAGGAACTGGAACGGTTCCTTAAAGGGTCAGTGAGGATTCATGTATGTGAGAAACAATTTTGATATCAAAGCACCAATAAGATAGCTCTCCTGACCGTATGATATTGTCCCTGTTCATTTTGCAAAAAGGAAACACAAAATAACCTTTCTCTAAGAGTTAACTGACTTTTAGAACCCTTGTGGAAGTGTCTTTCATTACTGTTCTTTATTGAACTGTAATCCCATTTTGGAAATGAGACGTTTCTCCTTTATATGCCTCGTTATGATGTAGTCAACATATCACATTCCAGGATTGACCACTTTACTAAAGGACACATTTGACTTGACACCATGTAACGTTATTCCAACTTCAGCATCCTGAAAACTAATTCAAATCACACGTTAATTACCTTTGGATAAACAACTCAGTTTTTTCAATGAAAAAAAGGAATTTTAATTCTACCAATCCCAAAAAAAAACAAATATAGTTCTCTGTCAAGTTTAAAATTTACTGACCCTCACAAAAAAGAAAAAATGTCATATTTTCTATCGAAAATATTTAGAAAAACAAAATTCTAAAGTTACTTACCCTTAAAATATTTTTGGTGTTATCTATCCAATTCACTAAAAAAGATGAATATTCAATGAATAAATTAAAAAAAAAACAACTTTGTTTTGATCGTTTTCAAAGTAGCATCAATATGTCTAAAATTCAAATTGTTTTAGTTAGCATGTCATCTTCTTTTCTCATATATCCATTGAAAGTGTTCAGAATTTGAAAAAATAATTTTCTTCATAATGTCCATCGAGTATATCTAATCACCATTATTTTGTGTATTTCTCTTCATTTACCACGGATACTTCAATTTTCCCGTTTTTCCCGGAACAACAATTCAAAGCAATAAATGGAAGGCATTGAAACGAATTCAACAAGACCTGGGATTTCTGCATAAGACTGTGAATCATTCTGTATTCTCCAGGGATAAAAAAAATTCAAGCATCGCATTAAACAATAGAAAGTTATTGGAATTACCAGATATCTATAATAAAATCGATTATCGGGGTAAAAGATCTCATTTGGGATCATATTTAAAGGAATGATGTGGCACGAGAGACACAATCAAAATATTTTTCTTCATACTTTTGTTAGACAGTATTTTTCATTTCACTATTTCCTTTTTTCCATAATTTCATGTCCGTATTCAGATTAACTTTCGATCAAATTGAAAAAAAAACAACATTTTTCTTCTTTTTTTTATAAGAATATTTTTGATAAGTGATAGCGAAGCAATGACCCGTAGGTTAAGTTTGACTGGTCAATTTGAAATTTCAGTTTATTATTTTGAGCATTGTTTTTATAAATATCTCAGAAAAAAATATGAAACAATTCCTGATCACTTCTATGCAATTGGATTCAAAGCATGAAATTTTTTTTGTGTGTCTGTAACTTTCGATGATAATGCATCAACTTTGAAAAAAAAGATTCTTTCGATGGAAAATAAAAGACAACTAACTCATGTGTCGAATTCAAGTTAACCCCGGAAGTACTGCATTGGAGTTGTACACCTTAAAAATAATAATAAAAAAATGTGGAAAGCAGATTCAAAATTGATTAGAAATTTCCCAAACTTTCATTCCCTATCGCTCGTTTTGGTTATTGTGAAATCTATTGCCCCTTCAGCCAAAATGTTGTCCTCGGGGCCGATATTGTACCTTCTCTCCATTGAGAATGACCACTGTATATTATGTATCGCCTTTAGCAAAATCAATACACACATCAAGTACCTTGAGTGTTCATATTGGTAAAGGAACATTGTTCCCCATTAATGCCTTATCTTGGCTGAGAAAAGAAAAGTTCAAAAAGAAATGTTGGCAGCAGAAAATTGGGACTTCAGGGAGACCCATATGTGGTTGCATGGTGAAATAAGGCAGTATCAGGAACAGATTAATGATTAAAACAATTGGTATAAATATGTATTTGGTAATTAACCAAATAGAAATAGCTTCCTAAAATTTCTTGATTCTTTTTTCTTAGAAAATTCCATTTTTATGAATCATTCTATCTCCCGTTTCAGTTCAATCTCAAGTCCATTTGTTGATTTCCAAATTGTGAATAACAGATACGAATTAATAAAAGCATGATAAGATTTTACGTACATTTTGTACGTTGTGTATACATTTTCTAGAGTTATGCTATACAGGCGCTGTTTTGGCGACTCTATTCAATATTATATTTGAAATTTTGAAATGGCAATGTTCAAAGATAGTTGCATTATCATTTCTCATGATGACATGAATAAAGTAATCAAAACTTTCAATATCTCCTATGAATATAAACTTTATTCATTTGATATTCTTAAGCTATTTTCACAGAATCGTTTCAAGATAAATTTCCTGGACTTTGAATTGTTTCAGATGTTTTCTGATAGACAGAAATTAGAAATACGAATATGAACTAGTTTTAGAAAATCGTGATGTACGTTGCCAAACTGCATCTGGAATTAAAATTATAGTAACATTTTTTTGAAAGGAATACAGAATAGGTATAAGAAAGTATGGGGGACACATGCATGATGGCACAGGTATAATGGCAATTATGGATAATGGTCTATAATCAAAGTTGCTGGATCTACAAAAATGCATGATGAAATTATTTTGTAAAAGGAATTGTTCTTACTGACTCTGTGACACTATTGACCGATTTTTAAGAGTTTCAATGCTGGTGTTGAGAGGTGGAGATCGATATACGAAAAAATGGATATTCAATCGCATTCTCTCAAACGATCATGTCCGACCCAATGGTCCCAATGGGACAAAATTTTAACAAATCTTATCTTTAAATATAGTGATGTCATAAAAGTGCCCACATAAATCATATCCAAATTGAAAAATGAGAAAAAATTATTGCAACATGGAGTATAATAGCATTTTATTTCAAGAGGTCAGATTAAAATGAAAATAAATATTTCAAGCGAAAAACAAAGTTTGATCCGATTTTGAGGGGGGATATCTCAACAATTTGCAGTGACAGAAGGACACCTATGTGTATACTAAGAATGGATGTTATCCAAGGGAATGGTAACATATCCGTCTGTTAATGCATAAGTGTCACGTTATAAGAAGCAAAGACACCGAGAATAAACGATATCAAACTCTTAGTTGATGCAGTTATTCAGGCCATTACATTCTGAATAACTAAAAGGTAAAAGCATCGCTACGTTGAAACAGCTACCGTATCGGTAGCAGTCCCGTTTTTTTATTGCTTGTTTGATTTACATGGTTTACGGTGTATGGTTACATTATATATATATATATATATATATATATATATATATATATATATATATATATATATATATATATATATATATATATATATATATATATATATATATATATATATATATAAACTGATCACATATCTGATATCGCATTACATCATATCATATTGTATTCTTCAATGCTATTATATGTATGTATATATATATATATATATATATATATATATATATATATATATATACATACATATATATATATATATATATATATATATATATATATATATATATATATATATATATATATATATATATATATATATAGGTTGTACGTAGAAATATCTTCATATATTTTTAGGTATATATCTATACATTCATATATCTACTTATTTAGTTATAAATACGTAGATATTTATGAATATTTGTGCTTCCTTATATATATATATATATATATATATATATATATATATATATATATATATATATATATATATATATATATATATATATATATATATATATATATATATATATATACATATATATTTAAATGCATGAATTATTTATATATATATTTACAAATATGTGTATATACACATATATATAATCATATAAACATATATGGGTGTATATATGCATATATATGAGTATATGATTATATATATATTCATATATATGTAGATGTATATATGTATATATATGTATGTATATGTGTATAAGAATTTAGTATGCCGTCTGATATTCATGATAACATGTGATTGGAACAGGAAGTGAGAAAAAGATCGATAATCAATCATTGGGAATTGATATAAAAAATCCTTCCGTTATAATTTTTTCTAAAAAATAATTGAAACACCTTTTTAAAGAAGTTCTCTCTTATCATCAGTATTCACTGAGTCTGTTTTTCTTGTTTTGTTCCTCATCATATTATTTGAAATAATCTTTTTTTCCCGGCAGGACCAATAGCAAACCATGTATGTTCCTCTTCTGGAATTTCTACAAACACAAGGAATGTAGATAAATTGTGAACGTGCAGACATTAATACAGTAGACAGCATGCAAAAGACAAGTACAGAATGCAATCTCATGGATTATTTATTCTTGGGCATAGTTTGTTTAGCAGAATGGCGTCTGTATTTGTTGTTAAATTGGCTTCATGATTGCCTGTATAATCCAATGCACGAGAAGTGATATGCTTGCAAAGATATTTTTGCCGATAAAAAATGTATGAATCATTTGAGAATAAAAATTGAAAGTATTACTCAAAATTAAGCATGTTCGAGTCAAAAACATGACAGAGGATGCTTTGCAGCAATTTTAATAATCCCTGTTACAATTCCTCATAATGAACTTCCATGAAATATAAAACCATATTTTTTATGAACGAATTCAAGAGATAAATTTGCGCACACACACACACACACACACACACACACACACACACACACACACACACACAGCCATCTGAAATAGTGCAGACATTTCAGTGTTATGTTTTTTGGGCGGAAATGAGAAAAAACACAGAAAATTCCCTTGATAAATTTTTCGCAATTGGAATATATTAATGTGACATAGTTTTTGGTATACTACAACTAAGGAAATAAATATTGTTGAAAATTGTTTTTCGATTGCCAGAAAAATCACTGTGAATCATCTCGGGAAACAAACAAACCTGCTTCAAATTTCAAGTGTATTTACGTCCACTGATTGTCATTCGTTATGTTGCTGTTTTTATCATATTGACCATTTCACTTACTTTTGAATGACACATGAACGCAAAGAGAAATTTTTAAAAATCTTTCTATACACTCAAATATAAACACCAATCTCTTCCCATGTATCCCCAATCTCATATTGCTACCTTTCAATCAACGTTTTCTCAGCAATCTATATGCAGACCTGGAAAAAATAGTCAAATATACATACTTGGATAAATTCATGAATTTGCCTTGCCTGGCCCGCGTCTGAATTAGTTGCATGTATATCCTCCAAAATAGATTTGAGGGTGCCTGACTGATGTCCTAACTCTTGGCGCAAAGAACAGGAAAGGATTTTTCCCGGTACATTTCATCAAGTCATTTAGGCATAGTGCAAAATTGACATCGAACAATCTCCACTCCTCCTATCATTCTTTGCACTTGTCTTAAACTAAGCTAAGATTAGGAACTAGTAAAATTAGGATTATTAAAGATGAATGTCTTAATGTTATAATCCACTAACATGCACTATTCAGATCAAATTAAACTAGCAACTATATGTCACGTTGATATTCAACTCTAATCATACGGTGATATGGATAATAAATGAATGGATATTAAAAAGGATTCCGCAACCACACAATTCAAAACAACGTACGTTTAAATTCTATGTTGACAGAAATGGACACAGGAGATAAAACAAAATCCCATACAATTCTAAGCAGACTATAAAGATGCAATTGGCATTTTTAAAATTAAAAAAAAAATACCCTTTTAATATCAGAAAAAATGCTTTTTAAATATGACAAAACATTGAACCAAGCTCATTTTCCCTAAAACAAAACAAAACAAACAGACGAACAAACAAAAAACATGCTACAAAAGAGAGTCAACACGAAAGTAACACTTCAAGATAAAACCACAGGTATCAACACAAGGAGGCTACATTTCTGAATGACCAATTTGCCCGGAAGAAAATCCATCTCTAGAAAATTCAAGTGTCGGGGGAGAACAAGACACCAGAGAAAAATAGATGAAATAAAAACCCTTAACAAGAGGCAACTATACACCGATCAAGTGTCTGAATTCGATTCTTAAAAATCTCCATGAGATGAATACCAGATGAATATAACACTCGGGTAGTCCATGACCTCTACCCAAACATCAAGATAGATACAGTAGAATAAACAGATGTCAGGATGACATGCTGTACATCGAAGAGACAATGTTGTCAGAAGTGAGTTCAAGATGGAAATAACTCACAATTCAATGAATTGAATGGGAAAAAGTATACAACATGATCCTTTGTCGTAGGATCCTAGACAGTTTCAAGTTGTTCAAGATTGACGAAACCTTGATAAAAGCTATACATAACTTCATTTAAAACCTGGAAGTAAACTTCAAAATGGACAGGAATATATTGCTAGGGATATTTATCTAAATATGAATTTCTCAGGAGGGCTATTTGCTTCCATTTTTTTTTTTTTTTTGCCATGATACCGATTTATTCATAGATCTATCGATAAGTTGAAACAGTTAATGACCTTAGCTAGATCTGAAAGTGAGAACTACCACATAATAGCTTGGCACTTTTATCATTGTGCAAGACAGCTATCCATTCAAAGATTCTCATGAACGGTCGTAGCACTTTACATTCCAATCAGTATTTACATTTCAGCGATGTAGGAAAGGATTACCCGCTGTCAGAAATGGGTAAGATTGTGGATGTATATATCTGTACTACTTTCGGGAATAAAAATCATATTTCTTGAGGAATGAGTGTATATAATAAATGATACTATCCTGTTTCTAATACTTCACTTAATCCTTTTTGTTTGTTTTTTCGTGTTGTTTTATGATTGACTTTATCTGGGTACAGAAACAAATGTAAATTTAAAGAAAAAGCAATCCAAATTAAAACAATGATTCCAAATAACTGGATTTGTCTCATTGATCGGAAATAAGAACGAAAAGTTTCAGTAGTTCTACTGCAATCCTTCATTGAATATACATGATTATTATTTAACTTTTTTTTTAATTTTCCATTTATGATTTTTGTTACGAGTGAAATCAATGAGCTTTTTCTATTTTCAGGGGAATTTTTGTACTTCAAATCATTTAACCGATGTTACTTTTGTTGAGTGTCATCTGAATTGACATGAATTCTTCAAAATTGTCCATCACACTTGGGGAGAGATAAACTAACTTTTTCACAGTAAGGTCAGAGGCAAACATCTCAATCAAATTTGTACCACAGTTGACTAGTATAAACAATGATATTACGTAAAAGGAGTTTTTGATAACATTGTTAGAAAAACGGACTGATTGGGGAGATTTGATATGAATGTGTATTCAATCAATAGATTCAAAGAAGTCAGAATCAATGCATATACAATGAAAATGGGTTGTAGTAGAATGAATATAAGGAAGTTACCAATAATGTGGTAAAACTAAGTGTATTCTTATCGGTTGCGTGCATGTTGAGGTTGCAATAGACATGCAAATGAAATGAAGAATTAAACAGCGTGGAAATAGGTTTCAAGCTGTTTATTATGAGTAACATAAAGCCCAATAATCAAAATAACCAAAACAGTATCATCGACATTCGGGAGTAATATTGGTGAAAATGAGAGGAAAAAAAAAGGAATCTTTAATTGATAATCGAGTTCCTTTCACTTTACAGGCATACAGAAAACGGAGTAGAGTCTAACGTGTCAATTTTGTGCCACCCAGCTTCTTATGCGTCAAGTTCCAACTCCGGAAGGGAAAAGAGGCCACCAGTGTGATTTTGCTAGCTCAGGATCCTACTCAAAACTGTTTAACCGAATTTCATTTTCAAATCACTCTGACAAAAAAAAAAAAAAAAAAAAATACGCAATACCTATTTCCGTCCCAGAACTCTTCTTTCTCATGCTAAAAAAAATCTATACATCATTAAACACTGAAATACAAAAAAGTAACACCAAGAATAAGGCTCTAATGATGACAACTGACCTAAACCCTTTAAAAACTCAGCCGACTAAAAAAGCCTTCTCACGTTTTGGTTTAGATCCTAGCGTAGGAATCTGCGTTCTTTCGAGCAATATTCAGACTTGACAAAGGAAGGAATCATACCTTATAAAATCTTGGTATTTACCTTGTCATTGTTATCTTTATTACATTTGGGTCACACTCCGAGATGAAGTACTATCATAAGTGAATGAATTAAAGAAAAGAATTACGATATCTATTTTGCCACCACCAACGTCAGTGCTTGATGCGTCAGATATTGTGAAAAAATGATGAGTTGATGTGTGATATATCTAAAAAAAAATATGCATACTTTTCTTTCTCTCACACGGGAACAAATGAGCTTTTTTTTTTTTGTCTTTTTTCATTGAACAGAATTCAAATATTAGTCCCAGTCAACATGAAGAGGCTAAAATCCCAATAATCTTAAGATTGGTTTTTCTTCCAGGCCCTTTCATACGTAAAGACAGTTGGAAGTACGGCTGATTGGAATCATCTTTTCACTTTTGTATGAATTGTCTTATTACATCCCCCTTTTTATTACATTATTTGGCTTGACCATGGGGTATGTGAGTCCAGCTCCCTTCTGCAGTTCTGTAAAAATAGCTGAAATTAAATGCCCAATTTAGCATTATACCTGAATTGTAAATAGTAGCTAATCAAGAAACATTGATTTTTCCCCCAAGACTAAAAAAAGATTTTGGGTGATTGTAAATTGTAATGAAGTGAATGAACTGGCATGGAAAGAAAAACAGATCTTAAAAGAAAATTACTCTATGTATGTTAATTAGGAATTTATCTGATTTTATGCAGTGCTCCAATTTCTGAATTTAAATTACCTAAGATACAGGGAGCAATTTTATTTTCAAGTTTGAAATGACTCAATGAATTTTTCTCTTTTTCTTTAAAGTAAAAACATTTTAGATATGAACAGTATCGTATAAATGAGATCACAACAAGCAGGGTTCTTCTAGATTCAAATACAAAGCTTACTTCTATTTCAACTGACGATGTTGACAGCCACTTCCTCATTGCATGTATATATAATAAGTAAAGGATATGTTGACAACTTGTCAGTTTGTCCCAAATGTTGAGGGAGTGGTCTAGTAATCACTTACTAGTGATTATCGAATCACAGTACGAATATGCTGATATATATATGTATCACTTTGTTTTAACAAAATTGGACAAAGAAAAAGTCAAAACCAACTTAGATAAGAGTTTGAAAAAAAATACTTTTAGTTTTTTCATCAAAGTTTCATCAGTAGATTGGGAAATTTTGAAAAAGTTATATCAGCCCATCTTTTTTCAGATGAACTGTTGTTTTTAGGAAAACATTTTATATTTTTACGGTAAAATAATGACAAGACAATTATTTCAATCATTTAAAAAATAGCTGACTCTTTTCATAAGCCTCCTGATTTGCAAACTGTAGCCTAATTTGGTAACGCAACCTCGCTGGCTGAACAAATATAGCAGAAAGTTCCGAAAATAATCATCAATTTTCAAGTTACACTATAAATGAAATAATACTAGCTTAAATAGTGTGATATGATATTCAATGTATGATTTTTTTTGCTGCCGTATTTAAGATTCTTCAAAGCAAGATGAACTGGAAATTATTTGCTTCAGAAAATACCCCCTAATTCTTAAACATCCGTAGGCAACAACGCTTGCCCCGATTGCTTCATATCTCAGTAGAATAGGCTGTCGATTTTGAGAGTTTTTTTTTCAGATGTAAATGAATCTTGAAAAACACATTTTATCGAATGGTAAAAACTACAGCCTCCGATGCTTGATCACGTCCGATATCTCGGACAGTTCTATCACCCCTAAATTTGATAATAGCAACATCACTTCCTATTCGGTTGCATTAAAAATCAAATTGCCGTATTTCTTTAAATACGTTATTCCATTTTAAAGTGCTGTTTTTTTTTTACAAATAAAAAGGATGCTTACGTACCAAAATCAATAGTCTTTTTAGATATTGAGTAGATTTTCCTAAAATCTAGAGTCCATATTCAATTCAAATTAAGAATGTTTTTAATGAAGTCAATGAAAAATCGATAACACGGCTATTTTTAGCATATAAAAAATTGGTTTCTGCTCTTTATAGGTACATGGTGATAAGTTTCAAAATGTAAGTAAAAAAACATCTCATTCATATTCTATGACGTCATTTGCAGTAGATCAGTTATTTACATCTGGCGGTCACGCTGAAATAATTTAATTTCTACGCATTTGGTTGAAGAGTAAATCTAATTACATTCAGTTGCCTCCTCTCTTTCGCCAGACAACTTCTTTGCTCTTTCACTACTCTTACCGAGCGATTGTCTGCTAAAACACTGGCTAATCTCCACAGCCGTGAAGATGTTCGTCTACGGTTGGTTGTTGGTGGCGGGATCCATATCGAGTTATTGATTTTGGCAGTAGAGTGGGTAGTTGACCCCTGACCCGAGAGCAAATAATGTTTGTTGCCGAGTAACGAGGGGAAAAACATTTGGCAAGGGAAGTTGCTATCGAGTCGCGCCTCCGTCGATAAGTGGAGGCCGGCCGGCGAAAAAGTTTTCCGGCGACGGGGTTGGGCAGGACAGAAATAAAAATAACTATTGCCATTGTTTGGCAATGGTTTTTTTTTCGATTGTTTATTCGGATGTGTCAATTATTAACTCGGTTGATGGACGGCGTCTTACCCCGTCTCAATTCCGCATGGAATATTAGACAAGAAGAATTTGCACATAAATAAATTTTTCAAAAAAATCACTATCATGAAGATAATTATGATCATAGAGACGGCAATAATAAAAGAAATAATAGTATTGATGATATTACTGCTGATAATGATAGAATTTTTGTTGGTTTTTGACTTATTTTGTTAGTTTCCATGTTTCACATTTGAAAACAAACCCAGAAGCGTACAAAAATCGATGTAAAGGGCAATGTTACAAATAACACAAATAGATAGAAAAATCAACACGGATCAGGGAGAGAAGCACGGTGAAATATATAATAGCAGTGATTAGATGAAAAATGGAATTGGGCAGGATACATGACAAGAGGGGGGGATAAGAGATGATTAAAAAATTAGTTGACTGCTGCCCAAAGATGAGCAAACACAGTAGAAGAACACCAGGCATGCAATGATCTTCTGAACTGATATGGTAAGGATTAGCGTTGCCTCGGTTAAAGTAAGAGGAGCTGTAAATGCTTTTGTCTACCGATGGGCATCCAAATGATGATGATGATGATGATGATGATGGTGGTGGTGGTGGTGTTGGTGGTGGTGGTGTTGGTGGTGGTGATGATGATGATGATGATGATGAAACGGCTAATTCTTAAATAATTCTGGATATGACAGTTATAATACTGAAGATGGCGATTGAATGTTTACATTCAAAAGAACTTACTAAACCTGACGAAAATACACCGTAAATGCCAAATGAAATATTTTTTTTCTACGTGTCATTATTTCATTAACTCCTATGGTGTGATCCCTTATCTGTGTATAATTCAATATATTCACGTCTGTGGGAAATCTCGAGCAAACACTAGGCATTAATCCAAAAAATGAAATGATAATTATGAAAAAAAATGTGAAGAGACAAATCAATTTTTGTCAAAATGGGAGGCATATCAGCAAAAGCATTTTCTCACATCCCTTTGGATATTTACTCAACGCACTTAGTAAGACACAAGACCATCGAATTAGAGCAAACTGTGAGAGGCAATATAACTTAGCAAATCATGGTCTGGGAAAAGCAGACTCGTGCATTCAATTGAAGGTCTGTTCAATTTTTTTATAATCTTAAAACTATTTCAAAAGTCATGAATCACATCTAACATGTTCAGCATCTTTGTTCACCTCAATTGAAAAAAAATGATCCAAACTCTTGGATGAATGTTTGTTATTGATGAAATAAATAATGTGGATGAACAAATGCGTCTAATAACTGATTTTTTTCAATCTTTTGGGTAGTATGTTTCCATTTACATCAATTTCATTTACGTTTCAGAATTTATTTATCTTCTTCGGAGCTCCAAACCCCAGCCCTCAGGAGAAAATTGTACAAATATATGTCAGGATTAATTTTTGATGTAAAAAAAAAATCTGTTACCATTGATTGTCTCTGCATGTCTATAAGCTCGCCATTTTTCAAATGTAAGTTTACTTTTGAAACAATTTTGATATTAATTCCCGTCTTCCTTTTCCTGATGACAATCTAAACAAACTGTCATTTCATACGTATTTGTTCTTAGCAATCCCTTGTTTTTCATACTCCGAGTGTTGAATTTAGGATTCATGCATGCTCCTCTTTCAGCAAAAAATAAACTATTTCCCTACCAATACATACCACACACAGATACTACCGAATTCAAGTCTAAGTTGATTCTGTTTTTCTTCCATAACAAAAGCACGGACCATCTTCCTCAAATTTCGGGGAGTGAACTCTTCACTGTTTATCTCTTTTGACATGTTTAATGAGATCGATTCGTAAAATTAAGTACCCTCCCTATGATTGGAAGTTAGGACGAACTGTTTGGTAGGCAGCTCGGATACCGACTGGAATAAACCGACGAGACTTGAAAATTGGGTGGGATTCATGTTACAAATACGCAGGGGCTTATTTCATTGAAATAGATATTTACGTTCATGAAACTAACGACTGCTTGTTAGGTTTTGGAATCATAACCAAGTAATTGGTAGCCTGCTCTCCAAACGACTGATCCAAAAAGACAAGTCATATTTATTTATCATACATATACAAAATTGCACTAATCATATTTAGTTTAGGATAGAAAGGAGAATCGAGTTTGCCCCTGTAGCAGCCAGGTTTTTTTTTTTTCATTGTAACGTTTGTATGCGATAACGTGAGAGCGTATATTAAAGTAATATTATTTTATATGAGGGCATGGGATCAGGAAATTCAAAATGATATTTATACCCTTTTATTCGACACCATGACAATGATAATATTTGCAATAATATATTCAACATTTCCTTCTTCTTCAGAATTATCTCCCTCACTATCATGAAAGGAACTGCTGGAAATTGACTTTTAGACTTTATTTGTTGTGATTAGCAAAATAAGACTTAATTGTGTGAAAATTGAGCAAAGCTTGTTATAATGAATTAGTTCAATAGTTAAAACTGGTTTTTTTTTTCTGATATTGGATGCTCAGAAAGTGCAGCTTACTAAGTCATACGGGCCTAAAGTACAGCTGGCACTCGAATGAAAAATTCCAGAACGAAAAAAAAAATGAATCGAATTGTACAATCACTCTCAATGTGAAAATGAATGCTGTCAATAAGATGAATGATGTCCAAAAATATGGTTTACAAATAAGTATTACATAC